>OZ034969.1:54259761-54859761 GCA_964030785.1 Siderastrea siderea | reverse complement strand
TTCACTTCAAAGTCAACGCTGAAGAGTCAGCAGTTCATACGATCGCGGTTTACAGGCCTGTAACCCATCAACCGCATAACGCCTCTACAGTAATACTCAATAACATCAATTTCGTGTGGATGTACCTTCCATCTCCAGCGATTTGCCGCTGCTCAAGCATCATCCTGAGTGCATGTCACGGCCACTCCATCTACGTCGCGGTTACAGTCCTTCCTACTTGACTGAGTGGTTTCGTTCAACCATGTGCGAACGCTCTCCAGCACAGACAACCCAGCAAACTCGTACAGGCCTGACAGCTCTCGCAATGGGTTCAAAGCCAGGTCTTCGAACCTTTGAAGTTAGATTCTATCGCGTAGCGAATCTGGCAGTTTTCAAACTCCAAACAAACTCCAAATTACCCTCCGTTTGCCTCCGTTTGCCTGCATCGCCAGTAGCTGTATTTTCTGGTGGCCTCCAGTGCGTTTGTTTGTCCCGACTCTTTGAAGAAGCAGATACTACGTGAGGAAGGTATCACTACTCGAGGGTCTCTTACAAGACCTTTACAGTCGACATCGACTGATAGGTTGCTGTATCCCAAATCGTTTTAATGCTCTCCTTATGAATGCGATCCATAAGAACTTTTATGACAGTTAAATTGTAGTTATCCTTACAAGCACTTCCCAGAGACTCGGTTGTCATGGGATAGCAAAGCTGTGGGTCCCATCTGGGGTCTGTTGTTCTGTAAGGGCATAAAGGCGGTGATGCAATTGCTTGGCTGATGCGTGGATGATCGGGTTTACGGTAATATCTCTCAATATCAGCTAATATCTGCGGATGGTCGAATTGGCAATGAAAAATGCCTGCTAAGAACTGTTCGACAAGGCCGCTATAACTTGCATTTTTGCCGAACTTGCCCGCTTTGATAACCTGTTCAGCTGTTTGTAACGGTTCGTACATATAAAACACATAAGGATGGTGGTTAAAAATATCACCCATGAGCGAAGAACCGAAGCGGCCATGCGGCACTATGGATGTTTCCATTATGCCAGACCGACCAGTCAGAGTCCGGTGGAACTAACCAACGGAAAATGGAACGACAATGTTCCATAGAAACAAATTCCCAACCGTACCGAAGCGTTCCATTTTCGTTTCCACCGAAATTTCGATTACTTCTCAGCGAAGTGGGACTGGAAACGAGAAGTTTCGGCCGGACTGGACCGATGGGTCAAAGAGGACCACCTCTGGAGGTGGACCACTTTTTCCGGAAAGTTTCCCGCTGGACTGAAGCGTTCCATTTATGTTTCGACCGAAATTTCCAGAAATTTTAGCATAATGGAAAGCATCCTATAATACGGTTCCTCTTAGCTATTTTTGAATGAAGTGCAAAACTCACGTGGGCGTTCAAATCTTTTCCTTCCTGACGTCGATGAGTTTCATGTTTGTATGGTCGAGTTGCGAGGCCAGGAAAACATATACACAAGAGAGAAAACAAAGTAAGAAATACCTGCAGGGTTTTCAAAAGTCTGCTGATACGCGTTATTTAATACCACCTTTGACTCGCACACTGTTCCTGACACAAATCCTTATAAAATTATACGGCAGTTGGAGTACATTAAACTTTCACAAAAGTGGCTCTCAACGAAACGTTAGATAGTTTGTTTTCAACACGAGGTAGTGATCTCTTTTTCGTTTACATTGCATGGTCCGCGGAGGTTGTGTTGTGTTCTGGCCAGAACGTCATGGTAGCCCACATATAGTGTTCTTCTTCCGAGGAAGCCATTAGCAGGTAATAAGACTTGGTAATTTTTTTCTGTAAATCTTTTGCTTATATATTTTTTTGTTTCAAATATTTGCATAATATTCTTTTTGCTTGTGAGCTGGAACTTTTAATTTTCAATCTCGGCTATTGAATTCCTAGCGTTCCCATTGGTTCAAGGCATGTAAGTTAAAAGTGAGTTTATAGCATGCTTTTTGCCTTATAAGGAAATTGGACGCCATGTCAAGTACCGCGGCGTTCAGAAGAGTTATCGCTGCGAAGCAAAAGTTCTGACCAAAAATACGGCAAAAATAATATTCAACAAGGATTAATAAAACAGTTATTCCACTCGCGTTTGTTGGGTATGGCTGGTGATGAATAGCCAACTCGGCGCTACGCCCCTCATATTCAACGTGTGCTGGTGAATCTTTTTTTAATAACCCCCATTTTATACCTAGGTGATTTACACATCCCATTCAAGTTGGTTGTGCAGTCTGGGCTGTCATTAAACATTGAAGAAGCTGGTTCCACAAGGAATCCTAAAGAAAGTCTCCCAAAAATAGTCTTCCAGTCAGATTTAAAACTCTGAAAAGGCGGTCATCTCGACTGTAGTTGCTAGCATGGCTCCTATGGAAGACCGACAGAGCGTAAAACGCGGTTTAAATGTTTAAGATTTTTCTTTGAGTTTTCAGCCGGCGGGATTTATTCTTTCTACGTATTTTTTCTTTATTTTTGTTTCATTTATTTATTTATTTATTTATTTATTTAATTCATCATTTATTTATTTATTTATTTATTTATTTATTTATTTATTTATTTTTTGTTAGTTTATTTTCTTTTAGGCGTTAAAATGGAAAATAATTGCCCTACGCTCATGTGCCACGGTGGTAAAATGGAATTAAAAATACTCTACGCTCAAGAGCAAGGGCCCGGAATTTTTTGATGGTGACCCAAGTTAGCCCCCACTCCCCCACCCCCCTCCGCTTAGCACTGATTGGTGCATTACGCACTTGTTTCATCAAAAACTTGCAGCAAACCAGAAAGTTCCCTTAATTATGTTTTTAATATTCTTTGTACATATATTTGTCCTTGATTTTCCAGTCTTTTTTTGTCCAAGCTTACATTCAGAACCAAGAGCAATTACAAGTGGCTCATTTGCATGCGCTGACCAGATTTACAGTTGCAAAGCTTCAAAACAGTTGTCCGTATTTGAACTCACGTCATCCAATATTCAAGGCTTGAACAATGGCCTTAGAATGTGCATGGATTCCATTTTTCGGTCGCATTTTCAGTCTATTTGCTCCTCGCTCTTTTCAGGTAAGGTGTGAAATGTTTTATTGTAGCGTTGATTTCATCTTGCGTCCACTCAGATCCTGACTTTTTCCTTCCAATCTCAAGCTGACACAGAAGAACAAATGAATTTAAATGTTGGGTTAGCAACGAACAGACTATTCATATCTGATATGTGTATGAATTAACCAAAAAAATTGAACTGAAAGTGAAAGAATAATGAAGGGAAAGAAATCATTGCGGTAATTTAACAATAATTTCTCAATTTTCAATTTCTTCTGCCTCTCTCTGTAATTCCTGAAATGAACTCTTTTTTGTGCACTAATCCAGGCCAAATTTTTCAGCAGTGGGCTCACATTTGATTGAGAAGTCTTTCATATCGAAAAGCCTTAGATGTACTGTATCATTCTATATATAGGGCAAGTCTTCTAGCCAGAGATTACTCTAGATTTGATTGTGTGTGCTACTGCCACAATCCATGCTTATTGGTCCGAGCTACATACATTATGATTTCTCAGTCACCCTAAACAGACTTCTTTGATGATGTATTCAGCTTTGAGCAAATATTCAAGACAATACCTGGCAGACAGAAATTCTTGAAGAACTGGAAAAGCTTATTCAAGCCAACTGGGATATTTGTACTTTTTCTTTTGTAGCATACAAATTTTCCGAGCCTTTTGTGATTACTATATTATCATGATGGGTTGGTAATAGCTATCAAATCATGATTAAAAAAACCCAGGAAAGCACAAAGCAGTGAAATCAGCTGTAAACCAGTTGGCCTACAATGCAGGCATATTTTTTTGGGTGAGTGAACGCTATGGTAGCCTCCCACGCAGTCGTTTTTAGGAGACTCATATTTCACTCCCCCCCAGTGAAATACGACTCTCCTAAAAATGACTGCGTGGGAGGCTAACGCTATGGCTGCCATCCTGGATTTTAAAAACAGAGGAAGAATGGGGAGAGTAGAAAGTGTGACCAATGGGGTGGGAATTGGGCTGAAAGAAAAAGAAGGGGGGAGGGAAGGGGAGAAGTAAAATACACCTCTCTCTCCTGCCCCCTTTCCCTGGCTCCCTAAGATTTTGCAAATCCAACATGGCAGCTATGATTAACCAAGATCCTGGCACTTGCACGCCTCCAGAAAATGCCTACATTGCAGGCTATAAACCAGGTTACCTGTTGTGAAACACAGTCCATGAATGATTGGATTTCTTCTTTACAATAGGAGTCGTCAAATGCATTGCCCTTCCAACAACCCAACAACTGGAACATTTCATGTACACAAGGAGCTCCTAAATTGACAAATGAGAGAATCTTAACCTCTAAGAAAGAGTGTTGTCTATTCTTAGCATCAGTTTGAAAGGCCAAGAGACACATAAGTTTCAAAGGCAGCCGAAAAATAATGGTCCAGTTTTTTCAACAACAAAAAATGGCAATTCTAGAACACTGAAACAATTTATTGATGAGCATCTTTAGCTATGAATGATGGAAATGGCCTTCAAGATGAAAATGCTGGGTGAAGTTCTTCAAATTCTTCCTTCACGTCTTAGAAAACAAAAATGATCAAAACTGATTGTGGAGTATTATATTGTTTAACAAATCCATTTCAAATTTGCCAATGATCTCTGGTGAGCAATTTCTCTATTTTCAAGTAAAATTTGCAGACTATATAAAGACCTGATTCTCTTGTAATAAAGGTTGTTGTTAGTATACCACATGCAATTCCTAAGAACCAGATGTCTTAAGACATTTCAGCTTTTTGCTGCTGATTGTGCACAGCTGTGTCTCAGAAAAAGCTGTAGTAATTCACCTGAAGGTAAGTCATGAAAGAAACGGTAAATGCCAAAGTTGTGCACTAACAAGTGATGGATGCACCTGGGAGGTTTACTAGAGTAACTCTCAGTGACTCCTGACCCTTTCACTCCCCGAGTCAGTTATGGAGACATTAAGGTGATTCTAACTTCTGAGTTTGTGGATGAAATCCTATGGTGTGACCATTCAAATGACTCCTCGTCAGCAGTACTTTCACATGGTAATATCTATTTACAAAATGGGATTTATCTTGAATTCTGATTTTAAGCACTCTTGGGAGTGAAAGGGTTAAGCATCTTTCATGCTTAGCAAACCTATCAAGTGCATCCATAACTCAAAAGTGCATGTTGGACATCTGCCATTTGTTAATTTCACTGTAGAGGTGCACTTTTGCATGGTTCTGAGAAACCCATAACACAGTGTTGACCATTGTAGCCTGGGATGGGGAATGTTATTATACCTAATTGTACCTTTTTGGTACGCTTTGGCAGCATATCAGGTGAGTTTGGTTGAGCCATGGTTTGTATTTTGGTGAGACGCAGTCAAGCCAGAATACCCATGGTGAGACCAAACGAGCCTGATATGCTGCCAAAGTGTACCAAAAAAGGTGCGATTAGGTATGTACCGTACCCAAATTCCTCCTAAAACCCGGCGTTACTTTTTCAGTACCGTGATCCGTCAGGGGTTCTAGTCGTATGGCGCATGAACTGTGAGAAGAATAGTGCATCAATACTTTTCTCTAACTCCTCATCTGTCGTTTTTTTATTCACTTGTTTCGAGTTTCATTTTCGAAATCTTGGAAGTCCAAGTTAAGAGAGAAATTTAGAAAATCCGGCTCCATCTTGAAACAAAAAAGTTACAGCGTTGTCCGTGAACATACACATGAGTGCCTGCTACTGTAGCGGTGTCCAATTTTGGCACAAAATTGTATTTTTTTTTCTCTGATAGCATTAAACAAATTACTTTCCTCGTTTAACAAATGTAATAGTTTTACGTTTCATTGCCTTTCTGTTGTAATTTTCATGAATTGATTTTCATGTTGTAATTTTAGAAACTGTCCATGATATCATAGGATATCATGTCAGTGCCTTGATATCGTAGAAAATCATGACATTACACAAGGCTTTTGATTGGCTAATTCTCAATTTGGGTACAGTAAGTCATAGTACTGTCTCGGGGGATATGAGGTGGGGATAGTAAATGTATCAACTTGCACAATTTTTTAATAATGAACTAGTGGGCAACTCACAGCAACTGGCCATGCTAAAAGCCGTTATTTTTCCTGACGGTTTTACCTGATAGTTACAGACTTCATTACGTAATTTAATGAGCTAGCTAAATGGAACTAATATTGTATGAAGTCTGTCAGGATAGGACAAAAGTGGCAGAAGAAATTGAGACAGTTAGCAAGATCAGTTGCCGAGTGCCCCTCAAAAGATCATCAGTCAAAAAAGAAATAGTTCATTTTCACTTAATGACAAGTGTCCCTGGGTCCAGGGCTTAAGACTAACGGTAGCCAACCAATCAAAGACTAGTAGAAATTCCATGTTGGCTAGTAGGCTTTGCACTTTCACTAGCCATTTTGGCTAGTGAAAATTTCAAAGCACTAAAGCACTGGATGGAAACCAAACTGACTATTACTTCTGGTGATGAGATCCCAAAAGCAAATTGACTGCACAGAAAATAAAAACTTGTCCCGTAAAAGGATATCATAAATACTGTTCATATGATACTTTTTTATTCTTGTCTCCATTGGAACCTTTTTTCTGTCATTAGCACATTCCAACAAAATTAGCCGTCTTCAGAAGATTTAACCAGTGTTTCCTTAAAAAAAGTTTCCATGAAAGGTCTTTTAGTGTGTTCACATGAACTTAGTCTAGTTTCGACATTAGTACATTAACACAATTCTTTAGTCTTCTCTTATCGACTTTTTTCCATTCATTACTACATTCGTACGTTCTATCATTAGTATGTTCCAACAAAATTAGCCGTCTTCAGAATGTTTTGCCAACGTTTCCTTAAAAAAAGTTTCCATGAAAGGTCCGTTAGTGTGTTCATATAAACTTAGTCTAGTTTCGTACATTAGTACGTTCACACAATTCTTTAGTTTTCTCTTATTGACTTTTTTTTATTCATTACTACGTTCATACAATGTTAGTTTCTCTTCCCATGCAGCATTTCTCTCTACGTAACATCATTCGTATGACAGTAGTCTTGCCTTCACAACCTTTCTCCGTACATTAGTATGTTCATAGATTTATTTATTAGTCTTGCATTCTTAACGTTTCTCCATACACCGTTAGCACGTTCAAACGACACTGGTCTTGTCTTCCGAAGGTTTTCAGTGTGTTAGTGCATTTGTACGATAAGTCTACACTTCTTAGCATTTCTCTGTATGTTAGTGCATTTGTACAGTATTAGTCTTGTTTAATGCAATGTTTATTTGTATGTTAGTGTGATATTAGTTGTATTCTGTACATTTGTCCGTAATGTATTGTCCCACAGTGATAGTTTTGCCCATTTGGCGTTCCTCCCATACGTTACACGTTCTCACGGAATTAGTTTTGTCGAACAACATTTCTCCGTAAGTTGGTAGTTGCATAGTTTATTAGCCTCAGTGTCTCTTCAACTTGTCTCTGTACCTTAGTACGTTGGCAGTGTTTTTCCCTACTGTAGTGCATTTTCAACCAACGTGTTCGATATGACTTCTTAACATTTCTCTGTACCTCGGTAAGTTCGAACCTTTATTAGCTTTGTCTGCAGAACATTTCTCCGTACTTAAATTTGCTCATAATTTACTAGTCTTCTCTTGCAGACATTTTTCCTTACGTGAATTGAGTGCTGTATCAGTCTTGTCTTTCTCCATATCTTAAAATGTTTGTACAGTGTTAGTCTTGTCTTCCCAACGTTTCTCCGTACAATGACATGCTCATATAAGGTTAACTTTCCTAGATATTGGTCATGATAACTGAAATGGAAAAGAGAGGCAGAATAACATTGTGCTCAGAATTTGCCCTGAACAGATGAGTTCATGTGAGGATCTTTAACTGTTGGAAAAAATGGTCAACATTCCGGTTCTTCACTGTTGAGGTTACAGAAAGGCACGTTTACAGTACTTAACTTGGCTAAAAATTACAAATATTGAACACAGTACAAGATTATGCAAAAAAAGTCTGGCTAGTGAAAATTTATTTTAGCTAGTGAAATTTAACCTCTCACTAACCACTAGGCTACAAAGCTGAAACGTTAGTCTCGAGCCCTGCTGGGTTGAAGAATTGTCCTTTTCTCCTGGCTCAGTCAATTGAACATTTGGAAATCAGACTCAATCGAACTAAATCAAACTCAATCCATGGATTGAGTTCGACTGAGTTTGGCAATCGAACCAAATCGACATCGAACTTTGTGTGAGAAATGGAACCTAATCGAACACAGTCCAATGAATATTTGAGTTCGATTGTGTTCGGTAAATGAATTCGCTTGAACAAAGGTCATGTTATGTGGTCTGACTGCCTGCTCGGTTACTGTAGGCAAGCTCCGGTAAACCTAAACACAAAGCAAGCCCATCGAAAACAAGTTTTTCTCGTCCTTTTTTCTGATTATTTTATAAGAAAAGTAAACTGTCCACGGCAGTAAAAAGAACAAATTAGAACAAAGCTTATTATTCCCGTGTACTCCCAGTTCGTGTTGAAGGTGTTCTAATTGTCCACGCTCATTTACAACTCAAAAGGCATGGCCTTTCTCACCTATTTTCTTTAAAATCTTTTCTTCAAAAACTTTGAAATTTTCGCCCTCTTTCACGCCAAAGCTGCACTCTTGACAGCCTTTTACTATGCATTTAAGCTAACAACCCACAGCACATCTGAAACCATTTCTCTGGGATTTCTGCAGTTACGAAAAACGTGTTATACTGAAATAACTCGAGCCTCCAAGAACTTGTTATTGATTTTCAACTCAAAAAAATCAAGAGTTCGAAAATCGAACATTTGATTGAGTTCGATTGTCCAAATTTTTTTGTGTGAGTTTGATTGAGTGCCATTTCGTTCGATTGAAATTCAGTTTGATTGGGTTTGATTGACTATGCGGGGCTTTCTGTGTGCTTGGGGTAGGGAATAGGTTGGCCAGGGTAACCACAATTTTGCAAATCCTGGGGTGTCCTGAGGGTGGGGGGGGGGGATAGGAATTAAATCACGCATTTGTAAGCTTTACCCCATGATAGCATGGACATATATTTGTGATTTGTAAAACAGTTTGTAAAATTAAACATTAACTTAAACAAAAAATATGTCCTGAAAATGACTTTTCTAGCACAAAGTCATTATAGATAAGCTTAAGTTAAAGACTGGAACAATTTGAAGGCGCTAGAGGTCAGCTAGCATGAGCTATTACAGCTAACTTCTTATTTTGCAAAGTCTGAACTTACTTCCTTCATCTTGTTTGCTTGGAAGCAAGTGAGGGCGCAGTTTTGTTGGCACCTTGGCTCTTTTAACACCGTAAATAAGATGAGGTTTCCTCCCGAGAGCAGCAATGCTAAGATTCACCATCCTTCTTTGCTAACAAAGCCCCGAAATACGATCGAGATCCACAGCGATCAGTCGGCCATGTTGAATTATCAGTAGTGTTCAGTCTCCCTCCTCTCTGCTCGTTCCCAGAGTTACTCGATTCTCAGAGCCTCTCCCCAGTCCTTTCGCTATAGTTTAGTAAAAATGACTAGAAAACTCATTTTAGACATTTTATATCGCATTCGCGCTCTTTCTTTCTTTGCTGCCTTGTCTTTGTTTTGTTTGTTTTTTTCTTCAACAATGCAGAATATTCAAGTGTTCTTTATTTTACAAAAAACGCTGAAGCGTAACGTGATTGCTTTCGGAAACACCGTGTAACAAAGTCTCGGAAACACTTTTGGACACCGGGTGGGGGGGAGGGGGGGGCACTCCCTTATTTGGCCTAGACGGGTATGTGCCGCTCAATAGGGTATGGTTTTCAGTGTCTTGCATCTTAAACAGAGTATGCAATATAACTTTTTAGCGTTTTGAACGGGGTGTCTTTCTGGACTGGAAGCCTTGAACCCTACACGTGGGTACCAGCAATTTTTTTAAATCTCATTCTAGGATGTCATTTATAGAAAAAAAATAGTTTCTGTATGGGAAATGAAAAACAAGGCAGACAAAAAAACTCAGAACACAAGCAAAATAGAAAGGTCTCTTACCTTAAACAGGGTAGCGAAATGAACGGATTTTGTCTTAAAACAGGGTAAGGGTTTGCCTCGGCGGCACACCCCCACCCAAACTTCCCTTAGGTGCCCCCCCGCGTTTGGACAGCACATTTAAACCTGCATCAAAAGTTTGTGTTTCCGGTCGTTTCAGTTGGACCTGATGAGGCTAAAACCACAAGCAGCCGAAGCTCACTGTAGCAAAGGTCATATTTCAGGGGCACCCACGAGAAACTTTTAGCAAAATACTTGAAATGTCATTTCTGGTTTCTTCAGTATATTGTTTCCTAGGGTCGCTTTTTAAAGGCACGTTCGTGTAAGTAATAGGGGTTGATCTGTTTGGTGTTTTTAGCTGACAATCTAAGGAGCAGAACATTTTAGGAAACGGAATTCCTCTCCTTGGAATTTTCGAGCTGCTACTGCCTTTCCGAAAATGGCTAGCTGACCTTATTTTACACTCTAAACGACATATTTGACATATTTGTCCCTCTGAAAAAAATAGGAATTAATCAGTCACCTTTATAAGAAAGTCTGAGGCAATATTTCGCCAAACAAATCTCTAGTTTTCACTACAATAAGACCCCGAATATCTCAGGCAATTTAGGTCTGCCGAACAGATATTCCGCCGAAACGACCCGTCATGTGTCCCTGGTATTTGACAACTCGATCGTTTTCTCTCATCGTGAACTCGGCCGGCGGCCTGTGAAAAGATTTTTGCGATTTAAGGCTAGGGTCAGGGTTGTTGCCGCGCGCAGTGTTGAGTTTCACCAGTCAAAGAGACTAGTGTCCTTATTTTTTAAATTTATTTTTTCTCAAAAAATAAGGTTGGGTTCTGGGAAGACATGATATAGAAAATCGCAGTCCTTCACACCTGTTACGTGCATTTCAAATACTTTTAAATATTCACCTCATCACAAATTTTATATTAGACCCACGGTATCCATGTGTAAAACCCCCTGCAACTCGCGCAACGAAATCTTTCGGCAAGACATGTTGCGAAGAGGGGTATAATTGCACGCACAATTTTGTCCGCAAGTTGTCTCGCAACGCCGTTACCTTGCAAGTTGTAGAAAAAATTCCTCGTGGAACAGCACCTTAAAGATTGTCTTATGTATCAGCGCCTTTAAGGACAGCTTGCAGCACATGTTAGGTTTCTTCTCTCAGTTTACAAGAAAAATCAGCTTAGACTATAGAATGAGGGTTACAAATTAACAGTTTTGACATTTTCTTTTCTTTCAACTTTGCCGGAATAACAATAGCAAATATGAATACCGATTAAAAGCTTCTATTTCAATGGTAACTCTATCTTATATTATCAGAGGCTTTGTTAGAACCATATTCAAACACAGCAAAAGGTGCGACTCGAGGGGACAGACGAAGAAAAGTGTAAAGAAGCGCTTTTTGGAATAACGAATTTATTCGGAGCCTGACTTACAAATTCGAACGGACCGAAAATGGAGTCGAAAAATACTCAAACAGTTGATTTTCAATGCTCTTTTATTTCAATTTAATCCCCTCAAATTACAGAAGGTCAGCAACTGAGCAGTCTTCTTGTGCCCCTTTGTTTTGTTCCCTTTTGTTATGTTAAATCACGTTTGCGTTACGATTTCCCCAGCGTCTTTCCTTGTTTGATGTCAAGAAGCCGTTTGCTTGGTATTCTTGAAACAATTTCCTGCAAAAACACAAAAGAGGTGACATTATTATGAAATCACATCGATTCTTTACAGATAAGCCTGTAATTTTAGATACTAAAGCAGAAAGATTTCCGGTAACGTTGTTGTTGATCCCTTTGTTGTTTTGTTGACGTCTTGTTTTTTACGTGTTTTTGTTTGTGTTTTTGATTTTTGTTTTGCTATTTTTTCCTTAGTTTGGTTTCTTAAGAGGTGTGTATATTTTCATGATTTCTTGCTTTGTCATATGAGGGTGACAGATGGGTATTTCATTGAGTCGTAAGCAGCCATTTTTTAACGAAAACGGTTTAAAAGTGACTTAAAGACTCTCTGTCGACTACAATGCAATGCGCGCGTTTGTTTATGTTTTGATTCCTTTGGAGAGAGAACATTGTGATAAAATGGCTAGATTTGAGCCCTTTAGCAGCCAAGAAAGGAAATGAAGGTGTTCACTTCGTTAGGTTTATACGTTTTGTCAATAGAAAGAGCTAAATTTTATGGTTTATAAGTCTTGAAGATGACTGTAATAAAATACGATTCATCGTTGACTGTCATTACACGTCACGCAGTCAGAGAAATATTTTCAAATTGACACAGCGCATTTGGTTTTTAGTGTATCGGGTCATGAGTTCTCTCATTCATTTATGTTCAACAGCACTTATACCTTAATATACCCCTCTTTAAAATTTCGAAAGGCGTGTAGAGTAAAAGCAATTGATATTACTTTATTTTATCACTAACGGTTGCAAAACCTCGATTTGTCACCCACGGGGTGTGTTGAATGCTCAGTCACGTCCAATCTACAGAAACATTTATTACTGTAGTCAGTTTGATGTTCACTCACATTCAGTTCCACATAACCATAAGAATTCTGTTATTTTTCCCTATGAACTCACTGGATCGTCCATAGTCACATTATTCTGATATGAGGTATAAATAAAACTTTCCGCGTGGTCTCGCTTGTCGGTTGAGAGCTGTGCGAAACATCGAGTGTCCGAATGTCGCTTTTGTGACCCGAAGAATAAAACATTTCTTAAATCAACACTGCTCCAATAGTTCCCTGATAAATTTCATAGCTCCATAAGAAAATCTCTATCCATTCTACAGAAGGATGACTTGGATGAAGGCAGATTTCCACAGCCTTCAAATGCCGACGCAAAGCTTTGGGGGTTCGTGGTCCACGAAACCTCCGTTTTGGTGCGCGTTGCATTGTGGTCGACAGAGAGTCTTTAAAAGAATGCTGTTTTCCTTGGGCCCGCAATCCCAATTCTGTTAGCCGTGATTTTGCTTGTCAATTATCCGTGAAATAAGAAATGAGTGTCAAATTTATTTTTGCATGAGATTTTTCCGCCACTTAACAAAACAAAATTTCACGGACGACAATGACGATGATGAAGTGGAAAATTAGAGGAAATGGCACTGCGAACTGCACAGCCTCCCCTCCCCGCTTCTTTAACACCCTTTTTATAATTATGGCGGAAGGGAGAATAAAAATGAAAAAGAAAGAAGTCATTTTACAAGGAGGTGAAACATTAGCGGTTCATGGGTGGAGGGGGGCTACCCCCGGCGAATTTGACATTTTTAGGGAATCCGGAGTCAAATTCCCTACCCCCGGACAACTAATGAATGTCAAATTTCAGCCGCTAGAGTAACCTTTCTTCTGAAAGTCAAATATATATAATTGGGGTACTGTGTATGTTCAAAATTCCCTGACCCAGGGGAAACCTTGTATGTCAATTTCCCGGGGGTATGCCGCCCCCCCCCCACCCCACCCTGGGGCTTAACATTGATTACGACAACTCACCTCACTCCAGTTTGTAGACAAACATGCTCCCGTACTTTTCTTGCCCATTAGCGTGACCTGTGCCAGCCTTGCTAAAAACGCACTGCGAGGATCCACCATACTTGTTGTAAGTACTCTCGGCGTTGCCTCCCGACCAGCAATTCTTCTCGTCTGCTCCAAACACCTTACGCCCCGCAGATTCAGCTTTCGCTTTGCAGTAGTCATAAATCGCATCGGGACCTGACACACTGCTCACGTTGCTGTCAAATGAGTCCGGCAAGGCGTTGGCGGGGGATTTGTTGCTGTAGCAACCCATATGTTCCCAATCACCTGAAAGAAACAAGCTTTGTCTCGTCAACGTATCCTGGATTTCTATAACATGTTATTCTAAATCGATTGCTGAATGATATTTTACTTGTTTTGTATATCTTTTTGAAAATATGAGGGGTTTGGTCGTTAATGGTTAATATTTTGATATCTGTTTTTCACCCTAAGCTTTGAGAAATAAGAGGGAAAACGTTTT
This sequence comes from Siderastrea siderea, assembly GCA_964030785.1. NCBI lineage: Eukaryota > Metazoa > Cnidaria > Anthozoa > Scleractinia > Rhizangiidae > Siderastrea > Siderastrea siderea. The sequence goes on along the minus strand of OZ034969.1, from coordinate 54,845,742 downwards.
CTTCGTTGCACGGGTGTTTCCTTCCAGTTTGATTCCAGTTCTGGTTGGTTCTTTGGGCTGTTTGTGTTTGTTGTGATCTGCCCAGGCGATAACGTTTGTTTTGGTTTTCCACTCTGCGTCAACAACTGCTCTATACAGTGTTATAGCGTTATTAGTTAATGTTTAAGTCACGAGCAAATATGGCGGAAATATGATCCATTAACCTCGGACTTCACCTTTGGCGAATATAAAATCAAATGTATACCCCCTTGTAGTCAGAAAACTGGGTATTACGTATCGCTAAAGTCGTTATAAAATAGATCGTTGATTGTTGATTGATTATAGTACTAATAGATTTTTTTCTAGTATCTAGTTATTTTGTGACCAAAAATTAGTATGGGATTCTCCAGTAAGGTATTGACCCGTTAATAAAGTTTCTATCTATCTATCAAAGAATCTAAACCAACCTTTGTCGTTTTTCTTGTAGACGAACATTGATTTCGCCGCCAAGTAACCCATGCCGCCGTATTTGATGACCTTGCACCCCCCGGCACCACCGTACATGTCATAACTGTTGGCGGCATTTTGACCAGTCCAGCATATGTTGTCATCCAAACCGAACACGGTGACTCCTTTTTGGTTGGCTGTTTCCTTGCAAGCAGCCACTTTTCCTCTTATTCTTCTCTTCCTTCGCACATTCCTTAAAACATCGTTCAAGGCTCGTCCGCTGTTTTGGTAACAACCCACCGCCTTCCAAGTCTCTGTTATTCAACACAAGAAATTTGCACTTTTTTAAATGGTCAACGATGAAAAGGAGGATTGTTATTGGTGGAAACCAACACACTGATTTCACTACAAGATTGCGCTAACACAACGTGTTTTCTTGAAACTAAAAACTGATGCTTTCATGTATGTGCTGATTACCAACAATTTTGGCAGAACGTATCCGGAAGTGGCATGAAAACTCTTAGTGACCACCCAAGAGATATCAAAATGAAACTAAACTTTATCAAACAATTGTACTTTATTCCTGTTAAGGTATAGGTTTGTCTCGACAGGTTTCTTTGTTGTTTTGTTTTCTTGTTTGTTTTACTGATTGGTTTTGTTGCTTTTTTTACTATTTTTTTTTAAAAAAGGTTGTAATAGAATTTCAATGCGTAAACACTCGTGCTTTACAGTTAGTCCACTAAACTAAAATTATTATGGCATTCTCGACGTAACGCTGGAAAACTTATGTTCACTTTACTTGGAAAAATGGTGAATCTCAAACTTCTCGAGGAGACAGAATAACAAACCATCAGTTGAACTCACTTGGGCATGCGTCAGTGTTGCATTCTTTGGTAGACGAAGCGGGTCCCAGGCTGCTGCAGTCCTTTCCTCCATTAGATGGTGGGGGACTGGTGCAAGTTCTTGTTCTTGTTTGTACTCCACCTCCACAGGTCTTTGTACACTCGCCGTAAGGTCCCCAAACCGAGTAACCACCGTTTACTGTGGAGAAAGAGAAGAAGATGGGACAAAGTCTTTAGAGCTTTAAAGTTGTAAACATACAATTTTCGTTTAAATTTATAGCCTTGAAAGGGTGGTCGTTACAAGCCCAACAATGAGATTGCGATAATATGACTCTATGAAATAAATCATGTATATAAACTGCAAGAGATTCAATCAAAGTGTGTCGTAGTTGTTAATTGATTCGTCCAGATAAACATGGAAAGTAATTTAAATGCTTCTCCTCGTTGATTGTCCAACTGAAAATATTTTCTAGTTTTGACAAATGCCGATTTATGTTCACTTTCGCGAAAAATGGGTATAAGAAGCCTTTAACGTTTTAAAGGCATGATTCTCTGAATCAGCAGTTAAACTCACTTGGGCATGCGTCAGTGTTGCAATCTCTGGAAGACGAAGCGGGTCCCAGGCTGCTGCAGTCCTTTCCTCCGTTTGATGGTGGGGGACTGGTGCAAGTTCTGGTTCTGGTTTGTACTCCTCCTCCACAAGTCTTCGAACATGCGCCGTAAGGTCCCCAATCCGAGTAACCACCGTTAACTACAAAAAATAAGGGTACAAACTATTTGAAAGGAAACACTCTGCCACTAATAGCATTTACTATTACGATAGTTTTTTGTAGAAAAATCTGCGGGATGCAATCTGAGTGGTTCTGCTGATGAGTTTTATTATCATTAAAATAACCAAAGGAAAATAATTTGACACTATAACCTTCGCTGCTATCAACTGAAATAACTTATTTACCACAAGCAACTGAGGTTTAAGTTTAGGCAGAAAGTTGACGCCAAAGGAAGAAAACAAAAACCGTCTACATAGCCTATGCAAACGAAATAGCTCGTTTGGATTTGAGATCTCGAACCCGAGCATATACCGAATAAAAATATGCGTGATTTTGTTGCAGCTAAAAATTCAAACGACACTTCGGAAAGTTAAAAACTCTAGGATAAAATATAAGCAAAAAGGAACGAGATGTTCCCCTCGAATTAAACCATCCTTTTTTGGTCAAACAAATAATTAAAAAAGCCAGTTAAAATATTCGCCATTAATTGATTGAGGATGTGACATCATTACCAATCGTCATAGTTACTGTGCCAAGAAATTTATTGTTCGGATTATATATCTCTCATTCGCTGGATTTTATATTTTATACTTGTTACCTGGACAGCCGGCGATTTTGCACTGCTGAGTCTCTCTGTCAGGACCCAGACCAGAGCAGTCCGCTCCTCCAGGGCCTGGGGGAGGATTGGTGCAGGTACGGGTTCGTGAGTGGTGACCAAATCCACAACTTGAAGAGCACTGTGTCCAAGCACTCCACCCAGAGTAACCTCCATTCACTAAAGAAGGAAATTTATAAGTAGTAGTTATAGCATGCTCTGAAAATGGCCATAATGTTTGAGTAGCTAGAGTGGTTGGTTTGGTGGTAGATTACTTAGATGGTTAGTCAAGTCAGTAGTTTCTTGTTTGGTTTGTTTGGGGCATAGATGAGTGTGCTGTTGGTTCGGTTGGTTGTGTGTTAGGTTACTGAGTATTCCGTTTTTCAGCTTAACTTACACTCAGAATAAATGCCAAGAAACTGTTTCTAAAATCTTAGATAAACGAGTGGAAATAGACAAGATAAATAAAGTATTGAAATATCTTACCTGATTTGCAGCCATAAAACTCCACCCTCATGACTGGAATAACGCGCCAGGACTCAATAGTGATCCGTATATACCTCGCACTAATTGGTGGAATCAGCTCATGACTCACAACGTTCATTCGATCTGAGTTTGCTTTAAAAGTCTTAGAAAGAAAAAAAAACTATTTTGTATTAAACTGTTCAACAAATTCTACTCTCAATCACTAGATCAAATGTCATTCGTGCCAAGAACTATTCGTGAATGGAATAGCCTCCTAGACTCCGTAGTGCTAGCGCGTAGCCTAGGAGCCTTTAAGGACCGGCTGTGGTACCACTTTGCCAATAGCCACTGACCATACCCTTAGTTTTTTTCTTTAAGCACCTGCACGGTATTGACTTTTTAAAAATAGCACCTGCACTGTACTGACGCTCACGAGAATCTTCGTTAAGAAGGAGATGGGTTATCCAAGGAAATAGAAGACTAAAATCAATAAAAAAAAGTATATAAAAGAGTATTTTGCAGCTAATTATCGTACATTTTTAGGCCAATTTGGCAAAGCCATTACGTATGATTAACAGGCTCGTAGTGCTACCATTACGAACTTTCTTCGATCCGGTAAAGAAGTCATAATCTTCTTTTCAAAAGTCGTACTTTTTTTCAATTTATGTTTCTTTTGATTTTTAAAAGTGAGGGCCAAGACAGGAAAGGAGAGGTGCGATAGAAGATAAACATGTTTAAATTCTTGCTTCATTTGTCTGTATATATTTCTCTCCAAGACCCCCAAAGTACTTACAAACTAGTTTCAGTCATCTTAAAGAGTCATACTAGAGATATCAACATCTCTTTTCACATAATCTCTCTACAGATAACAGCTATACCTTGGTGTACCCATCTGGCTGGTATTGCTTGAAGTATGATGAACCAGTGCCTCTGTATGACAGCGTGAAAGTTGTGACCCAGTAATTTGCAGCGTGGTAACCCTGTGTTGCAACGCCAGTAACCTGTGTCTCAGTCCCAAAGTCCACCTGAAGCCACTTACTGGAGTCTAAAGATGGCGGTATAAACGGTCTCCATCCTCCCACATGGCCAGGTGCTCCCTGGAAGTGAAGCCTAGCATTCTCAGGTCCCCAGGCTGCACCTATTTGGGAGGACGCCGTTACTGCGGAATCTGGAATATGGCGGCTTTCCATTCCCAAGGGACTCCTGCAACTTGGGACTTCAGGAATTGGAAAACCTGCAAATGCAAAATCATGGGAAACGTGAATAGATGAAAACTGACAAGCAAAAGCGGCAGTTACTTTCCTTGTGCCGCACTCGTTGTTGGTTGTTTGTTTGTAATCCGTTGTTTCTTGTTTGCCGTTTGCCGTTTGAGTTTTGTTGGTTGTTCTCGCTCTTTTGTGTCTGCAGTTTGTTCTTCGTTATTGGTCCTTTTGTTTGTTCATTCTATGTGGCCAGAAAATGGAGCAAGAGGTTTCCAGGTTCATAAAGTTTTTTGCTCCGAAGAGAGCGTGATCCAGCTTGGGAATAAAAACGTCACCAAACATTACAATGTCAATTCCTTACCTGATTTGCAGCCGTAGAATTCAGCCCTCAGTGAAACCAAAGTACGGTATGACGTTGGATAGATTCGAATAACCTTGCAAATAATTGGATTCCTCAAATTGTGCTTCACAACTGAGTCTTTGTCTCTGTTGCCATCAAAAATCTTTAAAAAAATAGAAAAGATGTTAGGTACAGTAAAAATTCACGTATAAGAACCATTGGATTAAGAACCTGTAAGCTAAAATTTGGCATTTAAACCCACATATTATTTTAAGAACCTGGTAAGCTTAAAAATTTAGAAAACCAGTAAAAAATAACAACAGTTACAGTAACATCAGAGTATTAAAAAAGGATACCATCAACCAATTTAATTGAAAATGACACCTAGATCTCAGTGTATGTTTCTTATACATAATGAAGGGACCACACATATAGGTTAGTTGTTGGACCAGCTGCAAGCATGTTTTCCTCTTAAGAAAACGAGAACCTATTTAAGAGCCTAAATAGCCTAACTTCTCAGTAGACACAAGATATATAAGAACCTTCTTAGGCCAGCTTTAAAAAAATCTAGGTTCTTATATGTGGGTTTTACTGTAGCCTTTTAATCCACAAAGATGGGACAAGATATCTCGATTTATCACGTGAAAGAGAGATAACTTGTTTGTTTGCAGAGTCAACCTTTTATTAAGAATCTTCAACTATAGATCATGATATTTCTTGCATGATGTTTATGATACAATACCTTAAAAGAGTAGCTAGTATATAACACTTTCTCATGTGTAAAAACGGTTCACCCTTGGTACACGAACGTTCTTCATTCGATTCAAAAACCTTGGGTTACCAGAGATGCATAGATCCTTTGTAAGTCTGGGGCTACCTTTTAGTTCTTGAGAAATGTTCATGGCCCCTTTTATTTCCAAGGAATAAGGATTTAGGAATTAGGAAGCTGGGTACGTAACCTATCAGAAGCTTAAAGCAAGTGTTCAGGCGCAAGGTTGACGAAAGAACTACAGGTGTACCATCCACTTTAAACGTTGCTCCGTGACGGCTTTAAAATTACTGCTTCGATTATCAAACTAGTTTTTCTGGGACATGTGTTTAGGTTTTTTCTTTCGCTTTGTTGCCGGTTTGTTTGGTGATGTGGGCTACCAGATATGGATTTTTTAAATACTGGTCGGTCTCACTCAGAAGTGCATGCAGTGGATGATTGCAAAAGCGCTCTTTGACAAACCTTAAATCAAGAAAACCAAACATAGAAAAACAAATCATACCGTCGTTTTATTGTTTGAGTGCGTTCCCTTTTATCGCTCCCTAAGCAAGACTTTCAGTTTGCCAACCGATAAAGGACAGAGTTATCACTGGACGTCACGCAACGCTCCTTGCGTGACGACCACGAACAACAGCTGCGTCAAGGTGAGGAGACAAGCTATTTGTGAAAGGGAAATTTCAGTTTGTTTGATTATAATACCTTAGGATAGTTTCCTCCTTCCTTGTAGTCTTTGAAGAACAGTCCGTCGTAAGAGTAAGACAGACGGTATCTCTCCACCCACCAAAGAGTTTGATGCCTTCCTTGAGTCGCAACTGCCGTCACTTTAGTCCAGCTTCCAAAGTCCACCTGCCACCAACTGCCTTCGCGGTTAAAACCCCCCAAAGCCGTCCAAGAACCATACCTTACAGGACAACACTTCATCTGAAAATGAAGTCTTCCATTTTCGGGTTCATTGTGTATGTTCAAAAAACTTGATGCTGTCACAGCAGAGTCAGGAATGCGATAGCTCTCCAATCCCAATGGCTGATCACAAACTGGGGATTGCGGATGGCAAAATTTGAAATAACAATTAATATTCCGGTAGTGTACCATAACTTTTGAATTAATTTAACAGAAAATAAAAGGCAAAAGTTATCAAACCCGACAAATTTCTTCAGTTGCTACATGTTTTTGATGCCGCTTTTTGCATTGGCCTTGTCTAACCTACAACAGGTGTACCTTATGTTGGAGCAAATGCCTAAAGAACCATGTGAGGGGATCCGGCTTTTATAATATGATAATGTGATGAACGTAAGAATTAACATCGTTGTGGTACTTTCAACTCGAGCAGCTTACTTGTTGTCTTTGAAGTCTAAAGGGTGTCACAACGAGTCCCTCCATCGACAACGTTTTCAAGAAGCCAGTCGTTTTCACACTAGTGTTCACGTCTCTTATATAAAATAGTACTTAAAAAAATTGTGTAGAAAAAAGCTAATATTTGTGCCCATTGTTCTAACGTTTATCAATAAAAATAATTGCAAAAATTATCTAATAAAATAAATCTTTGTATACATACCTTCCGCAGCATATCCTAGAACATTAATAAAAACAACGTCAGTGTGTGTGATATGGATTAACTACTTGTTTTTGTTTTAATTTGACATTAGCGTTTGCTTTTTTGACATTAACGTTTGCTTTAAGTTAAGTGGATAGTCAGTAAAGGCACGTTTTATAATCACCTTTTTAGATTATAATTTTCTTAAATTCCTATTATTTTCTTAAAAATGTTGAACAAAAAACTCCCGAAAACCTGGAACTGGAACTTGAGCAAAAAAACGCCTTTGTCTGTTTGTCTGTTGCTATTATTGTTCTTGCTCGAAGTGTTAAACACTTTCGAAATATTCAGCGCCTATTGGACATCATCTTGAGTAAAAATTTAATAGAATAAGGTAAAATTGAAGCTCTTAAAACAGCGACTGCGCAAACTATAATAAAAGACTACTTAAAAAAATAATAATAAAAATGGTTTGGCCGTTTATTTTAAAGGGAAACTAAAACAAATAAATTCGAATTTGCATAAGCATTCTTCAGTCATTTTTTCCGGACGGAATTAAATTTTCGAAATATTTTGTTTCCCTCGCTTTGATCGATAGCGAGCAGAACAATACTCTTTCAGTTGTCACTGGATGTTTTAAAGACAAACACTTCCTTGTTTCAAGCAACGATTTTCACTTTAAAAGAACAATACAGTGCTTTAATACTTTCAGTAATTATGTTTTTAAGCATATCAGTGTCAAGCCATTGACACTATTAGCTTAAAAGTGCCATCAACGTGATCAAACGAACAGCTTTCTTCGTTTGTCGTTTCTAATTATCTAATTATTTTAAAATTCCCGTGTAGTTATCGCGCGTTAGTATCAAAGACTTCAGTCGATCCGATTTCAACTTGATCTTGGAGTGTTACGTGAAGTTTTTTCACCAATTCTTTTACTAATTTTTAATTTGTTGTTTTGAAAAAAATTGCAAATGGGTGCATGGATTGAAATGAAGATGTGACCACTGCAGTTGTAATCGCAATTTAAGCAATTACGCCGGAATTAAGCCCGAAAAAAGATTCAGGGACTTCAACGGGATGGATTATAAGAATTTTCCGTTAGTAACTGTGCCTATCACCTTTTCCTTTCTTTTTTCTTTTTTACTTTGTGAGGAAGTTCAAAACAACGAATGAATTGCCTGAATGGATTATAAGAATTCACCCGTTGCTAACAGTGGCTTCAATAGTTTCAATAGTTGTTAAGACTCTGACCAGTAAAAGCAACAATAGTCATTGCCACCTAATGGTTTAGAGATCGACGTTTGTAGGCAGATTTTCCGCCAATAAAATATCATACTTCATACCGAAAAATCCCAGTGATGTTCAAGTATTTCTGTGATTTCAAATACACGAAGGCATTTTAAAGCCTGTACTCAAGTACACCAAAAAATTTACTTTATGGTAGCTTTTGTAAAAATTTGCGGATGTAGCATTTCAAAAACAATTCAGTTGAGAGCAGAAAAAGTGGTCGAGGTCAGTGAAATCATAACACAGATAAAAGATGCCTTAGACAATACACTAGAATATTGGTTTAATTCAATGAAAACTTGTTGAAACACAGGTAGCCAAAGCTTAAAAACGAAAATTGATAAAATTTTATGAAATAAACAGTGTTTCTTTGTTTATGTCTTACGTACTTGCTATCTAGGGCAAAAATTCGCAACATTTGTCACCATAAACGGCAATATTTTGAGCTTCTTGTATAAGAAATCAAATGTCGGTATACGAACAAATAGCCACGCTTCAAACATAAAACGTCGCATGCCCAAAACAGTAGCTTTTGCCATGTCCACGCCATTGTGCGAATTGTCCAGTGAGAAGTGAACAGCAAGATGAGAGTAGCATATTTGCATATATTTGTGCGCAGAGGTTGGCGGTCGAATACCGACATTTTTGATTTCTTATACAAGAAGCTCAAAATATTGCCGTTTATGGTGACAAATGTTGGGAAAGATGGAACTTTTCCTGCGTATAGTTGTTTTTCGACTATGGATTCATTCAGGTTTGAGGAAATTGTGAGTGGAAATGGCGCATTTCAAGAAATATAGCTCATTTAGTGAAAAGAGGTATGCTTTTGTGCGCGTGAAATGGCAGATAAGTGTGCAACCTTGCATAATATTATAATACTAATTGGGAATAAAAATTAGAAAGACGCTTATTCTCGCTCCGAGAGCGAATTTTTGCCCTAGATAACAAGTACGTAAGACATAAACAAAGAAACACTGTTTATTTCATAAAATTTTATTAATTTTCAGTCATAACTCAAGCTTTGGCTACTTGTGGTTGAAATGATTTTTCTATACTCCGCGCAAAAGAAATACATGTATCCCAAAACATTTATTCCACCTTTTCTTGAAAAATACCTGTTACCATAGTGAAAATGCTCATCTATAAAATTGCTATGGTTCATTGTCATAAGTAAGTGGCCGTTCTTTGTGTTATTTTTTATTATTAAATTTTACCCTGTTTTCTGCTTTTACTTTTTGCTTTTATTATCAGCTCTAGCTAGAGAAAAAGTACCAAGCATTCCAACCAAAGCCTTGAAATGCCTTATATTAATTCGTTTCAATGCCAAAATGCATTTAATTAAGAGAATTCAGTTGAGAGCATAAAAAGTCCTTGAGATCAGTGAAATCATACCACGGAAGAAAAAAGTATTTTGATTTGATAAGGGCTTTCTTGTTCATTTTCAATTCATTTGTTTTAAGGCATTTGATTTGTAGTGTTAAACAAAGTTACGTGTTACGTCACAAAAAAGATGAGCCTAGTGTTCTGGAAAGAAATAATTGATGTAAACTATTTCCAGTGTTATGAAAATGTCCTGTGCAATTTTATCAAGATTGAAATGTTTTAAAAACTGTATTAACCTTTCCTGAAAGAAAATCCCTTTATCATTGCAAAAAAGACCATTTACTAAATTGACATTTTTCATCGCCGTCGTTTGCCCGTATTTCCTTTTGTTTTCGTTACTCAAGTAAACTCTTTTTTCTGTTTCTTTTTTTAAGCTCTAGCTAGGGAAAAAATAACAAGTATCCCAAACAAAACAACAGAATTTTTTATTTTCTGGCAATGCCAAACTTGCATTAAATTGAGAGCATTAAAAAGTTGTCAAGGTCATTAAAATCATAGCACGGGTAATTATAAAGACCCAACAAATTCTAGGTTTGTTAAAAAAATTGGGTTTGATGGGGGTTTTCTATTCATCTTCAATTCACTTGTGTAAAGGAAATGGATTTGTAAATTCAAAAAAAGCATGTCATTAAAACTAGGCCTAGTGTTCAGGAACGAAATAAAATGATGTGAAACAATCTCAGCCTCATCAAAATGTTCTGTGTAATTTTATCGTTTTATGCGCAAGATTGGTATATCTAAAAAAAAAAAAAACTGCTATATTGAACCTGTCCTGAAACAATATAGTTGTTTACTACAGTAAAATGACTTCCCATGAAACGTGATATTTTTCATCGCCGTAGTTTGGCCGTTTGTTCGATTCTTCAGATTTCGTAATACACTTCTTTTATTTTTGCTTGTTTTCCCCCTTAATTTTAAGCTCTAGAGAACAACGTACCAGGCATTCCAACCGAAGAATCGAATTCCTTAATTCCTGTCAATAGTGCTTCAAAGATCGGGCGCGCCCTACTGTGGATTTCACTGAGATGGAATAGCACCACTTAAATCTGGATATTAAATAAAGAATTTTGAATCCCTCGTTTTCTTTAATAATTCCTTGATACTAGATTCGTGAGTAAGTAGAAACAATAAAGATTATGTTGTTTGCCTAATCTTTACAATTTGAACTGGAAGTTATCATATCGGCTTCGCATCACTTCTCCAATGTAAGCTGCTATGGCTTCCCGATAGCCTCTATTTTGGATCCTCTTCAGTCCACGCTCAAAATAAAGCAATCTCAGAAAGAAATTTAAAAAGAAAAAATACTAAAACAACACCATTATCCAAATGTAATGTTTCTGATTGAAAAAGAAAACTATTATGATTACCTACAAACTAATTATTTGACTTCGACTTACCAATTCCTATGGAAAGTTGAAACAAGAAGAAAATTCGTAGTGGAGTGTCCATCTTCACTCTCAAAGCAGAATAAGCCGGTTTGTTAACGCAGTGGTTCTTATGACTTATGTCTTGCGACAATTTCCAATTTAAATTGGATATGCTCGGTAAATTAAATCTATCTATGAATTCATAATGAAGCGTTCAAGGACGTGAAGTGTAACATATCCCTTTATCTTCTCTTTAAATGCCATTATCAATTCCAATAAATATGGCGAGAAAATGTGCATTTTACAGCAACATATTATTTTTCTTTGTAATGTTCAATGGGCCACTAGCCAACTTCGATGTACTGCGATTTTTTTTATCCAGAGGTGCGATCGAAGCCAGTAAACAGCGTACTCGCCTGTCGGTATTGTTTGTAAACTTTTCATTATCTAGGCCGCTGTATGTTTAATTATAAGGAAGCTTAAATGGTTCTATTTTGACATTTTTTCCATAGTCCATACAATATGCTTTATTTTTTTTTTAAATATGTGCTGGAACATCCCTTCTGCAAAGAAATGATAAAAGTTGAAAACAGTCTTCTTTCGTTTGAGTTTATCGACAAGCTGTTATTAAAAACTGAAAAGATACCTACTTGTACAAATTCTCAGTGTCATGATGGTATTCTGCTCTGTTTAATGTTTCATGTTCTACAGATATGCCTGCAACATTGTATTTGCATCCTGCAGGATAAGAACTTCCCGTTGGTAACAATATTTTCCTGTTACCTTATATTTTTTTCTCGGCTTCTTCTCCCTTACGTCTAGTTCTACTAAAGTGAGCCGTTTCAACTTCAATTGGTTTTGGATTGTTTGGTTAAAGATTCCCTTCAACGGGCCCATTCAGCTTGATATCTAAAGCAAGGTCGCCCAGGGTTTTGGGTATATGGTATAAAGAGGGTTTTAGTACTGGGTATGCAATATTTGTACACGGATACTATGGTATTTGGAACATCCTCTCCAGTAAATATGAAAAAAGTTCTCTTTCATTAAACTATTATCGACAAGCTTTATAATACATGTGCCGAAATGAAAGGGTACCTACTTGCACAAGTCTCAGTGTCATGATAATATTCTGCTCTGTTTAATGTTCCATGTTCTACAGATATGCCTGCAACATTGCATTTCCATCAGGATAAGAACTTCCCGTTGGTAACAATAATTTCCTGTTCCCTCACTTTTTCTCGGCTTCTTCTCCCTTACGCCTAGTTCTACTAAGGTCAGCCGTTTCAACTTCAATTGGTTTTGGATTGTTTGGTTAAAGATTCCCTTCAACGGGCCCATTCAGCTTGATATCTAAAGCAAGGTCGCCCAGGGGTTTGGGGTATACGGTATAAAGAGGGTTTTAGTACTGGGTATACATTATTTGTACACGGATATTATGGTATTTGTGAATCCGCTCCAGCAAATATGAAAAAAGTTCTCTTTCGTTAAACTATTATCGACAAGCTTTAATACATGTGCCGAACTGAAAGGATACCTAATTGCATAAGTCTCAGTGTCACGATAACATTCTGCTCTGTTTAATGTTCCATGTTCTACAGATATGCCTGCAACATTGTATTTCCATCAGGATAAGAACTTCCCGTTGGTAACAATAATTTCCCGTTACCTTACTTTTTCTTTCTTGCTTCTTCTCCCTTACGTCTAGTTCTATTAAGTCCAGCCGTTTCAACTTCAATTGGTTTTGGATTGTTTGGTTAAAGTTTACCTTCCACGGGCCCATTTAGCTTGATATCTAAAGCAAGGTCGCCCAGGGGTTTTGGGTATACGGTACAAAGAGGGTCTGAATACTGGGTCTACATTATATTTACACGGATAATGCGGTATCTGGTATACCATTTAATTTAAACAAAATGAATGGATAATTTTTGGTATACAGTATTCTATTTAGGTATATCGGATAATTTAGTTAATCTATACCACTTTTAATCCCCTCTCCACTTCACCCCATCCCTAGCTTACCCCGATCTAACTTAAAAGAGGGCAATTTTCTTTCCAATACATTTAAGCCCTGGCCAAACGACAACGAGAGTCGACCAGATTTCACCGGCAAGAGTTCATCTCTCTGAGAGCGTACAAGGGTCCGTGAGAGGGAGGATTTAGAGGCCAAACGCGAAGTAGAATTTTGAACTTTTTACCTATTTCGACAGTCGTTAAGAACGCACCAGAGTTTCAATTTTGAAATTGCAGCTTTTTAAATAAAAATTTGAGCAGATTTAAACTCTTCGCTGGAGAGTACACGATAGTCGCCAGGAGTGCACAAGAGCTTCGGAACAAAAAAGAGCGTGAGTTCGAATTCTTATATTCAGGGCCCGGGCCTCAAACGTAAGGCGAATGAAGATCACACTTGGTTACCAAACACCCGAACGATCCATTGATAGCTTTAGTTAATCGTTTGTCTCACGATTTAATCACTTTGATGTGGATCGCGACGTTTCGACCGCTATACTGCTGGTCTTCAACAAAGGTTAAGTTTATTGACCGCGACCCACACTGGTACACCCGTAAGGTTAAGGAGGCCATTCACATAAGACTTCACCCTAACAACATCAATAGGGATAACGGAATTGAAATTCCGGAAGCGTGGATGCCCACGATCAAACAACACAACAGTCGATCGGTACCACAGCGGACCTCTCGGGAAACAGCGTCTAATCAGAACAATGAGGATCGAAATGCACCAATCAACACAGCCAGTCGACACTATCGCCTGAGAAAGACCAGCAGTCTAGCGGTCGAAACGTCGCGATCCACATCAAAGGGACTAAATCCCGAGACAAAAGATGAACTGGAACTATCATTTCAAACTACGATCCATTCTTTAGCCATTCAAGGGAAAAGTATGCAGTCTCAATAAAGTGGTAGTTGACAAATATTATAGTGTGGAAGGACAATTTTCGATGTCTACTTTCAGTTGTTTTCAGTTACTAAATCTCAGTGCAAAAGGTGTCCTGTTGTAAGCATGGGTTCCCTGTGCCCATTTTCGATTTTTGGCAACCTCGCGGTTGGATTTTTGGCGCGAAATCGTGACGTCACCTTCGTCATCGACGCCCAACTCTTTTCGCCGCTTCTCCGTTGATCCATTGTAAAAGCTTATTTTATTTCGCTCACTCACTGAAATAATATATAGATTTAGCCAAGCCTAAAAGCGGAGCCCTCCTTTTTGTTTTGTCTGTTTTTTGCTTTTGTTTCGTTTTTGCTGGCAGTTATTAATTTGTGAAAATACTCTCATCCAAGTCGTTTTATTAAAAAAAAAAAAAAACAAAGAAAGAAAAAAAGAGAAAAAAATTCTTGTTCCCGCTGAGGGTCGAACCCGGCTCGTCGGCGTGAGATGCCGGAAACTAGTCCATTAGGCCATGGGCGTTTGACGTTATTTCATTACTTAATTTTAATACTTATTTCTTTCTTCGTGACAAGCTGCCTATCAGCATGAAAATGCTGGTGTTTTTCCTGGCAAAATGTGTTCGAAACGCCGTAAAAACCATGGTCGTGGACAGAAAAACCAAAAAACACTAGCTCTGCTATATTTGGCGTCGAAACCGCTGCGAAAAGCTGCGAACTCAAGCGGTGGAACCGACGAGGCAAATTTGAACTTTTTGCCTGAACTTTATCGCCGAATTTCTTTCGCCTAGATTGAACTTTTCCCCTTCCACCAAAAAGACAACTGAGTGTTCTTTTGAACTTTTTTTTTCCATTAACAAATTTGTTTTTGACTTTTGTTGATTTTGCTTGTTTTGCTACAACGCGGGTCAACATGCGATTTCGCGCCGAAAACACACGGGATTCAGCACAGGCTTATATCCAGTGTAGGAAGTGTATTGGTAGGCCTGTGGTGCGGACGGACGGACGTACGGACGGATGTACGGACGGACGGTCACGTGACTACTACGTCACTACCAAAATTTTTGGGCTTGATAGATTACCAAATTTCCTTAGCAATGGAGCTCCGCTGACGCGCTAGCGCGCTGGCTCCGCTATAAAGAAACAGTTTACAGCTGTTTTTGCGGGACTCGATAAAGGCATGCTTTCCCACTTGACCAGTACATGGATTCTTGTGAGAAGTGACCTCCATGTCTTGTTACAGAATAGTAAGACTTTCCCAAAAAGATATTGTTCGACACACATATTGGAAAGTGGTTGTTCAGTTCGGTGAGTTGGCAAAATATGTTTTGCGATACTACGTTGTTTGGCGGAGAAAAATTTTCGTTTACTCGAATATAATGTTGTTGTTATTGTTCCTAGAACACACCATTCTGGACATCTTTAAGAACATAGTCTTAAGCTGTTTTAAGGAAGATTGTATTGTGTGCGAGTTTTACAATATCCTGAGGCAAATAAGAAAGCAAGTTGTGTCGAGTGCTCAACGTTTATGCACTAAAGGGCACTCTCCTTCCCTCTCAAAGAGTTTATTAACAAAGACCTCAAGCAAACTTGGCATTAATAGTCATACGTAAGCCTAATTCTCCACTTTCCATTTCATAGAAGACTTATAATTTTTCTCATTTTTGCTTTTCCTGCCCTCGGGGATAATGAGAACAAAAAACTAGAAGCAACCAGTTTTATTCTCTCTCTTTTTTTTTTCAGATGACAGACAGTATTCGGCATTTATGGAAAAAAAACTGAATTTCTAATTTAAAGAGTGAACGATAAAAAAATTCTCAAGGAAATGTATGAAAACAACGAAGAGAGGTAAGAAACAAATTCTGAGTTTGTTTTTTGGTGTTGAAGGATTGCGTGACAAAACTGCTCGTGCATCGAGCCAAATTTGCCTTATTAGGCATGTAGAGTCTTTTGTTACGTCATGAACGCAACAGTAAGCTCAGAATCATACTGCGTTTTGAACGGATTACTTGTGTTCACATTGCAAGCGCTCATTTACGAATATTTTCGATAAATTAGACGTTGAGAGTGTTAAATATGGCTGCTATCAGAGAAGGTAACTTGAGTTAAGCTCATTTTCCGTGATCGCTTGTAATTTGTAATTGTTTTTATCTTCGGTTTGCCACTTTATCCTGAATCACGAGTTTTTCTCCACAGCAGCATATGAACTAGAGCCCGGCGAGATTCCTCCATTCCCGGCTCCATACTGTCAAACAGATGAACGTGAACCAGGCGAAATCAGACAATATCCGGTAAGTAAAAATGTTTGCAATGATTAGAATTAAAAGTAGTCACAATTTAGGCTTATTGTATTCTGCAGTATTTCCTTTGCTGCGAAAACGATCGACGTTTATTTATTAGTTAATTAGGTAGCTAGTTAGTTAATTACGTTGTTTTGATTTATTTATTTACTTTCCTCTGATGCTATCATCCGGGGAAAAATGTTATTAGTTTTAAATTACAGTGAGACAATACACACCAAAAAATCTTATTTTGGTTTAGAAGCACTTAAGATGTGGCTCAGAAATTTGACAAATGGGGATACCCAGCCCAATCCTGTGGAGTAAAAAATCAAAACGAAGCAACGAAATGAACAGTGCAACCTAGTAACCTGTTATCATATTGTCCAGCTGATGTAGCATCTTTTACTGAACAAGAAGTTTACGGCACGAAAACATTCAAAATTTCGGAATCAATATTTAACTTAAACACGCCATTGAAAAGTAAATTGTACCCCTTTCGTAGGCGCTAACTGAAAAAAACCAACAATATGGAAGAGAAAAATAGGACCAAAATGGCCGTTAAAAGGAATCATTTTACAAGCGCTAAAAATAATAAGTGGGTTAAACGCATTTCTTTGGAGCTGACTTTGTGACTGTGCTCACTCACTCACGAACAAAAGCAAACATCTTTAGAATGTGAGCAAGAATGCTCCAATGTCAAGAATTTCTTACTGTTAAGACATGTGATGGTTTCAAAGTTAACAATGGGCGATAGCATTTCCCAACTTTCCAAAAATCATCTCATTACTGAACCGGCAAAGATCCCAACGTTTTCACGCGGCGAAGCCAAACAGCTGGCACGGATTGTACTCTTGTTGAATGATTATCAAAACTGCCATCTATAAAAATACACCAAAATTTTCGGGCTATGTTCAGAAAGTGTTAACAACGAGTTTTATTTACTAGAATGACGCTCAGTTCGACTGTTTTAAAATTAATTAACCTTTGAACTCAAGTGAAATTCGGCTGATTTAGTTTTGAAAAGTCTTCTTGATCGTCTGAGTTATGAATCTTGTTGGTGCAAAACTCTTTTTAAAACAAGGTGTAGGCTGGGAGGAAATCTAGAAGAAAATGGAGATAGTGAGAAAAAGTTAGACAGGACCACTGATCAGGATGGGATGCTAATAAATGTAAAAGTTTTTACAAGAATGGTGATTTGGGATTGAAGTAAAATCTGTTTCCTCGGGCGTCCGCAGAAATTGCGAGCTGCTTCATATTCTAGGGTTTTGTGCAGAAAGTGTCAGTTACTAAGGTTAAAAAAATGTGGCTAAAAATTTGATAAGTTTTATTACCTATCCCCCAGCAGTAAACGATCATTCAGTTGATGCTATAATTACAAAAGTCGAAAGAGAAACTGTAAGTCAAGTTTAAGTTTAAGTCTTCAAACATATACTTAGTTCGCCTTTTATTTCACTCAGCAAAACAAACGAACTGATCATTTTTTGGATTTATTATACACCACTGTATTCAACTGGGGCATTTTTGTGAACCTCTAAGCTAGTCCGTAGCCAAGTTTCAAGTTTTCCAACATCGTTTCCAGCGTTATTTTTTTAAAACTCAAGGCCAAGTCCCACGTTTCCCTCGTCACGACTTCACGATGCACAAGGTCGTCCTGACAAAAAACTTGAAAATTTTTATGGTATATATAATTTTTAATTTCTTTTGGAGACGGGAATGAGTAAAAATTGAAGGAAGAATAATTTCCGTTCTCTCAGTTTCAGCCTTTACAGGTGCAAACTTCATCTTACCCATTTCAGCCTTCACAAGTACAAGTTCTGACTCAGCCTTTTCAACCCTTACAAGTGCAACCTTCATCTCAGACTTTACAGTATTTACAAGTGCAGCCATCAACTCAGACTTTGCAGCATTTGCAAGTGCAACATTCAGCTCAGACTTTTCCGCCTTCGCAGGCTTCAGCACACCTTTACCAGTCTTCACAAGTGCAGGCTTCAGGTCACGTTTTTCAGTCTTTACAGTTGCAACCTTCTGCCCCAGATTTCCAGTTTTTTCAAGCGCAACCTTCAGCTCAAACTTTCCAGTCTTCACAAGTGCAAGCCTCGCATCACCTTGGTCAGTCACCACAAGTGCAATCTTCACCTCAGACTTTTCATCCTTCACAATTGCAAGCGTCAGCTCACCCAAACGGAGTTAGAAGAAGTCAGGTGCTAACAACGTAAGTGATGACAAGCAGTACTTACAAGAGGATTGCGAGGGCCGCGGAGGAATCTGGAGGGGGCTGCATGAAAAATCCTATCTAGTGATGGTAGAATTTAAGGAGAAACCCAATTTAATAAGCTTTCCAAACACAGCTTTTCCTGTTCGTGACTGGCTATCGCTGGTGAGAGATTTTATGTAAAAGTTTTTGCTAACCGCTATTATCCTTCGTTGTTACACAGGCAGACATGTTGGGATAACGGAGTTGCACAAGTGCAGGTTGGTGTTTTTATCAATAAGCTCGTTTAACTTGAGAGTCAACGAGTTGACGGCTTTAGTTTATAAAATCTAAACATTTTATGAAGTATGTCCAGGTGTTTAAAAACCTTTCCTCGACTGATTCTCAAACAAGTCGAAAAGCTACAATTAAAACGTTTCATGAGCCACTTAGCTGAGTATCTACAGGGTGATAAAGTGTTTTTCTTTCTGTTTCAGAATTCGCAAGAGGCTTTTTCCGCAAGTAAACGGGAAAGTTACAAGATCAAGAAACTTGAAGGACTTTTACTGTAAGTTATATTTCTCACTTGCTAGATCGAAATGGATCATTTGCTACAGTGTTGTTTCCTAATCTTGCTTTATATTTTACGTAAAATTTATTTACCTTTTGGAAACTCAGGAAGACAAATGACCATCTCATCTCTTAAGGAAAAAAAACACCCAAAACTTGAAAAGAAAACATGTAACTGGCTTCAAGCGCGAAGAAACGCATCTTATACGTGGCTTAGTCACGCTTCTGTTAGGCCTTTACAGCTCTCACTGCCTTGAGGATTTCCCGAAGTTAAAAAAAAGTCCTAAAGCAAATAAATCTGATAAACAGCTGAAAACTACGTTTTTTGCAAGAGAAATTGGCAATCTTCCCTCCAAGGGGGCTCAAATCTTATCGAGAAGAGCACAAAGCTATTAAGCTTGACGCACCACACCTCTCGGCATATCACTCAACTGGCCAGTTCTTCCGCGGTCTAAGACAGGATCGTTAATATCATAGCTTTAATGGGTACACTGGTTTATTTTTCTATGCCTTAGTTTGACTGCAAGTGGTCGTTATTTTTCTTTAAGTATTGCAGAGCAGGAATGGTGAGAATGGTGCGATCCGAACGGCAAGCGGTAAAGCCGCAATCAAAGACGGCACTAATTACTCCCGATTTTCTACGCACCCTCCAGTCTCCTGGCCGAAATAAATAACGTTTTTTACAGTTTGTGCTTCGGTTTCCAGAGTATCATTTTGCTGACTGCTGGCGGCGGGTTGGGTGATTTGAGTTATGCCTGGCAAGGCTGAGATTTTGAGAAAATGATGTTTCTAGTCATTGGTGATTCCGATATGCTAGAAAGCACCGTGACATTAGGTGCAGGAAGAAAACTTGGACACATATAAAACTTACAATGACTTTCTATTTTCCCTCTGCAGTGAATGGAAAGACACGTTGAAAACTGAAAGAGAAGCATTTGCTGTGAAATTAAAGCGACAATCAAGAAAAATACGAGACTTGGAAATCAAAACCAAGTTTCAGCAGAGTGAGGTATACAATAGAAGCAATACAAACAATCTTATAATCTGATGTCCTTGAAACTGAAGTAAATCGACAGTTACACAAAGCTAACTATAGTACTCTAAGTAATATTTAGAAAATCTCGTCTAATTGCTTGTACATTTTACATTGGAGATTTTTAAAAAGGGGATTCAGACTTTTTCTTTATTTTTGCTGAAATTTGTTTTTGATCTCCAAGATACTGAGATCAAAAACAAATTTCAGCAGAATAAAGCATATAATAACAGTAATACAAATCAAATTTGATGTCCTTAATGCAAGTAAAAAGTTACACAAGGCTAACTTTTGTACTGTAATAAGTGACATTTTGAAAATCGTAATTATTCACTTAATCAGAGATTTTTGCTTTATTTGTACTGAAACTTGGTTTTGATCTCCAAATCTTGGAGATCAAAAACAGCTTTCAGCATGATGAAGTATGAAATAATAGCAACACAAATAAATAATAGTTACATAAGGTTAACTTTTGTACTGTAAGTAACACTTGGGAAATCGTAATTAATCACTCAATCAGAGAGTTTTGCTTTATTTCTGCTGAAACTTGGTTTTGATCCCCCCCAAAAAACTGATTTCAGCAGAATGAAGTATGCAACAAATAATAGTAGTTACTTGCAAGGTTAACTTTTGTACTCTAAGTAGCATTTTCAAAAACCTAAACGATTCTTTTAATTAGAGATTTTGCTTTATTTCTGCTGAAACTTGGTTTTGATCTCCAAATCTTGGAATTCAAAAACAGGTTTCAGCAGAATGAAGTATGCATGCCAATAATAGCAAATTGCTATACAAATAAATAATAGTAGTTCACAAGGTTGACTTTTTTTATTCTAAGTAACATTTTGAAAATCGTAATAAATCCCTTAATCAGAGAGTTTTTGCTTTATTTCTGCTGAAACTTAGTTTTGATTTCCAAATCTTGGAGGTCAAAAGCAATATTCAGCAGAATGAAGTATGCAATAATAGCAATATGTAAGTAGCTACACGAGGTTAACTTTTTAACTTAGCCTACTTACTTAAGTGTATTGAATTAACGTTTGAAAAGGAGAATTTTCACGTTTTTGCTTTTTTCTGCTGAAATTTGCTTTTGATCTGCAATGCAAATGACATCTGATGTCAAAAGTTACGAAAGGCTAAGCATGATACTCCGTCTCTGCACATCTTTTCTATTTACTAGACCTGTCAAGTTTGTGCCTTCCTTTACTGCAAGATAAAAAAAAAACGCCAAAGACCATCTGGAACGCAATGAAAGGCTGGCGTCGTTTTCAATCGCTTTAGGAGTCTGATAGGCAAATTGGTATCAAACAGAATATGCTTTTTCAACCAGTGAATTCATTTTGTGTGGATGCGAATATAATACGAATACTATTGAAAACGTACTCGTTCTGTCGTTCGCGAGGCATTAAGGCACATAACAGTAGCTAGAAATTGCTTTCGCCTGAATTGAAAAAGAAGCGCAACCCCCCGTGGTGGATGTCACCTAAGTTTGTCGATAAATTTGTTAAAAAATGTTGTTCCTTTTTTCACAGATAAAAGAGCATAAAAAAGCCAGAGCTGTGGCCGAGGATATGTAATCATTTTTTTATTGTTTGATATTGCTTTGATCTGACCGCTACTTCTCTCTTTGATCATCCAGCGTGTTAGATCGTCCGTGCAATGCACAATATCAATAATTTGACGTTCATTTCTTCACGTGTAAAGGTTGAAAAAAACAGACGAGGAGAAGGCGGCATTACAAGTTACAATGCGATCTTTGGAGAAAGAAGGTTATAAGATGAATCGTCTTCTTAAGGTAAATAAACAATTCATTGTCTGTCCTTGAAAACTACCTGGTCAGAAACAACAGATTAGTTTTTAGTCGAAAAAGCTTATAAATTCATCCGCTTCCCAGCTTGATAGCACCAGATTAAATGAAACTTAGGCGTGTAACAAACGGATTTTGGAAAAGTGCCTTTTAAGATCTCCAAAGACGTCACTTAACTAGCTCTGTTGAACTGGAAATTTCCTATTGAAATAAAATAAAAAACTACCTAACACATTAAGGCCAACTTGAATATGAAGAACCCGAAAAGCTTGAAATTGGCCCGGTGCTAATGTACGATCGATTTCCTACTGTCATTCGTCCTCAATTCAAGAATGAGCACTTACTGCACAAATCCCACAGAGCCAGATTCAGTTTGAAGTCACGTGTGTCAGTCTAAATATCTCTTATTATTTCCATCTTCTCGCAGCAAACGGATGCTGAACTTTCAAAAGTCAAGGAGCTCAACGAACAAAATGCTTTTCTGTGGGAATCTAAATCGGCAAAAGATCTTGGAAATGCCGAGGAAAGAATTAAAATATTGGAGAGCGATAAATTAGCTTTGAGGAAAAAGAATGACCTCACAGAGAGAGAACTTCAAGTGAAATGCAAAGAGGTATGAACAGGCTTTGTCAGTAGAAGAACGACGCGACAAAGGACGATCAATAACGACATAGCACACGGCTTTTAGGATTAAGTATAAATAACAGTGGACCTGAGTCCTGGTCTCCACTGTTACATTTTACTTGTTTTAGCATCGTGTGATTCATTAGTAATCGACTAATAATAATAATAATAATAATAATAATAATAATAGTAATAATAATAATAATAACAATTTATATAGCGCCTATCCGGTTCTACTCTAGGCGCTTCACGATAGGTTAAGAATAAATTAAAAAGCTAAATTAATCTATACTGAGGAACAAAAATTAACCACTAGGAATGATAAGGAATGGATGAATGTGTCGATGCCTGAATCACCGAATGATTCGCTGATTGACTGACTGACTAGCTGACTGACTGACTGACTGACTGACTGACTAGCTGACTGACTGACTAGCTGACTGACTGACTAGCTGACTGACTGACTGACTGACTGACTGACTGACTGACTAGCTGACTGACTGACTGACTGACTGACTAGCTGACTGACTGACTGGCTCACTGACTTATTGACTGATTGACTGAATGTCTGGCCGACGCATTGATTGACTCACTGACTCACTGGGTGTCTCACACTAACTCATTGACACTAACTGCTTTATTCACACTGTTTAGCGTTCAGTTTACTTAGTACAAGGTCATAAGAACATAGCTAACAACGTAAATACTGGACTTACATATAATCAGGAAGCGTTCACACAAATTAGTGTGCAACCGCCAAAACGGCAAAGCTTTTACGTTGAATATTGAGCTAAATTTAACTTCCAAGTGTGCAAGTAATTATGACCGAATGAATCCCTTTAGAGCCTATCTAGCACACAAGAAGCTGCAAAATGTGACAAATACTTAAAGAAGTAATTAACTTTGATCATTTTTCCATTTTTGTCTAGTTGAAAGACCAGCAACAATTGTAAGTAATATTTTGTTTCGATTTGTTGCTTTTAATTGGCAAAATAGATACCTGTATATGGAGGAGTTTTCGTTTGTGTCGTCTCCACTTCTAGTAACTTCTTCCACTTCTCTTTATATTGTTTTTACCCTTTCAAACTACTGCTTCTTTTTACATTGTACCCAGTTACGTATTTGTAAGTATGTGTGTATGTGTAAATAATCTTACTCCTTTATCTGATTATGTCACAACTCTCCAATCCCCTTTTGCATCTTCTCCCCCACCCCCTGAGTCAAACCCTGATCCTCTGAAAGATTTTAATATGGAATAGTTGAGTCAGTAGACTGAGTTCTTTGAACAAAAGTTAATGTTTGGCACTGACTCGTACTTTTGTGACGGTACTAAGACGTTTCGGCTAGCTTTTAAGCCGTCATCAGTTTTAAGCCAGTCACTTGATGTTGTTACACGTGGTTTTAACATTTTCAAAACGTTGCGCGTGTTGTATGCCCGTGACTACAAAGAATGGTTTCTTTACGTAAAGATGTTGTTTAAGATCTCGGTAACAGGAGAATGCGCCGGTATTACTCATTTTTTATTTATTCTATTCACTATCAGATATGCTGAGAAGATAAGTAAGCTGGAACATAAGGTAACTAAAAATTAATTTCATAGCAATTTACCCTTACGTTAATTCCATCAGCCATAGCGTAATTACAATTCATTTTTGCTATGATAAGAAAGTCAAAGCGTTTCTCGCATTTGGTTCTGTTGTTTTTGTTGTTGTTGTTTCTATTGTTTTGCTGGGTTGACCAGGTGATCTTCTTGTTGTTTTGTTATCGTTGTCGATACTATGGCGTTGAAGTTGTGTTGTCGTTTTATTGTCTGGTTGTTCTTTTTGTGTTTAACGGATGATTTTGATGTTTGAAAGAAGTGAGTTGCATCTGGGTTAATTGAACATGCATCGAGGATCATTTTGTATATTATACTAAAATATTTCTTTTTCGTCAAATTTAGATAACTCATTGCAAATCCTCGCACGAAAAGACCACGAAAAAAGTAAGTAACAGTATCGCTTAAACTTCCCGCTCTTTTTACATCTTTAGCTACCACTTGTGACATTGTCATACGACGTAAAACACGCATGTCTAACTGCTTCACTCCACCCTCTAATGTACGCAAACGAGATAAAGTCTAGATCTGGGGTCGAAATGGTGGACCAAGAGCCAATACAATGAAGAATGCATTTATTAATTACTTTCACTTAATAACAACCAAATGTTTTAGAAATTTGCTATATCGGTTGAAAGTGTTTACTAAACCATCTTCACGGAGATGCCGATTTGAGTGGGCGTTCAAGTGCTGAGAGCTTTTCCACAGAAAGTACCGGAAGACGTGGTGATTACCACTGACAATTCCTCTTCCCTCACAACTTTACCCTAATGGTACTGGACACTGGAAACAGGACACAAGGTCAAATAGAGAAACAGAAATTAAATAATATATTTTTTTAAACTTTGAACTGCAATTTCCCGACAGATTTGTCGTTGTAATGGTAAGGCCTTCTCAGCCTCACGAGGTGATGGGATTGCTGAAGAGTGTTACGAAAATTAAAACTTAAAACTCTTGTCCTTGATTTATTGCCTAATAACAATTCTTTTTTAGATTAAGAAAAGACATCAAGTCCCTTACTCAGCAGTCCGAGATATGGAGGAATAAATTCAGACAAATCAAGGATGAGAAAGCTGTTATCACTGACAAATTAAAGAGTTGTAGAAACAAATGCAGTCGGAGAGGCAAGATTATTGAGGTAAAAATAGCAACTGTGAGATTAAAATGTGAGAGCCCACAGCTTAGTTTTCAATAATTTCTCCCTTAAAAAAAAGTTTAAAAAATGGCCATTAGCAATTTTTCCATACCAGTCAACACAGGGTTAAAGAGTACATGCTATCTAACAGTCATATGGAATTGTATGAGACCGGCGGAAATTAACAACTCCCCTTTTTTTGGTGGGTTCGAAATTGAACTTATACTGAACTGAACTAATAACTTTATTTATACAAGGTAAAATTCATCAGTAAAAGTCTCTGCAATTACAACAAATAAATATATACATGTATTAAAAAAAAAAAAGAAAAAACTGCTTTACATGAATGCCGTCTTTGAAAAATTATTGAAAAAGGGTACAGGCATTTTAATTCCTATAAACTTAAAAGTTTATAAAGGAAATCGTCAAGATGTCGCCTGATACACAAGCTACATGTACATGACCGGCGTTCGGCTCCTCGGTCTTTCTCACTGAGTGTTCTTGCTCTCCATTTTGCGGCCCGGAATCCGTCCGAATTCTGCCAATCTCCCAAATCGTCTGCGTCACAAAGACTTTTGTTCCTGGGCCATCGTAGCTTGATCAAAAATAAAACACAAACAGAGGTAATAAACATTATAAACTTACGCATTTTTATATAAACTTGACGTTTCGTATGCTAGTCAACATACATTTTCAAAAGTGACCGTTACAATTTTGACAAACCTTTTATACAATGGTCTGCAATGGCCCTCGTTAAAAATGACCACACGTCTGCCATTGCAGACCATGTCAAAACCACCGGACACAACATCAAGTGGGATCATTTTGACATTTTAGCATCGGGCAAAACTGATTACCTCTGCAAAATCAAAGAAACATTGTTGATCCAAGAACTGAAGCCAGCTTTTAATGTCAACGTCAGCAGTGAGAAGCTGATACTTTATTAATTAGCTGTAGCTTTTTATAGATTCACTGTTAAGATTGTTTCCTTAATGTTGGTTCCAGACCCCTTATCACTATTGTATGAAAGGTTTGTCAAAATTGTAACGGTCACTTTTGAAAATGTATGTTGACTAGCATACGAAACGTCAAGTTTCTATAAAAATGCGTTAGTTTATAATGTTTATTACCGCTGCTTGTGTTTTAATTTCGTCTGCGTCACGTTATGTAAGCAAAAAGGTGCCATATTCTAGTTCAATAACGAAAGCCTTATCGGTTTTGTCATTAATGCTCTACACGCGTTATATAATACACAACCAATTAGTTGGTGCGTTATATCAGCAAAATTTTAGAAATCTTATTCGGACTGCAAACCACTTCCCAAATCACATTCTTCAACATATCGTCTCCTTTTTCCTTTGTTTAGACTGAAAAGGCAACAAACGCTGAGCTACAAAAGTAAGTTTACTTCAGCTACCGTTTAAATGTCTTGAATGCATTGTTTTTATTTCATTGATTTTGTAAGTGTTTTGCGATTGGTTAACCCTTTAAGTCCCAATAGTGACAAGCATCTAATTTCTCCTTAAACTACCTCTACTTGATCACACATACAGCTCTTGAGAATAAAGGAAATGATCACCAAAGATGAGATGTCCTGATTTATTAGAATTCATCCAACTAGTTGTATAAGAAATATATATTGATAGCAGTAAGGAGAAAATGCATCTTGATATTGGGGCTTAAAGGATTAAAGTAGACTGAACAGAGGGTCACGATAAGCTTGTCCAGCGGTTGCTATCAAAATAACAACCAAACTGAAAGGCTAACTGTTCCAGCTTTCAAGTCAATTGTGGCAGCCCCGACTTTGCGAATTGATATTAGCATTCTAATACTAATTTCTAATACTTAGGAACATCGCAGCACTAAAGAAGGAAATGGGTTTGCTCTCACAGGAGAATGGATTCCTAAAAGAGGAGGTATGTGGCTTAATTCGAGACTTGTTATTTGTTACTTTTCGCTTCACATTTTTCGCACCTTCCCGGAAAGAAAAGGCCCTATCCTGTAGAGCCCGCGGCTCTTTGGTCAGCGGATGTTCACCGGGCGAGACTATGCTGGAAAAATAGAAAACATGGGCTGTTGGTATCGAAAGAACACAGGAACAGCATAAGCTAGTCAGAAAATTTTCCCATTACACCGGGAGCCTATCCACTGACCTGAAGGCCGCGGACTCTGGCTTCCTGTTTTATTCCACTCCTGTCCACTGTTCGCAACAATCTGAACGCCATTGAAAATTGACGCGCAGCCACGATAAGACATATTAAAAATCGAAGAAAACGTTCTCTGGCTAGAATTAAAAATAACAAAATCGAACTTTCGGCTGACGGGCTACAGAGAAATGTCGTTTTTGTATTCCACCCGGATACAAAAACCGGTTAGCAAATCACATTTGTAATGTTTTGTTTTGTTTTTATTAGTTTGGCTTGTTGTTTTAGTTTATTCAACTTTACCAAAGGATCGTGACAACAGTTTCATATGTTGTTACCCTAAAATGACATTTGGTTTTGTTTGTTTTCAGAATTACAATCTTCAGTATTATGGTGGATTTGTTGGATCCTTACGAAGAGTTAAGCGTTTTTTCAGTCGTCTGGCTGACCGCCTGTTATCGTGATTTTAGCTGTTGAAACTTTTTCCCTAGCTGAAGACGTATCCCTTAAATTAAAATTGAAACAAAATACTTCTGTGGATTATGTGATGTGTAAAAATTCAATACTGGAATTAACTGTATATTCAGTGTTGTATTGAATGTAAAACTGATTTTAAAAAACTGCCGCTCAAAGTTTATTTTTGGCTTTGGGAGCACTTGTGCTACCAGGTGTAAATTTCTAGGTTCAGTGCCAAAATTTTAGGTGCACAGCTAAAAATGTTAGGAGCACAGCTTAAAATACTGGTGGCACCAAAGAGAACTGAAAATCAGAAAGCGTGCTTTGCTTGACTTTTCTGACTTGCTTCACTAGTATTCAGTGTCTTCAGTTCAGTTTTCAGTTCAGGTATTCAGTGAGATCAAAACTACTGATCTTTAAGGTACTTTTAAAAGCAGTAGATAAAAATAGAATATTAAATGTACGCGACAAGCGCTCGATAAAGGTGATGAAGCAGCTAAATACAGTGATTAGGGTAGATTTAACAGATGAAAGGTTGGGATGTTAAAGGGACGCCACAGGCGTTCGATGATGGAAAGTTATCACTGTTATTAGCTGTCTTCGTGGCCTTCAAGATAAGGGGAGATGATGAGCCGGATGAGCTTACCAGTGATACTGCTTTGGAAAGAGGATCCAAACTTTTTGAAAATAAGCGCTTAACGCTATTTCAAACGAGCGAGCTCGAGACATTGCAAACTCGGCCGTCGTGCGCCTATGAAGACTCTCTATAAATGTAGGCCCTTCTTAGCTAGTCCTAAAATGAATTGCAAATCCTTCTTACTTAGTTAATAGTCATCAAATAAATATCTTATTGTAATTTATTAAAAGAGTCAATAAAAAAGTTGTTGCCGGCTTGATTGATGCTCGTGCCCAAGGGTTCTGGGTATACGGTATAAAGAGAGCCTCAATACTGGGTGTTACATTATTTTTTACATGGATCCTGATCATATGGCAATTGGGATATCATTTGATTTGAACAAGAGAAATGGAAGTTTCTGGAATACAGTATTCTATTGGGTATATCGTGTAATTTATTTAAGGTAGATTGATGCACCCCTACTACTCTTAATCCCTCCTCCCCCTCGCCCCATCCCTGACCTACCCCGATCTAAGTTAAAAAAGGCAATTTTCTTTCCGACATATTTAAGCCCCGGCCAAACGACAGTGAGAGACGACAAGGTTTGACAACAGTTCAACTCTTTGAGAGCGTACGAGAATCCGTGAGAGTGTATGATTTAGAGGCCAAACGCGAAGAAGAATTTTGAACTTTTTACCTATTTTGAAATTGCAGCTTTTTCAATGAAAATCTGAGCAGATTTTTAAAAACTCTTCGCCGGAGAATACTACGAGAGTCGCCGGAAGTGCATAAGAACTTCGGATCAAACGGTACGGTGAGTTTGAACTCTTATGTTCCGGGCCGGGGCCTCAAACGTCAGGTGAATGACGAACACACACGGTTACCAAACACTTAAACGATCCATTGTTCAGCCATTCAAGGGAAAAAGTACGCAGTCTCAATAAAGCGGTAGTTGACAAATATTGTGACGTGGAAGGACAATTTTCGATATCTACTTTCTGTTGTTTTCAGTTAATAAATCTCAGTGCAAAAGGTGTCCTGTTGTAAGCATGGGTGCCCTGTACCTATTCTCGATGGCGCGAAATCGTGACGTCACCTTCGTCACCGACGCGCAACTCTTTTCGCTGCTTCTCCGTTGATCCAGTGTAAAAGCTTATTTTATTTCGCTCACCCACTGAAATAAGAAACAGTTTACAGCTGTGTTTGCAGAACTCGACAAAGGCACGCTTTTCCTGTTTGACCAGTACATGGGTTCTTGTGAGAAGTGAGCTCCAAATCTTGTCACAGAATAGTTGAGACTTTCCCAAAAAATATGGTTGAACACAAATTTGGAAAGTGGTTGCTCAGTTCGGTGAGTTGGCAAAATACGTTTTGCGATGCTACGTTGTTTGTCGTCCTCTAAGTAGAAAAATTTAAATTACTTAAATTTAATTTATTAAATTACGTTTAATCGAGTATAATGTTGTTATTGCTCCTACAACATAGCCCTTCTGGACATCTTTAAAACGCTAATTAAATAGTTTTAAGCTGTTTTAAACAAGATTGTATTGTGTGCGAGTTTTAGGAGTTTTACAATATCCTAAGGCCCGGTTCGAACGTAACGCAATTCCATATGTATTGCATTTTAATAGCAATAGTTCCAGTAAGCGGTTTTTCTTTCTTTCCTTTTTCGTCTCAGCAAAGACCTTAAGCGAATTTAACTCTAAACTTAATAGTCACATGTAAGCTTAATTCTCCATTTTCCATTTCACAGAAGATTTATAAATTTTCGCATTTTTGCTTTTCTTGCCCACAGGGATGACGAGATCAAAACTGACTGAAATCTCGAAGCAATCAGTTTTGTTCCCTCTTTTTCTTTCAGATGACAGTCAGTATTCGGCATTTATCGAAAAAAAAACTCAATTTCTAATTAAAAGAGGGAACGAAAACAAAATTTCTCAAGGAAATGCATGAAAACAACGAAGAGAGGTAAGAAACAAATTTAGAGTTGCTTGTCCAGTTTTGAAGGATTGCGTGACAAAACCGCGCGCACATCGAGCCGAAATTGCCTTATTAGGCATGTAGAGTCTTTTGTTACGTCATGAATGCGATAGTAAGCTCAGAATCAGACTGCGTTTTGAACGGTCCAGTTGTGTCCACATTACAAGCGCTCATTTACGAATATTTCCGATAAATCAGACATTGCGATTGTTAAATATGGCTGCTATCAGGGAAGGTAATTTGAGTTTAGCTCTTTTTCCGTGATCGCTTGGAATGTGTAATTGTTTTTATTTTCGGTTTGCCACTTTATCCTGAATCTTGAGCTTTTCTCCACAGCAGCATATGAACTAGAGCCAGGCGAGATTCCTCCATTCCCGGTTCCATACTGTCAAACGAATGAACTTGAACCAGGCGAAATCAGACAATATGCAGTAAGTAAACATGTTTGCGTTGGTTAGCAATTAAAAGTAGTCACAATTTAGGCTTATTTCTTTCCCCCTACTTCTTTTGCTGCGGAAACGATGGACGTTTATTTATAAGTTAGTTAGCTAGCTAGTTAATTAATTATTTTGTTTTTATTTATTTATTTACTTTCCCCTGATGCTATCATCCGGGGAAAAACGTTATCAGTTTTAAATTACAGTGAGACAATACACACCAAAAAAATCTTATTTTGGTTTAGAAGCACTTAAGATGTGGCTCAGAAATTTGACAAATGGGGATACCCAGCCAAGCCTGTAGAGGAAAAAATCGAAACGAAACAATGAAATGAACAGTGCAACCTAGTACCTGTTATCATTTTGTCCGACTGATGCAGCATCTTTCACTGAACAAGAAGTTTAAGGCACGAAAAAACGCAAAATTTCAGAATCGATCTTTAAGTTAACCTCGCCATTGAACAGTGAATTGTGCCCCTTTCGTAAAAGCTAACTAAAAAAACCTAACAATATGGGACTCAGAGAGAGACATAGGACCAAAATGGCCATTAAAAAAAATCATTTTACAAGCGCTAAAAATAATCAGTGGGTTTAAACACATTTCTTCGAAGCTGACTTTGTGACTGCTCACTTACGAACAAATCCTAGCATCTTTAAAATGTGAGCAAAAATGCTCCAGTGTCAAGAACCTCTTATTGTAAAGACATGTGATGGTTTCGAAGTTAACAATGGGCGATAGCATTTCCCCACTTTCCAAAAATCATCTCATTACTGAACCGGCAAAGATCCCAACGTTTTCGCGCGGCGAAGCCAAACAGCTGGCACGGATTGTACTCTTGTTGAATGATTATCAAAACTACCATCTACAAAAATACACCAGCATTTTCGGGCTATGTTCAGAAAGTGTTGAAAACGAGTTTTATTTACTAGAATGACGCCCAGTTCAACTGTTTTAAAATTAATTAACCTTTGAACGCAAGTGCAATAGGGCTGATTTAGTTTCGAAGAGTCTTCTTGATCGTCTGAGTTATGAATCTTGTTGTTGTTGATGGCAAAACTCTTTTTAAAACAAGGTGTAGGCTTGGTGGAAATCTAGAAGAAAATGGAGATATCGAGAATAAGTTAGACAGGATCACTGATCAGGATGGGATGCTAATAAATATAAAAGTTTTTATAAAAATGGTGATTTAGGACCGAAGTAAAACCTGTCTCCTCGGGCGTCCGCATAAATTGCGAGTTGCTTCAGAATTTTAGGTTTTTTTTTTGTGCAGAAAGTGTCAGTTACTAAGGCTAAAAATTTGACAAGTTTTATTAGCTAATAAAACTCAGCCAAGTCCCGCGTTTCTCTCGTCATGACTTCACGATGCCCAAGATCGTCCTGAAAAAAAAGATTGAAAATTTTTATGGCATAATTTTTTTTTTGGAGAGGGGAATGAGTAAAAATTGAAGGAAGGATAATTTCCTTTCTCTCAGTTTCAGCCTTTACAAGCACAAACCTCACCTTACCCATTTCAACCTTCACAAGTACAAGTTTTGACTCAGCCTTTTCAACCTTTACAAGTGCAACCTTCATCTCAGACTTTACAGCATTTACAAGTGCAGCCATCAACTCAGACTTTGCTGCATTTCCAAGTGCAACATTCAGCTCAGACTTTTCCGTCTTCGCAGGCTTCAGCACACCTTCATCAGTCTTCACAAGTGCAGGCTTCAGGTCACGTTTTTCAGTCTTTACAATTGCAATCTTCTGCCTCAGATTTCCAGTTTTTTCAAGTACAACCTTCAGCTCAAACTTTCCAGTCTTCACAAGTGCAAGCCTCGCATCCCCCTGTTCAGTATTCACAAGTGCAATCTTCACCTCAGACTTTTCATCCTTCACAATTGCAAGCGTCAGCTCACCCAAACGGAGTTAGAAGAATTCAGCTGCTAAGAACGTAAGTGATGACGAGCAGTACTGACAAGGGAATTGCGAGGGCCGAGGAATCTGGAGGGAGCTGCATGAAAAATCCTATCTAGTGATGGTAGAATTTAAGGAGAAACCAAATTAAATAAGCTTTCCAAACGCGTTTTTTTCTTTTCACGACTGGTTATCGCTGGTGAGAGATTTCATGTAAAAGTTTTTGCTAACTGCTATTATCCTTCATTGTTACACAGGCAGACATGTTGGGATAACAGAGCTGCACAAGTGCAGGTTGGTGTTTCTATCAATAAGCACGTTTAATTTAAGATTCAACAATTAAGTTGACAGTTTTAGTTTATGAAATCTAAACATTTTATGAAGTACTTCCAGTTGTTTAATCACCCTTTCTCAATTCTCAAACAGGTCACAAACGCTACAATTAAAACGTTTCGTGAGTCGCTCAGCTAAAGTATCTACAGGATGATAAAGTGTTTGCTTTCTGTTTCAGAATTCGCAGGAGGCTTTTCCCACGAGTGAACGGGAAAGTTACAAGATCAAGAAACTTGAAGGACTTTTACTGTAAGTTATATTTTTCACTTCCTAGATCGAAATAGATAATTTGCTTAAGTGTTGTTTCCTAATCTTGCTTTATACTTTACGTGAAATTTATTTACCTTTTGGAAACTCGGGAACGCAAATGACCATCTCATCTCTGTAAGGAAAAACACCCAAAACTTGAAGAGAAAACATATACTGAACTGGTTTCAAGCGCGAGGAAACACACCTTCTATGTGGCTTCTGTTACGCCTTTACAGCTCTCACTGCCTTGAGGATTTTCCGAAGCTAAAAAAACATTCCTAAAGCAAATAAATCTGATAAAGAACTGAAAACTACGTTTTTGGCAAGAGAAATTGGCAATCTTCCCTCCAAGGGGAGTCAAGTCTTATCGAGAAGAGCACAAAGCTATTAAGCTTGACGCACCACACCTCTCGGCATATCACGCAACTGGCCAGTTCTTCCGCGGTCTAAGACAGGATCGTTAATATCATAGCTTTAATGGGTACACTGGTTTATTTTTCTATGCCTTAGTTTGACAGCAAGCGGTCGTTATTTTTCTTGAAGTATTGCAGAGCAGGAATGGTGAGAATGGTGCGACCCGAACGGCAAGCGGTAAAGCCGCAATCAAAGACGGCACTAACTACTCCTGATTTTTTGCGCACCCTCCAGTCTCCTGGCCGAAATAAATAACGTTTTTTGCAGTTTATGCTTCCGTTTCCAGAGTATCATTTTGCTGACTGCGGGCAGCAGGTTGGGTGATTTCAGTTATGCCCGGCAATGCTGAGATTTTGAGAAAATGATGTTTCTAGTCATTGGTGATTCCGATATGCTAGAAAGCAACGTGACATTAGGTGCAGGAAGAAGACTTGGACACACATATAAAACTTACAATGACTTTCTATTTTCTCTTTGCAGTGAGTGGAAAGACACGTTAAAAACTGAAAGAGAAGCATTTGCTGTGAAATTAAAGCGACAATCAAGAAAAATACGAGACTTGGAAATCAAAACCAAGTTTCAGCAGAGTGAGGTCTGCAATAGAAGCAATACAAACAATCTTATAATCTGATGTCCTTGAAACTGAAGTAAATCTCCAGTCACACAAAGCTAACTAAAGTACCCTAAGTAATATTTAGAAAATCTCGCCTAATTGCTTATATCTACCATCGGTTATTTTACATTGGAGATTTTTAAAAAGGGGATTCAGACTTTTTCTTTATTTTTGCTGAAATTTGTTTTTGATCTCCAAGATACTGAGATCAAAAACAAATTTCAGCAGAATAAAGTATGTAATAGCAGTAATACAAATCAAATCTGATGTCCTGAATGCAAGTAAAAAGTTATACTAGGCTAACTTTTGTACTTTAATAAGTAACATTTTGAAAATCGTAATTATTCACTTAATAAGAGATTTTTGCTTTATTTCCTGCTGAAACTTGGTTTTGATCTCCAAATCTTGGAAATCAAAAACAGGTTTCAGCAGAATGAAGTATGCAGCAAGTAATAGTAGTTACTTGCAAGGTTAACTTTTGTACTCTAAGAAGCATTTTCAAAAACCTAAACTATTCACTAATTAGAGATTTTTGCTTTATTTCTGCTGAAACTCGGTTTTGATTTCCAAATCTTGGAGGTCAAAAGCAAGTTTCAGCAGAATGAAGTACGCAATAATAGCAATATGTAAATACCTACACAACGTTAACTTTTTAACTTAGCCTATTTACTTAAGTCTAGGGAATTAACGTTTGAAAAGGAGGATTTTCACGTTTTTGCTTTTTTTCTGCTGAAATTTGCTTCAGTTTGATCTGCAATACAAATGACATCTGATGTCAAAAGTTACGAAAGGCTAAGCATGATACTCCGTCTCTGCACATCTTGTCTATTTACTAGACATGTCAAGTTTGTGCCTTCCTTTACTGTAAGATAAAAAAAAACACCAAAGACCATCTGGAACGCAATGAAAGGTTGGCGTCGTTTTCAATCGCTTTAGGAGTCTGATAGGCAAATTGGTATCAAACAGAATATGCTTTTTCATCCAATGCATTCATTTTGTGTGGATGCGAATATAATACGAATACTATTGAAAACGTACTCGTTTTGTCGTTCGCGAGGCATTAAGGCACATAACAGTAGCTGGAAATTCCTTTTGCCTGAATTGAAAAAGAAGCGCAAACCCCGTAGTGGATGTCACCTAAGTTTGTCGATAAATTTATTAAATAATGTTGTTCCTTTTTTTCGCAGGTAAAAGAGCATAAAAAAGCCAGAGCTGTGGCCGAGGATATGTAAGCATTTTTTTTATTGTTTGATATTGCTTTTATCTGACCGTCACTTCTCTTTTTGATCATCCAGCGTGTTAGATTGTCCGTGCAATGCACAATATCAATGTTTTGACGTTCATTTCTTCACGTGTAAAGGTTGAAAAAAACAGACGAGGAGAAGGCGGCGTTACAAGTTACAATGCGATCTTTGGAGAAAGAAGGTTATAAGATGAATCGCCTTCTTAAGGTAAATAAACATTTCATTGTCTGTTCTTGAAAAATACATGTTCAGAAACAACAGATTAGTTTTTAGTCGAAAAAGCTTATAAATACATCCGCTTCCCAGCTTGATAGCACCGGATTAAATGAAACTTAGGCGTGGAACAAACGGATTTTGGAAAGGTGCCTTTTAAGGTCTCCAAAGACGTCACTTAACTAGCTCTGTTGAACTGAAAATTTCCTATTGAAATTAAATAAAAAACTACCTAACACATTAAGGCCAACTTGCATATGAAGAACCCGAAAAGCTTGAAATTGGCCCGGTGCTAATGTACGATCGATTTCCTACTGTCATTCGTCCTCAATTCAAGAATGAGCACTTACTGCACAAATCCCACAGAGCCAGATTCAGTTTGAAGTCTAGTGTGTCAGTCTAAATATCTCTTATTATTTCCATCTTCTCGCAGCAAATGGATGCTGAACTTTCAAAAGTCAAGGAGCTCAACGAACAAAATGCTTTTCTGTGGGAATCGAAATCGGCGAAAGATCTTGGAAATGCCGAGGAAAGAATTAAAATATTGGAGAGCGATAATTTAGCTTTGAGGAAAAAGAATGACCTCGCAGAGAGAGAACTTCAAGTGAAATGCAAAGAGGTATGAACAGGCTTTGTCAGTAGAAGAACGACGCGACAAAGGACGATCAATAATGACATAGCACGCGGCTTTTAGGATTAAGTATAAATAACAGCGGACCTGAGTCCTGGCCTCCACTGTTACATTTTACTTGTTTTAGCATCGTGTGATTCATCAGTAATCGACTAATAATAATAATAATAATAATAATAATTTATATAGCACCTATCCAGTTCTGCTCTAGGCGCTTCACGATAGGGTAAGAATAAATTAAAAAGCTAAATTAATGTATACTGAGGAACAAAAATTAAACCCCACTAGGAATGATAAGGAATGGATGAATGTGTCGATGCCTGAATCACCGAATGATTCGCTGACTGACTGACTAGCTGACTTACTGACTGACTGACTGACTGACTGACTGACTAACTGGCTCACTGACTTATTGATTGAATGACTGAATGTCTGGCTGACGCATTGATTGACTCACTGACTCACTGGGTGTCTCACACTAACTCATTGACACTGACTGCTTTATTCACACTGTTTAGCGTTCAGTTTACTTAGTACAATGTCATCAGATCATAGTTAACAACGTAAATACTGGACTACATACAATCAGGAAGCGTTCACACAAATTAGTGTGCAACCGCCAAAATGGCAAACTGTTTTACGTTGAATGTTGAGCTAAATTTAATGTCCAAGTGTGCAAGTAATTATGACCGAATGAATCACTTTAAAGCCTATCTAGCACACAAGACGCTGAAAATGTGACAAATATATAAAGAAGTAATTAACTTTGATCATTTTTCCATTTTTGTCTAGTTGGAAGACCAGCAACAATTGTAAGTAATATTTTGTTTCGATTTGTTGCTCAGCTTTTGATTGGTAAAATAGATACCTGTATATGGAGGTGTTTTCGTTTGTGTCGTCCCCACTTCTGGTAACTTCTTCCACTTCTCTTTATATTGTTTTTACCCTTTCAAACTACTGCTTCTTTTTACATCGTACCCAGTTATGTATTTGTAAGTGTGAATGTGTAAACTATCTTACTCGTTTATCTGATTATGTCACAACTCTCCAATCCCCTTTTGCATCTTCTCCCCCACCCCCTAAATCAAACCCTGATCCTCTGAAAGATTTTAATATGGAATAGTTGAGTCAGTAGATGACTTCTTTGAAGAAACGTTACTGTTTGGCACTGACTCTTTTTTTGTGACGGTACTAAGACGTTTCGGTTAACTTTTAAGCCGTCATCAGTTTTAAGCCAGTCACTTGATGTTGTTACGCGTGGTTTTAAAATTTTCAAAACGTTGCGCGTGTTGTATTCCCGTGACTACAAAGAATGGTTTCTTTGCGTAAAGATGTTGTTTAAGGTCTCGGTAACAGGAGAATGCGCCGGTATTACTGATTTTTTATTTATTCTATTCACTATCAGATATGCTGAGAAGATAAGTAAGCTGGAACATAAGGTAACTAAAAATTAATTTCATAGCAATTTACCCATGCACTAATTCCATCAGCCATAGCGTAATTACAATTCATTTTTGCTGTCATAAGAAAATCAAAGCATTTCTCGCATTTGGCTCTGTTGTTTTAGTTGTTGTTGTTTCCATTGTTTTGCTGGGTTGACCAGGTGATCTTCTTGTTGTTTTCTTATCGTTGTCGATACTATGGCGTTGAAGTTGTGTTGTCGTTTTATTGTCTTGTTGCTCTCTTTGTGTTTAATGGGTGGTTTTGATGTTTGAACTGAAAGAAGCGAGCTGCATCTGGGTTAATTGAACATGCATCGAGGATCATTTTGTATATTACACTAAAATATTTCTTTATCGTCAAATTTAGATAACTCATTGCAAATCCTCGCACGAAAAGACCACGGAAAAGTAAGTAACAGTATAGCTTAAACTTCCCGCTCTTTTTACATCTTTAGCTGCCACTTGTGACATTGTCATACGACGTAAAACACGCATGTCTAACTGCTTCACTCCACCCTCTAATGTACGCAAACGAGATAAAGTCTAGATCTGGGGTCGAAATGGTGGACCAAGAGTAGTTATATAGTTGGGGGTACGAAAGCATTTTTCAAAATGCTCTCTTACCAAACCCAACTATATATCTACTTTCCATCTGATGGTAATATTTTATGGAAATCTATATGTATTTTATTTCATGCGGAAACCAACGCATTTTCACATCGCGTGACTTCATACAACAGGGACTTTCCCGAGGAAATGAGTCATTAAGTTTTTCAATTGTTTGTTTAACGCGTTAGACAGTTTTTTGTCTTGAAAACCACAGGGACTTTCCCGAGGAAATGAGTCATTAAGTCTTTCAATTGTCTGTCTAGCGCGTTAGACAGTTTTTTTGTCTTGAAAACCACAGGGACTTTCCCGAGGAAATGAGTCATCAGATTGTCATGTAATATCAGATGAACTTGTATTTGAAGTAAAGTTTGTCAGTAAAGTTTGTCAGTAAAGTTTGTCAGTAAAGTTTGTCAGTAAAGTTTGTCAGTAAAGTTTGTAGTGAACAGAAAAGCAGACTGTGTTTGCGCAACTTGTATGGAGGCCGACACAGCTGTGTCGTGACGTCACATCTTCAGATTGCATAATGTCCGTAAGCGAAACTATTGATTCCATCGTTTGATATATATCTTTTGTCGTCAAAACAGCTGAGTGACACTTTATTAATTTCATAGCTTCCGAGTTGATGATTGTTGCTTCGGATGGTTTTCATAGTATGATGCATTTGTCTGTTTTCTAATAAAATATTTTTATAATCTTCATGTTTGATATTGTTCTTTATTATGTTCTTCTTGATTCCTTTGGCTGTTTTTCCTACTTTCTGGTTGTCTTTTATGTAACTATACATTTTTGATCGCAAACCTATGAATTCTATGATTGGTATTCCAGCTGCTTCATCTTTGAATTTACCGATTACCTTTTTGTTTGTCTTATCGAAATAAAGTGAGTTTTCAGGATAGTCACTGTTGTCGAATAGATCTTTGTTATTCCAAAAGTCTTGGTAAACATCTTCAGCTTCAATCTCATATGTCAGACTGTCTGTGTCAGTGAAGAGCAGCTTGGCTTTGCTTCCATACTTTTCTTTTATGTAGTTATAATGAAAATCATACATTAATGTCTTGCTCAGATCAAGAATACACATACCTACATATGCCGGCCTGTTTAGAGTTAACGTTTCTTTGATCTTATGCACCGCAACTAGATTTTCATTGAATATCTTACTGCTGACATAAGTTGGTTTGGAAGCCATTTTCAATAGTTTATTTCTATCAGTAATAAGTCTGACATCAACACGCTTTCTTATGTTCTCCATCGTTTTTCCAAATACTGAGTTATTCATCAGTTTGAAGAAGTCTTTTTCGAATGAATTTTTCGCTTGAGTACGTTTTTGTGTATTGAAATCAATGTATTGCTTTAGCCATGGAGACTGGTTGAATTCTAACACTCGATGGACTTTCTCAATTTTCAATCCAAGATCAAGATATAGCTGTAGGTTTCTGTAGTGTAGAACATATTTTTCTTTGTCACATAATGTAGGGATCAGTTTATGCACCAGTCCTGTCGATATGTTGAACTTTTTCTGTATTTTCTTACAATATCCAGACAACATATTATCAGTTACTTTCACTTTTTCTGGCCCTAGAGGATAGTCATTATGAATGTCATGCAACTCTTTGGGGTATTCCATATCAACTTCTAGTATCAATCCTTTATTACTGTCTTCATTATACTGAGCTAAATTGATTTTATTAATCTGCTTTTCTGTCATCCATTTGAAACCACCAGTGAGGAGATATTGACTCATAGCCCAACCGTATAAATTATTAGCATCAAGGTACATAATATACTTTGAGGGCGCCTTCTCGTCGTATTCTCTCATGTACTTATTGTTTGCTTTTCCATATCGATTGGCTATATAAGATATACCACCACGCATACCTTTTTCAATGAATTGAAACATGTCTATGTCTGTCATTAGTTCCAGTTTGATATTGGTCATCTTCAACATAGCATCCCATGACAAACCAGGAGATGTAAAGTAGTGACAGGGGTCGAGTTTGTAATACTGAAGACAGGTCTTACGGAAGTTTTCAAACACGTCGGCTAATAGAAGTATATCAGACTTTAGATATAGATTATGGTATTCACCCATTGTTTGTAATTGGAATATATTCCATACGTTTTGAGCATGGCTATAATCCTCGTCTGTTATATGCTCATTATTTAATATGCTGTAAAATTCTTCTTTAGTTGGTAATTCT
Source organism: Siderastrea siderea (assembly GCA_964030785.1). Classification (NCBI taxonomy): domain Eukaryota; kingdom Metazoa; phylum Cnidaria; class Anthozoa; order Scleractinia; family Rhizangiidae; genus Siderastrea; species Siderastrea siderea. The sequence goes on along the minus strand of OZ034969.1, from coordinate 54,805,155 downwards.
GTTTTATTGAATTTCTCAAAACTGTCCATGTAATCATAAGGATAAACACCTTTTCGCGTCATAAGCTCGAATTTTTTGCCTTTGAATTTTTTGTTTGTATACTTTAAAGCTTCTGCTGGTAAGTTGCTGACTAATTTATCCAAACTTGAGCTCATGAATTGAAAGCTATCAATGAATGTCAGATGGTTACCAAGCATGAATGCCATATATTTTTCCATATTGTTTGGAATTGCATTTATGTCCATTTTAATCTCTTTTCCGTTTTTGGTGTATGTATTATTCTTAACAATAGCTCCAATTTCTTGCATTATAAAATGACAGTCATAACCCCTCAGATTATGGAATATAACAGGAATTTTTATTTCTTCTGGATTTATTCTAAGTTTCAGATTACAGTCTTGATGTGCTGAGCCTCTGTATTTACCAGTAATATGGCAATGATCTCTGACTCGAATGTCTTTTTCAGTATATTTTTTATCGCAGATGTGACATTCTTTTGCTTTTTCGAATTCCTCTTCATCCTCTTTTGTCATTTTTAATGGTTTGTTGAAGAATGTCTTCATAGTTTTTTTGCAGTATTTTACTTCTTCTAACATACTTTCCATAAATTTGTACACAGCATTTTCACCTCTATATAGTTGTATTGGTTTTGTATATTTGTCATCATAACAGCAAACTACTTTATAACCATATCCACAATCTGTGTGTATTTGGTAGGCTTCAGTATATGATTTATTACTGTCTGGTTGGCATCCCTGAATCTTCTCTGTTATAGCCTCAAAATCAGCATAGATGACGAATGGTGTTTGTTGCTGTTTATGGAAATTGTTGAATTTCAGTATGTTATTATCTTTAGTTGGCATATTTACTGCTTGCTGGCCGTTAATTTGAATACAGTTTTCTTTGTGATTGTTTAATACTCTTTCAGAACTGAAACATTGCAGACAGTACATACAAAAGTGTTTTCTTTCTTTGTGTTTTGTTTGGTTATACATAAATTTGCTGAAATCTTTTATTAGCACGTAATGCTTGTTTTCATCTTTCATTACCAGAAGTAGTTCCATATGATCTTCATACTTTTCTTTGGAAACATAGATGGGATATGGCTCTTTGTTTTCATACCCAAATACGTTTATATTGATACTGTTTTGCTTCTCAATTTTGTTGTAATGTTTGACATTAACTGGAAAATCAATGTTTGAATAATCTAATTTTTCAACGTATTGTTTGTCTGTCTTTTTTATTCTTTGTGGATATTTTTCTTGTGGGTTCAAATGCCTTATATGGCACCATCTGAAACATTCATTATCCTTATTTTTCATGTTTATTAATCCTTTGGCGCTGTTTCGCAGTTCATAAGGCAGTTGTATATATGAGGATCCTTTCAAGGGTTTGTATTTGACAATGTTGAGGTAATGACTATCAACTGATTTGATTGTCCAACCAGATCCTTCTGATATCCATTGAGCTATTTTATTCATTATCAGTTGTTTTGTTAATTGTAATGAATCAGTGATTTCCATTTGGTTGATTATTGTTTGAGGTGTGCTATTGAAATATGCTGACTTTTCAACCATTTCATCACCTGAATTTTTTTCGAAAGTAACTTTCAATGTTTCAACGTATTTAAAGCCTTTCATTTCATTCAACAAAGTTATTACACGATGTTCTATAGCCTTTCTAGTGTTTTGCATTTGAGATAATGGGTCTTTATTGTTTTTGATGTTGATTTCATAAGACTTAGTGTAACCTTTTAAGGCTTTGTCTGTTTGTTCTATTTTGGTTCTTGGTGTTGGTATTGGTCTCCTTGGTTTGTATGTTCTTGACGCTGGAACTGGTTTATAATTATCCCTGAATTCTGGAGGTGGAAGAATGATGTTTTCTTCATATTCTTTAGCCATCTGTTTGACACTCTTGCGAGGTGTTGGTACAGGTGGTCTTGGTTTATAAGTCCTTTGTGTTGGAACTGGTTTGGTATCATCTGCTATGATGATTTCAGGCTTCCTTTTCTTTTGATTCAGAAGCAATTTGATAAGTTTTGATTTGCTAAGTTTCTTCAAACTAGCTTTGTTCATTTCTATATAATTATATTCTTTTATTTCCATATATACTATAGTATTGATATTCTTTTAAATAACTTTCATTGCGCGTTTTAAATGGTCGAGAATTCAAATGATCCAATTGATGGATCCTTTGAACTATATTGAAAGAATTTATTTTTTGTGTATTATGTCAATTATTTTTCTCCATGATATTGATGCAATGCTATTTTTTCGGTGCTTTATCGTCTTCAAATGGCACCATTTACCGGCAAGAGTATAATTTAGTCCATTTTTACAAACGTCACAATGCCATTCCTTATTTAGCATGTACTTCGATTTTTGTTGTTTTATAGCCTCCTTCTTCTCTTCTTCAGTTGAATACTTTTTTGGTCTACCTCGACCTCTCTTTACATTTTGATTTTCCATATATATAATCTATATATTATTTTTCTCTTTATAAGTGTTTGTGTATGAATTTCAAATGATTGCTTAATGTTTCTGTTGACTTGAATTTTCTGGAACAATGTTTACATTTGATTCTTACACCCTGGAAATAAAGTATGATTTCTTTTATGATGAAATCATAATCGTTGCTGACTAATATTTTGTAATTGTTGTTTTCATACTCTTGTAGCATCATCTCCTGTTCTTCTGAAAGCTTTCCATAACCAGTTGGTGTTTTAAATTCGATTGCAAAACCTGAGTACTTCAAATGCATATTTCCAATGAATAGATCACAAGCTCCCTTCTGATAACCCATGTTGTATGATTTTATTCTCATGTTACAATTAATTTGGTTTTCACCAAGTGTTGGGATTAGAATTGCTTTAGGATAATTGTTTCTAATAAAGTTGACTGTCTTTTTATGTAAATCATATTCTGTGTTGATATTGAATGTCAGCATTTTGTATGGCCTGTTGTTGAATTCATACTTACCGGTTTTTCTGATTGATGGTAAAACTTCCTTTGTAACCCATCGTTGGAAATCTTTAGCTTTATCTATTTTTGATCTCAATATTAGGCTGTACAATCCAGATTCATTTATATAAATCGTGTTTCCGGCGTTCCATGTAAGGGGGGACGATTCGTCCCCCCTGGATTTGAGCCTCTTAAGTGAACATTTATCTTCTTCATCAACATGTTTGAAAATCGCTTTCTTGGTATCTTCATATCCCAAAATGCCGGCAACTGTTTTACCACGAAACCAAATATCATCCTTTTTGATAATATTCAGTTTTTTTCCTTCATAAGTGAAAATTTCCATGTATTAATTCTATATATTATTTTCTGTTTAAATAAGATAGCCAGAAACAATGATATTTTTGGCTACCAAAAGCAAAAGACAGCATATACTGTATCGATTGATATAATATATATTAGATAATTATCTTTCAAACACTTTATATATCTCTTAAGTCCTTGAACGGTATCCAACTGTTGAAGTCATCACTATATCCTTTCCATTTCACTAAAGCTTGTTTCTTCTTGTAATCTCTCCGAATGACTTTATCAATTCTGAATACCTCCTCTTTTGCTTTTAATAATTCAGGTTCATAGAAAGATCCCTTTATCTCTTCACCTCTGAGATCCTTTAGTTTGTAAGTTATTGGATTCGTATATTGGATTTTATCAACTGTAAAAACTTCCTCAGACCAATTTGGTGTATAGCCCTTATCAAACACATTCCGTTTATACTTACTTATTCTAACCTTATCACCTATTTTGAATTTTGGTTTAGATGATACTTGCTCCAAATTACCATACAGATTAAAGTAAACAGTGCCTTCATTTTTCTTTTTACTGGCTTCTATGGGTGTCATTTTGATAGAACTATGTTTAGTGTTGTTATACTGTTTCACTAATTTGGGTAGCATTTCTAAATACTGTGTATTACCTTGAACAGTAAACTGCTTCCACATCTTGGTTTTGATTGTACGGTTCCATCTTTCACAAACTGACGACTTTTCCTCATTCTCAGTTGAGTACAAGGTTATTTTATTCTTATCAAGTAGTTCCTTGACATGTTTGTTGTAATACTCTTTGCCTTTATCAGTCCATAAATATTCCGGTTTTCTACCTTCTTTAAGGATTGATTTAAAAGCATTCATAACGGTTTCACCTTTTTTATCTTTTAATGGAACTATCCAACCGTATTTAGAGAACACATCTAAAACCATAAGAAGATATCTGTAGCCAGCGTTCCATCGACTGAACTGTTGCATCTCAATAATATCAGAGCACCAAATTTCGTCAATATGATTTACAATAACACGCCGCCGGGTGAAGTTACGCTTTATCGGTTTATGAAGCTCATCAGCTAATTCTTTTTTCCAGTTTTCTTCACTCGACGGCCTTTCACGTTTTTTGTCTTCCTTTGTTTTACACCGAGACCAAGTTTTTGTTTTGTGTTAATCAAGAACCGAGCGGTTTGTCCCCATTTTGGCATCTGTCCATAAGGTATTTCATCCAATGACTTAACCATTTTCTTGTCACATTCACCTTTGTTTTTCCCCATATCATAACAAATATCATGATGAGCTGCTATTTCATCCACTTTATTGTAAGGTTGTACGTGCCACTTGGTGACCTCTCCAGTGTTCCTATCATACTCTAACTGTTTATCGAGAGGGTTGTATGGTCCCATGTATTTATACTTTCCAGGAGTCCATCCAGCTTTTGGTTTCGGTATTTTCCCAATTAGTTTATGTATATCAACACCAGCGCCATCCAAATCCTTTCTGTCGGTTTTATACTTTCTATTTGGTCTGATTTTAGTAGATAATTGATTAAGCATTTCAGCACCTGTTTTTTGGATGAAAGGTTGAGCTTTTGATAATGCATAATCGATTGCCTTTTTCTGCAGTTTTGGGTTTCTCGAGGCTTCTGATCCATAATATCGTCCCATTTCAACAGCCTTTTTTCCAAGCCAAGGGATACCATGGTGAATCAATAAATCAGCACCAGTTGATGCTACTGTATCTAGTACGCCCGCCCCTTTCGACGGGCCAACCCGTTTCCCGCCTGTTTAACGAATTTCGTCTTAGTAATACCACATTCAGCACAAATACATTTAAGCATTAGCCTCCCATTTTTAGCCTTTTCATATCTTTCACTCCCAGGTACACATTCTGTGACCTTTTTTTGTTTCACGCAAAAACTTTTGACCATATATAATATGATTAGATTAGATTAAGGTTCAATATATACGTTTTCATATTTACCAGTTTTCGGATTTTTCACCAAACGCATAACAGTACCCTTCTTTGGTTTAGTCCAGAATTTCTTGCTTGTTATACCTGTTGGCCCTGTGAAAGCACCTTTCAAGATATCACCAGACCAATATCGGTCAAATACATGGTTGGTTGATGGTATTACTTTGCGAGTAAATTGTTCGGCTATTTTGGCTGCCTCGAAAGCTTTACCTAATGGATTTTCACCTCCCTTTTGGCTTTTGATGAATTTCGTCTTAGTGATTCCACATTCAGCACAAATACATTTCATCATAAGTCTGTTATTTTTGGCTCTCACATATCTTTCACTTCCTGGAACACATTCTGTAACCTTTTTTTGTTTTACACAATAACTTTTGACCATATATATGAGTTAGATATTTTTGAAATACTGTTCTAAGAATTTCTCATTATTCGTCGTATCATATATGTCGAAAACTTCCAACAGATCAAAATATGATTTACCCTTATTCATCTCATTCAAAAAGTACAAACAGAAGTAACCGCATGTTGTCGTCAGTAAATTTTGTATTTGATTGTTCTGATGAAGCAATGTTAAATTCTTTTTTCTCGCATGATTGACCATTTCTTGGAAGGGAGGCAAACCAAATGAATCAAAGTAATTGATGACTTTGTCCTTAACATAAGTAGCCACCCAATGACTCCCTGACATATAACTCGGTTCAAGATTGTAAATGAATAGAGCCTGTCTATGATTGTGAGGAACATTTTCATCTCTTGACAATACATCATTAATTGGGATATTCAGATATTTACACCATTTTATTAAATCATAATTGCTTAATGGGACATTCTTATGGAATTTCGGTTTTACAACAGAATGTTTAACAGTGGGACGTTTTTGAAGGGTGAATTTTTTCCAAGTAGAAGACCTTCGCCCTTTTTCTGAGCTTTTTTTTTGGGAGCTTTTTTTTTAGTCCCCATACCTAATGTTCGATCAGGCCAATTTCCATAAAAAGGTGGAGTTCTATACATTGGGACTAACAAACCACCATCTTGATTGTTAACAGTAGTTGGTTTTGGTATAGATCTGGGTGGTCTTTGTTTAGGCTGTCCCATCTGAGGGGCACCTTTACCAGTCATCTTCTTTATTGCCTCAATAGCTAAAGGGACTCCAATTAAGAACCCACCTGTTTGTACTTTTGTTGGTTTCAAATGAACACCAGAACCGGTTTGTAGAGCATTTAATATATCCTTCTTTTGTTTGGTTGTTAAAAGATGTTTATATGTTATCAACTGATCGATTTTATTTTGTGGTATGAGGAACCCACCGGTTTGAACACCTTTTCCGGATATCTTCTTAACAATCTGAGATGCTCCTTCACTAGCTGCTCCAGCTAAAGCTGACAAACCGATGGTCTTAGCAATAGTGGGACCAAAAGTTCTTCCAAGTGTTAGAACTGTAGACAGAAGAGATCCACCCACTTGCTTTCGAATGTTTGTTTTAGAAAGTTTAATGTCCATTCCCTTTTTCAATTTTCTATTTTTATCCAATCGCTTAACTATATTGTGAGGTACATACAGAGTGTCATTCCCAGATAGAGAGTCCTTCGTAAGCCTTAGAACTATTGTTTCTCTTTTATGATACGCGTTACTAAGATTCTTTTTCTGGTTTGGCGATAATCTAACTGTTATTTCGTATAGTTGTGTCATATATTATATGTTAGATAAATTCTGTTTTAAAAAACGTATTCAATTAAAATTTCATCGATGTTAAAAAACTTATTCATTTAAACTATCATCAATTCGTTTCCAACTGTCTTTACTACAACCTCACTCTCGTAAAATACGATGCTATGAGCTCGGACGTTTGCTGTCGGGGCTACATTGAGACGATAATGGAGAATCAACTGTTTAGGATCTCTCGTCACTACCTCTTTCTGATATGACAAATCGAAATACAATAATCCATACAAACTGGTGAAATTGGCTATATTCAATTGTGTCCCTGAATTAAAATCATTTTTTCTATATGCATATGACATTAAATCGTTAAATACTCTTACTTTACTATCCGCATCATATTCCAGCTCTGGGTAAAATGTATTGTTACCATACTCTAAACGACAGCTTGATAGAGAGCTATTAGCGTCAGCAGCATTCAACTTGAAAGTGTCGAATACATACGGAGACCTTTCAGCTTCATCATTATTTGGTCCGTCTGTCCGCTGGAGATATATAAAAACGTGTTTAACGTTGTCGATAGCTGGACTGATTTGAAACATATTCTGAATAGCTCTGGTATTTGCTGACTGATTGTAGAGATCTCGCATATATGTCCAGGTTGTTGGCTTAAGAAACTCTGAAACGAAATTACTATACATGCTGTCTTTTGGGATTAATCTAGGGAGCCAAAGATACAATCTCTTTAAAACAACACGACCAGCGTCTATGCCATTTGCCATGTGAATCATTTCACTGTCTCCGTTAAGAGTGAGTTCGATCGTTAATTGCATTGGGGGCAACATTTTTCTTTCTAGCTCTTGAAAAAAGCTGTATCTGTTTAAGGGAATCATTTCGTTAATACTCTTAGCTCCTCCACCACCGTTATTCTGATGAGCCTGGGTTAAAATGCGACGGGCTTCGAAACCTGTGTTTGTATTTGCTGTAGTTTCGTCAGTATCAAGATACCAGAACGAATTCTTTCCAACGGATCTACTATAATCATCACTGTATTCAAGGAGATTTTTGACATTCGTTATCCGATGCAAATTATCACTCTCATACACAATTTTGCCTGAAGATTTGATAACCATATGTCTGATTAGACTGTGAGATCCGTTTATCATGGTGATGCGATCTGCTTGAGCATATCCAGTACCATCTGCCTTTTTTTGAAGCTCTTTGGTTACATCTATATACCCATTGAAAAAATCGAACATTGTCGACCTATCGTTGATTGTGAATCTGTAACCTGTCTTTTTCTGGCTTTGATTGTTAGCAGGTTGCTCAATGACATTATCCAAATGGAAACGAACGTATTCATATCGTTGCAGATTTTCATTTGTTCTGAAACTCATTTATATGAGTAGTTTAGATAAATTTCACTTTTTATATAAACCATTTCCCACTTATTAGTCTATTTATAATTGGATAAAATTCACTTTTTAATAACATTTTATCGTCTTAATCCAGTACCAGATATAAGTCTATTCAGAATTGTGTTGTAATCTTCTTCTTGTTTTGGTTTAGTAGGTTTGGTTGGTTTCATGGTTTTATTCATTGATTGTTTAGTTGAACCGTGTAATTTTCTCATAATAAGCTCTCCGCTTTTTTCAGCTGCTTTTTTTCCCAGTTTGTCTCCAGCATGTGAAATACCAGATTCAAGCGCTTTTTTGGCAAAAGGTTTTAAAACCATTTCTGGAACTTTACTTAACACCCTTCCAACCGGTTTGAAAATGTTGTCAACAATGATCGCAGATCCTTTATGTTCATAAACAAATCGTCCAAGTTTTGGATGATAAATACGCTTGTATTCATACGACGACATATATAACTATTAGTTAGATTAATCTCTCTTCTCTCTTAAAATCAAACTGAATGAAGTGTCACTATGATTAAGATCTATGATTCTTCGTTTGCCATCTGTTATATATATCCGAATTTTATTAATCGTATTTTTATTACACGGGTTGTACTGAACTCGTCGAGGCTCTTGTGTGAATGAAAAACTTGGTGTCAAAGTACTAGTACTGAAACTATATATAATATCTGACTCTTCACCATCGACAAGACTGTCACTTATCAAATCACAATGAACATTCAATATTTCTCTGTCTTGTGAGAGATTAGGAATGTAATCTCCAACATTTACACTACTTGTTAGAATCTTTTTATTGAAACCAATAAGATCATTAAAATTACTTTGAGTAAGATCTAATCTGTAATTTGAGGCTAGTGTTATTATTGTCCTGAATACAGTATCGTTAAACTCCAGAGTGATTGGATATTGAGGGTTTGATGAGGTCCCTGTTTTTGTTTTTTCTTTGATTAAATTGTCAAAATCAACGTAATTCCATACTCCAGGGTTGAATATAATTTCCGTCCAATTAGCACCACTATCTGTCGAATATCTTATTTTCTGATTATTGAGTTCTTTCGTAATGTTAAACCAAGTAAAGGACATCGAAATGATTCGGTCGAGGCCGATTTCATATTGTCTGTTTGAATCTAGTATTATCGGATTACTGTATTTGATTGTGAAATCCGATGGTTTATTACCACTTATGCCCTTAACGGTATGACTGGATAATACGAGTTGTCTATTCATTATATGATTAGTTTACATAAAATAGTTTTTGTATATTTTGTTGTATTGCGACTTATTGAGTATTGAATTTCTCAACAAGATGTCGAGAAGTGCGACACCTGTGTTTCTTAGCTCTATGCTATTATTACCTGCAACCATTGATCCGATAATCAGTTCAAGTTTTTTAATCATTTCTGTCGGATTGTTGAAAAACTGGACTTGTCCACCTCTTTTTATTTTTTTCTTCAAACCAGATCCTTTAATATTTTTTAATCTTTGATTGTTGTAATCGATATAATCAGTAAGAACCTTTCTTGTATCTTGAATAATTTTTCTTCGATATTGAGCCTCAGCTTCAGTCATTAAACCACTTTTTAATTTTTTACTGATATCACTCAAATAACCATTTAGTTTCAAACGTTGATCTTTAGCATTTTTCAAGATTTTGTTCAGATAAGCTTTACTCTTTTTATTATCCATATCCTTTTCTGTTAGACGTAATTCAACATCATTGTAGTTCGGAATATTCAATTTATCTAAAGCTTGGTTAATTGCATCCTCCTCGAGAATGTTATAATCAGGTCCTTCTTCTTCTTCGTATTCAGGTGGAAGATCTTCAGGTTCATACATTTGTTTTTCACCTGATGCTATATCCTCGAGGACGTCTTCATAACTTGGAGGTTTTGGAACCAATTGTTTATCATTTTGTGGTAGAACTTGATCACCAAATAGATCTTCCAATCCATAATCAGGCACTTCATCATCAATAGCTATTCCATAATCTGGAACAGGTTGCTTTTTCTTTGGTAATCTTCTCAACGGTGCTTTTGGGGCTGTAAGTTCCTTTAACTCAGATGTTATAGGTTTGAAAAGTTTCTCTGCCTCGACCTCACCCATTTGATCAGATATCGTTTTTTGTTTTATTGTCTCTCTTACTGTGTTAATCTTTTTACCAAGCTCGGATCGTTTCTCAGCCATTTCTTTCCATTTGAGTAAACTCATTATATCATTTGTTTACATAAAATTTCATATTTTGTTCGGAAAAATTAGGGTTATCATATATAAAAACGCTCGCATAGCGTGTCGCATAGCGTGTCGCCATGCGATAAAATTGTATAACATATTATCATATGAAGATTCAAAATTACGACATTCAAGATGATGAAAACAACGATTTTGTTCAATTAAAGAGTTTCATGCCAAACCGATGTTTCAGGATGCTTATTTGTGCTCCCTCTGGTGGCGGCAAAACCAACCTTCTGCTTGATATGATATACAGGCTCTTATACTTTGACAAGATATACCTTTATGCTCGAAATCTCTCCCAAAGCAAATATACATACCTTTTGGAGTCATTCAAACCAATATCAAAAGAGGTCGGCTATGATATAATCGAAGCAAGTAATGATGACATCATCCCTTTAACAGATTTGTCTGATGAAAACCAAAAATTAATCATATTTGATGACTATTTGAATACAGGTAAGAAAAATGACGAACGGATACGTGACTACTTTACCAATTCTAGAAACAAAAATTGCTGTTGTATATATTTAAGTCAAAGCTATTACGGAACTGATAAAACAATAAGACTGAATAGTTCACATTTTTGTGTTTTTGATTTTCCTTCTATAAACGAGCAATCGATGATTTGCCGAGAACTGAACATAAATAAATCAGATTATCAGAAAGCTACTAAGGATCCATATAGTTTTTTGTATGTTGATAAGGTCAAAAAAAAAGGTAGCCCGAAATTTCGACGAAAAAATCTAAACTAATATTATATGAGTTATACAAACGGTATTCTTAATCATGTTGATTCTCAAGGACAAGGTCAGATAGGCCCTAGAGGGTTGCCTGGGTTACCTGGTCCTAAAGGCGATAAAGGCGATAAAGGCGACAAAGGCGACAAAGGTGATCGTGGACCTCAGGGTAGTGCCAGCGGTTCTGCTGATATTGACATGCAAAATAAGTTCGAGATTTTGCGATTAAAAAGCAATCCTTCAATCCTTATCCTATCCACGGTGATCTGTCAAAGGTAATAAACTATCAGGACACGAGAAATATCTTTCTTTCGAAAAAAGAGGGTGGAAAAATGGAGGCAAGCATTGATATGAACAATAATACAATCTACAACGTAAAAGACCCAACACAGGCAGATCAAGCCACAAACAAAAAGTATGTCGAAAATCAGCTTGAAAAAAAACTGGATAAAGGAGCTGATATTGATATGAAAAATAAATCAATTACCAATCTTGATCTTCCATCAAACCAAAGAGACGCCGCATGTGTCGAGTTTGTTAACAACAGAATTGATGACATGACACAAAAAAAGTTTCTCAAAGTTGATGGCACCAACAATATGACTGGAAACTTGAATTTAAATAACAATAAAATTATTAACTTACAAACCGATTACAGAGATTCAAAATCCGCAGTTAATGTTGATTTTGTGCAAGAGGAAATAAAAGATTTGAGAAATCTTGTCACTCAAAAAATTCGTGAATCTCAGATCAATAACTCAGGACAAAAACGAGACGCCTTCAGATACTTGATGGAAGACACTGATGAATCTTCGAGTGAAAACAATATCGAGGTTTTGGGTATTGTCGATTTTCCCAATTCTCCACATCAAATTAATAAAAAAGCTTACCAACTTAAACTCTTGTTTGAAAAAAGCTCACCCTTCCAGTACCGCTCACGTCTTGGTTTTAACTTATATAAACTTCCACTGGGGTATTACACAATGGTCGTTGAATGGTTTCCGCCGGAAATGAATGAGATAAGTGTAACAGCTCAAGGAACAACGATTTCAATTTCTGATGAAACAACCAAAACATTCGAGAAGTACACCAAAACAGTTATCCATTTTCACAGATGGGGTAGCTCACCCCCACAATTTATATATCTCGATCTGCACGGTACAGTCAGTAAGCAATCGTTATTAACAATTGGGCATTTAATTGTCTATGGTGGTAAAGAAACAATTTCAAATGTTGACCCAAGTGTCTATGACATCGCTTTTGTTATTGAAAACGGAAAAATGGTTATGCAAACAGATTTGTCTTTAAACGGACACCAACTACGCTCTTCCATTCACCACATAAACGGTTTTTTAAATTCAACAAAAGGGGACAAAAATTTTGTTTTAAATGGTGCCGAAATAATTTCATTGCCGGGTGAAGCGATTTTGAAAAATATTGATATATATTGTACGCGTCCAATCACTTCTTCGGATTCTCATGTCACTGTACATAGACACAAAAAAATATCTTTGAAACTCAAAACATCTTTACGGAATTTTTTTACTGGAACTCTAAGCTCTTCAAGAAATTTTACCTCAGAAAAAAGTGGGTGGTATCAAACGATAAACCCAAATTCTTTCCAAATGCCTTCGTCCGGGATTTTGGCTTTTGAACTAAATATGAATGATGATATTTGGAAAAGTTACAACGCAATTATACTTCGTATCGAGTATCAAACAAGTGCGTGATTACTTTCCACAAAAAAATTTACATTTATTATATAGCACAATGCAGGATATCCATCTGATTGGAGCATGGAATGCTTTTAAGAATATATTATTACCCCAAAAGAAATAATGAGGATTCCGAAGAAGATATTGAATAGTCTAACTTTATAATATAATGAGAACAGCTATTTTAATCAACGAAATTATTGAGAATATAGAAAAAATAGTTCGAAACATCAGAAAATTATACATCAGTATTAAGAAATCGTTCAAAAAAGAAAAAAATGTAACCATATAATATATATGGATAGACGTGAAAGCATATTCAATTGGAACCATGTTTCAGAAAATTTAACGGAAGATCAAATATCTGAGTTGAAAGCATTGTACAAATTCTATCATAAAAAATATTGGCTTGCAAAAATGACATTTAAATATTACAAAAAGGCAGAACTTGCATGTAATATTTGATCTGTTTTTTTGATAGTAACTGGGACTGTAGTTGGTGGTGTAACACTAAACCCTATTCCTCTTGGAGTGATATCCGGTTCTGGGCTCTTGCTTAAATCATATTCAGAGGCTAAAAATTATAAAAGGAAGATTGAGATGTCAAAATTCGCATACACTTCGTACGAAAAAGTTTTAACACATTTGCGATCTTTTATGAGAGGACTGGAATATAATGACAAAGAATTTATTGATTTTGTCAAAATTCTAGATGATATAATAGTAGATATGTGTCCGTTAACTGACAAATTTGAAAAGAAATATAATAAGGTATTCATCCAATAATAGATTTTATTTTATCACCGATTAGAGACATAATACTAGCCCAATATGTATTATAAAAAGCTAAAGTTTTTTTCGATTTACTAATTGGAATTTGTTTATGAGGTATCCCCATCATCTTGAATATCTTTATCATAATAAAATTAACGCTAATCATTCTTTTCCTTGTACCATTAACTTCATTAAGAACCTTACCGATCTCTGTAAACACTCTATCGATCTTATATTTCTGACAGTTTGATATTTTAATGTTATATTTTTCTTCAATATCGAGTAATATGTTGCTGATGTGGTACTCTCGATGGTAAACAGATTTTCTAATAAATTTATGTCTATTTTCATAAAAATTAACATATTCTTTCACATAATTATATCCTTGAACAATACCACAACTTAGACAGGCTAACATCCCATCGTCATTAATAATATACTGATTATCACAGCATTCATCATATTTCGGTTTTTCATTAGAATCTTCCAATTTTTGGTCACAAAAAGGACAAACAATATCTCCTGATTCTTTCAGTTCATCATGTAATTCCTTGTTACAATTCATTCTATACTATTATATGAGATATTTTTTTATATGATTCAAACTTCCTGTTTTCCGAGAATTTTAAGACTTCCTGTTGTATGAAGTCACGCAATGGGAAATGCGTTCGTTTCCACATGAAATAAAATACATATAGATTTCCATAAAATATTACCATCAGATGGAAAGTAGATATATAGTTGGGTTTGGTAAGAGAGCATTTTGAAAAATGCTTTCGTACCCCCAACTATATAACTACTACCAAGAGCCAATACAATGAAGAATGCATTTATTAATTACTTTCACTTAGTAACAACCAAATGTTTTAGAAATTTGCTATATCGGTTGAAAGTGTTTACTAAACCATCCTCACGGAGAGGTCCGATTTGAGTAGGCGTTCACGTGCTGAGAGCTTTTCCACAGAAAATACCAGAAGACGTGGTGATTACCACTGAAAATTCCTCTTCCCGCACAAATTTACCCTAATGATACTGGACACAGGAAACAGGACACAAGTTCAAATAGAGAAACAGAAATTAAATAATATATTTTTTTAAACTTTGAACTGCAATTTCCCGACAGATTTGTCGTTGTAATGGTAAGGTCCTCCTCAGCCTCACGAGGTGATGGGATTGCTGAAGAGTGTTACTAAAATTAAAACTTAAAACTCTTGTCCTTGATTTATTGCCTCATAATAATTCTTTTTTAGATTACGAAAAGACATCAAGTCCCTTACTCAGCAGTCCGAGTTATGGAGGAATAAATTCAGACAAATCAAGGATGAGAAAGCTGTTATCACTGACAAATTAAAGAGCTGTAGAAACAAATGCAGTCGGAGAGGCAAGATCATTGAGGTAAAAATAGCAACCGTGAGATTAAAATGTGAGAGCCCACAGCTTAGTTTTCAATAATTTCTCCCTTTAAAAAAATTAAAAAATATCTATTAGCAATTTTCCCATACCAGTCAACACAGGGTTAAAGAGTACATGCTATCTAACAGTCATATGGAATTGTATGAGACCGGCGGAAATTAACAACTCCCCTTTTTTTGGTGGGTTCGAAATTGAACTGATACTGAACTGAACTAATAACTTTATTTATACAAGGTAAAATTCATCAGTAAAAGTCTCTGCAATTGCAACAAATAAATATATACATATATTAACAAAAAGAAAGGAAAAAACTACTTTACATGAATGCCGTGTTTGAAAAATTATTGAAAAAGGGTACAGGAATTTTAATTCCTACAAACTTAAACTTTATAAAGGAAATCGTCAAGATGTCGCTGATACACAAGCTGCATGTACATGACCGGCGTTCGGCTCCTCGATGTTTCTCACTGAGTGTTCTTGCTCTCCATTTTGCGGCCCGGATTCCGTCCGAATTCTGCCAGACTCCCGAATCGTCTGCGTGACGTTATGTAAGCAAAAAGGTGCCATATTCTAGTTCAATAACGAAAGCCTTATCGGTTTTGTCATTTATGCTCTACACGCGTTATATAATACACAACCAATTAGTTGGTGCGTTATATCAGCAAAATTTTAGAAATCTTATTCGGACTGCAAACCACTTCCCAAATCACATTCTTCAACATATCGTCTCCTTTTTCCTTTGTTTAGACTGAAAAGGCAACAAACGCTGAGCTACAAAAGTAAGTTTACTTCAGCTACCGTTTAAATGTCTTGAATGCATTGTTTTTATTTCATTGATTTTGTAAGTGTTTTGCGATTGGTTAACCCTTTAAGTCCCAATAGTGACAAGCATCTAATTTCTCCTTAAACTACCTCTACTTGATCACACATACAGCTCTTGAGAATAAAGGAAATGATCACCAAAGATGAGATGTCCTGATTTATTAGAATTCATCCAACTAGTTGTATAAGAAATATATATTGATAGCAGTAAGGAGAAAATGCATCTTGATATTGGGGCTTAAAGGATTAAAGTAGACTGAACAGAGGGTCACGATAAGCTTGTCCAGCGGTTGCTATCAAAATAACAACCAAACTGAAAGGCTAACTGTTCCAGCTTTCAAGTCAATTGTGGCAGCCCCGACTTTGCGAATTGATATTAGCATTCTAATACTAATTTCTAATACTTAGGAACATCGCAGCACTAAAGAAGGAAATGGGTTTGCTCTCACAGGAGAATGGATTCCTAAAAGAGGAGGTATGTGGCTTAATTCGAGACTTGTTATTTGTTACTTTTCGCTTCACATTTTTCGCACCTTCCCGGAAAGAAAAGGCCCTATCCTGTAGAGCCCGCGGCTCTTTGGTCAGCGGATGTTCACCGGGCGAGACTATGCTGGAAAAATAGAAAACATGGGCTGTTGGTATCGAAAGAACACAGGAACAGCATAAGCTAGTCAGAAAATTTTCCCATTACACCGGGAGCCTATCCACTGACCTGAAGGCCGCGGACTCTGGCTTCCTGTTTTATTCCACTCCTGTCCACTGTTCGCAACAATCTGAACGCCATTGAAAATTGACGCGCAGCCACGATAAGACATATTAAAAATCGAAGAAAACGTTCTCTGGCTAGAATTAAAAATAACAAAATCGAACTTTCGGCTGACGGGCTACAGAGAAATGTCGTTTTTGTATTCCACCCGGATACAAAAACCGGTTAGCAAATCACATTTGTAATGTTTTGTTTTGTTTTTATTAGTTTGGCTTGTTGTTTTAGTTTATTCAACTTTACCAAAGGATCGTGACAATAGTTTCATATGTTGTTACCCTAAAATGACATTTGGTTTTGTTTGTTTTCAGAATTACAATCTTCAGTATTATGGTGGATTTGTTGGATCCTTACGAAGAGTTAAGCGTTTTTTCAGTCGTCTGGCTGACCGCCTGTTATCGTGATTTTAGCTGTTGAAACTTTTTCCCTAGCTGAAGACGTATCCCTTAAATTAAAATTGAAACAAAATACTTCTGTGGATTATGTGATGTGTAAAAATTCAATACTGGAATTAACTGTATATTCAGTGTTGTATTGAATGTAAAACTGATTTTAAAAAACTGCCGCTCAAAGTTTATTTTTGGCTTTGGGAGCACTTGTGCTACCAGGTGTAAATTTCTAGGTTCAGTGCCAAAATTTTAGGTGCACAGCTAAAAATGTTAGGAGCACAGCTTAAAATACTGGTGGCACCAAAGAGAACTGAAAATCAGAAAGCGTGCTTTGCTTGACTTTTCTGACTTGCTTCACTAGTATTCAGTGTCTTCAGTTCAGTTTTCAGTTCAGGTATTCAGTGAGATCAAAACTACTGATCTTCAAGGTACTTTTAAAAGCAGTAGATAAAAATAGAATATTAAATGTACGCGACAAGCGCTCGATAAAGGTGATGAAGCAGCTAAATACAGTGATTAGGGTAGATTTAACAGATGAAAGGTTGGGATGTTAAAGGGACGCCACAGGCGTTCGATGATGGAAAGTTATCACTGTTATTAGCTGTCTTCGTGGCCTTCAAGATAAGGGGAGATGATGAGCCGGATGAGCTTACCAGTGATACTGCTTTGGAAAGAGGATCCAAACTTTTTGAAAATAAGCGCTTAACGCTATTTCAAACGAGCGAGCTCGAGACATTGCAAACTCGGCCGTCGTGCGCCTATGAAGACTCTCTATAAATGTAGGCCCTTCTTAGCTAGTCCTAAAATGAATTGCAAATCCTTCTTACTTAGTTAATAGTCATCAAATAAATATCTTATTGTAATTTATTAAAAGAGTCAATAAAAAAGTTGTTGCCGGCTTGATTGATGCTCGTGCCCAAGGGTTCTGGGTATACGGTATAAAGAGAGCCTCAATACTGGGTGTTACATTATTTTTTACATGGATCCTGATCATATGGCAATTGGGATATCATTTGATTTGAACAAGAGAAATGGAAGTTTCTGGAATACAGTATTCTATTGGGTATATCGTGTAATTTATTTAAGGTAGATTGATGCACCCCTACTACTCTTAATCCCTCCTCCCCCTCGCCCCATCCCTGACCTACCCCGATCTAAGTTAAAAAAGGCAATTTTCTTTCCGACATATTTAAGCCCCGGCCAAACGACAGTGAGAGACGACAAGGTTTGACAACAGTTCAACTCTTTGAGAGCGTACGAGAATCCGTGAGAGTGTATGATTTAGAGGCCAAACGCGAAGAAGAATTTTGAACTTTTTACCTATTTTGAAATTGCAGCTTTTTCAATGAAAATCTGAGCAGATTTTTAAAAACTCTTCGCCGGAAAATACTACGAGAGTCGCCGGAAGTGCATAAGAACTTCGGATCAAACGGTACGGTGAGTTTGAACACTTATGTTCCGGGCCGGGGCCTCAAACGTCAGGTGAATGACGAACACACACGGTTACCAAACACTTAAACGATCCATTGTTCAGCCATTCAAGGGAAAAAGTACGCAGTCTCAATAAAGCGGTAGTTGACAAATATTGTGACGTGGAAGGACAATTTTCGATATCTACTTTCTGTTGTTTTCAGTTAATAAATCTCAGTGCAAAAGGTGTCCTGTTGTAAGCATGGGTGCCCTGTACCTATTCTCGATTTTTGGCGCGAAATCGTGACGTCACCTTCGTCACCGACGCGCAACTCTTTTCGCTGCTTCTCCGTTGATCCAGTGTAAAAGCTTATTTTATTTCGCTCACCCACTGAAATAAGAAACAGTTTACAGCTGTGTTTGCAGAACTCGACAAAGGCACGCTTTTCCTGTTTGACCAGTACATGGGTTCTTGTGAGAAGTGAGCTCCAAATCTTGTCACAGAATAGTTGAGACTTTCCCAAAAAATATGGTTGAACACAAATTTGGAAAGTGGTTGCTCAGTTCGGTGAGTTGGCAAAATACGTTTTGCGATGCTACGTTGTTTGTCGTCCTCTAAGTAGAAAAATTTAAATTACTTAAATTTAATTTATTAAATTACGTTTAATCGAGTATAATGTTGTTATTGCTCCTAGAACATAGCCCTTCTGGACATCTTTAAAACGCTAATTAAATAGTTTTAAGCTGTTTTAAACAAGATTGTATTGTGTGCGAGTTTTAGGAGTTTTACAATATCCTAAGGCCCGGTTCGAACGTAACGCAATTCCATATGTATTGCATTTTAATAGCAATAGTTCCAGTAAGCGGTTTTTCTTTCTTTCCTTTTCTCGTCTCAGCAAAGACCTTAAGCGAATTTAACTCTAAACTTAATAGTCACATGTAAGCTTAATTCTCCATTTTCCATTTCACAGAAGATTTATAAATTTTCGCATTTTTGCTTTTCTTGCCCACAGGGATGACGAGATCAAAACTGACTGAAATCTCGAAGCAATCAGTTTTGTTCCCTCTTTTTCTTTCAGATGACAGTCAGTATTCGGCATTTATCGAAAAAAAAACTCAATTTCTAATTAAAAGAGGGAACGAAAACAAAATTTCTCAAGGAAATGCATGAAAACAACGAAGAGAGGTAAGAAACAAATTTAGAGTTGCTTGTCCAGTTTTGAAGGATTGCGTGACAAAACCGCGCGCACATCGAGCCGAAATTGGCTTATTAGGCATGTAGAGTCTTTTGTTACGTCATGAATGCGATAGTAAGCTCAGAATCAGACTGCGTTTTGAACGGTCCAGTTGTGTCCACATTACAAGCGCTCATTTACGAATATTTCCGATAAATCAGACATTGCGATTGTTAAATATGGCTGCTATCAGGGAAGGTAATTTGAGTTTAGCTCTTTTTCCGTGATCGCTTGGAATGTGTAATTGTTTTTATTTTCGGTTTGCCACTTTATCCTGAATCTTGAGCTTTTCTCCACAGCAGCATATGAACTAGAGCCAGGCGAGATTCCTCCATTCCCGGTTCCATACTGTCAAACGAATGAACTTGAACCAGGCGAAATCAGACAATATGCAGTAAGTAAACATGTTTGCGTTGGTTAGCAATTAAAAGTAGTCACAATTTAGGCTTATTTCTTTCGCCCTACTTCTTTTGCTGCGGAAACGATGGACGTTTATTTATAAGTTAGTTAGCTAGCTAGTTAATTAATTATTTTGTTTTTATTTATTTATTTACTTTCCCCTGATGCTATCATCCGGGGAAAAACGTTATCAGTTTTAAATTACAGTGAGACAATACACACCAAAAAAATCTTATTTTGGTTTAGAAGCACTTAAGATGTGGCTCAGAAATTTGACAAATGGGGATACCCAGCCAAGCCTGTAGAGGAAAAAATCGAAACGAAACAATGAAATGAACAGTGCAACCTAGTACCTGTTATCATTTTGTCCGACTGATGCAGCATCTTTCACTGAACAAGAAGTTTAAGGCACGAAAAAACGCAAAATTTCAGAATCGATCTTTAAGTTAACCTCGCCATTGAACAGTGAATTGTGCCCCTTTCGTAAAAGCTAACTAAAAAAACCTAACAATATGGGACTCAGAGAGAGACATAGGACCAAAATGGCCATTAAAAAAAATCATTTTACAAGCGCTAAAAATAATCAGTGGGTTTAAACACATTTCTTCGAAGCTGACTTTGTGACTGCTCACTTACGAACAAATCCTAGCATCTTTAAAATGTGAGCAAAAATGCTCCAGTGTCAAGAACCTCTTATTGTAAAGACATGTGATGGTTTCGAAGTTAACAATGGGCGATAGCATTTCCCAACTTTCCAAAAATCATCTCATTACTGATCCGACAAAGATCTCATCGTTTTCGCGCGGCGAAGCCAACCAGCTGGCACGGATTGTATTCTCGTTGAATGATTATCAAAACTACCATCTACAAAAATACGCCAGCATTTTCGGGCTATGTTCAGAAAGTGTTGACAACGAGTTTTATTTACTAGAATGACGCCCAGTTCAACTGTTTTAAAAATAATTAACCTTTGAACGCAAGTGAAATAGGGCTGATTTAGTTTCGAAGAGTCTTCTTGATCGTCTGAGTTATGAATCTTGTTGTTGTTGATGGCAAAACTCTTTTTAAAACAAGGTGTAGGCTTGGTGGAAATCTAGAAGAAAATGGAGATATCGAGAATAAGTTAGACAGGATCACTGATCAGGATGGGATGCTAATAAATATCAAAGTTTTTATAAAAATGGTGATTTAGGACCGAAGTAAAACCTGTCTCCTCGGGCGTCCGCATAAATTGCGAGCTGCTTCAGAATTTTAGGTTTTTTTGTGCAGAAAGTGTCAGTTACTAAGGCTAAAAATTTGACAAGTTTTATTAGCTAATAAAACTCAGCCAAGTCCCGCGTTTCTCTCGTCATGACTTCACGATGCCCAAGATCGTCCTGAAAAAAAAGATTGAAAATTTTTATGGCATAATTTTTTTTTTGGAGAGGGGAATGAGTAAAAATTGAAGGAAGGATAATTTCCTTTCTCTCAGTTTCAGCCTTTACAAGCACAAACCTCACCTTACCCATTTCAACCTTCACAAGTACAAGTTTTGACTCAGCCTTTTCAACCTTTACAAGTGCAACCTTCATCTCAGACTTTACAGCATTTACAAGTGCAGCCATCAACTCAGACTTTGCTGCATTTCCAAGTGCAACATTCAGCTCAGACTTTTCCGTCTTCGCAGGCTTCAGCACACCTTTATCAGTCTTCACAAGTGCAGGCTTCAGGTTACGTTTTTCAGTCTTTACAATTGCAATCTTCTGCCTCAGATTTCCAGTTTTTTCAAGTGCAACCTTCAGCTCAAACTTTCCAGTCTTCACAAGTGCAAGCCTCACATCCCCCTGTTCAGTATTCACAAGTGCAATCTTCACCTCAGACTTTTCATCCTTCACAATTGCAAGCGTCAGCTCACCCAAACGGAGTTAGAAGAATTCAGCTGCTAAGAACGTAAGTGATGACGAGCAGTACTGACAAGGGAATTGCGAGGGCCGAGGAATCTGGAGGGAGCTGCATGAAAAATCCTATCTAGTGATGGTAGAATTTAAGGAGAAACCGAATTAAATAAGCTTTCCAAACGCGTTTTTTTCTTTTCACGACTGGTTATCGCTGGTGAGAAATTTCATGTAAAAGTTTTTGCTAACTGCTATTATCCTTCATTGTTACACAGGCAGACATGTTGGGATAACAGAGCTGCACAAGTGCAGGTTGGTGTTTCTATCAATAAGCACGTTTAATTTAAGATTCAACAATTAAGTTGACAGCTTTAGTTTATGAAATCTAAACATTTTATGAAGTACTTCCAGTTGTTTAATCACCCTTTCTCAATTCTCAAACAGGTCACAAACGCTACAATTAAAACGTTTCGTGAGTCGCTCAGCTAAAGTATCTACAGGATGATAAATTGTTTGCTTTCTGTTTCAGAATTCGCAGGAGGCTTTTCCCACGAGTGAACGGGAAAGTTACAAGATCAAGAAACTTGAAGGACTTTTACTGTAAGTTATATTTTTCACTTCCTAGATCGAAATAGATAATTTGCTTAAGTGTTGTTTCCTAATCTTGCTTTATACTTTACGTGAAATTTATTTACCTTTTGGAAACTCAGGAACGCAAATGACCATCTCATCTCTGTAAGGAAAAACACCCAAAACTTGAAGAGAAAACATATACTGAACTGGTTTCAAGCGCGAGGAAACACACCTTCTATGTGGCTTAGTCACGCTTCTGTTAGGCCTTTACAGCTCTCACTGCCTTGAGGATTTTCCGAAGCTAAAAAAACATTCCTAAAGCAAATAAATCTGATAAAGAACTGAAAACTACGTTTTTGGCAAGAGAAATTGGCAATCTTCCCTCCAAGGGGAGTCAAGTCTTATCGAGAAGAGCACAAAGCTATTAAGCTTGACGCACCACACCTCTCGGCATATCACGCAACTGGCCAGTTCTTCCGCGGTCTAAGACAGGATCGTTAATATCATAGCTTTAATGGGTACACTGGTTTATTTTTCTATGCCTTAGTTTGACAGCAAGCGGTCGTTATTTTTCTTTAAGTATTGCAGAGCAGGAATGGTGAGAATGGTGCGATCCGAACGGCAAGCGGTAAAGCCGCAATCAAAGACGGCACTAACTACTCCTGATTTTTTGCGCACCCTCCAGTCTCCTGGCCGAAATAAATAACGTTTTTTGCAGTTTATGCTTCCGTTTCCAGAGTATCATTTTGCTGACTGCTGGCAGCAGGTTGGGGGATTTCAGTTATGCCCGGCAATGCTGAGATTTTGAGAAAATGATGTTTCTAGTCATCGGTGATTCCTATATACTAGAAAGCAACGTGACATTAGGTGCAGGAAGAAGACTTGGACACACATATAAAGCTTACAATGACTTTCTATTTTCTCTTTGCAGTGAGTGGAAAGACACGTTAAAAACTGAAAGAGAAGCATTTGCTGTGAAATTAAAGCGACAATCAAGAAAAATACGAGACTTGGAAATCAAAACCAAGTTTCAGCAGAGTGAGGTCTGCAATAGAAGCAATACAAACAATCTTATAATCTGATGTCCTTGAAACTGAAGTAAATCTCCAGTCACACAAAGCTAACTATAGTACTCTAAGTAATATTTAGAAAATCTCGCCTAATTGCTTATATCTACCATCGGTTATTTTACATTGGAGATTTTTAAAAAGGGGATTCAGACTTTTTCTTTATTTTTGCTGAAATTTGTTTTTGATCTCCAAGATACTGAGATCAAAAACAAATTTCAGCAGAATCAAGTATGTAATAGCAGTAATACAAATCAAATCTGATGTCCTGAATGCAAGTAAAAAGTTATACTAGGCTAACTTTTGTACTTTAATAAGTAACATTTTGAAAATCGTAATTATTCACTTAATAAGCGATTTTTGCTTTATTTCTGCTGAAACTTGGTTTTGATCTCCAAATCTTGGAGATCAAAAACAGGTTTCAGCAGAATGAAGTATACAATAATAGCAATACAAATAAATAGTAGTTACATAAGGTTAACTTTTGTACCGTAAGTAACACTTGGAAAATCGTAATTAATCACTCAAACAGAGAGTTTTGCTTTATTTCTGCTGAAACTTGGTTTTGATCTCCAAATATTGGAAATCAAAAACAGGTTTCAGCAGAATGAAGTATGCAGCAAGTAATAGTAGTTACTTGCAAGGTTAACTTTTGTACTCTAAGAAGCATTTTCAAAAACCTAAACTATTCACTAATTAGAGATTTTTGCTTTATTTCTGCTGAAACTTGGTTTTGATTTCCAAATCTTGGAGGTCAAAAGCAAGTTTCAGCAGAATGAAGTACGCAATAATAGCAATATGTAAATACCTACACAACGTTAACTTTTTAACTTAGCCTATTTACTTAAGTCTAGGGAATTAACATTTGAAAAGGAGGATTTTCACGTTTTTGCTTTCTTTCTGCTGAAATTTGCTTCAGTTTGATCTGCAATACAAATGACATCTGATGTCAAAAGTTACGAAAGGCTAAGCATGATACTCCGTCTCTGCACATCTTGTCTATTTACTAGACATGTCAAGTTTGTGCCTTCCTTTACTGTAAGATAAAAAAAACACCAAAGACCATCTGGAACGCAATGAAAGGTTGGCGTCGTTTTCAATCGCTTTAGGAGTCTGATAGGCAAATTGGTATCAAACAGAATATGCTTTTTCATCCAATGCATTCATTTTGTGTGGATGCGAATACAATACGAATACTATTGAAAACGTACTCGTTTTGTCGTTCGCGAGGCATTAAGGTACATAACAGTAGCTGGAAATTGCTTTTGCCTGAATTGAAAAAGAAGCGCAAACCCCGTAGTGGATGTCACCTAAGTTTGTCGATAAATTTATTTAAAAATGTTGTTCCTTTTTTTCGCAGGTAAAAGAGCATAAAAAAGCCAGAGCTGTGGCCGAGGATATGTAAGCATTTTTTTATTGTTTGATATTGCTTTTATCTGACCGTCACTTCTCTTTTTGATCATCCAGCGTGTTAGATTGTCCGTGCAATGCACAATATCAATGTTTTGACGTTCATTTCTTCACGTGAAAAGGTTGAAAAAATCAGACGAGGAGAAGGCGGCGTTACAAGTTACAATGCGATCTTTGGAGAAAGAAGGTTATAAGATGAATCGTCTTCTTAAGGTAAATAAACATTTCATTGTCTGTTCTTGAAAAATACCTGTTCAGAAACAACAGATTAGTTTTTAGTCGAAAAAGCTTATAAATACATCCGCTTCCCAGCTTGATAGCACCGGATTAAATGAAACTTAGGCGTGGAACAAACGGAGTTTAGAAAGGTGCCTTTTAAGGTCTCCAAAGACGTCACTTAACTAGCTCTGTTGAACTGAAAATTTCCTATTGAAATTAAATAAAAAACTACCTAACACATTAAGGCCAACTTGCATATGAAGAACCCGAAAAGCTTGAAATTGGCCCGGTGCTAATGTACGATCGATTTCCTACTGTCATTCGTCCTCAATTCAAGAATGAGCACTTACTGCACAAATCCCACAGAGCCAGATTCAGTTTGAAGTCAAGTGTGTCAGTCTAAATATCTCTTATTATTTCCATCTTCTCGCAGCAAACGGATGCTGAACTTTCAAAAGTCAAGGAGCTCAACGAACAAAATGCTTTTCTGTGGGAATCGAAATCGGCGAAAGATCTTGGAAATGCCGAGGAAAGAATTAAAATATTGGAGAGCGATAATTTAGCTTTGAGGAAAAAGAATGACCTCGCAGAGAGAGAACTTCAAGTGAAATGCAAAGAGGTATGAACAGGCTTTGTCAGTAGAAGAACGACGCGACAAAGGACGATCAATAATGACATAGCACGCGGCTTTTAGGATTAAGTATAAATAACAGCGGACCTGAGTCCTGGCCTCCACTGTTACATTTTACTTGTTTTAGCATCGTGTGATTCATCAGTAATCGACTAATAATAATAATAATAATAATAATAATAATAATAATAATTTATATAGCACCTATCCAGTTCTGCTCTAGGCGCTTCACGATAGGTTAAGAATAAATTAAAAAGCTAAATTAATGTATACTGAGGAACAAAAATTAAACCCCACTAGGAATGATAAGGAATGGATGAATGTGTCGATGCCTGAATCACCGAATGATTCGCTGACTGACTGACTAGCTGACTGACTGACTGACTGACTGACTGACTGGCTCACTGACTTATTGATTGAATGAACTGAATGTCTGGCTGACGCATTGATTGACTCACTAACTCACTGGGTGTCTCACACTAACTCATTGACACTGACTGCTTTATTCACACTGTTTAGCGTTCAGTTTACTTAGTACAATGTCATCAAATCATAGTTAACAACGTAAATACTGGACTACATACAATCAGGAAGCGTTCACACAAATTAGTGTGCAACCGCCAAAATGGCAAACTGTTTTACGTTGAATGTTGAGCTAAATTTAATGTCCAAGTGTGCAAGTAATTATGACCGAATGAATCACTTTAAAGCCTATCTAGCACACAAGACGCTGAAAATGTGACAAATATTTAAAGAAGTAATTAACTTTTATCATTTTTCCATTTTTGTCTAGTTGGAAGACCAGCAACAATTGTAAGTAATATTTTGTTTCGATTTGTTGCTCAGCTTTTAATTGGTAAAATAGATACCTGTATATGGAGGTGTTTTCGTTTGTGTCGTCCCCACTTCTGGTAACTTCTTCCACTTCTCTTTATATTGTTTTTACCCTTTCAAACTACTGCTTCTTTTTACATCGTACCCAGTTACGTATTTGTAAGTGTGAATGTGTAAACTATCTTACTCGTTTATCTGATTATGTCACAACTCTCCAATCCCCTTTTGCATCTTCTCCCCCACCCCCTAAATCAAACCCTGATCCTCTGAAAGATTTTAATATGGAATAGTTGAGTCAGTAGATGACTTCTTTGAAGAAACGTTACTGTTTGGCACTGACTCTTTTTTTGTGACGGTACTAACACGTTTCGGCTAACTTTTAAGCCGTCATCAGTTTTAAGCCAGTCACTTGATGTTGTTACGCGTGGTTTTAAAATTTTCAAAACGTTGCGCGTGTTGTATTCCCGTGACTACAAAGAATGGTTTCTTTGCGTAAAGATGTTGTTTAAGGTCTCGGTAACAGGAGAATGCGCCGGTATTACTGATTTTTTATTTATTCTATTCACTATCAGATATGCTGAGAAGATAAGTAAGCTGGAACATAAGGTAACTAAAAATGAATTTCATAGCAATTTATCCATGCATTAATTCCATCAGCCATAGCGTAATTACAATTCATTTTTGCTATCATAAGAAAATCAAAGCATTTCTCGCATTTGGCTCTGTTGTTTTAGTTGTTGTTGTTTCCATTGTTTTGCTGGGTTGACCAGGTGATCTTCTTGTTGTTTTCTTATCGTTGTCGATACTATGGCGTTGAAGCCGTTGTGTTGTCGTTTTATTGTCTTGTTGCTCTCTTTGTTTTTAACGGATGATTTTGATGTTTGAACTGAAAGAAGCGAGCTGCATCTGGGTTAATTGAACATGCATCGAGGATCATTTTGTATATTACACTAAAATATTTCTTTATCGTCAAATTTAGATAACTCATTGCAAATCCTCGCACGAAAAGACCACGGAAAAGTAAGTAACAGTATAGCTTAAACTTCCCGCTCTTTTTACATCTTTAGCTGCCACTTGTGACATTGTCATACGACGTAAAACACGCATGTCTATCTGCTTCATTCCACCCTCTAATGTACGCAAACGAGATAAAGTGGGGTCGAAATGGTGGACCAAGAGCCAATACAATGAAGAATGCACTTATTAATTACTTTCACTTAGTAACAACCAAATGTTTTCGAAATTTGCTATATCGGTTGAAAGTGTTTACTAAACCATCCTCACGGAGAGGTCCGATTTGAGTAGGCGTTCACGTGCTGAGAGCTTTTCCACAGAAAATACCAGAAGACGTGGTGATTACCACTGACAATTCCTCTTCCCGCACAAATTTACCCTAATGATACTGGACACAGGAAACAGGACACAAGTTCAAATGGAGAAACAGAAATTAAAAAATATATTTTTTTAAACATTGAACTACAATTTCCCGACAGATTTGTCGTTGTAATGGTAAGGTCCTCCTCAGCCTCACGAGGTGATGGGATTGCTGAAGAGTGTTACTAAAATTTAAACTTAAAACTCTTGTCCTTGATTTATTGCCTCATAATAATTCTTTTTTAGATTACGAAAAGACATCAAGGCCCTTACTCAGCAGTCCGAGTTATGGAGGAATAAATTCAGACAAATCAAGGATGAGAAAGCTGTTATCACTGACAAATTAAAGAGCTGTAGAAACAAATGCAGTCGGAGAGGCAAGATCATTGACATAAAAATAGCAACCATGAGATTAAAATGTGAGAGCCCACAGCTTAGTTTTCAATAATTTCTCCCTTTAAAAAAATTAAAAAATATCCATTAGCAATTTTTCCATACCAGTCAACACAGGGTTAAAGAGTACATGCTATCTAACAGTCATATGGAATTGTATGAGACCGGCGGAAATTAACAACTCCCCTTTTTTTGGTGGGTTCGAAATTGAACTGATACTGAACTGAACTAATAACTTTATTTATACAAGGTAAAATTCATCAGTAAAAGTCTCTGCAATTGCAACAAATAAATATATACATATATTAGCAAAAAGAAAGAAAAAAAACTACTTTACATGAATGCCGTGTTTGAAAAATTATTGAAAAAGGGTACAGGAATTTTAATTCCTACAAACTTAAACTTTATAAAGGAAATCGTCAAGATGTCGCTGATACACAAGCTGCATGTACATGACCGGCGTTCGGCTCCTCGATGTTTCTCACTGAGTGTTCTTGCTCTCCATTTTGCGGCCCGGATTCCGTCCGAATTCTGCCAGACTCCCGAATCGTCTGCGTGACGTTATGTAAGCAAAAAGGTGCCATATTCTAGTTCAATAACGAAAGCCTTATCGGTTTTGTCATTTATGCTCTACACGCGTTATATAATACACAACCAATTAGTTGGTGCGTTATATCAGCAAAATTTTAGAAATCTTATTCGGACTGCAAACCACTTCCCAAATCACATTCTTCAACATATCGTCTCCTTTTTCCTTTGTTTAGACTGAAAAGGCAACAAACGCTGAGCTACAAAAGTAAGTTTACTTCAGCTACCGTTTAAATGTCTTGAATGCATTGTTTTTATTTCATTGATTTTGTAAGTGTTTTGCGATTGGTTAACCCTTTAAGTCCCAATAGTGACAAGCATCTAATTTCTCCTTAAACTACCTCTACTTGATCACACATACAGCTCTTGAGAATAAAGGAAATGATCACCAAAGATGAGATGTCCTGATTTATTAGAATTCATCCAACTAGTTGTATAAGAAATATATATTGATAGCAGTAAGGAGAAAATGCATCTTGATATTGGGGCTTAAAGGATTAAAGTAGACTGAACAGAGGGTCACGATAAGCTTGTCCAGCGGTTGCTATCAAAATAACAACCAAACTGAAAGGCTAACTGTTCCAGCTTTCAAGTCAATTGTGGCAGCCCCGACTTTGCGAATTGATATTAGCATTCTAATACTAATTTCTAATACTTAGGAACATCGCAGCACTAAAGAAGGAAATGGGTTTGCTCTCACAGGATAATGGATTCCTAAAAGAGGAGGTATGTGGCTTAATTCGAGACTTGTTATTTGTTACTTTTCGCTTCACATTTTTCGCACCTTCCCGGAAAGAAAAGGCCCTATCCTGTAGAGCCCGCGGCTCTTCGGTCAGCGGATGTTCACCGGGCGATACTATGCTGGAAAAATAGAAAACATGGGCTGTTGGTATCGAAAGAACACAGGAACAGCATAAGCTAGTCAGAAAATTTTCCCATTACACCGGGAGCCTATCCACTGACCTGAAGGCCGCGGACTCTGGCTTCCTGTTTTATTCCACTCCTGTCCACTGTTCGCTTCAATCTGAACGCCATTGAAAATTGACGCGCAGCCACGATAAGACATATTAAAAATCGAAGAAAACGTTCTCTGGCTAGAATTAAAAATAACAAAATCGAACTTTCGGCTGACGGGCTACAGAGAAATGTCGTTTTTGTATCCACCCGGATACAAAAACCGGTTAGCAAATCACATTTGTAATGTTTTGTTTTGTTTTTATTAGTTTGGCTTGTTGTTTTAGTTTATTCTACTTTACCAAAGGATCGTGACAACAGTTTCATATGTTGTTACCCTAAAATGACATTTGGTTTCGTTTGTTTTCAGAATTACAATCTTCAGTATTATGGTGGATTTGTTGGATCCTTACGAAGAGTTAAGCGTTTTTTCAGTCGTCTGGCTGACCGCCTGTTATCGTGATTTTAGCTGTTGAAACGTTTTGCCTAGCTGAAGACGTATCCCTTAAATTAAAATTGAAACAAAATACTTCTGTGGATTATGTGATGTGTAAAAATTCAATACTGGAATTAACTGTATATTCAGTGTTGTACTGAATGTAAAACTGATTTTAAAAAAACTGCCGCTCAAAGTTTATTTTTGGCTTTGGGAGCACTTGTGCTACCAGGTGTAAATTTCTAGGTTCAGTGCCAAAATTTTAGGCGCACAGCTAAAAAATGTTAGGAGCACAGCTTAAAATACTAGTAGCACCAAAGAGAACTGAAAATCAGAAAGCGTGCTTTGCTTGACTTTTCTGACTTGCTTCACTAGTATTCAGTGTCTTCAGTTCAGTTTTCAGTTCAGGTATTCAGTGAGATCAAAACTACTGATCTTTAAGGTACTTTTAAAAGCAGTAGATAAAAATAGAATATTAAATGAACGCGACAAGCGCTCGATAAAGGTGATGAAGCAGCTAAATACAGTGATTAGGGTAGATTTAACAGATGAAAGGTTGGGATGTTAAAGGGACGCCACAGGCGTTCGATGATGGAAAGTTATCACTGTTATTAGCTGTCTTCGTGGCCTTCAAGATAAGGGGAGATGATGAGCCGGATGAGCTTACCAGTGATACTGCTTTGGAAAGAGGATCCAAACTTTTTGAAAATAAGCGCTTAACGCTATTTCAAACGAGCGAGCTCGAGACATTGCAAACTCGGCCGTCGTGCGCCTATGAAGACTCTCTATAAATGTAGGCCCTTCTTAGCTACTCCTAAAATGAATTGCAAATCCTTCTTACTTAGTTAATAGTCATCAAATAAATATCTTATTGTAATTTATTAAAAGAGTCAATAAAAAAGTTGTTGCCGGCTTGATTGATGCTCGTGCCCAAGGGTTCTGGGTATACGGTATAAAGAGAGCCTCAATACTTGGTGTTACATTATTTTTTACATGGATCCTGATCATATGGCAATTGGGATATCATTTGATTTGAACAAGAGAAATGGAAGTTTCTGGAATACAGTATTCTATTGGGTATATCGTGTAATTTATTTAAGGTAGATTGATGCACCCCTACTACTCTTAATCCCTCCTCCCCCTCGCCCCATCCCTGACCTACCCCGATCTAAGTTAAAAAAGGCAATTTTCTTTCCGACAGATTTAAGCCCCGGCCAAACGACAGTGAGAGACGACAAGGTTTGACAACAGTTCAACTCTTTGAGAGCGTACGAGAATCCGTGAGAGTGTATGATTTAGAGGCCAAACGCGAAGAAGAATTTTGAACTTTTTACCTATTTTGAAATTGCAGCTTTTTCAATGAAAATCTGAGCAGATTTTTAAAAACCCTTCGCCGGAGAATACTACGAGAGTCGCCGGAAGTGCATAAGAACTTCGGATCAAACGGTACGGTGAGTTTGAACTCTTATGTTCCGGGCCGGGGCCTCAAACGTCAGGTGAATGACGAACACACACGGTTACCAAACACTTAAACGATCCATTGTTCAGCCATTCAAGGGAAAAAGTACGCAGTCTCAATAAAGCGGTAGTTGACAAATATTGTGACGTGGAAGGACAATTTTCGATATCTACTTTCTGTTGTTTTCAGTTAATAAATCTCAGTGCAAAAGGTGTCCTGTTGTAAGCATGGGTGCCCTGTACCTATTCTCGATTTTTGGCGCGAAATCGTGACGTCACCTTCGTCACCGACGCACAACTCTTTTCGCCGCTTCTCCGTTGATCCAGTGTAAAAGCTTATTTTATTTCGCTCACCCACTGAAATAAGAAACAGTTTACAGCTGTGTTTGCAGAACTCGACAAAGGCACGCTTTTCCTGTTTGACCAGTACATGGGTTCTTGTGAGAAGTGAGCTCCAAATCTTGTCACAGAATAGTTGAGACTTTCCCAAAAAATATGGTTGAACACAAATTTGGAAAGTGGTTGTTCAGTTCGGTGAGTTGGCAAAATACGTTTTGCGATGCTACGTTGTTTGTCGTCCTCTAAGTAGAAAAATTTAAATTACTTAAATTTAATTTATTAAATTACGTTTAATCGAGTATAATGTTGTTATTGCTCCTAGAACATAGCCCTTCTGGACATCTTTAAAACGCTAATTAAATAGTTTTAAGCTGTTTTAAACAAGATTGTATTGTGTGCGAGTTTTAGGAGTTTTACAATATCCTAAGGCCCGGTTCGAACGTAACGCAATTCCATATGTATTGCATTTTAATAGCAATAGTTCCAGTAAGCGGTTTTTCTTTCTTTCCTTTTTTCGTCTTAGCAAAGACCTTAAGCGAATTTAACTCTAAACTTCGCCTTAATAGTCACATGTAAGCTTAATTCTCCATTTTTGTTTTTATTTTCGGTTTGCCACTTTATCCTGAATCTTGAGCTTTTCTCCACAGCAGCATATGAACTAGAGCCAGGCGAGATTCCTCCATTCCCGGTTCCATACTGTCAAACGAATGAACTTGAACCAGGCGAAATCAGACAATATGCAGTAAGTAAACATGTTTGCGTTGGTTAGCAGTTAAAAGTAGTCACAATTTAGGCTTATTTCTTTCGCCCTACTTCTTTTGCTGCGGAAACGATGGACGTTTATTTATAAGTTAGTTAGCTAGCTAGTTAATTAATTATTTTGTTTTTATTTATTTATTTACTTTCCCCTGATGCTATCATCCGAGGAAAAACGTTATCAGTTTTAAATTACAGTGAGACAATACACACCAAAAAAATACCCAGCCAAGCCTGTAGAGGAAAAAATCGAAACGAAGCAATGAAATGAACAGTGCAACCTAGTACCTGTTATCATTTTGTCCGACTGATGCAGCATCTTTCACTGAACAAGAAGTTTAAGGCACGAAAATACGCAAAATTTCAGAATCGATCTTTAAGTTCACCTCGCCATTGAACAGTGAATTGTGCCCCTTTCGTAAAAGCTAACTAAAAAAACCTAACAATATGGGACTCAGAGAGAGACATAGGACCAAAATGGCCATTAAAAAAAATCATTTTACAAGCGCTAAAAATAATCAGTGGGTTTAAACACATTTCTTCGAAGCTGACTTTGTGACTGCTCACTTACGAACAAATCCTAACATCTTTAAAATGTGAGCAAAAATGCTCCAGTGTCAAGAACCTCTTATTGTAAAGACATGTGATGGTTTCGAAGTTAACAATGGGCGATAGCATTTCCCAACTTTCCAAAAATCATCTCATTACTGATCCGACAAAGATCTCATCGTTTTCGCGCGGCGAAGCCAACCAGCTGGCACGGATTGTATTCTCGTTGAATGATTATCAAAACTACCATCTACAAAAATACGCCAGCATTTTCGGGCTATGTTCAGAAAGTGTTAAAAACGAGTTTTATTTACTAGAATGACGCCCAGTTCAACTGTTTTAAAATTAATTAACCTTTGAACGCAAGTGAAATAGGGCTGATTTAGTTTCGAAGAGTCTTCTTGATCGTCTGAGTTATGAATCTTGTTGTTGTTGATGGCAAAACTCTTTTTAAAACAAGGTGTAGGCTTGGTGGAAATCTAGAAGAAAATGGAGATATCGAGAATAAGTTAGACAGGATCACTGATCAGGATGGGATGCTAATAAATATAAAAGTTTTTATAAAAATGGTGATTTAGGACCGAAGTAAAACCTGTCTCCTCGGGCGTCCGCATAAATTGCGAGTTGCTTCAGAATTTTAGGTTTTTTTTTGTGCAGAAAGTGTCAGTTACTAAGGCTAAAATTTTTTTTTTATTAGCTAATAAAACTCAGCCAAGTCCCGCGTTTCTCTCGTCATGACTTCACGATTCCCAAGATCGTCCTGAAAAAAAAGATTGAAAATTTTTATGGCATATTTTTTTTTTAGGAGAGGGGAATGAGTAAAAATTGAAGGAAGAATAATTTCCTTTCTCTCAGTTTCAGCCTTTACAAGCACAAACCTCACCTTACCCATTTCAACCTTTACAAGTACAAGTTTTGACTCAGCCTTTTCAACCTTTACAAGTGCAACCTTCATCTCAGACTTTACAGCATTTACAAGTGCAGCCATCAACTCAGACTTTGCTGCATTTCCAAGTGCAACATTCAGCTCAGACTTTTCCGTCTTCGCAGGCTTCAGCACACCTTTATCAGTCTTCACAAGTGCAGGCTTCAGGTCACGTTTTTCAGTCTTTACAATTGCAATCTTCTGCCCCAGATTTCCAGTTTTTTGAAGTGCAACCTTCAGCTCAAACTTTCCAGTCTTCACAAGTGCAAGCCTCGCATCCCCCTGTTCAGTATTCACAAGTGCAATCTTCACCTCAGACTTTTCATCCTTCACAATTGCAAGCGTCAGCTCACCCAAACGGAGTTAGAAGAATTCAGCTGCTAAGAACGTAAGTGATGACGAGCAGTACTGACAAGGGAATTGCGAGGGCCGAGGAATCTGGAGGGAGCTGCATGAAAAATCCTATCTAGTGATGGTAGAATTTAAGGAGAAACCGAATTAAATAAGCTTTCCAAACGCGTTTTTTTCTTTTCACGACTGGTTAAGACAGGATCGTTAATATCACAGCTTTAATGGGTACACTGGTTTATTTTTCTATGGCTTAGTTTGACAGCAAGCGGTCGTTATTTTTCTTTAAGTATTGCAGAGCAGGAATGGTGAGAATGGTGCGACCCGAACGGCAAGCGGTAAAGCCGCAATAAAAGACGGCACTAACTACTCCTGATTTTTTGCGCACCCTCCAGTCTCCTGGCCGAAATAAATAACGTTTTTTGCAGTTTATGCTTCCGTTTCCAGAGTATCATTTTGCTGACTGCTGGCAGCAGGTTGGTGATTTCAGTTATGCCCGGCAATGCTGAGATTTTGAGAAAATGATGTTTCTAGTCATTGGTGATTCCGATATGCTAGAAAGCACCGTGACATTAGGTGCAGGAAGAAGACTTGGACACACATATAAAACTTACAATGACTTTCTATTTTCTCTTTGCAGTGAGTGGAAAGACACGTTAAAAACTGAAAGAGAAGCATTTGCTGTGAAATTAAAGCGACAATCAAGAAAAATACGAGACTTGGAAATCAAAACCAAGTTTCAGCAGAGTGAGGTCTGCAATAGAAGCAATACAAACAATCTTATAATCTGATGTCCTTGAAACTGAAGTAAATCTCCAGTCACACAAAGCTAACTATAGTACTCTAAGTAATATTTAGAAAATCTCGCCTAATTGCTTATATCTACCATCGGTTATTTTACATTGGAGATTTTTAAAAAGGGAATTCAGACTTTTTCTTTATTTTTGCTGAAATTTGTTTTTGATCTCCAAGATACTGAGATCAAAAACAAATTTCAGCAGAATAAAGTATGTAATAGCAGTAATACAAATCAAATCTGATGTCCTGAATGCAAGTAAAAAGTTATACTAGGCTAACTTTTGTACTTTAATAAGTAACATTTTGAAAATCGCAATTATTCACTTAATAAGAGATTTTTGCTTTATTTCTGCTGAAACTTGGTTTTGATCTCCAAATCTTGGAGGTCAAAAACAGGTTTCAGCAGAATGAAGTATACAATAATAGCAATACAAATAAATAGTAGTTACATAAGGTTAACTTTTGTACCGTAAGTAACACTTGGAAAATCGTAATTAATCACTCAAACAGAGAGTTTTGCTTTATTTCTGCTGAAACTTGGTTTTGATCTCCAAATATTGGAAATCAAAAACAGGTTTCAGCAGAATGAAGTATGCAGCAAGTAATAGTAGTTACTTGCAAGGTTAACTTTTGTACTCTAAGAAGCATTTTCAAAAACCTAAACTATTCACTAATTAGAGATTTTTGCTTTATTTCTGCTGAAACTTGGTTTTGATTTCCAAATCTTGGAGGTCAAAAGCAAGTTTCAGCAGAATGAAGTACGCAATAATAGCAATATGTAAATACCTACACAACGTTAACTTTTTAACTTAGCCTATTTACTTAAGTCTAGGGAATTAACATTTGAAAAGGAGGATTTTCACGTTTTTGCTTTCTTTCTGCTGAAATTTGCTTCAGTTTGATCTGCAATACAAATGACATCTGATGTCAAAAGTTACGAAAGGCTAAGCATGATACTCCGTCTCTGCACATCTTGTCTATTTACTAGACATGTCAAGTTTGTGCCTTCCTTTACTGTAAGATAAAAAAAAACACCAAAGACCATCTGGAACGCAATGAAAGGTTGGCGTCGTTTTCAATCGCTTTAGGAGTCTGATAGGCAAATTGGTATCAAACAGAATATGCTTTTTCATCCAATGCATTCATTTTGTGTGGATGCGAATATAATACGAATACTATTGAAAACGTACTCGTTTTGTCGTTCGCGAGGCATTAAGGCACATAACAGTAGCTGGAAATTGCTTTTGCCTGAATTGAAAAAGAAGCGCAAACCCCGTAGTGGATGTCACCTAAGTTTGTCGATAAATTTATTAAATAATGTTGTTTCTTTTTTTCGCAGGTAAAAGAGCATAAAAAAGCCAGAGCTGTGGCCGAGGATATGTAAGCATTTTTTTATTGTTTGATATTGCTTTTATCTGACCGTTACTTCTCTTTTTGATCATCCAGCGTGTTAGATTGTCCGTGCAATGCACAATATCAATGTTTTGACGTTCATTTCTTCACGTGTAAAGGTTGAAAAAAACAGACGAGGAGAAGGCGGCGTTACAAGTTACAATGCGATCTTTGGAGAAAGAAGGTTATAAGATGAATCGTCTTCTTAAGGTAAATAAACATTTCATTTTCTGTTCTTGAAAAATACCTGTTCAGAAACAACAGATTAGTTTTTAGTCGAAAAAGCTTATAAATACATCCGCTTCCCAGCTTGATAGCACCGGATTAAATGAAACTTAGGCGTGTAACAAACGGATTTTGGAAAGGTGCCTTTTAAGGTCTCCAAAGACGTCACTTAACTAGCTCTGTTGAACTGAAAATTTCCTACTGAAAATAAATAAAAAACTACCTAACACATTAAGGCCAACTTGAACATGAAGAACCCGAAAAGCTTGAAATTGGCCCGGTGCTAATGTACGATCGATTTCCTACTGTCATTCGTCCTCAATTCAAGAATGAGCACTTACTGCACAAATCCCACAGAGCCAGATTCAGTTTGAAGTCAAGTGTGTCAGTCTAAATATCTCTTATTATTTCCATCTTCTCGCAGCAAACGGATGCTGAACTTTCAAAAGTCAAGGAGCTCAACGAACAAAATGCTTTTCTGTGGGAATCGAAATCGGCGAAAGATCTTGGAAATGCCAAGGAAAGAATTAAAATATTGGAGACCGATAATTTAGCTTTTAGGAAAAAGAATGACCTCGCAGAGAGAGAACTTCAAGTGAAATGCAAAGAGGTATGAACAGGCTTTGTCAGTAGAAGAACGACGCAACAAAGGACGATCAATAATGACATAGCACGCGGCTTTTAGGATTAAGTATAAATAACAGCGGACCTGAGTCCTGGCCTCCACTGTTACATTTTACTTGTTTTAGCATCGTGTGATTCATCAGTAATCGACTAATAATAATAATAATAATAATAATAATAATTTATATAGCACCTATCCAGTTCTGCCCTAGGCGCTTCACGATAGGTTAAGAATAAATTAAAAAGCTAAATTAATGTATACTGAGGAACAGAAATTAAAACCCACTAGGAATGATAAGGAATGGATGAATGTGTCGATGCCTGAATCACCGAATGATTCGCTGACTGACTGACTAGCTGACTGACTGACTGACTGACTGACTGACTGGCTCACTGACTTATTGATTGAATGACTGAATGTCTGGCTGACGCATTGATTGACTCACTGACTCACTGGGTGTCTCACACTAACTCATTGACACTGACTGCTTTATTCACACTGTTTAGCGTTCAGTTTACTTAGTACAATGTCATCAGATCATAGTTAACAACGTAAATACTGGACTACATACAATCAGGAAGCGTTCACACAAATTAGTGTGCAACCGCCAAAATGGCAAACTGTTTTACGTTGAATGTTGAGCTAAATTTAATGTCCAAGTGTGCAAGTAATTATGACCGAATGAATCACTTTAAAGCCTATCTAGCACACAAGACGCTGAAAATGTGACAAATACTTAAAGAAGTAATTAACTTTGATCATTTTTCCATTTTTGTCTAGTTGGAAGACCAGCAACAATTGTAAGTAATATTTTGTTTCGATTTGTTGCTCAGCTTTTAATTGGTAAAATAGATACCTGTATATGGAGGTGTTTTCGTTTGTGTCGTCCCCACTTCTGGTAACTTCTTCCACTTCTCTTTATATTGTTTTTACCCTTTCAAACTACTGCTTCTTTTTACATCGTACCCAGTTACGTATTTGTAAGTGTGAATGTGTAAACTATCTTACTCGTTTATCTGATTATGTCACAACTCTCCAATCCCCTTTTGCATCTTCTCCCCCACCCCCTAAATCAAACCCTGATCCTCTGAAAGATTTTAATATGGAATAGTTGAGTCAGTAGATGACTTCTTTGAAGAAACGTTACTGTTTGGCACTGACTCTTTTTTTGTGACGGTACTAAGACGTTTCGGCTAACTTTTAAGCCGTCATCAGTTTTAAGCCAGTCACTTGATGTTGTTACGCGTGGTTTTAAAATTTTCAAAACGTTGCGCGTGTTCTATTCCCGTGACTACAAAGAATGGTTTCTTTGCGTAAAGATGTTGTTTAAGGTCTCGGTAACAGGAGAATGCGCCGGTATTACTGATTTTTTATTTATTCTATTCACTATCAGATATGCTGAGAAGATAAGTAAGCTGGAACATAAGGTAACTAAAAATTAATTTCATAGCAATTTACCCATGCATTAATTCCATCAGCCATAGCGTAATTACAATTCATTTTTGCTATCATAAGAAAATCAAAGCATTTCTCGCATTTGGCTCTGTTGTTTTAGTTGTTGTTGTTTCCATTGTTTTGCTGGGTTGACCAGGTGATCTTCTTGTTGTTTTCTTATCGTTGTCGATACTATGGCGTTGAAGTTGTGTTGTCGTTTTATTGTCTTGTTGCTCTCTTTGTGTTTAATGGGTGCAGTCGGGGGAACAAGTGCCATTTGATGGCGAAATCTTTTCTCCGAGAAAAGACTGAGCCTGCGATTTTCGGCATTTGGCCAGTGGGCTACTCAGGGCCTCGATCACCTCGAGATACCGAAGAGGACTCCATTTCTAAAACTATTTAACGTGAGGACCAGTTTATTCTGTTGCTTCGAAAAGCGGCTACTCTCAACTTGGAAGAAAAAGCACAGACCGTTAAAAAATATTTATCAGGACAAACTACGCGCTCGCTATTAAATTTGGGTGACATCTATTTTAAGAATTGTTTGTGACGGGTCGCCGAGTGCAGGTAAGGGCCAATATTATAAGTCGGCTGGACGAGTGGTGTCTGAAACATCTTGAGCATGGAAAGGATAGAGAAACTGACTAGCTCTCAGCAAACACGACAACGACAACGATTTCGCCGTCGTGCTATTACTAAATCCGTGCGTATTCCGTTATTTAGACCCGACTGATTGATATGCTTATGGATTCAGATTTGTATTCTTATTCTCTTCAATTTTCCACTTTATCACCATTTCAGTCTTGATAGTGATGTCAGCGATATCAAAACGCTGTCTCATCTTGCTTTAATTTTTGTATTTGTGGCAAAATGCTTGACCAAATGAGCAGCAGTTTGTCTTGAAACCAAGAATTCAGAACGCTAGCACCGTATAATAATACTTCAGTTTCAAGTCGGAATTTGTGGGTTTCTCAGTCGGTTCTTCAATGTGAATTCCTTCTGAGCTTGAATAATAAAGAATTACAGATGTGTTTGTCTTGGAAGGCGTTTCTCAGTGGGTCATAAACGAAGTCAGTAATGCTAACAAACAGTTGAGAATTATTGACGAGAAGAATTCAATACAACATGCGGACCGCTGAGGAAACAGCAAGTTCAGCTCTTGTTTTTGGTTCAAATAAAAAAGCGCGTTGTTTCAGCAGTTTTTTTCTAGTAGAAAATTAACCTGGATCAGAATAGTGGTCATTGGGAATAACACAGACTTAAAAAGGCTTTTAAAGCTTTGAAAATGGAGAATTGCTTTGTTCTCCGCCCGGCAAGTGCAAGAAGACTTTCATGCAATCAGCTGTTTTCCGCTCCGTGAGTCAACTTTTTCTTCAGATTTTGCATGAATGTGAATAAGGACGGGGAAAATATTTAACCAGTGCAGGATACTCTCTTATCTTTCGTGGAGAATACTCGCTTCACCACAGTAATCAGCGAGGTGCAAATACAGTTCGACGCACTTTTAATTGAAGCTTAAGCTTAATTATTTCTTTTCTCGCGCCTTCGTGGAAAGCTGTCTTGACTCATGTCAAAACCATGGGTGAACCGCGTTTCACCCTAGCTTAACTGCGTTTCCTAAGATCAGGTTACCCTCTTTTCAGCCTT
Organism: Siderastrea siderea; assembly: GCA_964030785.1. NCBI lineage: Eukaryota > Metazoa > Cnidaria > Anthozoa > Scleractinia > Rhizangiidae > Siderastrea > Siderastrea siderea. The sequence continues at coordinate 54,764,081 of OZ034969.1, read as the reverse complement.
GGAAAGCCGTAAAAACAAAATATAATTTGGCAATTCAGTGTTGCGCCCCGGCGAGATTAATGAGGAACAATCTAAATATGTGACCAATTAAGCTTCAACAGACTATCTTTAACCATTATTCAACAGTAACGCATAAATTTCAGAACTTCCAACAGCCAAACGTCTCGCTGATACTACAAAAGCATGTCTGGAAGTAAGTTTATGGCCTGCAGATTCCTCCGTGCTAGGGACGCCATGTTTAAAACTTGAAAACATTCCGTTTCATTTTTCTGCGCGAGTTCGTAGTTCTCTCTGATTGGACAATATAAATCAGAGCTTCTTCGGACCCCTTCGGGCTTCTTCGGGCATAGATACGAAAACTGACCAAAACAAGTACTTGTTCCCCCGACTGGGTGATTTTGATGTTTGAACTGAAAGAAGCGAGCTGCATCTGGGTTAATTGAACATGCATCGAGGATCATTTTGTATATTACACTAAAATATTTCTTTATCGTCAAATTTCGATAACTCATTGCAAATCCTCGCACGAAAAGACCACGGAAAAGTAAGTAACAGTATAGCTTAAACTTCCCGCTCTTTTTACATCTTTAGCTGCCACTTGTGACATTGTCATACGACGTAAAACACGCATGTCTAACTGCTTCACTCCACCCTCTAATGTACTCAAACGAGATAAAGTCTAGATCTGGGGTCGAAATGGTGGACCAAGAGCCAATACAATGAAGAATGCATTTATTAATTACTTTCACTTAGTAACAACCAAATATTTTCGAAATTTGCTATATCGGTTGAAAGTGTTTACTAAACCATCCTCACGGAGAGGTCCGATTTGAGTAGGCGTTCACGTGCTGAGAGCTTTTCCACAGAAAATACCAGAAGACGTGGTGATTACCACTGACAATTCCTCTTCCCGCACAAATTTACCCTAATGATACTGGACACTGGAAACAGGACACAAGTTCAAATAGAGAAACAGAAATTAAATAATATATTTTTTTAAACTTTGAACTGCAATTTCCCGACAGATTTGTCGTTGTAATGGTAAGGTCCTCCTCAGTCTCACGAGGTGATGGGATTGCTGAAGAGTGTTACTAAAATTAAAACTTAAAACTCTTGTCCTTGATTTATTGCCTCATAATAATTCTTTTTTAGATTACGAAAAGACATCAAGTCCCTTACTCAGCAGTCCGAGTTATGGAGGAAGAAATTCAGACAAATCAAGGATGAGAAAGCTGTTATCACTGACAAATTAAAGAGTTGTAGAAACAAATGCAGTCGGAGAGACAAGATCATTGAGGTAAAAATAGCAACCACGAGATTAAAATGTGAGAGCCCACAGCTTAGTTTTCAATAATTTCTCCCTTTAAAAAAATTAAAAAATATCTATTAGCAATTTTTCCATACCAGTCAACACAGGGTTAAAGAGTACATGCTATCTAACAGTCATATGGAATTGTATGAGACCGGCGGAAATTAACAACTCCCCTTTTTTTGGTGGGTTCGAAATTGAACTGATACTGAACTGAACTAATAACTTTATTTATACAAGGTAAAATTCATCAGTAAAAGTCTCTGCAATTGCAACAAATAAATATATACATATATTAACAAAAAGAAAGAAAAAAAACTACTTTACATGAATGCCGTGTTTGAAAAGTTATTGAAAAAGGGTACAGGAATTTAAATTCCTATAAACTTAAAAGTTTATAAAGGAAATCGTCAAGATGTCGCCTGATACACAAGCTGCATGTACATGACCGGCGTTCGGCTCCTCGATGTTTCTCACTGAGTGTTCTTGCTCTCCATTTTGCGGCCCGGATTCCGTCCGAATTCTGCCAGACTCCCGAATCGTCTGCGTCACGTTATGTAAGCAAAAAGGTGCCATATTCTAGTTCAATAACGAAAGCCTTATCGGTTTTGTCATTTATGCTCTACACGCGTTATAAAATACACAACCGATTAGTTGGTACGTTACATCAGCAAAATTTTAGAAATCTTATTCGGACTGCAAACCACTTCCCAAATCACATTCTTCAACATATCGTCTCCTTTTTCCTTTTTTCAGACTGAAAAGGCAACAAACGCTGAGCTACAAAAGTAAGTTTACCTCAGCTACCGTTTAAATGAATGCGTTGTTTTTATTTCATTGATTTTGTAAGTGTTTTGCAATTGGTTAACCCTTTAAGCCCCAATAGTGACAAGCATCTAATTTCTCCTTAAACTACCTCTACTTGATCACACATACAGCTCTTGAGAATAAAAGAAATGATCACCAAAGAAGATGAGATGTCCTGATTTATAAGAATTCATCCAACTAGTTGTATAAGAAATATATATTGATAGCAGTAAGGAGAAAATGCATCTTGATATTGGGGCTTAAAGGATTAAAGTAGACTGAACAGACGGTCACGATAAGCTTGTCCAGCGGTTGCTATCAAAATAACAACCAAACTGAAAGGCTAACTGTTCCAGCTTTCAAGTCCATTGTGACAGCCCCGGCTTTGCGAATTGTTATTAGACTTGTTAACCGTGTAGTTTTGCTCTGTTTATTTCTAATACTTAGGAACATCGCAGCACTTAAGAAGGAAATGGGTTTACTCTCGCAGGAGAATGGATTACTAAAAGAGGAGGTATGTGGCTTAAGTTATTTGTTGCTTTTCGCTTCACGTTTTTCGCACCTTCCCGGAAAGAAAAGGCCCTATCCTGTAGAGCCCGCGGCTCTTCAGTCAGCGGATGTTCACCGGGCGAGACTATGCTGGAAAAATAGAAAACATGGGCTGTTGGTATCGAAAGAACACAGGAACAGCATAAGCTAGTCAGAACATTTTTCCATTACACTGGGAGCCTATCCACTGACCTGAAGGCCGCGGACTCTGGCTTCCTGTTTTATTCCACTCCTGTCCACTGTTCGCAACAATCTGAATGCCATTGAAAATTGACGTGCAGCCAGGATAAGACGTATTAAAAATCGAAGAAAACGTTCTCTGGCTAGAATTAAAAATAACAATATCGAACGTTCGGCTGTCGGGCTACAGAGAAATGCCGTTTTTGTATCCACCCGGATACAAAAACCGGTTAGCGAATAACATTTGTAATGTTTTGTTTTGTTTTTATTAGTTTGGCTTCTTGTTTCAGTTTATTCTACTTTACCAAAGGATCATGACAACAGTTTCATATGTTGTTACCCTAAAATGACATTTGGTTTTGTTTGTTTTCAGAATTACAATCTTCAGTATTATGGTGGATTTGTTGGATCCTTACGAAGAGTTAAGCGTTTTTTCAGTCGTCTGGCTGACCGCCTGTTATCGTGATTTTAGCTGTTGAAACTTTTTGCCTAGCTGAAGACGTATCCCTTAAATTAAAATTGAAACAAAATACATCTGTGGATTATGTGATGTGTAAAAATTCAATACTGGAATTAACTGTATATTCAGTGTTGTATTGAATGTAAAACTGATTTTAAAAAAACTGCCGCTCAAAGTTTATTTTTGGCTTTGGGACCACTTGTGCTACCAGGTGTAAATTTCTAGGTTCAGTGCCAAAATTTTAGGCGCACAGCTAAAAATGTAGGAGCACAGCTTAAAATACTGGTGGCACCAAAGAGAACTGAAAATCAGAAAGCGTGCTTCGCTTGACTTTTGTGACTTGCTTCACTCGTATTCAGTGTCTTCAGACACTATTTTCAGTTCAGGTATTCAGTGAGATCAAAACTACTGATCTTCAAGGTACTTTTAAAAGCAGTAGATAAAAGTAGAATATTAAATGAACGCGACAAGCGCTCGATAAAGGTGATGAAGCAGCTAAATACAGTGATTAGGGTAGATTTAACCGATGAAAGGTTGGGATGTTAAAGGGACGCCACAGGCGTTCGATGATGGAAAGTTATCACTGTTATTAGCTGTCTTCGTGGCCTTCAAGATAAGGGGAGATGATGAGCCGGATGAGTTTACCAGTGATACTGCTTTGGAAAGAGGACCCAAACTTTTTGAAAATAAGCGCTTAACGCTATTTCAAACGAGCGAGCTCGAGACATTGCAAACTCGGCCGTCGTGCGCCTATGAAGACTCTCTATAAATGTAGACCCTTCTTAGCTAGTCCTAAAATGAATTGCAAATCCTTATTACTTAGTTAATAGTCATCAAATAAATATCTTATTGTAATTTATTAAAAGAGTCAGTAAAAAAGTTGTTGCCGGCCTGATTGATGCTCGTGCCCTTTAGCCCATGCAGGCTTGGTTTAAAATGGTCCTCCCCTCATCACGTGTTTATCTGTTAACCGTATGTTTTTCATGTCGTCACGATTATTCTCGGTTTCAGAGATGGAGAGGAACACTCTGGTGAAGTTTTGATTTGCACAGTGTCGTTGGAGGATGGGGGGACTTTTCCGCCGGTCTAGCGTCTTTCTCCTGCCCGAATACTAAAGCTACGTGTTACCGAAGGGTTTTGGGTATACGGTATAAAGAGAGCGTCAATACTGGGTGTTACATTATTTTTTACATGGATCCTGATCATATGGCAATTGGGATATCATTTGATTTGAACAAGAGAAATGGAAGTTTCTGGAATACAGTTTTCTATTTGGGTATATCGTGTAATTTATTTAAGGTAGATTGATGCACCCCTACTACTCTTAATCCCTCTTCCCCCTCGCCCCATCCCTAACCTACCCCGATTTAAGTTAAAAAAGGCAATTTTCTTTCCGACATATTTAAGCCCTGGCCAAACGACAGTGAGAGACGACAAGGTTTGGCAACAGTTCAACTCTTTGAGAGCGTACGAGAATCCGTGAGAGTGTATGATTTAGAGGCCGAACGCAAAGAAGAATTTTGAACTTTTTACCTATTTTGAAATTGCAGCTTTTTCAATGAAAATCTGAGCAGATTTTTAAAAACTCTTCGCTGGAGAATACTACGAGAGTCGCCGGAAGTGCATAAGAACTTCGGATCAAACGGTAGCGTGAGTTTGAACTCTTATGTTCCGGGCCGGGGCCTCAAACGTCAGGTGAATGACGAACACACACGGTTACCAAACACTTAAACGATCCATTGTTCAGCCATTCAAGGGAAAAAGTACGCAGTCTCAATAAAGCGGTAGTTGACAAATATTGTGACGTGGAAGGACAATTTTCGATATCTACTTTCTGTTGTTTTCAGTTACTAAATCTCAGTGCAAAAGGTGTCCTGTTGTAAGCATGGCTGCCCTGTACCTATTCTCGATTTTTGGCGCGAAATCGTGACGTCACCTTCGTCACCGACGCGCAACTCTTTTCGCCGCTTCTCCGTTGATCCAGTGTAAAAGCTTATTTTATTTCGCTCACCCACTGAAATAAGAAACAGTTTACAGCTGTGTTTGCAGGACTTGACAAAGGCACGCTTTTCTCATTTGACCAGTACATGGCTTCTTGTGAGAAGTGACCTCCAAATCTTGTCACAGAATAGTTGAGACTTTCCCAAAAAATATGGTTGAACACAAATTTGGAAAGTGGTTGTTCAGTTCGGTGAGTTGGCGAAATACGTTTTGCGATACTACGTTGTTTGTCGTCCTTTAAGTAGAAAAATTTAAATTACTTCACCGTTTAATCGAGTATAATGTTGTTATTGCTCCTAGAACATAGCCCTTCTGGACATCTTTAAAACGCTAATTAAATAGTTTTAAGCTGTTTTAAACAAGATTGTATTGTGTGCGAGTTTTAGGAGTTTTACAATATCCTAAGGCCCGGTTCGAACGTGACGCAATTTCATATGTATTGCATTTTAATAGCAATAGTTCCAGCAAGCGGTTTTTCTTTCTTTCCTTTTTTCGTCTTAGCAAAGACCTTAAGCGAATTTAACTTTAAATTTCGCCTTAATAGTCACATGTAAGCTTAATTCTCCATTTTCCATTTCACAGAAGATTTATAAATTTTCGCATTTTTGCTTTCCTTGCCCACAGGGATGATGAGATCAAAACTGACTAAAATCTCGAAGCAATCAGTTTTGTTCCCTCTTTTTCTTTCAGATGACAGTCAGTTTTCGGCATTTATGGAAAAAAAACTCAACTTCTAATTAAAAGAGGGAACGAAAACAAAATTTCTCAAGGAAATGCATGAAAACAACGAAGAGAGGTAAGAAACAAATTTAGAGTTGCTTGTCCAGTATTGAAGGATTGCGTGACAAAACCGCGCGCGCATCGAGCCGAAATTGGCTTATTAGGCATGTAGAGTCTTTTGTTACGTCACGAATGCGATAGTAAGCTCAGAATCAGACTGCGTTTTGAACGGACCAGTTGTGTTCACATTGCAAGCGCTCATTTACGAATATTTCCGATAAATCAGACATTGCGATTGTTAAATATGGCTGCTATCAGGGAAGGTAATTTGAGTTTAGCTCTTTTTCCGTGATCGCTTGTAATGTGTAATTGTTTTTATTTTCGGTTTGCCACTTTATCCTGAATCTTGAGCTTTTCTCCACAGCAGCATATGAACTAGAGCCAGGCGAGATTCCTCCATTCCCGGTTCCATACTGTCAAACGAATGAACTTGAACCAGGCGAAATCAGACAATATGCAGTAAGTAAACATGTTTGCGTTGGTTAGCAATTGAAAGTAGTCACAATTTAGGTTTATTTCTTTCGCCCGACTTCTTTTGCTGCGGAAACGATGGACGTTTATTTATAAGTTAGTTAGCTAGCTAGTTAGTTAATTATTTTGTTTTTATTTATTTATTTATTTATTTATTTACTTTCCCCTGATGCTATCATCCGGAGGAAAACGTTATCAGTTTTAAATTACAGTGAGACAATGCACACCAAAACATCTTATTTTGGTTTAGAAGCACTTAAGATGTGGCTCAGAAATTTGACAAATGGGGATACCCAGTCAAGCCTGTAGAGTAAAAAATCGAAACGAAGCAATGAAATGAACAGTGCAACCTAGTACCTGTTATCATTTTGTCCGACTGATGCAGCATCTTTCACTGAACAAGAAGTTTAAGGCACGAAAATACGCAAACTTTCAGAATCGATATTTAAGTTAACCTCGCCATTGAACAGTGAATTGTGCCCCTTTCGTAGACGCTAACTAAAAAAGCCTAACAATATGGGACTCAGAGAGAGACATAGGACCAAAATGGCCATTAACAAGAATCATTTTACAAGCGCTAAAAATAATCAGTGGGTTTAAACACATTTCTTCGAAGCTGACTTTGTGACTGTGCTCACTTACGAACAAATCCTAACATCTTTAAAATGTGAGCAAAAATGCTCCAGTGTCAAGAACCTCTTATTGTAAAGACATGTGATGGTTTCGAAGTTAACAATGGGCGATAGCATTTCCCAACTTTCCAAAAATCATCTCATTACTGATCCGACAAAGATCTCATCGTTTTCGCGCGGCGAAGCCAACCAGCTGGCACGGATTGTATTCTCGTTGAATGATTATCAAAACTACCATCTACAAAAATACGCCAGCATTTTCGGGCTATGTAGTTCAGAAAGTGTTAAAAACGAATTTTATTTACTAGAATGACGCTCAGTTCAACTGTTTTAAAAATTAATTAACCTTTGAACGCAAGTGAAATAGGGCTGATTTAGTTTCGATGAGTCTTCTTGATCGTCTGAGTTATGAATCTTGTTGTTGTTGATGGCAAAACTCTTTTTTAAAACAAGGTGTAGGCTGGGTGGAAATCTAGAAGAAAATGGAGATATCGAGAATCATGAGTTAGACAGGATCACTGATCAGGATGGGATGCTAATAAATATAAAAGTTTTTATAAAAATGGTGATTTAGGACCGAAGTAAAACCTGTCTCCTCGGGCGTCCGCATAAATTGCGAGCTGCTTCAGAATTTTAGGTTTTTTTGTGCGGAAAGTGTCAGTTACTAAGGCTAAAAATTTGACAAGTTTTATTAGCTAATAAAACTCAGCCAAGTCCCGCGTTTCTCTCTTCATGACTTCACGATGCCCAAGATCGTCCTGACAAAAAGATTGAAATTTTTTATGGCATAATTTTTCTTTTTTTTTTTAGAGAGGGGAATGAGTAAAAATTGAAGGAAGAATAATTTCCTTTCTCTCAGTTTCAGCCTTTACAAGTACAAACCTCACCTTACCCATTTCAACCTTCACAAGTACAAGTTTTGACTCAGCCTTTTCAACCTTTACAAGTGCAACCTTCATCTCAGACTTTACAGCATTTACAAGTGCAGCCATCAGCTCAGACTTTGCTGCATTTCCAAGTGCAACATTCAGCTCAGACTTTTCCGTCTTCGCAGCCTTCAGCACACCTTTATCAGTCTTCACAAGTGCAGGCTTCAGGTCACGTTTTTCAGTCTTTACAATTGCAATCTTCTGCCCCAGATTTCCAGTTTTTTGAAGTGCAACCTTCAGCTCAAACTTTCCAGTCTTCACAAGTGCAAGCCTCGCATCCCCCTGTTCAGTATTCACAAGTGCAATCTTCACCTCAGACCTTTCATCCTTCACAACTGCAAGCGTCAGCTCACCCAAACGGAGTTAGAAGAATTCAGCTGCTAAGAACGTAAGTGATGACGAGCAGTACTGACAAGGGAATTGCGAGGGCCGAGGAATCTGGAGGAAGCTGCATGAAAAATCCTATCTAGTGATGGTAGAATTTAAGGAGAAACCGAATTAAATAAGCTTTCCAAACACGTTTTTTTCTGTTCACGACTGGTTATCGCTGGTGAGAGATTTCATGTAAAAGTTTTTGCTAACTGCTATTATCCTTCATTGTTACGCAGGCAGACATGTTGGGATAACAGAGCTGCACAAGTGCAGGTTGGTGTTTCTATCAATAAGCACGTTTAATTTAAGATTCAACAATTAAGTTGACAGCTTTAGTTTATGAAATCTAAACATTTTATGAAGTACTTCCAGTTGTTTAATCACCCTTTCTCAATTCTCAAACAGGTCACAAACGCTACAATTAAAACGTTTCGTGAGTCGCTCAGCTAAAGTATCTACAGGATGATAAAGTGTTTGCTTTCTGTTTCAGAATTCGCAGGAGGCTTTTCCCACGAGTGAACGGGAAAGTTACAAGATCAAGAAACTTGAAGGACTTTTACTGTAAGTTATATATTTTTCACTTCCTAGATTGAAATAGATAATTTGCTTAAGTGTTGTTTCCGAATCTTGCTTTATACTTGACGTGAAATTTATTTACCTTTTGGAAACTCAGGAACACAAATGACCATCTCACCTCTGTAAGGAAAAGCACCCAAAACGTGAAGAGAATGCACGTACTGAACTGGTTTCAAGCGCGAGGAAACGCACCTTCTATGTGGCTTAGTCACGCTTCTGTTAGGCCTTTACAGCTCTCACTGCCTTGAGGATTTTCCGAAGCTAAAAAAACATTCCTAAAGCAAATAAATCTGATAAAGAACTGAAAACTACGTTTTTGGCAAGAGAAATTGGCAATCTTCCCTCCAAGGGGGGTCAAGTCCTATCGAGAAGACCACAAAGCTATTAAGCTTGACGTCTCGGCATATCACGCAACTGGCCAGTTCTTCCGCGGTCTAAGACAGGATCGTTAATATTATAGCTTTAATGGGTACACTGGTTTATTTTTCTATGCGTTAGTTTGACAGCAAGCGGGTCGTTATTTTTCTTTAAGTATTGCAGAGCAGGAATGGTGAGAATGGTGCGATCCGAACGGCAAGTGGTAAAGCCGCAATCAAAGACGGCACTAATTACTCCCGATTTTTTGCGCACCCTCCAGTCTCCTGGCCGAAATAAATAACGTTTTTTACACTTTATGCTTCGGTTTCCAGAGTATCATTTTGCTGACTGCTGGTAGCAGGTTGGGTGATTTGAGTTATGCCTGGCAAAGCTGAGATTTTGAGAAAATGATGTTTCTAGTCATTGGTGATTCCGATATGCTAGAAAGCAACGTGACATTAGGTGCAGGAAGAAAACTTGGACACACATATAAAACTTACAATGACTTTCTATTTTCTCTTTGCAGTGAGTGGAAAGACACGTTAAAAACTGAAAGAGAAGCATTTGCTGTGAAATTAAAGCAACAATCAAGAAAAATACGAGACTTGGAAATCAAAACCAAGTTTCAGCAGAGTGAGGTATGCAATAGAAGCAATACAAACAATCTTATAATCTGATGTCCTTGAAACTGAAGTAAATCACCAGTTACACAAAGCTAACTATAGTACTCTAAGTAATATTTAGAAAATCTCGCCTAATTGCTTATATCTACGATCGGTTATTTTACATTGGAGATTTTTAAAAAGGGGATTCAGACTTTTTCTTTATTTTTGCTGAAATTTGTTCTTGTTCGCCAAGATACTGAGATCAAAAACAAATTTCAGCAGAATAAAGTATGTAATAACAGTAATACAAATCAAATCTGATGTCCTTAATGCAAGTAAAAAGTTACACAAGGCTAACTTTTGTACTTTAATAAGTAACATTTTGAAAATCGTAATTATTCACTTAATCAGAGATTTTTGCTTTATTTCTGCTGAAACTTGGTTTTGATCTCCGAATCTTGGAGATCAAAAACAGGTTTCAGCAGAATGAAGTATGCAATAATAGCAATACAAATAAATAGTAGTTACATAAGGTTAACTTTTGTACTGTAAGTAACACTTGAAAATCGTAATTAATCACTCAAATAGAGAGTTTTGCTTTATTTCTGCTGAAACTTGGTTTTGATCTCCAAATATTGGAAATCAAAAACAGGTTTCAGCAGAATGAAGTATGCAACAAATAATAGTAGTTACTTGCAAGGTTAACTTTTGTACTCTAAGAAGCATTTTCAAAAACCTAAACTATTCACTAATTAGAGATTTTTGCTTTATTTCTGCTGAAACTTGGTTTTGATCTCCAAATCTCGGAATTCTAAGACAGGTTTCAGCAGAATGAAGTATGCATGCCAATAATAGCAAATTGCTATACAAGTAAATAATAGTAGTTCACAAGGTTGACTTTTTTAATTCTAAGTAACATTTTGAAAATCGTAATAAATCACTTAATCAGAGAGTTTTTGCTTTATTTCTGCTGAAACTTGGTTTTGATTTCCAAATCTTGGAGGTCAAAAGCAAGTTTCAGCAGAATGAAGTACGCAATAATAGCAATATGTAAATACCTACACAAGGTTAACTTTTTAACTTAGCCTATTTACTTAAGTCTAGGAAATTAACGTTTGAAAAGGAGGATTTTCACGTTTTTGCTTTTTTTCTGCTGAAATTTGCTTTTGATCTGCAATACAAATGACATCTGATGTCAAAAGTTACGAAAGGCTAAGCATGATACTCCGTCTCTGCACATCTTGTCTATTTACTAGACATGTCAAGTTTGTGCCTTCCTTTACTGTATTAAAGATAAAAAAAAACACCAAAGACCAACTGGAACGCAATGAAAGGTTGGCGTCGTTTTCAATCGCCTTAGACGAGGAGAAGGAGGCGTTACAAGTTACAATGCGATCTTTGGAGAAAGAAGGTTATAAGATGAATCGTCTTCTTAAGGTAAATAAACAATTCATTGTCTGTTCTTGAAAAATACCTGTTCAGAATTTTTAGTCGAACAAGCTTATAAATACATCCGCTTCCCAGCTTGATAGCACCGGATTAATTGAAACTTAGGCGTGTAACAAACGGATTTTGGAAAGGTGCCTTTTAAGATCTACATGCAAAGACGTCACTTAACTAGCTCTGTTGAACTAGAAATTTCCTATTGAAATAAAATAAAAAACTACCTAACACATTAAGGCCAACTTGAATATGAAGAACCCGAAAAGCTTGAAATTGACCCAGTGCTAATGTACGATCGATTTCCTACTGTCATTCGTCCTCAATTCAAGAATGAGCACTTACTGCACAAATCCCACAGAGCCAGATTCAGTTTGAAGTCAAGTGTGTCAGTCTAAATATCTCTTATTATTTCCATCTTTTCGCAGCAAACGGATGCTGAACTTTCAAAAGTCAAGGAGCTCAACGAACAAAATGCTTTTCTGTGGGAATCTAAATCGGCAAAAGATCTTGGAAATGCCGAGGAAAGAATTAAAATATTGGAGAGCGATAATTTAGCTTTGAGGAAAAAGAATGACCTCGCAGAGAGAGAACTTCAAGTGAAATGCAAAGAGGTATGAACAGGCTTTGTCAGTAGAAGAACGACGCGACAAAGGACGATCAATAATGACATAGCACACGGCTTTTAGGATTAAGTATAAATAACAGCGGACCTGAGTCCTGGTCTCCACTGTTACATTTTACTTGTTTTAGCATCGTGTGATTCATCAGTAACCGACTAATAATAGTAATAATAATAATAATAATAATAATAATAATTTATATAGCACCTATCCAGTTCTGCTCTAAGCGCTTCACGATAGGTCAAGAATAAATTAAAAAGCTAAATTAATGTATACTGAGGAACAAAAATTAACCCTACTAGGAATCATAAGGAATGGATGAATGTGTCGATGCCTGAATCACCGAATGATTCGCTGACTGACTGACTAGCTGACTGACTGACTGACTGACTGACTGACTGACTGACTGGCTCACTGACTTATTGACTGATTGACTGAATGTCTGGCTGACGCATTGATTGACTCACTGACTCACTGGGTGTCACACTAACTCATTGACACTGACTGCTTTATTCACACTGTTTAGCGTTCAGTTTACTTAGTACAATGTCATAAGAACATAGTTAACAACGTAAATACTGGACTACATACAATCAGGAAGCGTTCACACAAATTAGTGTGCAACCGCCAAAATGGCAAAGCTTTTACGTTGAATATTGAGCTAAATTTAATGTCCAAGTGTGCAAGTAATTATGACCGAATGAATCACTTTAAAGCCTATCTAGCACACAAGAAGCTGAAAATGTGACAAATATTTAAAGAAGTAATTAACTTTTATCATTTTTCCATTTTTGTCTGGTTGGAAGACCAGCAACAATTGTAAGTAATATTTTGTTTCGATTTGTTGCTCAGCTTTTAATTGGTAAAATAGATACCTGTGTATGGAGGTGTCTTCGTTTGTGTCGTCTCCACTTCTGGTAACTTCTTCCACTTCTCTTTATATTGTTTTTACCCTTTCAAACTACTGCTTCTTTTTACATTGTACCCAGTTACGTATTTATAAGTATGTGTGAATGTGTAAATAATCTTACTCCTTTATCTGATTATGTCACAACTCTCCAATCCCCTTTTACATCCTCTCCCCCACCCCCTAAGTCAAACTCTGATTCTCTGAAAGATTTTAATATGGAATAGTTGAGTCAGTAGACGACTTCTTTGAACAAAAGTTAATGCTTGGCACTGACTCGTACTTTTGTGACGGTACTAAGACGTTTCGGCTAACTTTTAAGCCGTCATCAGTTTTAAGCCAGTCACTTGATGTTGTTACGCGTGGTTTTAAAATTTTCATAACGTTGCGCGTGTTGTATACCCGTGACTACAAAGAATGGTTTCTTTGCGTAAAGATGTTGTTTAAGATCTCGGTAACAGGAGAATGCGCCGGTATTACTGATTTTTTATTTATTCTATTCACTATCAGATATGCTGAGAAGATAAGTAAGCTGGAACATAAGGTAACTAAAAATTAATTTCATAGCAATTTACCCATGCATTAATTCCATCAGCCATAGCGTAATTACAATTCATTTTTGCTATCATAAGAAAGTCAAAGCATTCTCGCATTTGGCTCTGTTGTTTTTGTTGTTGTTGTTTCCATTGTTTTGCTGGGTTGAGCAGGTGATCTTCTTGTTGTTTTGTTATCGTTGTCGATACTATGGCGTTGAAGTTGTGTTATCGTTTTATTGTCTTGTTGCTCTCTTTGTGTTTAACGGATGATTTTGATGTTTGAACTGAAAGAAGTGAGCTGCATCTGGGTTAATTGAACATGTATCGAGGATCATTTTGTATATTACACTAAAATATTTCTTTATCGTCAAATTTAGATAACTCACTGCAAATCCTCGCACGAAAAGACCACGAAAAAGTAAGTAACAGTATAACTTAAACTTCCCGCTCTTTTTACATCTTTAGCTACCAGTTGTGACATTGTCATACGACGTAAAACACGCATGTCTAACTGCTTCACCCCACAATCTAATGTACGCAAACGAGATAAAGTCTAGATCTGGGGTCGAAATGGTGGACCAAGAGCCAATACAATGAAGAATGCATTTATTAATTACTTTCACTTAATAACAACCAAATGTTTTAGAAATTTGCTATATCGGTTGAAAGTGTTTACTAAACCATCTTCACGGAGAGGTCCGATTTGGGTGGGCGTTCACGTGCTGATAGCTTTTCCACAGAAAATACCGGAAGACGTGGTGATTACCACTGACAATTCCTCTTCCTGCAAAAATTTACCCTAATGGTACTGGACACTGGAAACAGGACACAAGTTCAAATAGAGAAACAGAAATTAAATAATATATATTTTTAAACTTTGAACCGCAATTTCCCGACAGATTTGTCGTTGTAATGGAAAGGTCCTCCTCAGCCTCACGAGGTGATGGGATTGCTGACGAGTGTTACTAAAATTAAAACTTAAAACTCTTGTCCTTGATTTATTGCCTCATAATAATTCTTTTTTAGATTAAGAAAAGACATCAAGTCCCTTACTCAGCAGTCCGAGTTATGGAGGAATAAATTCAGACAAATCAAGGATGAGAAAGCTGTTATCACTGACAAATTAACGAGTCAGTGTAGAAACAAATGCAGTCGGAGAGGCAAGATCATTGAGGTAAAAATAGCAACCATGAGATTAAAATGTGAGAGCCCACAGCTCAGTTATCAATAATTTCTCCCTTAAAAAAAGTTTAAAAAAATATCCAGTAGCAATGTTTCCATACCAGTCAACACAGGGTTAAAGAGTACATGCTATCTAACAGTCATATGGAATTGTATGAGACCGGTGGAAATTAACAACTCCTCTTTTTTTGGTGGGTTCGAAATTGAACTGATACTGAACTGAACTAATAACTTTATTTATACAAGGTAAAATTCATCAGTAAAAGTCTCTGCAATTACAACAAATAAATATATTCATATATTAACAAAAAGAAAGAAAAAAACTGCTTTACATGAATGCCGTGTTTGAAAATTATTGAAAAAGGGTACAGGAATTTTAATTCCTATAAACTTAAAAGTTTATAAAGGAAATCGTCAAGATGTCGCCTGATACACAAGCTACATGTACATGACCGGCGTTCGGATCCTCGGTCTTTCTCACTGAGTGTTCTTGCTCTCCATTTTGCGGCCCGGATTCTGTCCGAATTCTGCCAAACTCCCGAATCGTCTGCGTCTCGTTACGTGAGCAAAAAGGTGCCATATTCTAGTTCAATAACGAAAGCCTTATCGCTTTTGTCATTTATGCTTTACACGCGTTATAAAATACACAACCGATTAGTTGGTGCGTTACATCAGCAAAATTTTAGAAATCTTATTCGGACTGCAAACCACTTCCCAAATCACATTCTTCAACATATCGTCTCCTTTTTCCTTTGTTTAGACTGAAAAGGCAACAAACGCTGAGCTACAAAAGTAAGTTTACTTCAGCTACCGTTTAAATGAATGCGTTGTTTTTATTTCATTGATTTTGTAAGTGTTTTGCGACTGGTTAACCCTTTAAGCCCCAGTAGTGACAAGCATCTAATTTCTCCTTAAACTACCTCTACTTGATCACACCTACACCTCTTGAGAATAAAAAAAAAAAACAAAGAAGATGAGATATCCTGATTTATTAGAATTCATCCAGCTAGTTGTATAAGAAATATATATTGATAGCAGTAAGGAGAAAATGCATCTTGATATTGGGGCTTAAAGAATTAAAGTAGACTGAACAGAGGGTCACGATAAGCTTGTCCAGCGGTTGCTATCAAAATAACAACCAAACTGAAAGGCTAACTGTTCCAGCTTTCACGTCAATTGTGACAGCCCCGGCTTTGCGAATTGTTATTAGCATTGTTAATCGTGTAGTTTTGATTTGTTTATTTCTAATACTTAGGAACATCGCAGCACTAAAGAAGGAAATGAGTTTGCTCTCACAGGATAATGGATTTCTGAAAGAGGAGGTATGTGGCTTAATTCGAGACTTGTTATTTGTTACTTTTCGCTTCACGTTTTTCGCACCTTCCCAGAATAAAAAGGCCCTATCCTGTAGAGCCCGCTGCTCTTCAGTCAGCGGATGTTCGCCGCGAGATACTCTGCTGGAAAAATAGAAAACATGGGCCGTTGGTATCGAAAGAACACAGGAACAGCATAAGCTAGTCAGAACATTTTTCCATTACACTGGGAGCCTATCCACTGACCTGAAGGCCGCGGACTCTGGCCTCCTGTTTTATTCCACTCCTGTCCACTGTTCGCAACAATCTGAATGCCATTGAAAATTGACGCGCAGCCACGATAAGACATATCAAAAATCGAAGAAAACGTTCTCTGGCTAGAATTAAAAATAATAAAATCGAGCTTTCGGCTGTCGGGCTACAGAGAAATGCCGTTTTTGTATCCACCCGGCAGATTAAATGGCTTCGTTAGTAAGTCACATTTATAATGTTTTGTTTTGTTTTTATTAGTTTGGCTTGTTGTTTTACTTTATTCTACTTTACCAAAGGATCGTGACAACAGTTTCAGATGTTGTTACCCTAAAATGACATTTGGTTTTGTTTGTTTTCAGAATTACAATCTTCAGTATTATGGTGGATTTGTTGGATCCTTACGAAGAGTTAAGCGTTTTTTCAGTCGTCTGGCTGACCCCCTGTTATCGTGATTTTAGCTGTTGAAACTTTTTGCCTAGCTGAAGACGTATCCCTTAAATTAAAATTGAAACAAAATACTTCTGTGGATTATGTGATGTGTAAAAATTTAATACCGGAACTAACTGTACATTTATTTTTTTTCATTGCAATATTGAATGTAAAACTGATTTTAAAAAACCGCCGCTCAAAGTTTATTTTTGGCTTTGGGAGCTCGCGTGCTACCATGTGTAAATTTCTAGGTTCAGTGCCACAGCTAAAAATGTTAGGAGCACAGCTCAAAATACTGGTGGCATCAAAGAGAACTGAAAATCAGAAAGCGTGCTTTGCTTGACTTTTCTGACTTGCTTCACTAGTATTCAGTGTCTTCAGTTCAGTTTTCAGTTCAGGTATTCAGTGAGATCAAAACTACTGATCTTCAAGGTACTTTTAAAAACAGTAGATAAAAGCAGAATATTAAATGGGCGCGACAAGCGCTCGATAAAGGTGATGAAGCAGCGAAATACAGTGATTAGGGTAGATTTAACCGATGAAAGGTTGGGATGTTAAAGGGACGCCACAGGCGTTCGATGATGGCAAGTTATCACTGTTATTAGCTGTCTTCGTGGCCATCAAGATAAGGGGAGATGATGAGCCAGATGAGCTCACCAGCGATACTGCTTTGGAAAAAGGATCCAAAATTTTTGAAATAAGCGCTTAACGCTATTTCAAAAGAGCGAGCTCGAGACATTGCAAACTCGGCTGTCGTGCGCCTATGAAGACTCTCTATAAATGTAGGCCCTTCTTAGCTAGTCCTAAAATGAATTACAAATCCTTCTTACTTAGTTAATAGTAATCAAATAAATATCTTATTGTAATTTATTAAAATAGTCAGTAAAAAAAGTTGTTGCCGGCTTGATTGATGCTCGTGCCTTTAGCCCATGCAGGCTTGGTTTAAGATTGTCCTCCCCTCATCACGTGTTTATCTGTTAACCGTATGTTTTTCATGTCGTCACGATTATTCTCGGTTTCAGAGATGGAGAGGAACACTCTGGTGAAGTTTTGATTTGAACAGGGTGTCGTTGGAGGCGCGAGGGATTTTCCTGCCGGTCTAGCGTCTTTCTCCTGCCCGAATACTAAAGCGACGTGTTACCCAAGGGTTTTGGGTATACGGTATAAAGAGAGCCTCAATACTGACTGTTACATTATTTTTTTGACATGGATCCTGATCATATGGCAATTGGGATATCATTTGATTTGAACAAGAGAAATGGAAGTTGCTGGAATACAGTATTCTATTTGGGTATATCGTGTAATTTATTTAAGGTAGATTGATGCACCCCTACTACTCTTAATCCCTCCTCCCCCCCGCCCCATCCCTAACCTACCCCGATATAAGTTAAAAAAGGCAATTTTCTTTCCGACATATTTAAGCCCTGGCCAAACGACAGTGAGAGACGACAAGGTTTGACAAGAGTTCAACTCTTTGAGAGCGTATGAGAATCCGTGAGAGTGTATGATTTAGAGGCCAAACGCAAAGAAGAATTTTGAACTTTTTACCTATTTTGAAATTGCAGCTTTTTCAATGAAAATCTTAGCAGATTTTTAAAAACTCTTTGCCTGAGAATACTATGAGAGTCGCCGGGAGTGCATAAGAACTTCGGATCAAACGGAAGCGAGTTTGAACTGTTATGTTCCGGGCCAGGGCCTCAAATGTCAGGTGAATGACGATCACACACGGTTACCAAACACTTAAAATCCATTGTTCAGCCATTCAAGGGAAAAGGTAAGCAGTCTCAATAGAGCGGTAGTTGACAAATATTATGACGTGGAAGGACAATTTTTGATATCTACTTTCTGTTGTTTTCAGTTACTAAATCTCAGTGTAAAAGGTATCCTGTTGTAAGCATGGGTGCCCTGTACACATTCTCGATTTTTGGCGCGAAATCGTGACGTCACCTTCGTCACCGACGCGCAACTCTTTTCGCCGCTTCTCCGTTGATCCAGTGTAAAAGCTTATTTTATTTCGCTCACCCACTGAAATAAGAAACAGTTTACAGCTGTGTTTGCAGGACTCGACAAAGGCACGCTTTTCTCGTTTGACCAGTACATGGCTTCTTGTGAGAAGTGACCTCCAAATCTTGTCACAGAATAGTTGAGACTTTCCCAAAAAATATGGTTGAACACAAATTTGGAAAGTGGTTGTTCAGTTCGGTGAGTTGGCAAAATACGTTTTGCGATACTACGTTGTTTGTCGTCCTTTAAGTAGAAAAATTACTTCACCGTTTAATCGAGTATAATGTTGTTATTGCTCCTAGAACATAGCCCTTCTGGACATCTTTAAAACGCTAATTAAATAGTTTTAAGCTGTTTTAAACAAGATTGTATTGTGTGCGAGTTTTAGGAGTTTTACAATATCCTAAGGCCCGGCTCGAACGTAAGACAATTCCATATGTATTGCATTTTAATAGCAATAGTTCCAGTAAGCGGTTTTTCTTTCTTTCCTTTTTTCGTCTTAGCAAAGACCTTAAGCGAATTTAACTCTAAACTTCGCCTTAATAGTCACATGTAAGCTTAATTCTTCATTTTCCATTTCACAGAAGATTTATAAATTTTCGCATTTTTGCTTTTCCTGCCCACAGGGATGATGAGATCAAAACTGACTAAAATCTCGAAGAAACCAGTTTTGTTCCCTCTTTTTCTTTCAGATGACAGTCAGTATTCGGCATTTATGGAAACAAACTCAATTTCTAATTAAAAGAGGGAACGAAAACAAAATTTCTCAAGGAAATGCATGAAAACAACGAAGAGAGGTAAGAAACAAATTTAGAGTTGCTTGTCCAGTATTGAAGGATTGCGTGACAAAACCGCGCGCGCATCGAGCCGAAATTGGCTTATTAGGCATGTAGAGTCTTTTGTTACGTCATGAATGCGATAGTAAGCTCAGAATCAGACTGCGTTTTGAACGGACCAGTTGTGTTCACATTGCAAGCGCTCATTTACGAATATTTCCGATAATTAGACATTGAGATTGTTAAATATGGCTGCTATCAGGGAAGGTAATTTGAGTTTCGCTCTTTTTCCGTGATCGCTTGGAATGTGTAATTGTTTTTATTTTCGGTTTGCCACTTTATCCTGAATCTTGAGCTTTTCTCCACAGCAGCATATGAACTAGGGCCAGGCGAGATTCCTCCATTCCCGGTTCCATACTGTCAATCGAATGAACTTGAACCAGGCGAAATCAGACAATATGCAGTAAGTAAACATGTTTGCGTTGGTTAGCAATTAAAAGTAGTCACAATTTAGGCATATTTCTTTCGCCCTACTTCTTTTGCTACGGAAACGATGGACGTTTATTTATAAGTTAGTTAGCTAGCTAGTTAGTTAGTTATTTATTTTTGTTTATTTATTTATGTATTTAATTTTCCCTCATGCTATCATCCGGGGAAAAACGTTATCAGTTTTAAATTACAGTGAGACAATGTACACCAAAAAATCTTGTTTTGGTTTAGAAGCGCTTAAGATGTGGCTCAGAAATTTGGCAAATGGGGATACCCAGCCAAGCCTGTAGAGTAAAAAATTACTTACGAACAAATCCTAACATCTTTGAAATGTGAGCAAAAATGCTCCAGTGTCAAGAACCTCTTATCGTAAAGACATGTGATGGTTTCGAAGTCAACAATGGGCGATAGCATTTCCCAACTTTCCAAAAATCATCTCATTACTGATCTGACAAAGATCTCATCCTTTTCGCGCGGCGAAGCCAACCAGCTGGCACGGATTGTATTCTCGTTGAATGATTATCAAAACTACCATCTATCATAATACACCAGCATTTTCGGGCTATGTTCAGAAAGTGTTAAAAACGAGTTTTATTTACTAGAATGACGCTCAGTTCAACTGTTTTAAAATTAATTAACCTTTGAGCTCAAGTGAAATAACGCTGATTTAGTTTCGAAGAGTCTTCTAGATCGTCTGAGTTATGAATCTTGTTGTTGTTGATGGCAAAACTCTTTTTAAAACAAGGTGTAGGCTGGGAGGAAATCTAGAAGAAAATGGAGATATCGAGAATAAGTTAGACAGGATCACTGACCAGGGTGGGATGCTAATAAACATAAAAGTTTTTATAAAAATGGCGATTTAGGACCGAAGTAAAACCTGTCTCCTCAGGCGTTCGCATAAATTGCGAGCTGCTTCAGAATTTTAGGGGTTTTTTTTGTGCGGAAAGTGTCAGTTACTAAGACTAAGAATTTGATAAGTTTTATTGGCTAATGAAATTTAGCCCGACACTAACACTCACCCGTTCACCGCTGGAGAGTAAAATAACTCCGGTGGAAAGTAAAAAAACTCAATTGACCAAAAATACTTGCCCGATCAGGCAAGTGGTTTTCCGCAGTTTGGAAAGTAGTTTTTTGGTGCTCAAACAGCCAGGTAGAAAAATGAATACATGTAGAAATAAATAAATAATACAATAAGTTGTTATTAAAAGAAGAACTCCCTTTCGGAACGCCAAGAATATCCACAAAATCCGCAAGCGTAATACCTGGCGTAGAAAGACTGGGCACAAAATGGATGATACAATAGAGGGTCGAGCAGCACTGGGGATGAGAAAATGTTATCCGCCATTTTGAGTAGCGCTCTCTGACGTTTGCCATCGATCGACAACATGAGCCCTTTTTGTTTTGGCATTTTGCACGCACTAGCGATTAACAGCACGTTCACGCCAAGTGGGTTTTCAACTTTGGGGAAGATAAAATAAGATTGGAGCTCTTGTCTATCTGTGGACATATTGGACTGCTCAGTGCGAGTTACTGTAGAAGGTCCTCCTGTTTCTGATTTTGATCCACATCCTACACTGAAAAGTTGGTGGAACAGTGGCCCAAGAGCAAGGCGCCCCAATTTCAATGATTAATGAAGAACCTAAGACACAACATTAATTCTCTGTTTGGTCAATTAAACTTTATTGTCTTTATTGATTCTGGCTAGTAAACAATGTGCTTCCTTCGGTTCTGGAAAGGAATTTTTTGCTGTGGAAATAAATTTTTTTTAATGTACTTTCCACACTGGCAAGTTATGTCAAAAGTAAGTGTCAAGCCCTGTATACCCTAGCGGTAAAGGTTCGTTAAGTTGATACCATACTGACAAAAGTCGAAAGCAAAACTGTAAGTCAAGTTTAAGTTTAAGTCTTCAAACATACACTTCTTAGTTCGTCTTTTATTTCACTAAGCAAAACAAACGGACTGATCATTTTTTGGGTTTATTATACACCACTGTTTTCAATTGAGGTGTTTTCATGAACCTCTAAGCTAGTCCGTAGCCAAGTTTCGAGTTTTCGAAATTCGTTTCCAGCGTTATTTTTTAAAACTCAGCCATGTCCCGCGTTTCTCTCGTCATGACTTCACGATGCCCAAGATCGTCCTGACAAAAAGATTGAAAATTTTTATGGCATAATTTTTTCATTTTTTTTAGGAGAGGGGAATGCGTAAAAATTGAAGGAAGAATAATTCCCTTTCTCTCAGTTTCAGCCTTTACAAGTACAAACCTCACCTTACCCATTTCAACCCTCACAAGTACAAGTTCTGACTCAGCCTTTTCAACCTTTACAAGTGCAACCTTCATCTCAGACTTTACAGCATTTACAAGTGCAGCCATCAACTCAGACTTTACAGCATTTACAAGTGCAGCCATCAACTCAGACTTTACAGCATTTACAAGTGCAACCATCAACTCAGACTTTACAGCATTTACAAGTGCAACCATCAACTCAGACTTTACAGCATTTCCAAGTGCAACATTCAGCCCAGACTTTTCCGTCTTCGCAGCCTTCAGCACACCTTTATCAGTCTTCACAAGTGCGGACTTTAAGTCACGTTTTTCAGTCTTTACAATTGCAATCTTCTGCCCCAGATTTCCAGGTTTTTGAAGTGCAATCTTCAGCTCAAACTTCCCAGTCTTCACAAGTGCAAGCCTCACATCACCTTGGTCAGTCACCACAAGTGCAATCTTCACCTCAGACTTTTCATCCTTCACAATTGCAAGCGTCAGCTCACCCAAACGGAGTTAGAAGAATTCAGCTGCTAACAACGTAAGCGATGACAACCAGTACTTACAAGGGATATTGCGAGGGCGGAGGGATGTAGAGGGAGCTGCATGAAAACTCCTATCTAGTGATGGTAAAATTTAAGGAGAAACCCAATTTAATAAGCTTTCCAAACACAGCTTTTCCTGTTCGTGACTGGTTATCATGGTGAGAGATTTTATGTAAAAGTTTTTGCTAACCGCTATTATCCTTCATTGTTACACACTCAGGCAGACATGTTGGGATAACAGAGTTGCACAAGTACAGGTTGGTGTTTTTATCAATAAGCTCGTTTAACTTAAGATTCAACGAGTTGACGGCTTTAGTTTATAAAATCTAAACATTTTATGAAGTACGTCCAGGTGTTCAAAAACCTTTTCTCGACTGATTCTCAAACAAGTCGCAAATGCTACAATTAAAACGTTTCGTGAGTCACTCAGTGAGTATCTACAGGATGCTAAAGTGTTTGCTTTCTGTTTCAGAATTCGCAAGAGGCTTTTTCCGCAAGTAAACGGGAAAGTTACAAGATCAAGAAACTTGAAGGACTTTTACTGTAAGTTATATTTCTCACTTGCTAGATCGAAATGGATCATTTGCTCAAGTGTTGTTTCCTAATCTTGCTTTATATTTTACGTTGAATTTATTTACCTTTTGGAAACTCAGGAAGACAAATAACCATCTCATCTCTTAAGGAAAAAAAAACACCCAAAACTTGAAAAGAAAACATGTAACTGGCTTCAAGCGCGAGGAAACGCATCTTATACGTGGCTTAGTCACGCTTCTGTTAGGCCTTTACAGCTCTCACTGCCTTGGGGATTTCCCGAATCTAAAAAATGTCCTAAAGCAAATAAATCTGCTAAAGAACTGAAAACTACGTTTTTGGCAAGAGAAATTGGCAATCTTCCCTCCAAGGGGGTTCAAATCTTATCGAGAAGAGGACAAAGCTATTAAGCTTGACGCACCACACCTCTCTGCATGTCACGTAACTGGCCAGTTCTTCCGCGGTCTAAGATAGGATCGTTAATATCATAGCTTTAATGGGTACACTGGTTTATTTTTCTATGCCTTAGTTTGACAGCAAGCGGTCGTTATTTTTCTTTGAGTATTGCAGAGAAGGAATGGCGAGAATGGTGCGATTCGAACGGCAAGCGGTAAAGCCGCAATCAAAGACGACACTAACTACTCCCGATTTTTTGCGCACCCTCCAGTCTCCTGGCCGAAATAAATAACGTTTTTTACAGTTTATGCTTCGGTTTCCAGAGTATCATTTTGCTGACTGCTGGCAGCAGGTTGGGTGATTTGAGTTATGCCCGGCAAAGCTGAGATTTTGAGAAAATAATGTTTCTAGTCATTGGTGATTCCGATATCCTACAAAGCAACGTGACGTTAGGTGCAGGAAGAAAACTTGGACACACATATAAAACTTCCAATGACTTTCTATTTTCCCTTTGCAGTGAATGGAAAGACACGTTGAAAACTGAAAGAGAAGCATTTGCTGTGAAATTAAAGCGACAATCAAGAAAAATACGAGACTTGGAAATCAAAACCAAGTTTCAGCAGAGTGAGGTATGCAATAGAAGCAATACAAACAATCTTATAATCTGATGTCCTTGAAACTGAAGTAAATCGACAGTTACACAAAGCTAACTATAGTACTCTAAGTAATATTTAAAAATCTCACCTAATTGCTTATATCTACGATCGGTTATTTTACATTGGAGATTTTTAAAAAGGGAATTCAGAATTTTTCTTTATTTTTGCTGAAATTTGTTTTTGATCTCCAAGATACTGAGATCAAAAACAAATTTCAGCAGAATAAAGTATGTAATAACAGTAATACAAATCAAATCTGATGTCCTTAATGCAAGTAAAAAGTTACCCAAGGCTAACTTTTGTATTTTAATAAGTAACATTTTGAAAATCGTAATTATTCACTTAATCAGAGATTTTTGCTTTATTTCTGCTGAAACTTGGTTTTGATCTCCAAATCTTGGAGATCAAAAACAGGTTTCAGCAGAATGAAGTATGCAATAATAGCAATACAAATAAAAAGTAGTTACATAAGGTTAACTTTTGTACTGTAAGTAACACTTGGAAAATCGTCACTCAATCAGAGAGTTTTGCTTTATTTCTGCTGAAACTTGGTTTTGATCTCCAAATATTGGAAGTCAAAAACAGGTTTCAGCAGAATAAAATTCGCAACAAATAATAGTAGTTACTTGCAAGGTTAACTTTTGTACTCTAAGTAGCATTTTCAAAAACCTAAACTATTCACTTAATTAGAGATTTATGCTTTATTTCTGCTGAAACTTGGTTTTGATCTCCAAATCTTGGAGATCAAAAATAGGTTTCAGCAGAATGGAGAATGCATGCCCATAATAGCAAATTGCTATACAACTTAATAATGGTAGTTCACAAGGTTGACTTTTGTATTCTAAGTAACAATTATTGTTCACTTAACCAGAGAGGTTTTTACTTTATTTCTGCTGAAACTTGGTTTTGATCTCCAAATCTTGGAAATCAAAAACTGGTTTCAGCAGAATGAAGTATGCAATAATAGCAAGTATAGATAAATAGTAGTTACACAAAGTTGACTTTTTTACTGTAAGTAACAGTAAATTAGAGATTCTGGCTTTATTTTTGCTGAAACTTGGTTTTGATCTCCAAATGTTTAATAGAGGTCAAAAGCAAGTTTTGGCAGAATGAATTAGGCAATAATAGCAATATGTAAATAGCTACACGAGGTTAACTTTTTAACTTAGCCTATTTACTTAAGTCTAGGGAATTAAGGTTTGAAAAGAGGATTTTCACGTTTTTGCTTTTTTCTGCTGAAATTTGCTTTTGATCTACAATACAAATGAAATCTGATGTCAAAAGTTACGAAAGGCTAAGCATAATACTTCGTCTCTGCACATCTTGTCTATTTACTAGACCTGTCAAGTTTGTGCCTTCCTTTACTATAAGATAAAAAAGAACACCAAAGACCATCTGGAACACAATGAAAGGCTGGGGTCGTTTTCAATCACTTTAGAGGTCTGATAGGCAAATTGGTATCAAACAGAATATGCTTTTTCAACCAATGCATTCATTTTGTGTGGATGCGAATATAATACGAATACTATTGAAAACGTACTCGTTTTGTCAGCCGCGAGGCATTAAGGCACATAACAGTAGCTAGAAATTGCTTTTGCCTGAATTGAAAAAGAAGCGCAAACCCCGTAGTGGATGTCACCTAAGTTTGTCGATAAATTTATTAAAAAATGTTGTTCCTTTTTTTCACGGATAAAAGAGCAGAAAAAAGCCAGAGCTGTGGCCGAGGATATGTAAGCATTTTTTTATTGTTTGATATTGCTTTGATCTGACCGTTACTTCTCTTTTTGATCATCCAGCGTGTTAGATTGTCCGTGCAATGCACAATATCAATGTTTTGACGTTCATTTCTTCACGTGTAAAGGTTGAAAAAAACAGACGAGGAGAAGGAGGCGTTACAAGTTACAATGCGATCTTTGGAGAAAGAAGGTTATAAGATGAATCGTCTTCTTAAGGTAAATAAATAATTCATTGTCTGTTCTTGAAAACTACCTGTTCAGAGACAACAGATTAGTTTATAGTCGAAAAAGCTTATAAACACTGATAAATACATCCGCTTCCCAGCTTGATAGCACTGGATTAAATGAAACTTAGGCGTGTAACAAACGGATTTTGGAAAGGTACCTTTTAAGATCTCCAAAGACGTCACTTAACTAGCTCTGTTGAACTGAAAATTTCCTATTGAAATAAAATAAAAAACTACCTAACACATTAAGGCCAACTTGAATATGAAGAACCCGAAAAGCTTGAAATTGGCCCGGTGCTAATGTGCGATCGATTTTCTACTGTCATTCGTCCTCAATTCAAGAATGAGCACTTACTGCACAAATCACACAGAGCCAGATTCAGTTTGAAGTCAAGTGTGTCAGTCTAAATATCTCTTATTATTTCCATCTTCTCGCAGCAAACGGATGCTGAACTTTCAAAAGTCAAGGAGCTCAACGAACAAATTGCTTTTCTGTGGGAATCGAAATCGGCAAAAGATCTTGGAAATGCCGAGGAAAGAATTAGAATATTGGAGAGCGATAATTTAGCTTTGAGGAGAAAGAATGACCTCGCAGAGAGAGAACTTCAAGTGAAATGCAAGGAGGTATGAACAGGCTTTGTCAGTAGAAGAACGACGCGACAAAGGACGATCAATAATGACATAGCACACGGCTTTTAGGATTAAGTATAAATAACAGTGGACCTGAGTCCTAGTCTCCACTGTTACATTTTACTTGTTTTAGCATCGTGTGATTCATCAGTAATCGACTAGTAATAATAATAATAATAATAATAATAATAATAATAATAATAATAATAATTTACATATGCGCCTATCCAGTTCTACTCTAGGCGCTTTACGATAGGTTAAGAATAAATTAAAAAGCTAAATTAATGTATACTGAGGAACAAAAATTAACCCTACTAGGAATCATAAGGAATGGATGAATGTGTCGATGCCTGAATCACCGAATGATTCGCTGACTGACTGACTGACTAGCTGACTGACTGACTGACTGACTGACTGACTGACTGACTGACTGACTGGCTCACTGACTTATTGACTGATTGACTGAATGTCTGGCTGACGCATTGATTGACTCACTGTCTCACTGGGTGTCTCACACTAACTCATTGACACTAACTGCTTTATTCACACTGTTTAGCGTTCAGTTTACTTAGTACAATGTCATAAGAACATAGTTAACAACGTAAATACTGGACTACATACAATCAGGAAGCGTTCACACAAATTGGTGTCCAACCGCCAAAACGGCAAAGCTTTTACGTTGAATATTGAGCTAAATTTGATGTCCAAGTGTGCATGTAATTATGACCGAATGAATCACTTTAGAGCCTATCTAGCACACAAGAAGCTGCAAAATGTGACAAATATTTAAAGAAGTAATTAACTTTGATTATTTTTCCATTTTTGTCTAGTTGGAAGACCAGCAACAATTGTAAGTAATATTTTGTTTCGATTTGTTGCTCAGCTTTTAATTGGTAAAATAGATACCTGTATATGGAGGTGTTTTCGTTTGTGTCGTCTCCACTTCTAGTAACTTCTTCCACTTCTCTTTATATTGTTTTTACCCTTTCAAACTACTGCTTCTTTTCACATTGTACCCAGTTACGTATTTGTAAGTATGTGTGAATGTGTAAATAATCTTACTCCTTTATCTGATTATGTCACAACTCTCCAATCCCCTTTTGCATCTTCTCCCCCACCCCCTAAGTCAAACCCTGATTCTCTGAAAGATTTTAATATGGAATAGTTGAGTCAGTAGATGACTTCTTTGAACAAGTTAATGTTTGGCACTAGACTCGTACTTTTGTGACGGTACTAAGACGTTTCGGCTAGCTTTTAAGCCGTCATCAGGTTTAAGCCAGTCACTTGATGTTGTTACGCGTGGTTTTAAAATTTTCAAAACTTTGCGCGTGTTGTATGCCCGTGACTACAAAGAATGGTTTCTTTACGTAAAGATGTTGTTTAAGATCTCGGTAACAGGAGAATGCGCCGGTATTACTGATTTTTTTATTTATTCTATTCACTATCAGATATGCTGAGAAGATAAGTAAGCTGGAACATAAGGTAACTAAAAATTAATTTCATAGCAATTTACCCATACATTAATTCCATCAGCCATAGCGTGATTACAATTCATTTTTGCTATGATAAGAAAGTCAAAGCATTTCTCGCATTTGGCTCTGTTGTTTTTGTTGTTGTTGTTTCCATTGTTTTGCTGGGTTGACCAGGTGATCTTCTTGTTGTTTTGTTATCGATGTTGTTCCTATGGCGTTGAAGTTGTGTTGTCGTTTTATTGTCTTGTTGCTCTCTTTGTGTTTAACGGATGATTTTGATGTTTGAACTGAAAGAAGCGAGCTGCATCTGGGTTAATTGAACATGCATCGAGGATCATTTTGTATATTACACTAAAATATTTCTTTATCGTCAAATTTAGATAACTCATTGCAAATCCTCGCACGAAAAGACCACGAAAAAGTAAGTAACAGTACAGCTTAAACTTCCCGCTCTTTTTACATCTTTAGCTACCGCTTGTGACATTGTCATACGACGTAAAACACGCATGTCTAACTGCTTCACTCCACCAACTAATGTACGCGACCGAGATAAAGTCTAGATCAGGGGTCGAAATGGTGGACCAAGAGTCAATACAATGAAGAATGCATTTACTAATTACTTTCACTTAATAACAACCAAATGTTTTAGAAATTTGCTATATCGGTTGAAAGTGCTTACTAAACCATCTTCACCGAGAGGTCCGATTTGAGTGGGCGTTCACGAGCTGAGAGCTTTTCCACAGAAAATACCGGAAGACGTGGTGATTACCACTGACAATTCCTCTTCCCGCACAAATTTACCCTAATGGTGCTGGACACTGGAAACAGGACACAAGTTCAAATAGAGAAACAGAAATTAAATGATATATTTTTTTAAACTTTGAACCGCAATTTCCCGACAGATTTGTCGTTGTAATGGTAAGGTCCTCCTCGGCCTCAAGAGGTGATGGGATTGCTGAAGAGTGTTACTAAAATTAAAACTTAAAACTCTTGTCCTTGATTGCCTCATAACAATTCTTTTTTAGGTTACGAAAAGACATCAAGTCCCTTACTCAGCAGTCCGAGTTATGGAGGAATAAATTCAGACAAATCAAGAATGAGAAAGCTGTTATCACTGACAAATTAAAGAGTTGTAGAAACAAATGCAGTCGGAGAGGCAAAATCATTGAGGTAAAAATAGCAACCGTGAGATTAAATGTGAGAGCCCACAGCTTAGTTTTCAATAATTCTCCCTTCAAAAAAGTTTAAAAAAATATCCATTAGCAATTTTTCCACACCAGTCAACACAGGGTTAAATAGTACATGCTATCTAACGGTCATATGGAATTGTATGAGACCGGCGGAAATTAACAACTCCCCTTTTTTTGGTGGGTTCGAAATTGAACTGATACTGAACTGAACTAATAACTTTATTTATACAAGGTAAAATTCATCAGTAAAAGTCTCTGCAATTACAACAAATAAATATATTCATATATTAACAAAAAGAAAGAATAAAAACTGCTTTACATGAATGCCGTGTTTGAAAAATTATTGAAAAAGGGTACAGGAATTTTAATTCCTATAAACTTAAAAATTTTTAAAGGAAATCGTCAAGATGTCACCTGTTACACAAGCTACATGTACATGACCGGCGTTCGGCTCCTCGGTGTTTCTCACTGAGTGTTCTTGCTCTCCATTTTGCGGCCCGGATTCCGTCCGAATTCTGCCAAACTCCCGAATCGTCTGCGTCACGTTATGTAAGCAAAAAGGTGCCATATTCTAGTTCAATAACGAAAGCCTTATCGGTTTTGTCATTTATGCTCTACACGCGTCATATAATACACAACCAATTAGTTGGTGTGTTATATCAGCAAAATTTTAGAAATCTTATTCGGACTGCAAACCACTTCCCAAATCACATTCCTCAACATATCGTCTCTTTTTTCTTTTGTTTAGACTGAAAAGGCAACAAACGCTGAGCTACAAAAGTAAGTTTACTTCAGCTACCGTTTAACTGAATGCGTTGTTTTTATTTCATTGATTTTGTAAATGTTTTGCAATTGGTTAACCCTTTAAGCCCCAATAGTGACAAGCATCTAATTTCTCCTTAAACTACCTCTACTTGATCACACATACAGCTCTTGAGAATAAAAGAAATGATCACCAAAGATGAGATGTCCTGATTTATAAGAACTCATCCAACTAGTTGTAAAAGAAATATATATTGATAGCAGTAAGGAGAAAATGCATCTTGATATTGGGACTTAAAGGATTAAAGTAGACTGAACAGAGGGTCACGATAAGCTTGTCCAGCGGTTGCTATCAAAATAACAACCAAACTGAAAGGCTAACTGTTCCAGCTTTCAAGTCCATTGTGACAGCCCCGGCTTTGCGAATTGTTATTAGCCTTGTTAACCGTGTAGTTTTGCTCTGTTTATTTCTAATACTTAGGAACATCGCAGCACTTAAGAAGGAAATGAGTTTGCTCTCACAGGAGAATGGATTTCTAAAAGAGGAGGTACGTGGCTTAATACGAGACTTGTTATTTGTTACTTTTCGCTTCACGTTTCTCGCACCTTCCCGAAAAGAAAAGGCCCTATCCTGTAGAGCCCGCGGCTCTTCGGTCAGCGGATGCTCACCGGGCGAGACTATGCTGGAAAAATCAGGGGGGGTGGTGAACTCGTCGATTTGTTGTCTGGATGATCTTGGCCATCGTGACGTCACGACGAGCGAAGCGCGCGACTTTGCTGAGTTTTCAAAAATGGCGCTGGCAAACTTGTTGGATACTCGGTCTACAAACTTATTTTTTGTGCTAGTCCGGCTTTCAGCTGTGCTTGTTTTCTAGTGGAATGGAAACTTAGGATCTCTTTTTCGATATAGGTAAGTGGTTTCTTATCTTACCCTTTAAATCATACTGGAAAAAATGTTTTAAGAGCCACGTTAAATCTTCGCGATCGCAAAATTATGTGGGAAAGTTGTCACTGTCCGCGTCCGAAAAAGTGTGTTCATTTCAGTTATATATCACAGAAGAACTTGAAACTTGGCTAGAGAATAGCCTATAATTTAAGAAAAATACTCCAATTTATAACTTTGGTATAAAGTCAACCTAAAAAATGATCAGTCCGTTTGTTTCGCAGAGTGGACTAGAAGACAAACTTAAAAGTGTATGTTTAGCACTTTAAATTTAAAGTTTTCCGAAAGAGTTTGCTTCCATCTACTATATATAGAAAGAAGAACTATCCTTAACTTGGGGACAAGTAATCGAACTAAGTAAAATTTTTTCTACCACATTTAATCCGTGGACAATTCACCTTTGCAGAACAACATAAAAATCTGAATCAGCTCACAAATCATGCGGACGCCCGAGGAAATAGATTTTACGCCGAGCCGATACTGTTATTTTCATAAAAACTTTTAGATATATTAGAGCACCATCGGGTTCAGAGGTCTTGTCCAACTTATTCTCAATATCTCCAGTTTCTTTTTAATTTCCTGTCAAAGCTACTACTTGTTTTAAAAAGAGTTTGACCATCTACACGATCCACGACAGACGATCGAGATGACTGTTTCGAAAATAAAATGAATCAGCCGTATTTCACTTAATTTTAAAAGACTGATTCATTTTAGTATATGTAATCGCATGAGGCCGAGTAGAATTAAGGATAAATTTTCACGCGTATTTTCAAAGTTTTCGCAAAATTGCCCGAGTCGCGTAGCGACGAGGGCAATTTGTGAAAACTTTGAAAATACAAGTGAAAATTTATCCTTAATTCTACGAGGACTCATGCGATTACTTGTTTATAACATAGAGGGCAGAATTTTCTGAAAACTTTCTATGCACATCAAAACACAATCCGCAGCCGGCCCTCAGAATAAACAATTCTCCACACAAGCAGTTTATTAAACTGCTACTCAGCGTCCAGAACAAAAAGAAAGCTGTCTTTTATGCATATGTTCATCTTTTGAGATAATTACAGTTCTAGTTCATTGACAAACCCACACTCAAAACTCAAACTAAGTAAGACTTAATTTATTTACCTGAGTTGCGAAACGACCTCTCGCTCGCTGAATTAACCAAGGTTTTCGGTAGTTTTAAAACAAATAACCATTTGCTGTTTCCCGTAAAACATTCAGGTTCACCTTCTGGAATTTCTCTTTGAGCTATCACCTGATTTCCAACCATTTTTGCCAACCAACTCGGTTAAATTTAA
This sequence comes from Siderastrea siderea, assembly GCA_964030785.1. Classification (NCBI taxonomy): domain Eukaryota; kingdom Metazoa; phylum Cnidaria; class Anthozoa; order Scleractinia; family Rhizangiidae; genus Siderastrea; species Siderastrea siderea. The sequence continues at coordinate 54,731,453 of OZ034969.1, read as the reverse complement.
ACTCTGAAACGATATTCTTGTGTTGAACAACTCAAAATCCAATTCAAAATCTACTTTTCGTTTCTAGACGCTTACAAAATGCAAATGGCGCGCTCTCGCGCTCTCGCGCTCAGCCAATCAAATGGGAGTATTTTTGGCGCTTGGCCAATCAGGAATCAGTAATTTTGCCCTCGTTGGAAAGAAAATTAAGAAAAAATGCCCTCTGTGTCAACCAATCAGCAATCAGTAATTTTGCCCTCTATGTTATAAAAACTGTTAAACTGAGCACCATTCTAGTGACTATAGCTCCTTGTGAACATTTTGACGATCAGTAGCCTGAGAAAATTGGCGTTTTTGATAGACTGTCGGTTTTTATAATTATTCAACAAGAGTAATGTCAGACGTCAGCACAAATTTTTCCGAAAAGCCGGCGCACCAGTTGTTTGGTTTTGCAGCGGGAAAATTTTGTCGTCTTTGTCGGTTTTTACGAGATGGTTCAGTGAAAATAAGGCATTCCTCTGGCCCACTATACTAACTTCCAACCTAGCACAAGACTTGAAAATAATAATTTCTCTACACTAGAGCATTTTTCTTCGCTTTAAAGATGTTAGCTTTCTTTTTGCGAGTGAACATACTACGTAGTAAACTTAAAAAAAAAATGCCTTTAGACCTACTGATCATTTTTTAGCGCATGTAAAACGATTCATTTTAACGGCCATTCGAAACTTTAAATCATATCAAGGTCTTGTTTTTCTCTCGGAGTCACATATCGTTAGGTTTTCTTGTTATCGTCTATGAAAGGAGCGCAAGCTTTAGTTTTCAATGGCGTGTGTAATTTATCGATCTCGAAGTTTTGCGTATTTTGGTGCCTTGAACAGCCTGTTTTGCATTAACAGGTAACTAGGTGTCTGGGCTCTTTTCATTGCTTTGGTTCAAATTCTTTGAACAATCACCCGAGAAAGACTTCTGGCGATGTGATTGTTTGACAGCCATTTTAACTTCCAGACTTGACCTGCCTGTGACGTCACGATGGCCCTAATCATCCGCCGCACAATTTCTGGATTAGGAGGAGCGATTGACAAGTTCACCCCCCCCCCCACCCACTCCCCCTGTGGAAAAATAGAAAACATGGGCTGTTGGTATCGAAAAACACAGGAACAGCATAAGCTAGTCAGAACATTTTTCCATTACACCGTGAGCCTATCCACTGACCTGAAGGCCACGGACTCTGGCCTCCTGTTTTAGACCACTCCTGTCCACTGTTTGCAACAAACTGAATGCCATTGAAAATTGACGCGCAGCCACGATAAGACATATCAAAAATCGAAGAAAACGTTCTCTGCCTAGAATTAAAAATAATAAAATCGAGCTTTCGGCTGTCGGGCTACAGCCAAATGCCGTTTTTGTATCCACCGGCAGATTACATGGCTTGGCTTATAATGTTTTTTTTTTGTTTTTATTAGTTTGGCTTGTTGTTTTAGTTTATTCTACTTTACTAAAGGATTGTGATAACAGTTTCATATGTTGTTACCCTAAAATGACGTTTGGTTTGTTTTTAATTTTCAGAATTACAATCTTCAGTATTACGGTGGATGTGTTGGATCCTTACGAAGAGTTAAGCGTTTTTTCAGTCGTCTGGTTGACCGCCTTTTGTCGTGATTGTCGCTGTTGAATCTTACTATCTGGCCTAAGACATGTTCTTTAAATAGAAATTGAAACAAAATACTTCTGTGGATGACGTGATGTGTAAAAATTCAATACTGGAATTAACTGTACATTCAGTTTTTTTCATTGCAATATTGAATGTAAAACTGATTTAAGGTGTTTCGATACAGTTTTTTTGGGACCATACCTAACTTTTTGAATCGGCTCTTAGACAGTCTTCTCCTTGTCAGATCAACGTGAAATTTGCAATACTTGTTGGTTTTGGATTGAACTTTGGCGTGGTTTACATTTTGTAAAAATCGATATTTCCATGACAACGATAAACAAAAATCCTCGAAAACAGTTAAATTGAAATTTTGCACGATCCAGATTTCGCTTTGAAAAGCAAATACCAGCATCTTAAACTGTGGCGTATGGCAAACAAAATATACAAGAACAAAAAAATTCTGTATGTTTGTTTTGAAGTAAATCGTAAAAACATTTTCAACCTTAGTTTTTGCCTAGTAATAGTAAATGCACCGAAACATAATCAACGCTTTGATGAAATGGCTAGTAAATACTGTTAAAATGTGTCTTTTACTTACTATTTTACGACTAGAAAGTTTTGTTGAAACTGGTGTTCGCGATCTCGAGAACGACTTGTTTTTCTAAGATCATTCGCGTAATAATTTTGTGGTAATTTTTTAATTTGAGCGCTTTTGCGAAAATCTTAAAAACGGCTCGATAGATTTTTTTAAAACATTAAACATGCGTGCTTGACGAAGTGACCAATTTTAGTTTTGAGTCTTATTAACATTGATTCACTGGAACACTTTTAGATTTAACGTTAAAGAGGATGTATGAACCGACGGAGAAGGTTGCGTTACAAATTCACAGTTGGCAAGTAGATGCTAATACATTCAAAGTAATGCGTTATATTCATTGCCTCGTGATTTTTATCTGGTTTCTTTGTTCTTTGTTGCACTGTAGATTACAACGAAAAGTAAAAATCACGGAAGAATGCATTGCGCATTACTTTGAATATATTACCATTTACTTGCCAACTGTTTATATGTAACGCAAGCCTTTCCGTCGGTTCATACATCCTCTAAAAGTGTTCCAGTGAATCAATGTTAATAAGACTCCAAACTAAAATTGGTCACATCGTCAAGCACTCATGTTTAATGTTTTAAAAAAATCTATCGAGCCGTTCTTAAGATTTCCGCAAAAGCGCTCAAATTAAAAAATTACCACAAAATTATTACGCGAATAATCTTAGAAAAACAAGTCGTTCTCGAGATCGCGAACACCAGTTTCAACAAAACTTTCTAGGCGTAAAACATTAAGTAAAAGACACATTTTAACAGTATTTACTAGCCATTTCATCAAAGCGTTGATTATTTTTCGGTGCATTTACTATTCCTAGGCAAAAACTAAGGTTGAAAATGTTTTTACGATTTACTTCAAAACAAACATACAGAATTTTTTTGTTCTTGTATATTTTGTTTGCCATACACTACAGTTTATGATGCTGGTATTTGCTTCTCAAAGCGAAATCTGGATCGTGCAAAATTTCAATTTTACTGTTTTCGAGGATTTTTGTTTATCGTTGTCATGGAAATATCGATTTTTACAAAATGTAAACCACACCAAAGTTCAATCCAAAACCAACAAGTATTGCAAATTTCACGTTGATCTGACAAGGAGAAGACTGTCTAAGAGCCGATTCAAAAAGTTAGGTATGGTCCCAAAAAAACTGTATCGAAACACCTTAAACAAAACCGCCGCTCAAAGTTTATTTTTGGCTTTGGGAGCACTTGTGCTACCAGGTACAAATTTCTAGGCTCAGTGCCAAATTTTAGGCGCACAGCTAAAAATGTTAGGAGCACAGCTTAAAATACTGGTGGCACCAAAGAGAAAAATCAGAAAGTGTGCTTTGCTTGACTTTTCTGACTTGCTTCACTAGTATTGCCGGAGTATCGGCAGTGTCTTCAGTTCAGCTTTCAGTTCAGGTATTCAGTGAGATCACAACTACTGATCTTCAAGGGACTTTGAAAAACAGTAGATAAAAGTAGAATATTAAAAGGACGCGACGAGCGCTCGATAAAGGTGATGAAGCAGCTACATACAGTGATTAGGGTAGATTTAACCGATGAAAGGTTGGGATGTTAAAGGGACGCCACAGGCGTTCGATGATGGAAAGTTATCACTGTTATTAGCTGTCTTCGTGGCCTTCACGATAAGGAGAGATGATGAGCCGGATGAGCTTACCAGTGATACTGCTTTGGAAAAAGGATCCAAACTTTTTTAAATAAGCGCTTAACGCTATTTCAAACGAGCGAGCTCGAGACATTGCAAACTCGGCTGTCGTGCGCCTATGAAGACTCTCTATAAATGTAGGCCCTTGTTAGCTAGTCCTAAAATGAATTCCAAATCCTTCTTACTTAGCTAATAGTTATCAAATAAATATCTTATTGTAATTTATTAAAAGAATCAGTAAAAAAGTTGTTGCCGGCTTGATTGATGCTCGTGCCCTTTAGCCTATGCAGGTTTGGTTTAAAATTGTCCTCCCCTCATCACGTGTTTATCTGTTAACCGTATGTTTTTCATGTCGTCACGATTATTCTCGGTTTCAGAGATGGAGATGAACACGCTGGTGAAGTTTTGATTTGCACAGAGTGTCGTTGGAGGAGCAAGGGATTTTCCCGCCGGTCTAGCGTCTTTCTCCTGCCCGAATACTAAAGCTACGTGTTACCCAAGGGTTTTGGGTATACGGTATAAAGAGGGCTTCAATACTGGGTGTTACATTATTTTTTACATGGATCCTGATCATATGGCAATTGGGATATCATTTGATTTGAACAAAAGAAATGGAAGTTGCTGGAATACAGTATTCTATTTGGGTATATCGTGTAATTTATTTAAGGTAGATTGATGCACCCCTACTACTCTTAATCCCTCCTCCCCCTCCCCCCATCCCTAACCTACCCCGATCTAAGTTGAAAAAGGCAATTTTCTTTCCGACATATTTAAGCCCTGGCCAAACGACAGTGAGAGACGACAAGGTTTGACAAGAGTTCAACTCTTTGAGAGCGTATGAGAATCCGTTAGAGTGTATGATTTAGAGGCCAAACGCGAAGAAGAATTTTGAACTTTTTACCTATTTTGAAATTGCAGCTTTTTCAATGAAAATCTGAGCAGATTTTTAAAAACTCTTCGCCGGAGAATACTATGAGAGTCGCTGGGAGTGCACAAGAACTTCGGATCAAACGGTAGCGTGAGTTTGAACTCTTATGTTCTGGGCTAGGGCTTCAAATGTCAGGTGAATGACGATCACACACGGTTACCAAACACTTAAACGATCCTATGTTCAGCCATTCAAGGGAAAAAATACGCAGTCTCAATAAAGCGGTAGTTGACAAATATTGTGACGTGGAAGGACAATTTTCGATATCTACTTTCTGTTGTTTTCAGTTACTAAATCTCAGTGCAAAAGGTGTCCTGTTGTAAGCATGGGTGCCCTGTACACATTCTCGATTTCTGGCGCGAAATCGTGACGTCACCTTCGTCACCGACGCGCAACTCTTTTCGCCGCTTCTCCGTTGATCCAGTGTAAAAGCTTATTTTATTTCGCTCACCCACTGAAATAAGAAACAGTTTACAGCTGTGTTTGCAGGACTCGACAAAGGCACGCTTTTCCCGTTTGACCAGTACATGGCTTCTTGTGAGAAGTGACCTCCAAATCTTGTCACAGAATAGTTGAGACTTTCCCAAAAAATATGGTTGAACACAAATTTGGAAAGTGGTTGTTCAGTTCGGTGAGTTGGCACAATATAGCCTGCGTAGCAGGCGTAAACGGGGAAAGGGAAAGGGAGCGAGAACGCGGGAGAAAAATGGGGTTCTGGGAGGTAGGGACGAGGGAACGCCTGCGACAAAGACCCCCGTTTTTTCATCTCCGCCCACCGATTTTCAGGTAATCCATTTAAGTTAACTGTCAATGCAACCACCAATCAGAAACAGGCGTGCGCTTTTCTGCATGACTGACTTTACGCAGGAATTCAATGAAGCGTCTAAAAATAAAGTTAGGGAGCAATTGCAGAATACCCGGCCACTTCATTTACATGTGTCGGAACGCTTTGAAGAACGAGGCATAACACAATAGGCACTTTTGTTATTCAATGAGATGGAAATAAGTGGCGGGGTATTCTGCAGGTAAGCGTGCGCTTATTTTCGAAATACGAGACACGAAGCTTTTCAAAATAAAAAGATTTATTAAGATAAACCCCTCTTTGCTTCTGAAAACCAAACGCGTTCAATTGTCGCTTCTAGGAAAAGTAAGCTTAACACGCAAGCGAAGAACCGCGATACATTTTGAACGGCATTTATTGACCGAACTACACGTTTTTCAAAATTTACGCGAAAGTCATAATATGAAGAATCGGACAATTAAAATAAATATTTCAATACAAATTTACAATCAAAAATGTAATTTACTTTACCACAGATTCCCTACAAAGTCAACAGCTTGAGTGATGTCTTGCAACGGCAGATTTCTCTTGAAAGCAAACGTCTGTTTTCAAAGAATAAATTCTTCGCTTTTAGTTCTCCGAATTCCACTGTTTAAGATGTCGAGCGTTTCTTAGGGCTTCTTCTTCCGATTTATAGTTCTCAAGGTGAGTCTTCATTCCGATAACGGGATATTTACACTGCCTTGAAATTCACGCGTGAAACGGTGCAATAATGCTTTTTCGAAATCTTCTCTGAAAATGACAAACTCTTCTTTCTAGGACTGTATCCCGTCGGCAAAACCGCTAAAACATCTCTTCCCTTTAGAAGAGCTCTAACTGCCGTCTCTCGCTCTGGTTTCAAGGCAATTTTGTTATCTGGCCACCAAGTTCAAATCTTCTAACAGCACGTCCTCGACTCCTCGTCAAATTACGTCATTCTCGTGGGACTTACTGTCAAAAATTAACCAATCAGAATTTTGCGGCCGCTGGCGACCGCAGAAATGAAAAAATGGGGGTCTTTGCAGCAGGCGTTCCCTCGTCCCTAGGAACCAGTCCCCCATTTTTCTCCCGGGGTCTTCCTCCCCTTCCCCTTCCCCGTTTACGCCTGCTACGCAGGCTAGCACAATACGTTTTGCGATACTACGTTGTTTGTCGTCCTTTAAGTAGAAAAATTTAAATTACTTCACCGTTTAATCGAGTATAATGTTGTTATTGCTCCTAGAACATAGCCCTTCTGGACATCTTTAAAACGCTAATTAAATAGTTTTAAGCTGTTTTAAACAAGATTTATTGTGTGCGAGTTTTAGGAGTTTTACAATATCCTAAGGCCCGGTTCGAACGTAACGCAATTCCATATGTATTGCATTTTAATAGCAATAGTTCCAGTAAGCGGTTTTTCTTTCTTTCCTTTTTTCGTCTTAGCAAAGACCTTAAGCGAATTTAACTCTAAACTTCGCCTTAATAGTCACATGTAAGCTTAATTCTCCATTTTCCATTTCACAAAAGACTAATAAATTTTCGCATTTTTGCTTTTCTTGCCCACAGGGATGATGAGATCAAAACTGACTACAATCTCGAAGCAATCAGTTTTGTTCCCTCTTTTCCTTTCAGATGACAGTCAGTATTCGGCATTTATGGAAAAAAAAACTCAATTTCTAATTAAAAGAGGGAACGAAAACAAAATTTCTCAAGGAAATGCATGAAAACAACGAAGAGAGGTAAGAAACAAATTTAGAGTTGCTTGTCCAGTATTGAAGGATTGCGTGACAAAACTGCGCGCGCATCTAGCCGAAATTGGCTTATAGGCATGTAGAGTCTTTTGTTACGTCATGAATGCGATAGTAAGCTCAGAATCAGACTGCGTTTTGAACGGACCAGTTGTGTTCACATTGCAAGCGCTCATTTACGAATATTTCCGATAAATCAGACATTGCGATTGTTAAATATGGCTGCTATCAGGGAAGGTAATTTGAGTTTAGCTCTTTTTCCGCGATCGCTTGGAATGTGTAATTGTTTTTATTTTCGGTTTGCCACTTTATCCTGAATCTTGAGCTTTTCTCCACAGCAGCATATGAACTAGAGCCAGGCGAGATTCCTCCATTCCCGGTTCCATACTGTCAAACGAATGAACTTGAACCAGGCGAAATCAGACAATATGCAGTAAGTAAACATGTTTGCGTTGGTTAGCAATTAAAAGTAGTCACAATTTAGGCTTATTTCTTTCGCCCTACTTCTTTTGCTGCGGAAACGATGGACGTGTATTTACAAGTTAGTTAGCTAGCTAGTTAGTTAATTATTTTGTTTTTATTTATTTATTTATTTATTTATTTATTTACTTTAACCTGATGCCATCATCCGGGGAAAAACGTTATCAGTTTTAAATTACAGTGAGACAATACACGCCAAAAAATCTTATATTGGTTTAGAAGCACTTAAGATGTGGCTCAGAAATTTGACAAATGGGGATACCCAGCTAGGCCTGTAGAGTAAAAAATCGAAACGAAGCAATGAAATAAGCAGTGCAACCTAGTACCTGTTATCATTTTGTCCGACTGATGGAGCATCTTTCACTGAACAAGAGGTTTAAGGCAGGAAAATACGCAAAATTTCAGAATCGATATTTAAGTTAACCTCGCCATTGAACAGTGAATTGTGCCCCTTTCGTAGACGCTAACTAAAAAACCTAACAATATGGGACTCAGAGAGAGACATAGGACCAAAATGGCCACTAAAAAGAATCCTTTTACAAGCGCTAAAAATAATCAGTAGGTTTAAACACATTTCTTCGAAGCTGACTTTGTGACTGTGCTCACTTACGAACAAATCCTAACATCTTTAAAATGTGAGCAAATATGCTCCAGTGTCAAGAGCCTCTTATTGTAAAGACATATGATGATTTCGAAGTTAACAATGGGCGATAGCATTTCCCAACTTTCCAAAAATCATCTCATTACTGATCCGACAAAGATCTCATCGTTTTCGCGCGGCGAAGCCAACCAGCTGGCACGGATTGTATTCTCGTTGAATGATTATCAAAACTACCATCTACAAAAATACACCAGCATTTTCGGGCTATGTTCAGAAAGTGTTAAAAACGAATTTTATTTACTAGAGTGACGCTCAGTTCAACTGTTTTAAAATTAATTAACCTTTGAACGCAAGTGAAATAGGGCTGATTTAGTTTCGAAGAGTCTTCTTGATCGTCTGAGTTATGAATCTTGTTGTTGTTGATGGCAAAACTCTTTTTAAAACAAGGTGTAGGCTGGGTGGAAATCTAGAAGAAAATGGAGATATCGAGAATAAGTTAGACAGGATCACTGATCAGGATGGGATGCTAATAAATATAAAAGTTTTTATAAAAATGGTGATTTAGGACCGAAGTAAAACCTGTCTCCTCGGGCGTCCGCATAAATTGCGAGTTGCTTCAGAATTTTAGGTTTTTTTTTTGTGCAGAAAGTGTCAGTTACTAAGGCTAAAAATTTGACAAGTTTTATTAGCTAATAAAACTCAGCCAAGTCCCGCGTTTCTCTCGTCATGACTTCACGATGCCCAAGATCGTCCTGAAAAAAAAGATTGAAAATTTTTATGGCATAATTTTTTTTTGGGAGAGGGGAATGAGTAAAAATTGAAGGAAGAATAATTTCCTTTCTCTCAGTTTCAGCCTTTACAAGCACAAACCTCACCTTACCCATTTCAACCTTCACAAGTACAAGTTTTGACTCAGCCTTTTCAACCTTTACAAGTGCAACCTTCATCTCAGACTTTACAGCATTTACAAGTGCAGCCATCAGCTCAGACTTTGCTGCATTTCCAAGTGCAACATTCAGCTCAGACTTTTCCGTCTTCGCAGGCTTCAGCACACCTTTATCAGTCTTCACAAGTGCAGGCTTCAGGTCACGTTTTTCAGTCTTTACAATTGCAATCTTCTGCCCCAGATTTCCAGTTTTTTGAAGTGCAACCTTCAGCTCAAACTTTCCAGTCTTCACAAGTGCAAGCCTCGCATCCCCCTGTTCAGTATTCACAAGTGCAATCTTCACCTCAGACCTTTCATCCTTCACAACTGCAAGCGTCAGCTCACCCAAACGGAGTTAGAAGAATTCAGCTGCTAAGAACGTAAGTGATGACGAGCAGTACTGACAAGGGAATTGCGAGGGCCGAGGAATCTGGAGGAAGCTGCATGAAAAATCCTATCTAGTGATGGTAGAATTTAAGGAGAAACCGAATTAAATAAGCTTTCCAAACACGTTTTTTTCTGTTCACGACTGGTTATCGCTGGTGAGAGATTTCATGTAAAAGTTTTTGCTAACTGCTATTATCCTTCATTGTTACGCAGGCAGACATGTTGGGATAACAGAGCTGCACAAGTGCAGGTTGGTGTTTCTATCAATAAGCACGTTTAATTTAAGATTCAACAATTAAGTTGACAGCTTTAGTTTATGAAATCTAAACATTTTATGAAGTACTTCCAGTTGTTTAATCACCCTTTCTCAATTCTCAAACAGGTCACAAACGCTACAATTAAAACGTTTCGTGAGTCGCTCAGCTAAAGTATCTACAGGATGATAAAGTGTTTGCTTTCTGTTTCAGAATTCGCAGGAGGCTTTTCCCACGAGTGAACGGGAAAGTTACAAGATCAAGAAACTTGAAGGACTTTTACTGTAAGTTATATATTTTTCACTTCCTAGATTGAAATAGATAATTTGCTTAAGTGTTGTTTCCGAATCTTGCTTTATACTTGACGTGAAATTTATTTACCTTTTGGAAACTCAGGAACACAAATGACCATCTCACCTCTGTAAGGAAAAGCACCCAAAACGTGAAGAGAATGCACGTACTGAACTGGTTTCAAGCGCGAGGAAACGCACCTTCTATGTGGCTTAGTCACGCTTCTGTTAGGCCTTTACAGCTCTCACTGCCTTGAGGATTTTCCGAAGCTAAAAAAACATTCCTAAAGCAAATAAATCTGATAAAGAACTGAAAACTACGTTTTTGGCAAGAGAAATTGGCAATCTTCCCTCCAAGGGGGGTCAAGTCCTATCGAGAAGACCACAAAGCTATTAAGCTTGACGCACCACACCTCTCGGCATATCACGCAACTGGCCAGTTCTTCCGCGGTCTAAGACAGGATCGTTAATATTATAGCTTTAATGGGTACACTGGTTTATTTTTCTATGCGTTAGTTTGACAGCAAGCGGGTCGTTATTTTTCTTTAAGTATTGCAGAGCAGGAATGGTGAGAATGGTGCGATCCGAACGGCAAGTGGTAAAGCCGCAATCAAAGACGGCACTAATTACTCCCGATTTTTTGCGCACCCTCCAGTCTCCTGGCCGAAATAAATAACGTTTTTTACACTTTATGCTTCGGTTTCCAGAGTATCATTTTGCTGACTGCTGGTAGCAGGTTGGGTGATTTGAGTTATGCCTGGCAAAGCTGAGATTTTGAGAAAATGATGTTTCTAGTCATTGGTGATTCCGATATGCTAGAAAGCAACGTGACATTAGGTGCAGGAAGAAGACTTGGACACACATATAAAACTTACAATGACTTTCTATTTTCTCTTTGCAGTGAGTGGAAAGACACGTTAAAAACTGAAAGAGAAGCATTTGCTGTGAAATTAAAGCAACAATCAAGAAAAATACGAGACTTGGAAATCAAAACCAAGTTTCAGCAGAGTGAGGTATGCAATAGAAGCAATACAAACAATCTTATAATCTGATGTCCTTGAAACTGAAGTAAATCACCAGTTACACAAAGCTAACTATAGTACTCTAAGTAATATTTAGAAAATCTCGCCTAATTGCTTATATCTACGATCGGTTATTTTACATTGGAGATTTTTAAAAAGGGGATTCAGACTTTTTCTTTATTTTTGCTGAAATTTGTTCTTGTTCGCCAAGATACTGAGATCAAAAACAAATTTCAGCAGAATAAAGTATGTAATAACAGTAATACAAATCAAATCTGATGTCCTTAATGCAAGTAAAAAGTTACACAAGGCTAACTTTTGTACTTTAATAAGTAACATTTTGAAAATCGTAATTATTCACTTAATCAGAGATTTTTGCTTTATTTCTGCTGAAACTTGGTTTTGATCTCCGAATCTTGGAGATCAAAAACAGGTTTCAGCAGAATGAAGTATGCAATAATAGCAATACAAATAAATAGTAGTTACATAAGGTTAACTTTTGTACTGTAAGTAACACTTGAAAATCGTAATTAATCACTCAAATAGAGAGTTTTGCTTTATTTCTGCTGAAACTTGGTTTTGATCTCCAAATATTGGAAATCAAAAACAGGTTTCAGCAGAATGAAGTATGCAACAAATAATAGTAGTTACTTGCAAGGTTAACTTTTGTACTCTAAGAAGCATTTTCAAAAACCTAAACTATTCACTAATTAGAGATTTTTGCTTTATTTCTGCTGAAACTTGGTTTTGATCTCCAAATCTCGGAATTCAAAGACAGGTTTCAGCAGAATGAAGTATGCATGCCAATAATAGCAAATTGCTATACAAGTAAATAATAGTAGTTCACAAGGTTGACTTTTTTAATTCTAAGTAACATTTTGAAAATCGTAATAAATCACTTAATCAGAGAGTTTTTGCTTTATTTCTGCTGAAACTTGGTTTTGATTTCCAAATCTTGGAGGTCAAAAGCAAGTTTCAGCAGAATGAAGTACGCAATAATAGCAATATGTAAATACCTACACAAGGTTAACTTTTTAACTTAGCCTATTTACTTAAGTCTAGGAAATTAACGTTTGAAAAGGAGGATTTTCACGTTTTTGCTTTTTTTCTGCTGAAATTTGCTTTTGATCTGCAATACAAATGACATCTGATGTCAAAAGTTACGAAAGGCTAAGCATGATACTCCGTCTCTGCACATCTTGTCTATTTACTAGACATGTCAAGTTTGTGCCTTCCTTTACTGTATTAAAGATAAAAAAAAACACCAAAGACCAACTGGAACGCAATGAAAGGTTGGCGTCGTTTTCAATCGCCTTAGACGAGGAGAAGGAGGCGTTACAAGTTACAATGCGATCTTTGGAGAAAGAAGGTTATAAGATGAATCGTCTTCTTAAGGTAAATAAACAATTCATTGTCTGTTCTTGAAAAATACCTGTTCAGAATTTTTAGTCGAACAAGCTTATAAATACATCCGCTTCCCAGCTTGATAGCACCGGATTAATTGAAACTTAGGCGTGTAACAAACGGATTTTGGAAAGGTGCCTTTTAAGATCTACATGCAAAGACGTCACTTAACTAGCTCTGTTGAACTAGAAATTTCCTATTGAAATAAAATAAAAAACTACCTAACACATTAAGGCCAACTTGAATATGAAGAACCCGAAAAGCTTGAAATTGACCCAGTGCTAATGTACGATCGATTTCCTACTGTCATTCGTCCTCAATTCAAGAATGAGCACTTACTGCACAAATCCCACAGAGCCAGATTCAGTTTGAAGTCAAGTGTGTCAGTCTAAATATCTCTTATTATTTCCATCTTTTCGCAGCAAACGGATGCTGAACTTTCAAAAGTCAAGGAGCTCAACGAACAAAATGCTTTTCTGTGGGAATCTAAATCGGCAAAAGATCTTGGAAATGCCGAGGAAAGAGTTAAAATATTGGAGAGCGATAATTTAGCTTTGAGGAAAAAGAATGACCTCGCAGAGAGAGAACTTCAAGTGAAATGCAAAGAGGTATGAACAGGCTTTGTCAGTAGAAGAACGACGCGACAAAGGACGATCAATAATGACATAGCACACGGCTTTTAGGATTAAGTATAAATAACAGCGGACCTGAGTCCTGGTCTCCACTGTTACATTTTACTTGTTTTAGCATCGTGTGATTCATCAGTAACCGACTAATAATAGTAATAATAATAATAATAATAATAATTTATATAGCACCTATCCAGTTCTGCTCTAAGCGCTTCACGATAGGTCAAGAATAAATTAAAAAGCTAAATTAATGTATACTGAGGAACAAAAATTAACCCTGCTAGGAATCATAAGGAATGGATGAATGTGTCGATGCCTGAATCACCGAATGATTCGCTGACTGACTGACTAGCTGACTGACTGACTGACTGACTGACTGACTGACTGACTGACTGACTGACTGACTGGTTCACTGACTTATTGACTGATTGACTGAATGTCTGGCTGACGCATTGATTGACTCACTGACTCACTGGGTGTCACACTAACTCATTGACACTGACTGCTTTGTTCACACTGTTTAGCGTTCAGTTTACTTAGTACAATGTCATAAGAACATAGTTAACAACGTAAATACTGGACTACATACAATCAGGAAGCGTTCACACAAATTAGTGTGCAACCGCCAAAATGGCAAAGCTTTTACGTTGAATATTGAGCTAAATTTAATGTCCAAGTGTGCAAGTAATTATGACCGAATGAATCACTTTAAAGCCTATCTAGCACACAAGAAGCTGAAAATGTGACAAATATTTAAAGAAGTAATTAACTTTTATCATTTTTCCATTTTTGTCTGGTTGGAAGACCAGCAACAATTGTAAGTAATAGTTTCTTTCGATTTGTTGCTCAGCTTTTAATTGGTAAAATAGATACCTGTGTATGGAGGTGTTTTCGTTTGTGTCGTCTCCACTTCTGGTAACTTCTTCCACTTCTCTTTATATTGTTTTTACCCTTTCAAACTACTGCTTCTTTTTACATTGTACCCAGTTACGTATTTATAAGTATGTGTGAATGTGTAAATAATCTTACTCCTTTATCTGATTATGTCACAACTCTCCAATCCCCTTTTACATCCTCTCCCCCACCCCCTAAGTCAAACTCTGATTCTCTGAAAGATTTTAATATGGAATAGTTGAGTCAGTAGACGACTTCTTTGAACAAAAGTTAATGCTTGGCACTGACTCGTACTTTTGTGACGGTACTAAGACGTTTCGGCTAACTTTTAAGCCGTCATCAGTTTTAAGCCAGTCACTTGATGTTGTTACGCGTGGTTTTAAAATTTTCAAAACCTTGCGCGTGTTGTATACCCGTGACTACAAAGAATGGTTTCTTTGCGTAAAGATGCTGTTTAAGATCTCGGTAACAGGAGAATGCGCCGGTATTACTGATTTTTTATTTATTCTATTCACTATCAGATATGCTGAGAAGATAAGTAAGCTGGAACATAAGGTAACTAAAAATTAATTTCATAGCAATTTACCCATGCATTAATTCCATCAGCCATAGCGTAATTACAATTCATTTTTGCTATCATAAGAAAGTCAAAGCATTCTCGCATTTGGCTCTGTTGTTTTTGTTGTTGTTGTTTCCATTGTTTTGCTGGGTTGAGCAGGTGATCTTCTTGTTGTTTTGTTATCGTTGTCGATGCTATGGCGTTGAAGTTGTGTTATCGTTTTATTGTCTTGTTGCTCTCTTTGTGTTTAACGGATGATTTTGATGTTTGAACTGAAAGAAGTGAGCTGCATCTGGGTTAATTGAACATTTTTTTTTTTTTTTTTTATTTCAATAGAAAAAAAGAGGAAAAAATACACACAACAAATCGTCTAAATATACAAAAAAAATATACAAATACAATTATTAGCACACAAAATCAAAAACACACTAAATTCAAAAATTACAAATTACAATACTATTACTCGTCTTTCAATACACTCTTTTTTAGTAAATCGCTTCAACTACACTTAAATTTTTCGAAGTTGTATTTAAATTTTACATTGGCTAAAAATTTATTTAATGACAGCTCTCTATTTAATAATTTCTGATTGTATAGATAATATTTCGCGTATAAAAAGGTGAAGTTTAACTTTCTAATAATATCTACCGGTAATTCTTTGTTTATGTTATCCTTGTCTTTACCGAAGATTAATTCAGTTGGGGAAAGGGTGAGAGAGGTGGCATTTTCTTTATTAAACCATTTTATCACCTCTGCGAAGAATAGTTGGCTCCAATTACAATTGTGGAAAGTGTGAATTATGGAGTCGTTCAATTCACAATATGGACACTTTGCGTCCTCTGCCACACCAAAAAGAAATAATTCCTTTTTGGTGACTACTATTCTGTGTAAGAGTTTGAAGTAAAATTCCCTAAGCTTGTTATCTCTACATACGTTCCTTACGCGACTAAAAAAAGGTTGTAGAGATGCTTGGCCAACTTGCAGTTCTCTTTCCCATTTAGAGGTGGCCTTCGGTTCAATTTTTTCTTTATTTACAAGGAGCTGGTAGTAGTCTTTGTTTTTCATTTTGGTTAAGTTGATGGAGGTCTCTGGGGAGAGGTGAAACATAGTGCTTCACCCCACAATCTAATGTACGCAAACGAGATAAAGTCTAGATCTGGGGTCGAAATGGTGGACCAAGAGCCAATACAATGAAGAATGCATTTATTAATTACTTTCACTTAATAACAACCAAATGTTTTAGAAATTTGCTATATCGGTTGAAAGTGTTTACTAAACCATCTTCACGGAGAGGTCCGATTTGGGTGGGCGTTCACGTGCTGATAGCTTTTCCACAGAAAGTACCGGAAGACGTGGTGATTACCACTGACAATTCCTCTTCCTGCAAAAATTTACCCTAATGGTACTGGACACTGGAAACAGGACACAAGTTCAAATAGAGAAACAGAAATTAAATAATATATATTTTTAAACTTTGAACCGCAATTTCCCGACAGATTTGTCGTTGTAATGGAAAGGTCCTCCTCAGCCTCACGAGGTGATGGGATTGCTGACGAGTGTTACTAAAATTAAAACTTAAAACTCTTGTCCTTGATTTATTGCCTCATAATAACTCTTTTTTAGATTAAGAAAAGACATCAAGTCCCTTACTCAGCAGTCCGAGTTATGGAGGAATAAATTCAGACAAATCAAGGATGAGAAAGCTGTTATCACTGACAAATTAACGAGTCAGTGTAGAAACAAATGCAGTCGGAGAGGCAAGATCATTGAGGTAAAAATAGCAACCATGAGATTAAAATGTGAGAGCCCACAGCTCAGTTATCAATAATTTCTCCCTTAAAAAAAGTTTAAAAAAATATCCAGTAGCAATGTTTCCATACCAGTCAACACAGGGTTAAAGAGTACATGCTATCTAACAGTCATATGGAATTGTATGAGACCGGTGGAAATTAACAACTCCTCTTTTTTTGGTGGGTTCGAAATTGAACTGATACTGAACTGAACTAATAACTTTATTTATACAAGGTAAAATTCATCAGTAAAAGTCTCTGCAATTACCACAAATAAATATATACATATATTAACAAAAAGAAAGAAAAAAACTGCTTTACATGAATGCCGTGTTTGAAAATTATTGAACAAGGGTACAGGAATTTTAATTCCTATAAACTTAAAAGTTCATAAAGGAAATCGTCAAGATGTCGCCTGATACACAAGCTACATGTACATGACCGGCGTTCGGATCCTCGGTCTTTCTCACTGAGTGTTCTTGCTCTCCATTTTGCGGCCCGGATTCTGTCCGAATTCTGCCAAACTCCCGAATCGTCTGCGTCTCGTTACGTGAGCAAAAAGGTGCCATATTCTAGTTCAATAACGAAAGCCTTATCGCTTTTGTCATTTATGCTTTACACGCGTTATAAAATACACAACCGATTAGTTGGTGCGTTACATCAGCAAAATTTTAGAAATCTTATTCGGACTGCAAACCACTTCCCAAATCACATTCTTCAACATATCGTCTCCTTTTTCCTTTGTTTAGACTGAAAAGGCAACAAACGCTGAGCTACAAAAGTAAGTTTACTTCAGCTACCGTTTAAATGAATGCGTTGTTTTTATTTCATTGATTTTGTAAGTGTTTTGCGACTGGTTAACCCTTTAAGCCCCAGTAGTGACAAGCATCTAATTTCTCCTTAAACTGCCTCTACTTGATCACACCTACACCTCTTGAGAATAAAAAAAAAACCAAAGAAGATGAGATATCCTGATTTATTAGAATTCATCCAGCTAGTTGTATAAGAAATATATATTGATAGCAGTAAGGAGAAAATGCATCTTGATATTGGGGCTTAAAGAATTAAAGTAGACTGAACAGAGGGTCACGATAAGCTTGTCCAGCGGTTGCTATCAAAATAACAACCAAACTGAAAGGCTAACTGTTCCAGCTTTCACGTCAATTGTGACAGCCCCGGCTTTGCGAATTGTTATTAGCATTGCTAATCGTGTAGTTTTGATTTGTTTATTTCTAATACTTAGGAACATCGCAGCACTAAAGAAGGAAATGAGTTTGCTCTCACAGGATAATGGATTTCTGAAAGAGGAGGTATGTGGCTTAATTCGAGACTTGTTATTTGTTACTTTTCGCTTCACGTTTTTCGCACCTTCCCAGAATAAAAAGGCCCTATCCTGTAGAGCCCGCGGCTCTTCAGTCAGCGGATGTTCGCCGCGCGATACTCTGCTGGAAAAATAGAAAACATGGGCCGTTGGTATCGAAAGAACACAGGAACAGCATAAGCTAGTCAGAACATTTTTCCATTACACTGGGAGCCTATCCACTGACCTGAAGGCCGCGGACTCTGGCCTCCTGTTTTATTCCACTCCTGTCCACTGTTCGCAACAATCTGAATGCTATTGAAAATTGACGCGCAGCCACGATAAGACATATCAAAAATCGAAGAAAACGTTCTCTGGCTAGAATTAAAAATAATAAAATCGAGCTTTCGGCTGTCGGGCTACAGAGAAATGCCGTTTTTGTATCCACCCGGCAGATTAAATGGCTTCGTTAGTAAGTCACATTTATAATGTTTTGTTTTGTTTTTATTAGTTTGGCTTGTTGTTTTACTTTATTCTACTTTACCAAAGGATCGTGACAACAGTTTCAGATGTTGTTACCCTAAAATGACATTTGGTTTTGTTTGTTTTCAGAATTACAATCTTCAGTATTATGGTGGATTTGTTGGATCCTTACGAAGAGTTAAGCGTTTTTTCAGTCGTCTGGCTGACCCCCTGTTATCGTGATTTTAGCTGTTGAAACTTTTTGCCTAGCTGAAGACGTATCCCTTAAATTAAAATTGAAACAAAATACTTCTGTGGATTATGTGATGTGTAAAAATTTAATACCGGAACTAACTGTACATTTATTTTTTTTCATTGCAATATTGAATGTAAAACTGATTTTAAAAAACCGCCGCTCAAAGTTTATTTTTGGCTTTGGGAGCTCGCGTGCTACCATGTGTAAATTTCTAGGTTCAGTGCCACAATTCTAGGCGCACAGCTAAAAATGTTAGGAGCACAGCTCAAAATACTGGTGACATCAAAGAGAACTGAAAATCAGAAAGCGTGCTTTGCTTGACTTTTCTGACTTGCCTCACTAGTATTCAGTGTCTTCAGTTCAGTTTTCAGTTCAGGTATTCAGTGAGATCAAAACTACTGATCTTCAAGGTACTTTTAAAAACAGTAGATAAAAGTAGAATATTAAATGTACGCGACAAGCGCTCGATAAAGGTGATGAAGCAGCGAAATACAGTGATTAGGGTAGATTTAACCGATGAAAGGTTGGGATGTTAAAGGGACGCCACAGGCGTTCGATGATGGCAAGTTATCACTGTTATTAGCTGTCTTCGTGGCCATCAAGATAAGGGGGGATGATGAGCCAGATGAGCTCACCAGCGATACTGCTTTGGAAAAAGGATCCAAAATTTTTTAAATAAGCGCTTAACGCTATTTCAAAAGAGCGAGCTCGAGACATTGCAAACTCGGCTGTCGTGCGCCTATGAAGACTCTCTATAAATGTAGGCCCTTCTTAGCTAGTCCTAAAATGAATTACAAATCCTTCTTACTTAGTTAATAGTAATCAAATAAATATCTTATTGTAATTTATTAAAATAGTCAGTAAAAAAAGTTGTTGCCGGCTTGATTGATGCTCGTGCCCTTTAGCCCATGCAGGCTTGGTTTAAGATTGTCCTCCCCTCATCACGTGTTTATCTGTTAACCGTATGTTTTTCATGTCGTCACGATTATTCTCGGTTTCAGAGATGGAGAGGAACACTGTGGTGAAGTTTTGATTTGCACAGGGTGTCGTTGGAGGCGCGAGGGATTTTCCTGCCGGTCTAGCGTCTTTCTCCTGCCCGAATACTAAAGCGACGTGTTACCCAAGGGTTTTGGGTATACGGTATAAAGAGAGCCTCAGTACTGACTGTTACATTATTTTTTTCACATGGATCCTGATCATATGGCAATTGGGATATCATTTGATTTGAACAAGAGAAATGGAAGTTGCTGGAATACAGTATTCTATTTGGGTATATCGTGTAATTTATTTAAGGTAGATTGATGCACCCCTACTACTCTTAATCCCTCCTCCCCCTCGCCCCATCCCTAACCTACCCCGATATAAGTTAAAAAAGGCAATTTTCTTTCCGACATATTTAAGCCCTGGCCAAACGACAGTGAGAGACGACAAGGTTTGACAAGAGTTCAACTCTTTGAGAGCGTATGAGAATCCGTGAGAGTGTATGATTTAGAGGCCAAACGCAAAGAAGAATTTTGAACTTTTTACCTATTTTGAAATTGCAGCTTTTTCAATGAAAATCTTAGCAGATTTTTAAAAACTCTTCGCCTGAGAATACTATGAGAGTCGCCGGGAGTGCGCAAGAACTTCGGATCAAACGGTAGCGAGTTTGAACTGTTATGTTCCGGGCCAGGGCCTCAAATGTCAGGTGAATGACGATCACACACGGTTACCAAACACTTAAAATCCATTGTTCAGCCATTCAAGGGAAAAGGTAAGCAGTCTCAATAGAGCGGTAGTTGACAAATATTATGACGTGGAAGGACAATCTTTGATACCTACTTTCTGTTGTTTTCAGTTACTAAATCTCAGTGTAAAAGGTATCCTGTTGTAAGCATGGGTGCCCTGTACACATTCTCGATTTTTGGCGCGAAATCGTGACGTCACCTTCGTCACCAACGCGCAACTCTTTTCGCCGCTTCTCCGTTGATCCAGTGTAAAAGCTTATTTTATTTCGCTCACCCACTGAAATAAGAAACAGTTTACAGCTGTGTTTGCAGGACTCGACAAAGGCACGCTTTTCCTCTTTGACCAGTACATGGCTTCTTGTGAGATGTCACCTCCAAATCTTGTCACAGAATAGTTGAGACTTTCCCAAAAAATATGGTTGAACACAAATTTGGAAAGTGGTTGTTCAGTTCGGTGAGTTGGCAAAATACGTTTTGCGATACTACGTTGTTTGTCGTCCTTTAAGTAGAAAAATTACTTCACCGTTTAATCGAGTATAATGTTGTTATTGCTCCTAGAACATAGCCCTTCTGGACATCTTTAAAACGCTAATTAAATAGTTTTAAGCTGTTTTAAACAAGATTGTATTGTGTGCGAGTTTTAGGAGTTTTACAATATCCTAAGGCCCGGTTCGAACGTAAGACAATTCCATATGTATTGCATTTTAATAGCAATAGTTCCAGTAAGCGGTTTTTCTTTCTTTCCTTTTTTCGTCTTAGCAAAGACCTTAAGCGAATTTAACTCTAAACTTCGCCTTAATAGTCACATGTAAGCTTAATTCTTCATTTTCCATTTCACAGAAGATTTATAAATTTTCGCATTTTTGCTTTTCCTGCCCACAGGGATGATGAGATCAAAACTGACTAAAATTTCGAAGAAACCAGTTTTGTTCCCTCTTTTTCTTTCAGATGACAGTCAGTATTCGGCATTTATGGAAACAAACTCAATTTCTAATTAAAAGAGGGAACGAAAACAAAATTTCTCAAGGAAATGCATGAAAACAACGAAGAGAAGTAAGAAACAAATTTAGAGTTGCTTGTCCAGTATTGAAGGATTGCGTGACAAAACCGCGCGCGCATCGAGCCGAAATTGGCTTATTAGGCATGTAGAGTCTTTTGTTACGTCATGAATGCGATAGTAAGCTCAGAATCAGACTGCGTTTTGAACGGACCAGTTGTGTTCACATTGCAAGCGCTCATTTACGAATATTTCCGATAATTAGACATTGAGATTGTTAAATATGGCTGCTATCAGGGAAGGTAATTTGAGTTTCGCTCTTTTTCCGTGATCGCTTGGAATGTGTAATTGTTTTTATTTTCGGTTTGCCACTTTATCCTGAATCTTGAGCTTTTCTCCACAGCAGCATATGAACTAGGGCCAGGCGAGATTCCTCCATTCCCGGTTCCATACTGTCAATCGAATGAACTTGAACCAGGCGAAATCAGACAATATGCAGTAAGTAAACATGTTTGCGTTGGTTAGCAATTAAAAGTAGTCACAATTTAGGCATATTTCTTTCGCCCTACTTCTTTTGCTGCGGAAACGATGGACGTTTATTTATAAGTTAGTTAGCTAGCTAGTTAGTTAGTTATTTATTTTTGTTTATTTATTTATTTATTTATTTAATTTTCCCTCATGCTATCATCCGGGGAAAAACGTTATCAGTTTTAAATTACAGTGAGACAATGTACACCAAAAAATCTTGTTTTGGCTTAGAAGCGCTTAAGATGTGGCTCAGAAATTTGGCAAATGGGGATACCCAGCCAAGCCTGTAGAGTAAAAAATTACTTACGAACAAATCCTAACATCTTTGAAATGTGAGCAAAAATGCTCCAGTGTCAAGAACCTCTTATCGTAAAGACATGTGATGGTTTCGAAGTCAACAATGGGCGATAGCATTTCCCAACTTTCCAAAAATCATCTCATTACTGATCTGACAAAGATCTCATCGTTTTCGCGCGGCGAAGCCAACCAGCTGGCACGGATTGTATTCTCGTTGAATGATTATCAAAACTACCGTCTATCATAATACACCAGCATTTTCGGGCTATGTTCAGAAAGTGTTAAAAACGAGTTTTATTTACTAGAATGACGCTCAGTTCAACTGTTTTAAAATTAATTAACCTTTGAGCTCAAGTGAAATAGCGCTGATTTAGTTTCGAAGAGTCTTCTAGATCGTCTGAGTTATGAATCTTGTTGTTGTTGATGGCAAAACTCTTTTTAAAACAAGGTGTAGGCTGGGAGGAAATCTAGAAGAAAATGGAGATATCGAGAATAAGTTAGACAGGATCACTGATCAGGGTGGGATGCTAATAAATATAAAAGTTTTTATAAAAATGGCGATTTAGGACCGAAGTAAAACCTGTCTCCTCAGGCGTTCGCATAAATTGCGAGCTGCTTCAGAATTTTAGGGGGTTTTTTTGTGCGGAAAGTGTCAGTTACTAAGACTAAGAATTTGATAAGTTTTATTGGCTAATGAAATTTAGCCCGACACTAACACTCACCCGTTCACCGCTGGAGAGTAAAATAACTCCGGTGGAAAGTAAAAAAACTCAATTGACCAAAAATACTTGCCCGATCAGGCAAGTGGTTTTCCGCAGTTTGGAAAGTAGTTTTTTGGTGCTCAAACAGCCAGGTAGAAAAATGAATACATGTAGAAATAAATAAATAATACAATAAGTTGTTATTAAAAGAAGAACTCCTTTTCGGAACGCCAAGAATATCCACAAAATCCGCAAGCGTAATACCTGGCGTAGAAAGACTGGGCACAAAATGGATGATACAATAGAGGGTCGAGCAGCACTGGGGATGAGAAAATGTTATCCGCCATTTTGAGTAACGTTCTCTCACGTTTGCCATCGATCGACAACATAAGCCCTTTTTGTTTTGGCATTTTGCACGCACTAGCGATGAACAGCACGTTCACGCCAAGTGGGTTTTCAACTTTGGGGAAGATAAATCAGATTGGAGCTCTTGTCTATCTGTCATCTGTGGACATATTGGACTGCTCAGTGCGAGTTACTGTAGAAGGTCCTCCTGTTTCTGATTTTGATCCACATCCTACACTGAAAAGTTGGTGGAACAGTGGCCCAAGAGCAAGGCGCCCCAATTTCAATGATTAAGGAAGAACTTAAGACACAACATTAATTCTCTGTTTGGTAAATTAAACTTTATTGTCTTTATTGATTCTGGCTAGTAAACAATATGCTTCCTTCGGTTCTGGAAAGGAATTTTTTGCTGTGGAAAGAAAATTTTTTTAATGTACTTTCCACACTGGCAAGTTATGTCAAAAGTAAGTGTCAAGCCCTGTATACCCCAGCGGTAAAGGTTCGTTAAGTTGATACCATACTGACAAAAGTCGAAAGCAAAACTGTAAGTCAAGTTTAAGTTTAAGTCTTCAAACATACACTTCTTAGTTCCCCTTTTATTTCACTCAGCAAAACAAACGGACTGATCATTTTTTGGGTTTATTATACACCACTGTTTTCAATTGAGGTGTTTTCATGAACCTCTAAGCTAGTCCGTAGCCAAGTTTCGAGTTTTCCAAATTCGTTTTCAGCGTTATTTTTTAAAACTCAGCCAAGTCCCGCGTTTCTCTCGTCATGACTTCACGATGCCCAAGATCGTCCTGACAAAAAGATTGAAAATTTTTATGGCATAATTTTTTTAATTTTTTTTAGGAGAGGGGAATGCGTAAAAATTGAAGGAAGAATAATTTCCTTTCTCTCAGTTTCAGCCTTTACAAGCACAAACCTCACCTTACCCATTTCAACCTTCACAAGTACAAGTTCTGACACAGCCTTTTCAACCTTTACAAGTGCAACCTTCATCTCAGACTTTACAGCATTTACAAGTGCAGCCATCAACTCAGACTTTGCAGCATTTACAAGTGCAACCTTCATCTCAGACTTTACAGCACTTACAAGTGCAACCTTCATCTCAGACTTTACAGCATTTACAAGTGCAACCTTCATCTCAGACTTTACAGCATTTACAAGTGCAACCTTCATCTCAGACTTTACAGCATTTACAAGTGCAACCTTCATCTCAGACTTTACAGCATTTACAAGTGCAACCTTCATCTCAGACTTTACAGCATTTACAAGTGCAACCTTCATCTCAGACTTTGCAGCATTTGCAAGTGCAGCCATCATCTCAGACTTTGCAGCATTTACAAGTGCAGCCATCAACTCAGACTTTACAGCATTTGCAAGTGCAACCTTCATCTCAGACTTTACAGCATTTGCAAGTGCAGCCATCATCTCAGACTTTGCAGCATTTGCAAGTGCAACCTTCAGCCCAGACTTTTCCGCCTTCGCAGGTTTCAGCACACCTTTATCAGTCTTCACAAGTGCGGGCTTTAAGTCACGTTTTTCAGTCTTTACAGATGCAACCTTCTGCCCCAGATTTCCAGTTTTTTCAAGTGCAACCTTCAGCTCAAACTTTCCAGTCTTCACAAGTGCAAGCCTTGCATCACCTTGGTCAGTCACCACAAGTGCAATCTTCACCTCAGACTTTTCATCCTTCACAATTGCAAGCGTCAGCTCACCCAAACGGAGTTAGAAGAAGTCAGCTGCTAACAACGTAAGTGATGACAAGCAGTACTTACAAGAGGATTGCGAGGGCCGCGGAGGAATCTGGAGGGGGCTGCATGAAAAATCCTATCTAGTGATGGTAGAATTTAAGGAGAAACCCAATTTAATAAGCTTTCCAACCACAGCTTTTCCTGTTCGTGACTGGTTATCGCTGGTGAGAGATTTTATGTAAAAGTTTTTGCTAACCGCTATTATCCTTCATTGTTACACAGGCAGACATGTTGGGATAACGGAGTTGCACAAGTGCAGGTTGGTGTTTTTATCAATAAGCTCATTTAACTTGAGAGTCAACGAGTTGACGGCTTTAGTTTATAAAATCTAAACATTTTATGAAGTATGTCCAGGTGTTTATAAAACCTTTTCTCGACTGATTCTCAAACAAGTCGCAAAGCTACAATTAAACCGTTTCGTGAGCCACTCAGCTGAGTATCTACAGGGTGATAAAGTGTTTGCTTTCTGTTTCAGAATTCGCAAGAGGCTTTTTCCGCAAGTAAACGGGAAAGTTACAAGATCAAGAAACTTGAAGGACTTTTACTGTAAGTTATATTTCTCACTTGCTAGATCGAAATGGATCATTTGCTTAAGTGTTGTTTCCTAATCTTGCTTTATATTTTACGTAAAATTTATTTACCTTTTGGAAACTCAGGAAGACAAATGACCATCTCATCTCTTAAGGAAAAAAAAACACCCAAAACTTGAAAAGAAAACATGTAACTGGCTTCAAGCGCGAAGAACCGCATCTTATACGTGGCTTAGTCACGCTTCTGTTAGGCCTTTACAGCTCTCACTGCCTTGAGGATTTCCCGAAGTTAAAAAAAAGTCCTAAAGCAAATAAATCTGATAAACAGCTGAAAACTACGTTTTTTGCAAGAGAAATTGGCAATCTTCCCTCCAAGGGGGCTTATATCTTATCGAGAAGAGCACAAAGCTATTAAAGCGCCACTGGGACCAGAATTTTGGTTTTCCATGTTTTTACAGTTTCGAAGATAGTTTGTGGTTCTTAGTCACCATGCCAAATTTCAGCTCATTGCGACGACTGGAAGTCACTTTTTTCGGACGGTTTTTTGTCGAGATTTTGCGGCCGCCATTACTGGCCCTTGTTCCGGAAGCTGGCTTGCGAATTAGCGGAAGTGACGTCAGAGGCTCACCTCAAACCCGGTGCCTTCAGATGGTTACGGTACTTACCGCAGGAAATTTAACTGTCCTAGAGGAAAGATTTCTTGCCAACTGTTTGCTACTTGTGTTGTACAATACTACAACAATAAATCCAACCATCGAGCTGGTATATCGCTCCATCGAAGCCCTGCGAGCGAACTCGCAGTGGAAAAAAGGACAATGTTCCTACCACACACACTGCAAATTTCAACCCACGCGGCATTAACGTGGTCTGTTTTGATCACTTCAAGGAAAACTTTTTCCAAAGGGCTGTTCATGTCTCAAGATCCCAGAGGTCGATCATTCCATTGTCCATTCCAACTATATGGAAAAAACAACCCGAAAAAACATTATCTGCGCGAACAAGACGAAAGGTACCTAAACTAGTAACGCAGTTGAAGTGATAGTTTGTTTCTTTTTCAGCGCATCCACCATTGTGCAAAACTGATTTTCTTTTACCGTACTTTAAAACTTATTATCGTCGTGAAAAACCCTTTCAGTACTACCGTCTGCTAGCGCGAAGATCCTCGGCGAAGTCAAAAAAAAAAAAGCAGCCTGGGCGAATGTAGGACCACCGTGACTAAGCCGATATAGTTTGCACTGCTTATCTTTTTCATTTTTTAATTCCACGTGTGTTAATTTCAAAGCAGTAATCGCTTAGAAGCGTGGCCATTTGTTTTATAACATACCATCCTGAATGTGGAGAAACTTTTCGCTCCTTATTCCCTGTCGGTGAAGAGTCGATTGACATTGTTGTTCGAGGTATATAAAGGCTTCAATAGATCAGATATTCGGTGCGTGGAAATTGAAGTTGGGAAAAATATTACACGTCACTATTTTCCTGAGGGCTTAACAAATGTTATTTCTTTTAACTGTCATAGCAATCTTAGTAAATGAACTACCAAGGAAAATGATTAAATAATAATTATTATTTTTACGCAGCGATAAGGTAAGCGAAAGCTTCGTTTCCTTGGCGGTCCGCATGTTGTTGTTGTAGCGGAAAATTTTCCTAATGGCTTTTAATTTTGACTACAATTGTTTAGATTTCGGTCACACAAGGCCTCCAGTTCTTGAAAAAAGGTTTTGATTTGTTTCACTTCTTTCGGCTCAAGTTAAGAATTCTATAGAAATTGTTTAAAATATTTAATTTAGCAGTGCCAAGCACTCGTGTTTTAATTTATTAAGCGATCACTGTACTATGATGGACACGATAAGCTGCCTGCCAGCTGACTACAACATTACGGTTTTTCGATTCAAGAAAGTTTCCCAGACTATGCCAAGAATGGCCAAAAATCTCAATGCTTTTTTTAAACTATGCAATGAACATAAACAACGGCAGACAAAGTATAGCTTCTTTTATTGTCTCCCACGCCTACAATAAATTCACGGAACCGATGCTTGACAGTTCGCAAGCATCAAAGGCTATAAAGTTATTCATAGGTGTTTTGTCTAAATTTCCACAGCTGAAAAAATCAGTTCTTCGAATAGCCATGTCTATTTTGCTAGAGTTTTATTCAGTGGATAACCTACCTTGGAATGGATAACTTTATCCGCTAGATACCCGGTGGCTGAACAGCTGTCTGGCAGATAGCGCCATCCAAGCTTTGAACAACCGACATGAAGCAAGCGATAAATTTTATCCCCTGGACAGCAACTTATCCGTTGGAAAAGAGTTATCCACCTTTTGAGCAACTGGGGCTTGAACTATGATCATTGTACAAGCATATTTCGCTTATGTTTTGAAGAACTACCGCCAAACAACTCAAATAGAAATAATATGGCGAGAAAAAAAACGCACTTTAAACAGTTTGTTGACAAGTTTATCAGTTGAAATCTCACATCAGTTCCTTTTTTTTTTACATCGTACGGCAAGAAAAATTCATTTGCCGAATGAAACGAATCCTCAGATGCTTCGGAAGCCAAAGACTGTTCCGAATTGGAGGAATACTCCTCGGAGGTTTCCCAGTCGACGGTAGGCATCTTGAGTCAAAACACAAGGAGATGCGACTGAGGTGAGCCTCTGACGACACGAGCTATTAAATTTCGCAATCACCAAGGAACACGTTTTCAGTAATGGCGGACACATTTAACGCGACTTTGGAGCTAAAAAATATTAGGATGGAAGGTTTGTTGTTCAGTTTTCTGAGGAAATATAAACAAAACGCGATATTCTGCGACAGAATTTGGCCGAAATAACCCTATGAATTTTCGTCCCAGTGGCACTTTAAGCTTGACGCACCACACCTCTCGGCATATCACGCAACTGGCCAGTTCTTCCGCGGTCTAAGACAGGATCGTTAATATATCATAGCTTTAATGGGTACACTGGTTTATATTTCTATGCCTTAGTTTGACTGCAAGTGGTCGTTATTTTTCTTTAAGTATTGCAGAGCAGGAATGGTGAGAATGGTGCGATCCGAACGGCAAGCGGTAAAGCCGCAATCAAAGACGGCACTAATTACTCCCGATTTTTTGCGCACCCTCCAGTCTCCTGGCCGAAATAAATAACGTTTTTTACAGTTTGTGCTTCGGTTTCCAGAGTATCATTTTGCTGACTGCTGGCGGCGGGTTGGGTGATTTGAGTTATACCTGGCAAAGCTGAGATTTTGAGAAAATGATGTTTCTAGTCATTGGTGATTCCGATGTGCTAGAAAGCACCGTGACATTAGGTGCAGGAAGAAAACTTGGACACACATAAAACTTACAATGACTTTCTATTTTTCCTCTGCAGTGAATGGAAAGACACGTTGAAAACTGAAAGAGAAGCATTTGCTGTGAAATTAAAGCGACAATCAAGAAAAATACGAGACTTGGAAATCAAAACCAAGTTTCAGCAGAGTGACGTATGCAATAGAAGCAATACAAACAATCTTATAATCTGATGTCCTTGAAACTGAAGTAAATCGACAGTTACACAAAGCTAACTATAGTACTCTAAGTAATATTTAGAAAATCTCGTCTAATTGCTTGTATCTACGATCGGTTATTTTACATTGGAGATCTTTAAAAAGGGGATTCAGACTTTTTCTTTATTTTTGCTGAAATTTGTTTTTGATCTCCAAGATACTGAGATCAAAAACAAATTTCAGCAGAATAAAGAATGTTCCTGTTGTATAATACTGAAATCTGATGTCCTTAATGCAAGTAAAAAGTTACACAAGGCTAAATTTTGTACTGTAATAAGTGACATTTTGAAAGTCGTAATTATACACTTAATCAGAGATTTTTGCTTTATTTGTACTGAAACTTGGTTTTGATCTCCAAATCTTGGAGATCAAAAACAGCTTTCAGCATGAGGAAGTATGCAATAATAGCAACACAAATAAATAGTAGTTACATAAGGTTAACTTTTGTACTGTAAGTAACACTTGGAAAATCGTAATTAATCACTCAATCAGAGAGTTTTGCTTTATTTCTGCTGAAACTTGGTTTTGATCCCCCCCAAAAAACAGATTTCAGCAGAATGAAGTATGCAACAAATAATAGGAGTTACTTGCAAGGTTAACTTTTGTACTCTAAGTAGCATTTTCAAAAACCTAAACTATTCACTTAATTAGAGATTTTTGCTTTATTTCTGCTGAAACTTGGTTTTGATCTCCAAAATCTTGGAATTCAAAAACAGGTTTCAGCAGAATGAAGTATGCATGCCAATAATAGCGAATTGCTATACAAATAAATAATAGTAGTTCACAAGGTTGACTTTTTTTATTCTAAGTAACATTTTGAAAATCGTAATAAATCACTTAATCAGAGAGTTTTTGCTTTATTTCTGCTGAAACTTGGTTTTGATTTCCAAATCTTGGAATTCAAAAACAGGTTTCAGCAGAATGAAGTATGCATGCCAATAATAGCAAATTGCTATACAAACAAATAATAGTAGTTCACAAGGTTGACTTTTTTTATTCTAAGTAACATTTTGAAAATCGTAATAAATCACTTAATCAGAGAGTTTTTGCTTTATTTCTGCTGAAACTTGGTTTTGATTTCCAAATCTTGGAGGTCAAAAGCAATTTTCAGCAGAATGAAGTACGCACTGATAGCAATATGTAAGTAGCTACACGAGGTTAACTTTTTAACTTAGCCTACTTACTTAAGTCTATTGAATTTACGTTTGAAAAGGAGGATTTTCACGTTTTTGCTTTTTTTTGCTGAAATTTGCTTTTGATCTGCAATACAAATGACATCTGATGTCAAAAGTTACGAAAGGCTAAGCATGATACTCCGTCTCTACACATCTTTTCTATTTACTAGACCTGTCAAGTTTGTGCCTTCCTTTACTGTAAGATAAAAAAAAAACGCCAAAGACCATCTGGAACGCAATGAAAGGCTGGCGTCGTTTTCAATCGCTTTAGGAGTCTGATAGGCAAATTGGTATCAAACAGAATATGCTTTTTCAACCAGTGAATTCATTTTGTGTGGATGCGAATATAATACGAATACTATTGAAAACGTACTCGTTTTGTCGTCCGCGAGGCATTAAGGCACATAACAGTAGCTAGAAATTGCTTTTGCCTGAATTGAAAAAGAAGGGCAAACCCCGTAGTGGATGTCACCTAAGTTTGTCGATAAATTTATTAAAAAATGTTGTTCCTTTTTTCACAGATAAAAGAGCATAAAAAAGCCAGAGCTGTGGCCGAGGATATGTAAGCATTTTTTTATTGTTTGATATTGCTTTGATCTGACCGTCACTTCTCTTTTTGATCATCCAGCGTGTTAGATCGTCCGTGCAATGCACAATATCAATGTTTTGACGTTCATTTCTTCACGTGTAAAGGTTGAAAAAAACAGACGAGGAGAAGGCGGCGTTACAAGTTACAATGCGATCTTTGGAGAAAGAAGGTTATAAGATGAATCGTCTTCTTAAGGTAAATAAACAATTCATTGTCTGTTCTTGAAAAATACCTGTTCAGAAACAACAGATTAGTTTTTAGTCGAAAAAGCTTATAAATTCATCCGCTTCCCAGCTTGATAGCACCGGATTAAATGAAACTTAGGCGTGTAACAAACGGATTTTGGAAAAGTGCCTTTTAAGATCTCCAAAGACATCACTTAACTAGCTCTGTTGAACTGGAAATTTCCTAGTGAAATAAAATAAAAAACTACCTAACACATTAAGGCCAATTTGAATATGAAGAGCCCGAAAAGCTTGAAATTGGCCCGGTGTTAATGTACGATCGATTTCCTACTGTCATTCGTCCTCAATTCAAGAATGAGCACTTACTGCACAAATCCCACAGAGCCAGATTCAGTTTAAAGTCACGTGTGTCAATCTAAATATCTCTTATTATTTCCATCTTCTCGCAGCAAACGGATGCTGAACTTTCAAAAGTCAAGGAGCTCAACGAACAAAATGCTTTTCTGTGGGAATCGAAATCGGCAAAAGATCTTGGAAATGCCGAGGAAAGAATTAAAATATTGGAGAGCGATAATTTAGCTTTGAGGAAAAAGAATGACCTCGCAGAGAGAGAACTTCAAGTGAAATGCAAAGAGGTATGAACAGGCTTTGTCAGTAGAAGAACGACGCGACAAAGGACGATCAATAACGACATAGCACAGGGCTTTTAGGATTAAGTATAAATAACAGTGGACCTGAGTCCTGGTCTCCACTGTTACATGTTACTTGTTTTAGCATCGTGTGATTCATCAGTAATCGACTAATAATAATAATAATAACAATTTATATAGCGCCTATCCAGTTCTACTCTAGGCGCTTCACGATAGGTTAAGAATAAACTAAAAAGCTAGATTAATGTATACTGAGGAACAAAAATTAACCACTAGGAATGATAAGGAATGGATGAATGTGTCGATGCCTGAATCACCGAATGATTCGCTGATTGACTGACTGACTAGCTGACTGACTGACTGGCTCACTGACTTATTGACTGATTGACTGAATGTCTGGCCAACGCATTGATTGACTCACTGACTCACTGGGTGTCTCACACTAACTCATTGACACTAACTGCTTTATTCACACTGTTTAGCGTTCAGTTTACTTAGTACAAGGTCATAAGAATATAGTTAACAACGTAAATACTGGACTACATACAATCAGGAAGCGTTCACACAAATTAGTGTGCAACTGCCAAAATGGCAAAGCTTTTACGTTGAATATTGAGCTAAATTTAACTTCCAAGTGTGCAAGTAATTATGACCGAATGAATCCCTTTAGAGCCTATCTAGCGCACAAGAAGCTGAAAAATGTGACAAATACTTAAAGAAGTAATTAACTTTGATCATTTTTCCATTTTTGTCTAGTTGGAAGACCAGCAACAATTGTAAGTAATATTTTGTTTCGATTTGTTGCTTTTAATTGGTAAAACAGATACCTGTATATGGAGGCGTTTTCGTTTGTGTCGTCTTCACTTCTAGTAACTTCTTCCACTTCTCTTTATATTGTTTTTACCCTTTCAAACTACTGCTTCTTTTTACATTGTACCCAGTTACGTATTTGTAAGTATGTGTATATGTGTAAATAATCTTACTCGTTTATCTGATTATGTCACAACTCTCCAATCCCCTTTTGCATCTTCTCCCCCACCCCCTAAGTCAAACCCTGATCCTCTGAAAGATTTTAATATGGAATGTTTGGCACTGACTCGTACTTTTGTGACGGTACTAAGACGTTTCGGCTAGCTTTTAAGCCGTCATCAGTTTTAAGCCAGTCACTTGATGTTGTTACGCGTGGTTTTAAAATTTTCAAAACGTTGCGCGTGTTGTATGCCCGTGACTACAAAGAATGGTTTCTTTGCGTAAAGATGTTGTTTAAGATCTCGGTAACAGGAGAATGCGCCGGTGTTAGTGATTTTTTATTTATTCTATTCACTATCAGATATGCTGAGAAGATAAGTAAGCTGGAACATAAGGTAACTAAAAATTAATTTCATAGCAATTTACCCATGCATTAATTCCATCAGCCATAGCGTAATTACAATTCATTTTTGCTACGATAAGAAAGTCAAAGCATTTCTCGCATTTGGCTCTGTTGTTTTTGTTGTTGTTGTTTCCATTGTTTTGCTGGGTTGACCAGGTGATCTTCTTGTTGTTTTGTAATCGTTGTCGATACTATGGCGTTGAAGTTGTGTTGTCGTTTTATTGTCTTGTTGTTCTTTTTGTGTTTAACGGATGATTTTGATGTTTGAAAGAAGTGAGTTGCATCTGGGTTAATTGAACATGCATCGAGGATCATTTTGTATATTATACTAAAATATTTCTTTTTCGTCAAATTTAGATAACTCATTGCAAATCCTCGCACGAAAAGACCACGAAAAAGTAAGTAACAGTAGAGCTTAAACTTCCCGCTCTTTTTACATCTTTAGCTACCACTTGTGACATTGTCATACGACGTAAAACACGCATGTCTAACTGCTTCACTCCACCCTCTAATGTACGCAAACGAGATAAAGTCTAGATCTGGGGTCGAAATGGTGGACCAAGAGCCAATACAATGAAGAATGCATTTATTAACTACTTTCACTTAATAACAACCAAATGTTTTAGAAATTTGCTATATCGGTTGAAAGTGTTTACTAAACCATCTTCACGGAGATGCCGATTTGAGTGGGCGTTCAAGTGCTGAGAGTTTTTCCACAGAAAGTACCGGAAGACGTGGTGATTACCACTGAAAATTCCTCTTCCCGCACAAATTTACCCTAATGATACTGGATTCTGGAAACAGGACACAAGTTCAAATAGAGAAACAGAAATTAAATAATATTTTTTTTTAACTTTGAACTGCAATTTCCCGACAGATTTGTCGTTGTAATGGTAAGGCCTTCTCAGCCTCACGAGGTGATGGGATTGCTGAAGAGTGTTACGAAAATTAAAACTTAAAACTCTTGTCCTTGATTTATTGCCTAATAACAATTCTTTTTTAGATTAAGAAAAGACATCAAGTCCCTTACTCAGCAGTCCGAGATATGGAGGAATAAATTCAGACGAATCAAGGATGAGAAAGCTGTTGTCACTGACAAATTAAAGAGTTGTAGAAACAAATGCAGTCGGAGAGGCAAGATCATTGAGGTAAAAATAGCAACTGTGAGATTAAAATGTGAGAGCCCACAGCTTAGTTTTCAATAATTTCTCCCTTAAAAAAAAGTTTAAAAAATGGCCATTAGCAATTTTTCCATACCAGTCAACACAGGGTTAAAGAGTACATGCTATCTAACAGTCATATGGAATTGTATGAGACCGGCGGAAATTAACAACTCCCCTTTTTTTGGTGGGTTCGAAATTGAACTTATACTGAACTGAACTAATAACTTTATTTATACAAGGTAAAATTCATCAGTAAAAGTCTCTGCAATTGCAACAAATAAATATATACATGTATTAAAAAAAAAAAAGAAAAAACTGCTTTACATGAATGCCGTCTTTGAAAAATTATTGAAAAAGGGTACAGGCATTTTAATTCCTATAAACTTAAAAGTTTATAAAGGAAATCGTCAAGATGTCGCCTGATACACAAGCTACATGTACATGACCGGCGTTCGGCTCCTCGGTCTTTCTCACTGAGTGTTCTTGCTCTCCATTTTGCGGCCCGGAATCCGTCCGAATTCTGCCAATCTCCCAAATCGTCTGCGTCACAAAGACTTTTGTTCCTGGGCCATCGTAGCTTGATCAAAAATAAAACACAAACAGAGGTAATAAACATTATAAACTTACGCATTTTTATATAAACTTGACGTTTCGTATGCTAGTCAACATACATTTTCAAAAGTGACCGTTACAATTTTGACAAACCTTTTATACAATGGTCTGCAATGGCCCTCGTTAAAAATGACCACACGTCTGCCATTGCAGACCATGTCAAAACCACCGGACACAACATCAAGTGGGATCATTTTGACATTTTAGCATCGGGCAAAACTGATTACCTCTGCAAAATCAAAGAAACATTGTTGATCCAAGAACTGAAGCCAGCTTTTAATGTCAACGTCAGCAGTGAGAAGCTGATACTTTATTAATTAGCTGTAGCTTTTTATAGATTCACTGTTAAGATTGTTTCCTTAATGTTGGTTCCAGACCCCTTATCACTATTGTATGAAAGGTTTGTCAAAATTGTAACGGTCACTTTTGAAAATGTATGTTGACTAGCATACGAAACGTCAAGTTTCTATAAAAATGCGTTAGTTTATAATGTTTATTACCGCTGCTTGTGTTTTAATTTCGTCTGCGTCACGTTATGTAAGCAAAAAGGTGCCATATTCTAGTTCAATAACGAAAGCCTTATCGGTTTTGTCATTAATGCTCTACACGCGTTATATAATACACAACCAATTAGTTGGTGCGTTATATCAGCAAAATTTTAGAAATCTTATTCGGACTGCAAACCACTTCCCAAATCACATTCTTCAACATATCGTCTCCTTTTCCCTTTGTTTAGACTGAAAAGGCAACAAACGCTGAGCTACAAAAGTAAGTTTACTTCAGCTACCGTTTAAATGAATGCGTTGTTTTTATTTCATTGATTTTGTAAATGTTTTGCGATTGGTTAACCCTTTAAGCCCCAGTAGTGACAAGCATCTAATTTCTCCTTAAACTACCTCTACTTGATCACACATACAGCTCTTGAGAATAAAAGAAATGATCACCGAAGATGAGATGTCCTGATTTATTAGAATTCATCCAACTAGTTGTATAAGAAATATATATTGATAGCAGTAAGGAGAAAATGCATCTTGATATTGGGGCTTAAAGGATTAAAGTAGACTGAACAGAGGGTCACGATAAGCTTGTCCAGCGGTTGCTATCAAAATAACAACCAAACTGAAAGGCTAACTGTTCCAGCTTTCAAGTCAATTGTGGCAGCCCCGACTTTGCGAATTGATATTAGCATTCTAATACTAATTTCTAATACTTAGGAACATCGCAGCACTAAAGAAGGAAATGGGTTTGCTCTCACAGGAGAATGGATTCCTAAAAGAGGAGGTATGTGGCTTAATTCGAGACTTGTTATTTGTTACTTTTCGCTTCACATTTTTCGCACCTTCCCGGAAAGAAAAGGCCCTATCCTGTAGAGCCCGCGGCTCTTCGGTCAGCGGATGTTCACCGGGCGAGACTATGCTGGAAAAATAGAAAACATGGGCTGTTGGTATCGAAAGAACACAGGAACAGCATAAGCTAGTCAGAAAATTTTCCCATTACACCGGGAGCCTATCCACTGACCTGAAGGCCGCGGACTCTGGCTTCCTGTTTTATTCCACTCCTGTCCACTGTTCGCAACAATCTGAATGCCATTGAAAATTGACGCGCAGCCACGATAAGACATATTAAAAATCGAAGAAAACGTTCTCTGGCTAGAATTAAAAATAACAAAATCGAACTTTCGGCTGACGGGCTACAGAGAAATGCCGTTTTTGTATCCACCCGGATACAAAAACCGGTTAGCAAATCACATTTGTAATGTTTTGTTTTGTTTTTATTAGTTTGGCTTGTTGTTTTAGTTTATTCAACTTTACCAAAGGATCATGACAACAGTTTCATATGTTGTTACCCTAAAATGACATTTGGTTTTGTTTGTTTTCAGAATTACAATCTTCAGTATTATGGTGGATTTGTTGGATCCTTACGAAGAGTTAAGCGTTTTTTCAGTCGTCTGGCTGACCGCCTGTTATCGTAATTTTAGCTGTTGAAACTTTTTGCCTAGCTGAAGACGTATCCCTTAAATTAAAATTGAAACAAAATACTTCTGTGGATTATGTGATGTGTAAAAATTCAATACTGGAATTAACTGTATATTCAGTGTTGTATTGAATGTAAAACTGATTTTAAAAAAACTGCCGCTCAAAGTTTGTTTTTGGCTTTGGGAGCACTTGTGCTACCAGGTGTAAATTTCTAGGTTCAGTGCCAAAATTTTAGGTGCACAGCTAAAAATGTTAGGAGCACAGCTTAAAATACTGGTGGCACCAAAGAAAACTGAAAATCAGAAAGCGTGCTTTGCTTGACTTTTCTGCTTTGTTTCACTAGTATTCAGTGTCTTCAGTTCAGTTTTCAGTTCAGGTATTCAGTGAGATCGAAACTACTGATCTTCAAGGTACTTTTAAAAGCAGTAGATAAAAGTAGAATATTAAATGTACGCGACAAGCGCTCGATAAAGGTGATGAAGCAGCTAAATACAGTGATTAGGGTAGATTTAACAGATGAAAGGTTGGGATGTTAAAGGGACGCCACAGGCGTTCGATGATGGAAAGTTATCACTGTTATTAGCTGTCTTCGTGGCCTTCAAGATAAGGGGAGATGATGAGCCGGATGAGCTTACCAGTGATACTGCTTTGGAAAGAGGATCCAAACTTTTTGAAAATAAGCGCTTAACGCTATTTCAAACGAGCGAGCTCGAGACATTGCAAACTCGGCCGTCGTGCGCCTATGAAGACTCTCTATAAATGTAGGCCCTTCTTAGCTAGTCCTAAAATGAATTGCAAATCCTTATTACTTAGTTAATAGTCATCAAATAAATATCTTATTGTAATTTATTAAAAGAGTCAGTAAAAAAGTTGTTGCCGGCTTGATTGATGCTCGTGCCCTTTAGCCCATGCAGGCTTGGTTTAAAATTGTCCTCCCCTCATCACGTGTTTATCTGTTAACCGTATGTTTTTCATGTCGTCACGATTATTCTCGGGTTCAGAGATGGAGAGGAACACTCTGGTGAAGTTTTGATTTGCACAGAGTGTCGTTGGAGGAGCGGGGGACTTTTCCGCCGGTCTAGCGTCTTTCTCCTGCCCGAATACTAAAGCTACGTGTTACCCAAGGGTTTTGGGTATACGGTATATAAAGAGAGCCTCAATACTGGGTGTTACATTATTTTTGACATGGATCCTGATCATATGGCAACTGGGATATCATTTGATTTGAACAAGAGAAATGGAAGTTTCTAGAAAACAGTGTTCTATTTGGGTATATCGTGTAATTTATTTAAGGTAGATTGATGCACCCCTACTACTCTTAATCCCTCCTCCTCCTCGCCCCATCCCTAACCTACCCCGATCTAAGTTAAAAAAGGCAATTTTCTTTCCGACATATTTAAGCCCCGGCCAAACGACAGTGAGAGACGACAAGGTTTGACAACAGTTCAACTCTTTGAGAGCGTACGAGAATCCGTGAGAGTGTATGATTTAGAGGCCAAACGCGAAGAAGAATTTTGAACTTTTTACCTATTTTGAAATTGCAGCTTTTTCAATAAAAATCTGAGCAGATTTTTAAAAACTCTTCGCCGGAGAATACTACGAGAGTCGCCGGAAGTGCATAAGAACTTCGGATCAAACGGTAGCGTGAGTTTGAACTCTTATTTTCCGGGCCGAGGCCTCAAACGTCAGGTGAATGACGAACACACACGGTTACCAAACACTTAAACGATCCATTGTTCAGCCATTCAAGGGAAAAAGTACGCAGTCTCAATAAAGCGGTAGTTGACAAATATTGTGACATGGAAGGACAATTTTCGATATCTACTTTCTGTTGTTTTCAGTTAATAAATCTCAGTGCAAAAGGTGTCCTGTTGTAAGCATGGGTGCCCTGTACACATTCTCGATTTTTGGCGCGAAATCGTGACGTCGCCTTCGTCACCGACGCGCAACTCTTTTCGCCGCTTCTCCGTTGATCCAGTGTAAAAGCTTACTTTATTTCGCTCACTCACTGAAATAAGAAACAGTTTACAGCTGTGTTTGCAGGACTCGACAAAGGCACGCTTTTCCCGTTTGACCAGTACATGGCTTCTTGTGAGAAGTCACCTCCAAATCTTGTCACAGAATAGTTGAGACTTTCCCAAAAAATATGGTTGAACACAAATTTGGAAAATGGTTGCTCAGTTCGGTGAGTTGGAAAAATACGTTTTGCGATACTACGTTGTTTGTCGTCCTTTAAGTAGAAAAATTTAAATTACTTCACCGTTTAATCGAGTATAATGTTGTTATTGCTCCTAGAACATAGGATGCCCTTCTGGACATCTTTAAAACGCTAATTAAATAGTTTTAAGCTGTTTTAAACAAGATTTATTGTGTGCGAGTTTTAGGAGTTTTACAATATCCTAAGGCCCGGTTCGAACGTAACGCAATTCCATATGTATTGCATTTTAATAGCAATAGTTCCATTAAGCGGTTTTTCTTTCTTTCCTTTTTTCGTCTTAGCAAAGACCTTAAGCGAATTTAACTCTAAACTTCACTTTAATAGTCACATGTAAGCTTAATTCTCCATTTTCCATTTCACAGAAGATTTATAAATTTTCGCATTTTTGCTTTCCTTGCCCACAGGGATGATGAGATCAAAACTGACTAAAATCTCGAAGCAATCAGTTTTGTTCCCTCTTTTTCTTTCAGATGACAGTCAGTATTCGGCATTTATGGAAAAAACACTCAATTTCTAATTAAAAGAGGGAACGAAAACAAAATTTCTCAAGGAAATGCATGAAAACAACGAAGAGAGGTAAGAAACAAATTTAGAGTTGCTTGTCCAGTATTGAAGGATTGCGTGACAAAACCGCGCGCGCATCGAGCCGAAATTGCCTTATTAGGCATGTAGAGTCTTTTGTTACGTCATGAATGCGATAGTAAGCTCAGAATCAGACTGCGTTTTGGACGGACCAGTTGTGTTCACATTGCAAGCGCTCATTTATGAATATTTCCGATAAATCAGACATTGCGATTGTTAAATATGGCTGCTATCAGGGAAGGTAATTTGAGTTTAGCTCTTTTTCCGTGATCGCTTGGAATGTGTAACTGTTTTTATTTTCGGTTTGCCACTTTATCCTGAATCTTGAGCTTTTCTCCACAGCAGCATATGAACTAGAGCCAGGCGAGATTCCTCCATTCCCGGTTCCATACTGTCAAACGAATGAACTTGAACCAGGCGAAATCAGACAATATGCAGTAAGTAAACATGTTTGCGTTGGTTAGCAATTAAAAGTAGTCACAATTTAGGCTTATTTCTTTCGCCCTACTTCTTTTGCTGCGGAAACGATGGACGTTTATTTATAAGTTAGTTAGCTAGCTAGTTAATTAATTATTTTGTTTTTATTTATTTATTTATTTATTTATTTACTTTCCCCTGATGCTATCATCCGGGGAAAAACGTTATCAGTTTTAAATTACAGTGAGACAATACACACCAAAAAATCTTATTTTGGTTTGGAAGCACTTAAGATGTGGCTCAGAAATTTGACAAATGGGGATACCCAGCCAAGCCTGTAGAGTAAAAAATCGAAACGAAGCAATGAAATGAACAGTGCAACCTAGTACCTGTTATCATTTTGTCCGACTGATGCAGCATCTTTCACTGAACAAGAAGTTTAAGGCACGAAAAAACGCAAAATTTCAGAATCGATATTTAAGTTAACCTCGCCATTGAACAGTGAATTGTGCCCCTTTCGTAGACGCTAACTAAAGAAACCTAACAATATGGGACTCAGAGAGAGACATAGGACCAAAATGGCCATTAAAAAGAATCATTTTACAAGCGCTAAAAATAATCAGTGGGTTTAAACACATTTCTTCGAAGCTGACTTTGTGACTGTGCTCACTTACGAACAAATCCTAACATCTTTAAAATGTGAGCAAAAATGCTCCAGTGTCAAGAACCTCTTATTGTAAAGACATGTGATGGTTTCGAAGTTAACAATGGGCGATAGCATTTCCCAACTTTCCAAAAATCATCTCATTACTGATCCGACAAAGATCTCATCGTTTTCGCGCGGCGAAGCCAACCAGCTGGCACGGATTGTATTCTCGTTGAATGATTATCAAAACTACCATCTACAAAAATACGCCAGCATTTTCGGGCTATGTTCAGAAAGTGTTAAAAACGAATTTTATTTACTAGAATGACGCTCAGTTCAACTGTTTTAAAATTAATTAACCTTTGAACGCAAGTGAAATAGGGCTGATTTAGTTTCGAAGAGTCTTCTTGATCGTCTGAGTTATGAATCTTGTTGTTGTTGATGGCAAAACTCTTTTTAAAACAAGGTGTAGGCTTGGTGGAAATCTAGAAGAAAATGGAGATATCGAGAATAAGTTAGACAGGATCACTGATCAGGATGGGATGCTAATAAATATAAAAGTTTTTATAAAAATGGTGATTTAGGACCGAAGTAAAACCTGTCTCCTCGGGCGTCCGCATAAATTGCGAGCTGCTTCAGAATTTTAGGTTTTTTTTGTGCGGAAAGTGTCAGTTACTAAGGCTAAAAATTTGACAAGTTTTATTAGCTAATAAAACTCAGGCAAGTCCGGCGTTTCTCTCGTCATGACTTCACGATGCCCAAGATCGTCCTGACAAAAAGATTGAAAATTTTTATGGCATAATTTTTCATACTTTTTTTTTGTAGAGGGGAATGAGTAAAAATTGAAGGAAGAATAATTTCCTTTCCCTCAGTTTCAGCCTTTACAAGCACAAACCCAACCTTCACAAGTACAAGTTTTGACTCAGCCTTTTCAACCTTTACAAGTGCAACCTTCATCTCAGACTTTACAGCATTTACAAGTGCAGCCATCAACTCAGACTTTGCTGCATTTCCAAGTGCAACATTCAGCTCAGACTTTTCCGTCTTCGCAGGCTTCAGCACACCTTTATCAGTCTTCACAAGTGCAGGCTTCAGGTCACGTTTTTCAGTCTTTACATTTGCAATCTTCTGCCCCAGATTTCCAGTTTTTTGAAGTGCAACCTTCAGCTCAAACTTTCCAGTCTTCACAAGTGCAAGCCTCGCATGTTCAGTATTCACAAGTGCAATCTTCACCTCAGACTTTTCATCCTTCACAATTGCAAGCGTCAGCTCACCCAAACGGAGTTAGAAGAATTCAGCTGCTAAGAACGTAAGTGATGACGAGCAGTACTGACAAGGGAATTGCGAGGGCCGAGGAATCTGGAGGGAGCTGCATGAAAAATTATATCTAGTGATGGTAGAATTTAAGGAGAAACCGAATTAAATAAGCTTTCCAAACACGTTTCTTTCTGTTCACGACTGGTTATCGCTGGTGAGAGATTTCATGTAAAAGTTTTTGCTAACTGCTATTATCCTTCATTGTTACACAGGCAGACATGTTGGGATAACAGAGCTGCACAAGTGCAGGTTGGTGTTTCTATCAATAAGCACGTTTAATTTAAGATTCAACAATTAAGTTGACAGCTTTAGTTTATGAAATCTAAACATTTTATGAAGTACTTCCAGTTGTTTAATCACCCTTTCTCAATTCTCAAACAGGTCACAAACGCTACAATTAAAACGTTTCGTGAGTCGCTCAGCTAAAGTATCTACAGGATGATAAAGTGTTTGCTTTCTGTTTCAGAATTCGCAGGAGGCTTTTCCCACGAGTGAACGGGAAAATTACAAGATCAAGAAACTTGAAGGATTTTTACTGTAAGTTATATTTTTCACTTCCTAGATCGAAATAGATAATTTGCTTAAGTGTTGTTTCCTAATCTTGCTTTATATTTTACGTGAAATTTATTTACCTTTTGGAAACTCAGGAACACAAATGACCATCTCACCTCTGTAAGGAAAAACACCCAAAACTTGAAGAGAAAACATGTACTGAACTGGTTTCAAGCGCGAGGAAACGCACCTTATATGTGGCTTAGTCACGCTTCTGTTAGGCCTTTACAGCTCTCACTGCCTTGAGGATTTTCCGAAGCTAAAAAAACATTCCTAAAGCAAATAAATCTGATAAAGAACTGAAAACTACGTTTTTGGCAAGAGAAATTGGCAATCTTCCCTCCAAGGGGAGTCAAGTCTTATCGAGAAGAGCACAACGGCTATTAAGCTTGACGCACCACACCTCTCGGCATATCACGCAGTCTAAGCCAGTTCTTCCGCAGTCTAAGACAGGATCGTTAATATC
Organism: Siderastrea siderea; assembly: GCA_964030785.1. Classification (NCBI taxonomy): domain Eukaryota; kingdom Metazoa; phylum Cnidaria; class Anthozoa; order Scleractinia; family Rhizangiidae; genus Siderastrea; species Siderastrea siderea. Next base: position 54,688,500 of record OZ034969.1, on the reverse strand, counting down.
ATAGCTTTAATGGGTACACTGGTTTATTTTTCTATACCTTAGTTTGACAGCAAGCGGTCGTTATTTTTCTTTAAGTATTGCAGAGCAGGAATGGTGAGAATGGTGCGATCCGAACGGCAAGCGGTAAAGCCGCAATCAAAGACAGCACTAACTACTCCTGATTTTTTGCGCACCCTCCAGTCTCCTGGCCCAAATAAATAACGTTTTTTACAGTTTATGCTTCGGTTTCCAGAGTGTCATTTTGCTGACTGCTGGCGGCAGGTTGGGTGATTTGAGTTATGCCTGGCAAAGCTGAGATTTTGAGAAAATGATGTTTCTAGTCATTGGTGATTCCGATATGCTAGAAAGCAACGTGACATTAGGTGCAGGAAGAAAACCTGGACACACACATAAAACTTACAATGACTTTCTATTTTCTCTTTGCAGTGAGTGGAAAGACACGTTAAAAACTGAAAGAGAAGCATTTCCTGTGAAATTAAAGCGACAATCAAGAAAAATACGAGACTTGAAAATCAAAACCAAGTTTCAGCAGAGTGAGGTATGCAATAGAAGCAACACAAACAATCTTATAATCTGATGTCCTTGAAACTGAAGTAAATCACCAGTTACACAAAGCTAACTATAGTACTCTAAGTAATATTTAGAAAATCTCGCCTAATTGCTTATATCTACGATCGGTTATTTTACATTGGAGATTTTTAAAAAGGGGATTCAGACTTTTTCTTTATTTTTGCTGAAATTTGTTTTTGATCTCCAAGATACTGAGATCAAAAACAAATTTCAGCAGAATAAAGAATGTAATAGCAGTAATACAAATCAAATCTGATGTCCTTAATGCAAGTAAAAAGTTATACAAGGCTAACTTTTGTACTTTAATAAGTAACATTTTGAAAATCGTAATTATTCACTTAATCAGAGATTTTTGCTTTATTTCTGCTGAAACTTGGTTTTGATCTCCAAATCTTGGAGATCAAAAGCAGGTTTCAGCAGAATAAAGTATGCAACAATAGCAATACAAATAAATAGTAGTTACATAAGGTTAACTTTTGTACTGTAAGTAACACTTGTAAAAGTAAAAAGTTATACAAGGCTAACTTTTGTACTTTAATAAGTAACATTTTGAAAATCGTAATTAATCACTCAAACAGAGAGTTTTGCTTTATTTCTGCTGAAACTTGGTTTTGATCTCCAAATACTGGAAATCAAAAACAGGTTTCAGCAGAATGAAGTATGCAACAAATAATAGTAGTTACTTGCAAGGTTAACATTTGTACTCTAAGAAGCATTTTCAAAAACCTAAACTATTCACTAATTAGAGATTTTTGCTTTATTTCTGCTGAAACTTGGTTTTGATCTCCAAATCTTGGAATTCAAAAACAGGTTTCAGCAGAATGAAGTATGCATGCCAATAATAGCAAATTGCTATACAAGTAAATAATAGTAGTTCACAAGGTTGACTTTTTTAATTCTAAGTAACATTTTGAAAATCGTAATAAATCACTTAATCAAAGAGTTTTTGCTTTATTTCTGCTGAAACTTGGTTTTGATTTCCAAATCTTGGAGGTCAAAAGCAAGTTTCAGCAGAATGAAGTACGCAATAATAGCAATATGTAAATACCTACACAAGGTTAACTTTTTAATTTAGCCTATTTACTTAAGTCTAGGGAATTAACGTTTGAAAAGGAGGATTTTCACGTTTTTGCTTTTTTTCTGCTGAAATTTGCTTTTGATCTGCAATACAAATGACATCTGATGTCAAAAGTTACGAAAGGCTAAGCATGATACTCCGTCTCTGCACATCTTGTTTATTTACTAGACATGTCAAGTTTGTGCCTTCCTTTACTGTAACATAAAAAAAACACCAGAGACCATCTGGAACGCAATGAAAGGTTGGCGTCGTTTTCAATCGCTTTAGGAGTCTGATAGGCAAATTGGTATCAAACAGAATATGCTTTTTCATCAAATGCATTCATTTTGTGTGGATGCGAATATAATACGAATACTATTGAAAACGTACTCGTTTTGTCGTTCGCGAGGCGTTAAGGCACATAACAGTAGCTAGAAATTGCTTTTGCCTGAATTGAAAAAGAAGCGCAAACCCCGTAGTGGATGTCACCTAAGTTTGTCGATACATTTATTAAAAAATGTTGTTCCTTTTTTTCGCAGATAAAAGAGGATAAAAAAGCCAAAGCTGTGGCCGAGGATAGGTAAGCATTTTTTTATTGTTTGATATTGCTTTTATCTGACCGTTACTTCTCTTTTTGATCATCCCGCGTGTTAGATTGTCCGTGCAATGCACAATATCAATGTTTTGACGTTCATTTCTTCACGTGTAAAGGTTGAAAACAACAGACGAGGAGAAGGCGGCGTTACAAGTTACAATGCGATCTTTGGAGAAAGAAGGTTATAAGATGAATCGTCTTCTTAAGGTAAATAAACAATTCATTGTCTGTTCTTGAAAACTACCTGTTCAGAAACAACAGATTAGTTTTTAGTCGAAAAAGCTTATAAATACATCCACTTCCCAGCTTGATAGCACCGGATTAAATGAAACTTAGGCGTGTAACAAACGGATTTTGGAAAGGTGCCTTTTAAGATCTCCAAAGACGTCACTTAACTAGCTCTGTTGAACTGAAAATTTCCTATTGAAATTAAATAAAAAACTACCTAACACATTAAGGCCAACTTGAATATGAAGAGCCCGAAAAGCTTGAAATTGGCCCGGTGCTAATGTACGATCGATTTCCTACTGTCATTCGTCCTCAATTCAAGAATGAGCACTTACTGCACAAATCCCACAGAGCCAGATTCAGTTTGAAGTCAAGTGTGTCAGTCTAAATATCTCTTATTATTTCCATCTTCTCGCAGCAAACGGATGCTGAACTTTCAAAAGTCAAGGAGCTCAACGAACAAAATGCTTTTCTGTGGGAATCTAAATCGGCAAAAGATCTTGGAAATGCCGAGGAAAGAATTAAAATATTGGAGAGCGATAATTTAGCTTTGAGGAAAAAGAATGACCTCGCAGAGAGAGAACTTCAAGTGAAATGCAAACAGGTATGAACAGGCTTTGTCAGTAGAAGAACGACGCGACAAAGGACGATCAATAATGACATAGCACACGGCTTTTAGGATTAAGTATAAATAACAGCGGACCTGAGTCCTGGTCTCCACTGTTACATTTTACTTGTTTTAGCATCGTGTGATTCATCAGTAATCGACTAATAATAATAATAATAATAATAATAATAATAATAATAATAATTTATATAGCACCTATCCAGTTCTGCTCTAGGCGCTTCACGATAGGTTAAGAATAAATTAAAAAGCTAAATTAATGTATACTGAGGAACAAAAATTAAACCCTACTTGGAATGATAAGGAATGGATGAATGTGTCGATGCCTGAATCATTGAATGATTCGCTGACTGACTGACTAGCTGACTGACTGACTGAATGACTGACTGACTGGCTCAGTGACTTATTGATTGATTGACTGAATGTCTGGCTGACGCATTGATTGACTCACTGACTCACTGGGTGTCTCACACTAACTCATTGACACTGACTGCTTTATTCACACTGTTTAGCGTTCAGTTTACTTAGTACAATGTCATAAGAACATAGTTAACAACGTAAATACTGGACTACATACAATCAGGAAGCGTTCACACAAATTAGTGTGCAACCGCCAAAATGGCAAAGCTTTTACGTTGAATATTGAGCTAATTTTAATGTCCAAGTGTGCAAGTAATTATGACCGAATGAATCACTTTAAAGCCTATCTAACACACAAGAAGCTGAAAATGTGACAAATATTTAAAGAAGTAATTAACTTTGATCATTTTTCCATTTTTGTCTAGGTGGAAGACCAGCAACAATTGTAAGTAATATTTTGTTTCGATTTGTTGCTCAGCTTTTAATTGGTAAAATAGATACCTGTATATGGAGGTGTTTTCGTTTGTGTCCTCTCCACTTCTGGTAACTTCTTCCACTTCTCTTTATATTGTTTTTACCCTTTCAAACTACTGCTTCTTTTTACATTGTACCCAGTTACGTATTTGTAAGTATGTGTGTATGTTTAAATAATCTTACTCCTTTATCTGATTATGTCACAACTCTCCAATCCCCTTTTGCATCTTCTTCCCCACCCCCTAAGTCAAACCCTGATCCTCTGAAAGATTTTAATATGGAATAGTTGAGTCAGTAGATGACTTCTTTGAAGAAAAGTTAATGTTTGGTACTGACTCGTACTTTTGTGACGGTACTAAGACGTTTCGGCTAACTTTTAAGCTGTCATCAGTTTTAAGCCAGTCACTTGATGTTGTTACGCGTGGTTTTAAAATTATCAAAACGTTGCGCGTGTTGTATGCCCGTGACTACAAAGAATGGTTTCTTTGCATAAAGATGTTGTTTAAGATCTCGGTAACAGGAGAATGCGCCGGCATTACTGATTTTTTATTTATTCTATTCACTATCAGATATGCTGAGAAGATAAGTAAGCTGGAACATAAGGTAACTAAAAATCAATTTCATAGCAATTTACCCATACATTAATTCCATCAGCCATAGCGTAATTAACATTCATTTTAGCTATCATAAGAAAGTCAAAGCATTTCTCGCATTTAACTTTGTTGTTTTTGTTGTTGTTGTTGCCATTGTTTTGCTGGGTTGACCATGTGATCTTCTTGTTGTTTTGTTATCGTTGTCGATACCATGGCGTTGAAGTTGTGTTGTCGTTTTATTGTCTTGTTGCTCTCTTTGTGTTTAATGGATGATTTTGATGTTTGAACTGAAAGAAGTGAGCTGCATCTGGGTTAATTGAACATGCATCGAGGATCATTTTGTATATTACACTAAAATATTTCTTTATCGTCAAATTTAGATAACTCATTGCAAATCCTCGCACGAAAAGACCACGAAAAAGTAAGTAACAGTATAGCTTAAACTTCCCGCTCTTTTTACATCTTTAGCTACCACTTATGACATTGTCATACGACGTAAAACACGCATGTCTAACTGCTTCACTCCACCCCTCTAATGTACGCAAACGAGATAAAGTCTAGATCGGGGTCGAAATGGTGGACCAAGAGCCAATACAATGAAGAATGCATTTATTAATTACTTTCACTTAATAACAACCAAATGTTTTAGAATTTTGCTATATCGGTTGAAAGTGCTTACTAAACCATCTTCACGGAGAGGTCCGATTTGAGTGGGCGTTCACGTGCTGAGAGCTTTTCCACAGAAAATACCGGAAGACGTGGTGATTACCACTGACAATTCCTCTTCCCGCACAAATTTACCTTAATGGCACTGGATAATGGAAACAGGACACAAGTTCAAATAGAGAAACAGAAATTAAATAATATATTTTTAAACTTTGAACCGCAATTTCCCAACAGATTTCTCGTTGTAATGGTAAGGTCCTCCTCGGCCTCAAGAGGTGATGGGATTGCTGAAGAGTGTTACTAAAATTAAAACTTAAAACTCTTGTCCTTGATTGCCTCATAATAATTCTTTTTTAGATTACGAAAAGACATCAAGTCCCTTACTCAGCAGTCCGAGTTATGGAGGAATAAATTCAGACAAATCAAGGATGAGAAAGCTGTTATCACTGACAAATTAAAGAGTTTTAGAAACAAATGCAGTCGGAGAGGCAAGATCATTGAGGTAAAAATAGCAACCATGAGATTAAAATGTGAGAGCCCACAGCTTAGTTTTCAATAATTTCTCCCTTAAAAAAAGTTTTAAAAAATATCAATTAGCAATTTTTCCATACCAGTCAACACAGGATTAAAGAGTACATGCTATCTAACAGTCATATGGAATTGTATGAGACCGGCGGAAATTAACAACTCCCCTTTTTATGGTGGGTTCGAAATTGAACTGATACTGAACTGAACTAATAACTTTATTTATACAAGGTAAAATTCATCAGTAAAAGTCTCTGTAATTACAACAAATAAATATATACATATATTAACAACAAAAAAAACTGCTTTACATGAATGCCGTGTTTGAAAAAGTATTGAAAAAGGGTACAGGAATTTTAATTCCTATAAACTTAAAAGGTTATAGACTGAGGAAATCGTCAAGACGTCGGCTGATACACAAGCTACATGTACATGACCGGCGTTCGGCTCCTCGGTGTTTCTCACTGAGTGTTCTTGCTCTCCATTTTGCGCCCCGGATTCCGTCCGAATTCTGCCAAACTCCCGAATCGTCTGCGTCACGTTATGTAAGCAAAAAGGTGCCATATTCTAGTTTAATAACGAAAGCCTTATCGGTTTTGTCATTTATGCTCTACACGGGTTATATAATACACAACCAATTAGTTGGTGCGTTATATTAGCAAAATTTTAGAGATCTTATTCGGACTGCAAACCACTTCCCAAATCACATTCTTCAACATATCGTCTCCTTTTCCCTTTGTTTAGACTGAAAAGGCAACAAACGCTGAGCTACAAAAGTAAGTTTACTTCAGCTACCGTTTAAATGAATGCGTTGTTTTTATTTCATTGATTTTGTAAATGTTTTGCGATTGGTTAACCCTTTAAGCCCCAATAGTGACAAGCATCTAATTTCTCCTTAAACTACCTCTACTTGATCACACATACAGCTCTTGAGAATAAAAGAAATGATCACCGAAGATGAGATGTCCTGATTTATTAGAATTCATCCAACTAGTTGTATAAGAAATATATATTGATAGCAGTAAGGAGAAAATGCATCTTGATATTGGGGCTTAAAGGATTAAAGTAGACTGAACAGACGGTCACGATAAGCTTGTCAAGCGGTTGCTATCAAAATAACAACCAAACTGAAAGGCTAACTGTTCCAGCTTTCAAGTCAATTGTGACAGCCCCGGCTTTGCGAATTGTTATTAGCATTGTAAACCGTGTAGTTTTGCTTTGTTTATTTCTAATACTTAGGAACATCGCAGCACTTAAGAAGGAAATGGGTTTGCTCTCACAGGAGAATGGATTTCTAAAAGAGGAGGTACGTGGCTTACTTCGAGACTTGTTATTTGTTACTTTTCGCTTCACGTTTTTCGCACCTTCCCGAAAAGAAAAGGCCCTATCCTGTAGAGCCCGTGGCTCTTCGGTCAGCGGATGTTCGCCGGGCGAGACTATGCTGGAAAAATAGAAAACATGGGCTGTTGGTATAGAAAGAACACAGGAACAGCATAAGCTAGTCAGAACATTTTTCCATTACACTGGGAGCCTATCCACTGACCTGAAGGCCGCGGACTCTGGCCTCCTGTTTTAGACCACTCCTGCCCACTGTTCGCAACAAACTGAATGCCATTGAAAATTGACGCGCAGCCACGATAAGACATATCAAAAATCGAGGAAAACGTTCTCTGGCTAGAATTAAAAATAATAAAATCGAGCTTTCGGCTGTCGGGCTACAGAGAAATGCCGTTTTTGTATCCACCCAGCAGATTACATGGCTTGGTTAGTGAATCACATTTATAATGTTTTGTTTTGTTTTTATTAGTTTGGCTTGTTGTTTTAGTTTATTCAACTTTACCAAAGGATCGTGACAACAGTTTCATATGTTGTTACCCTAAAATGACATTTGGTTTTGTTTGTTTTCAGAATTACAATCTTCAGTATTATGGTGGATTTGTTGGATCCTTACGAAGAGTTAAGCGTTTTTTCAGTCGTCTGGCTGACCGCCTGTTATCGTGATTTTAGCTGTTGAAACTTTTTGCCTAGCTGAAGACGTATCCCTTAAATTAAAATTGAAACAAAATACTCCTGTCGATTATGTGATGTGTAAAAAGTTAATACTGGAATTAACTGTGTATTCAGTTTTTTTTTCATTGCAATATTGAATGTAAAACTGATTTTAAAAAACCGCCGCTCAAAGTTTATTTTTAGCTTTGGGAGCACTTGTGCTACCAGGTGTAAATTTCTAGTTTCAGTGCCAAAATTTTAGGCGCAAAGCTAAAAATGTTAGGAGCACAGCTTAAAATACTGGTGGCACCAAAGAGAACTGAAAATCAGAAAGCGTGCTTTGCTCGACTTTTCTGACTTGCTTCACTAGTATTCAGTGTCTTCAGTTCAGAATTCAGGTCAGGTATTCAGTGTGATCAAAACTACTGATCTTCAAGGTACTTTTAAAAACAGTAGATAAAAGTAGAATATTAAATGGGCGCGACAAGCGCTCGATAAAGGTGATGAAGCAGCTAAATACAGTGATTAGGGTAGATTTAACCGGATGAAAGGTTGGGATGTTAAAGGGACGCCACAGGCGTTCGATGATGGAAAGTTATCACTGTTATTAGCTGTCTTCGTGGCCTTCAAGATAAGGGGAGATGACGAGCCGGATGAGCTTACCAGCAATACTGCTTTGGAAAAAGGATCCAAACTTCTTGAAATAATCGCTTAACGCTATTTCAAACGAGCGAGCTCGCGACATTGCAAACTCGGCTGTCGTGCGCCTATGAAGACTCTCTATAAATGTAGGCCCTTCTTAGCTAGTCCTAAAATGAATTCCAAATCCTTCTTACTTACGTTAATAGTCATCAAATAAATATCTTATTGTAATTTATTAAAAGAGTCAGTAAAAAAGTTGTTGCCGGCTTGATTGATGCTCGTGCCCTTTAGCCCGTGCAGGCTTGGTTTAAAATTGTCCTCCCCTCATCACGTGTTTATCTGTTAACCGTATGTTTTTCATGTCGTCACGATTATTCTCGGGTTCAGAGATGGAGAGGAACACTCTGGTGAAGTTTTGATTTGCACAGAGTGTCGTTGGAGGAACGGGGGACTTTCCCGCCGGACCAGCGTCTTTCTCCTGCCCGAATACTAAAGCTACGTGTTACCCAATGGTTTTGGGTATACGGTATAAAGAGGGCCTCAATACTAATGGGTGTTACATTATTTTTTACATGGATCCTGATCATATGGCAATTGGGATATCATTTGATTTGAACAAAAGAAATGGAAGTTTCTGGAATACGGTATTCTATTTGGGTATATCGTGTAATTTATTGAAGGTAGATTGATGCACCCCTACTACTCTTAATCCCTCCTCCCCCTCGCCCCATCCCTAACCTACCCCGATATAAGTTAAAAAAGGCAATTTTCTTTCCCACATATTTACGCCCTGGCCAAACGACAGTGAGAGACGACAAGGTTTGACAAGAGTTCAACTCTTTGAGAGAGTATGAGAATCCGTGAGAGTGTATGATTTAGAGGCCAAACGCGAAGAAGAATTTTGAACTTTTTACCTATTTTGAAATTGCAGCTTTTTCAATGAAAATCTGAGCAGATTTTTAAAAACTCTTCGCCGGAGAATACTACGACAGTCGCCGGGAGTGCACAAGAACTTCGGATCAAACGGTAGCGTGAGTTTGAACACTTATGTTCCGGGCTAGGGCCTCAAACGTCAGGTGAATGACGATCCGGCACACGGTTACCAAACACTTATACGAGCTTGAAACAAAGATACGTGAACAAGAGACAATAATTGAACACCAAACAAAAGGTGCGATACTAAGGTCGAAATCCCGATGGTACAATGAAGGCGAAAAAAATACAAAATACTTTCTTAATTTAGAAAAGAGACATTGTAAACAAGGGACAATATCCCAGCTCAAGATTAACGATGAAGATCTAGTACATACAGATAAAGAAATTTTACATGAATGTGAGTCCTTTTACCGAAACCTATACAGCTCTAAAACAGCTTCAAATCTTAAGGATGATTTCTTTCCGCCGCAACAAGACCTTAAATTTCTAAATGAAACAGAAAAATCTGCCTGCGAAGGATCGTTAAATAGGGAAGAATGCCTAGAGGCACTAAAAAGTACAGATGGCCTTCCCTGTGAATTTTATAAAGTTTTTTGGAACGACTTGGCAGAAATTTTGGTTAACGCTTTAAATCACTCTTTTGAGACCGGAATGCTCTCAATATCACAACGACGCGGAATTGTCAAGCTCATCCCGAAATAGGACGCTGATCTTAACTTAATTAAAAACTGGCGACCTATAACCTTATTGAACTGTGATTACAAGATTGCTACAAAGGCTATAGCAAGCCGCATTAAGACCCTTCTCCCAAATCTTATATCAGATGATCAAACAGGTTTCATTAAAGATAAATTTATAGGAGAGAATATCCGCTTAATCGATAGTGTTATGAAACTCACCACATCAAGGAACACCCCAGGGCTTCTTCTTTTCCTTGATTTCGAGAAAGCCTTTGATACATTGGAATGGGCCTTTATCCATAAAACCCTAAGGTATTTTAATTTTGGCCCATCGTTGATAAAGTGGATAAAGGTTTTTTACTGCAACATTGAAAGTTGCATTCTTAAAAATGGTTGGGCAAGCAATTTCTTCCAGCTCAGTAGGGGAGTTATGCAAGGCTGCCCGCTGTCGCCTTACATATTCATCCTCTCGGTAGAAGTAATGGCTGAAGCTATACGCAAACGGAAAGAAATTGTCGGTATAATTGTAAATGGGAAAGAAATTAAGTTAAGTCAATACGCAGATGATACTACACTCATTTTAGATGGCTCAGAACAATCTGTTAAGGAAGCTGTAAAGCTATTAGAAAGTTTTGGAGATGCATCTGGCCTTAGACTCAATAGCAGCAAAACGGAAGTCTTATGGATCGGCTCCAAAGCAAACTGTGGTCTTAAACTCTGTCCTGAAAAAGATTTTAAATGGCCAAAGAAAAAAGTTAAAGCTCTTGGTGTCTGGTTGTCAACGGATCCTGATATTACAATTTCCCAAAACTACAAGGACAAACTAGAAAAAATAAAGGCGACTCTAGGATGCTGGAAGTTCCGCAGACTTAGTCTGTTAGGGAAAGTATTAATCTTAAAAAGCCTTATTACATCGCAACTAGTGTACATACTATCCCCTATACAATCAAGCCCAGAAGCAATCAAAGAAATCAATTCAATTTTTTATAACTTCTTATGGAACGGCAAAGGCGACAAAATAAAAAGAAATGTAATGATAAATGACTATTCTCAAGGAGGACTTAAGATGATTGATATTCTTTCTTTTAACAAATCTCTTAAAGCAACCTGGATTAGAAAGTATCTTGACACTAAAAATGGAGGCAGTTGGAAAATTTTTTTTGATGCAGAACTCCAAAGATATGGAGGTAAATTAGCGATATTAGGGAATCTTAACTCAAAGGACATGCACAGTGTCATAAAGGTATCAGATCCTTTTGTCAAAGAAAGTCTTGAAATTTGGTCAGAGATCTCTTTCGAGGAAACGGTAACATCCTATAAACATCTTTGTTCAGTACCTTTATGGCATAACTCACTTATAAGAATTGGAAACAAACCTGTATTTTATCAAGACTGGTTTCTCAAAGGTATAAGCAAAGTCAATCATTTAATGGACGACTCCCTTAACTTCCTCTCCCACACATCTTTCCTAAAGAAATATAACCTCCGAGTCAAACCTCTAACTTCTTTTGGAATGATCGCAGCAATCAACCATCTGCGCATCCAAATTGCAAGAAACCAGCCGGACAGCCACGAGAGCTTTTCATCAGTTTTTACGAAAAGTACAAAGCCATCCCGGCTTGTATATAAGAAGCTATTATCAAAAAGGGGTCAAGAACCCATATCAAGTCAACAAAAATGGCAACAGGATATCGACACTGATCAAAAAGTCAACTGGAAAGCAGTTTACCAGCTGGCCTCTCACTGCACAAAGAGCTCAAAACTTATTGTTTTTAATTTTAAATTTCTACATCGGCAACTATCAACCAACAGTTTCTTACATAAATTAGGATTTACAGACAGTGAAAAGTGCACTTTCTGTCTAAAAGAAACAGAACACCTGTTACATCGATTTTGGACATGTGAGAAAACCCAGTCCTTCTGGAATAGTTTATTTTCATGGCTGCAGTCCGGCAGGATCATTGAGAAAGACTCTAGGTCTCTTGAGGCGGACGCTGCTTTAAGTCTGAGGTCGGATAACTCCAAATATGAACTACAAATCAATTTTTGTTTCTTGATAGCAAAATATTTTATTTGGATCTGCAAACTTAAAGAATGTATTCCAAAATTGAACGATTTTTTATCGTATTTACGTCACTTTTTCAAAATAGAAAACGACGGTAGAACAGTTGCAAAGAAATGGGAACCTCTTCTACCAATCTTGCAATGACAGACCTGACCCCCAAAAATCAACTCACAAACCTAACAAAACCTCTTGGTCCTTTCAACCCGGTAGCACTTTTGCACCATAGCATTACAGAAATGTATCAATGTTTTTTTGTTTGTTTTTTGTTTGTTTGTTTTTTTTTATTTTTTTTTTATTCTTTTCGCTTCCTTTCATTTCGCTTCTTGTGCTGATTAGCTAATTAGCGTTTTTTTTCCTGTTAAATAAAGGATTGTTAAAAAAGTAGTGTATTGTAAATAATTTCTTGTAAGGGATTTATTGTAAATAATGTAACGTGTATTGAAAGTAAGAGTAAGTTATTGTAAGTAATGTATTGTGAGTACTGTGACCTGTATTGTAAGTAAGTTACTGCAAGTAATGTATTGTAAGTACTGTAACGTGTATTGTAAGTTAAGTGATTGCAAAAAAAAACACTTAAACGATCCATTGTTCAGCCATTCAAGGGAAAAAGTACGTAGTCTCAATAAAGCGGTAGTTGACAAATATTATGACGTGGAAGGACAATTTTCGATATCTACTTTCTGTTGTTTTCAGTTACTAAATCTCAGTGCCAAAGGTGTCCCGTTGTAAGCATGGGTGCCCTGTACACATTCTCGATTTTTGGCGCGAAATCGTGACGTCACCTTCGTCACCGACGCGCAACTCTTTTCGCCGCTTCTCCGTTGATCCAGTGTAAAAGCTTATTTTATTTCGCTCACCCACTGAAATAAGAAACAGTTTACAGCTGTGTTTGCAGGACTCGACAAAGGCACGCTTTTCCCGTTCGACCAGTACATGGTGTCTTGTGAGAAGTGACCTCCAAATCTTGTCACAGAATAGTTGAGACTTTCCCAAAAAATATGGTTGAACACAAATTTGGAAAGTGGTTGTTCAGTTCGGTGAGTTGGCAAAATTCGTTTTGCGATACTATGTTGTTTGTCGTCCTTAAAGTAGAAAAATTTAAATGACTTCACCGTTTACTCGAGTATAATGTTGTTATTGCTCCTAGAACATAGCCCTTCTGGACGTCTTTAAAACGCTAATTAACATAGTTTTAAGCTGTTTTAAACAAGATTGTAATGTGTGCGAGTTTTAGGAGTTTTACTAAGACCCAGTTCGAACGTAACGCAATTCCATATGTATTGCATTTTAATAGTAATAGTTCCAGTAAGCGGTTTTTCCTTCTTTCCTTTTTTCGTCTTAGCAAAGACCTTAAGCGAATTTAACTCTAAACTTCGCCTTAATAGTCACATATAACCTTAATTCTCCATTTTCCATTTCACAGAAGATTTATAATTTTTCGCATTTTTGCTTTTCCTGCCCGCAGGGATGATGAGATCAAAACTGACTAAAATCTCGAAGCAATCAGTTTTGTTCCCTCTTTTTCTTTCAGATGACAGTCAGTATTCGGCATTTATGGAAAAAAACTGAATTTCTAATTAAAAGAGGGAACGAAAACAAAATTTCTCAAGGAAATGCATGAAAACAACGAAGAGAGGTAAAAAACAAACTTAGAGTTGGTTGTTCAGTATTGAAGGATTGCGTGACAAAACCGCTCGCGCATCGAGCCGAAATTGCCTTATTAGGCATGTAGAGTCTTTTGTCACGTCATGAATGCGATAGTGAGCTGAGAATCAGACTGCATTTTGAACGGACCAGTTGTGTTCACATTGCAAGCGCTCATTTTCGAATATTTTCGATAAATTAGACATTGAGATTGTTAAATATGGCTGCTATCAGGAAAGGTAAGTTGAGTTTAGCTCTTTTTCCGTGATCGCTTGTAATGTGTAGTCGTTTTTATTTTCGGTTTGCCACTTTATCCTGAATCTTGAGCTTTTCTCCACAGCAGCATATGAACTAGAGCCAGGCGAGACTCCTCCATTCCCGGCTCCATACTGTCAAACGGATGAACTTGAACCAGGCGAAATCAGACAACATGCAGTAAGTAAAAATGTTTGCGTTGGTTAGCAATTAAAAGTACTTACAATTTAGGCTTATTGTCTTTCGCCCTATTTCTTTTGCTGCGGAAACGATGGACGTTTATTTATAAGTTAGTTAGCTAGCTAGTTAGTTAATTATTTTGTTTTTATTTATTTATTTATTTATTTATTTATTTATTTACTTTTGCCTCGTGCTATCATCCGGGGAAAAAGTTATCAGTTTTAAATTACAGTGAGACAATACACACCAAAAAATCTTATTTTGGTTTAGAAGCGCTTAAGATGTGGCTCAGAAATTTGACAAATGGGGATACCCAGCCAAGCCTGTAGAGTAAAAAATCAAAACGAAGCAATGAAATGAGCAGTGCAACCTAGCAACCTGTTATCATTTTGTCCAAATGATGCAGCATCGTTTACTGAACAAGAAGTTTAAGGCAAGAAAATTCGCAAAGGAATCGATATCTAAATTTAACACGCCATTGAAAAGTGAATTGCGCCCCTTTCGTAGACGCTAACTAAAAAAAACTTAACAATATGGGACTCAGAAAGAAAAATAGGACAAAAATGGCCATTAAAAAGAACCATTTTACAAGCACTAGAAATAATCAGTGGGCTTCAACACATTTCTTTGAAACTGACTTTGTGACTGTGCTCACTTACGAACAAATCCTAACATCTTTAAAAAGGGGGCGAAAATGCTCCAATGTCAAGAGCTTCTTAGTATAAAGACATGTGATACTTTCAGAGTTAACAATGGGCGATTGCATTTCGCAACTTTCCAAAAATTAAATCATCTCATTACTGAACTGACAAAGATCTCAACGTTTTTGCGTGACGAAGCCAAAAAGCTGGCACGGATTGTACTCTCGTTGAATGATTATCAAAACTACCATCTATAAATATACTCCAAAATTTCGGGCTATGCTCAGAACGTGTAACAACGAGTTTTATTTACAAGAATGATGCTCAGTTCGACTGTCTTAAAATTATCTAACCTTTGAACTCAAGTGAAATACGGCTGATTTGGTTTCTAAACGTCTTCTTGATCGTCTGAGTTGTGACTGAATCTTGTTGATGGCAAAACTCTTTCTAAAACAAGGTGTAGGCTTGGAGGAAATCTACAAAAAAAATGGAAATATCGAGAAAAAGTTAGGCAGGACACTTGATCAGGATGGGATGCTAATAAATGTAAAAGTTTTTACAAAAATGGCGATTTAGGATTGAAGTAAAACCTGTTTCCTCGGGCGTCCGCATAAATTGCGAGCTGCTTCATATTCTAGGTTTTTGTGCAGCAAGTGTCAGTTACAAACGTTAAATGACGTGGCAAACAATTCAATAAGTTTTATTACCTATACCCCAGCAGTAAACGATCATTCTTTCTGCCACGTGTAAAAGTCGAAAACGATACTGTAAGTTAAGTTTAAGTTAAAGTCTCCAAACATACACTGCTTAGTTCGCCTTTTATTCTACTCAGCAAAACAAATGGACTAATAATATTTTGGGTAAATTACACACCACTGTTTTCAACTGGGGTATTTTCATGAACCTCTAAGCTTGCCATAGCCACGTTTTGAGTTTTCCAACATCGTTTCCAGCGTTATTTTTTTTAAACTCAGCCAAAAGTCCTTTTTTTATGGCATACTTTTTCATTTTTTTGGAGAGGGGAATTAGTAAAAATTGAAGGAAGAATAATTTCTTTTCTCTCAGTTTCAGCCTTTACAAGCACAAACCTCACCTTACCCATTTCAGCCTTCACAAGTACAAATTTTGACTCAGCCTCTTCAACCTTTACAAGTGCAAACTGCAGTTCATACTTTTCAACCCTTGCAAGTGCAACCATCAACTCAGACTTTTCAGCATTTACAAGTGCAACCATCAACTCAATCTTTACAGCATTCACAAGCGCAACCGTCAACTCAGTCTTTGCAGCATTTACAAGTGCAACCTTCAGCTCAGACTTTTCAGTCCTCACAAGTAAAGTCTTCAGCCCACCTTTATCGGTCCTCGCAAGTCCAGGCTTCAGGTCACGTTTCTCAATCTGTACAAGTGCAATCTTCAGCCCCAAATTTCCAGTTTTTAGAAGTGCAAACTTCAGCAGAAACTTTCCGGTCTTCACAAGTACAAGCCTTGCATCACCTTGGTCAGTCATCACAGGTGCAATCTTCACCTCAGACTTTTCAGCCTTCACAATTGCAAGCGTCAGCTCACCCAAACGGAGTTAGAAGAATTCAGCTGCTAAGAACGTAAGTGATGACGAGCAGTACTGACAAGGGAATTGCGAGGGCCGAGGAATCTGGAGGGGGCTGCATGAAAAATCCTATCTAGTGATGGTAAAATTTAGGGAGAAACCCAATTTAATGAGCTTTCCGAAACACGTTTTTTTCTGTTCATGACTGGGTTATCGTTGATGAGAGATGGGATGTAAAAGTTTTAGCTAACTGCTATTGTCCTCCATTGTTACACAGGCAGATATGTTGGGATAACAGAGTTGCACAAGTGCAGGTTAGTGTTTCTATCAATAAGCACGTTTAATTTAAGATTCAATAAGTTGACGGCTTTAGTTTATAAAATCTAAATATTTATGAAGTATGTCCAGTTGTTTAAAAACTCTTTCTCAATTCTCAAACAAGTCGCAAACGCGACAATTAACACATTTCGTGAGTCGCTCAGCTGAAGTATCTACAAGGTGATAAAGTGTTTGCTTTCTGTTATAGAATTCGCAAGAGGCTTTTCCCACAAGTAAACGGGAAAGTTACAAGATCAAGAAACTTGAAGGACTTTTACTGTAAGTTATATTTCTCACTTGCTAGATCGAAATAGATAATTAATTTGCTTAAGTGTTGTTTTCTAATCTTGCTTTATATTTTACGTTGAATTTATTTAACTTTTGGAAACTCAGGAAGACAAATAACCATTCAAAACAAAAAACTAAACATCTCCTTAAGGAAAAAAAACACCCAAACCTTGAAGAGAAAACATTTAACCATTTAACTGGCTTCAAGGGCGAGGAGATGCACCTTATACGTGGCTTAGTCACGCTTCTGTTAGGCCTTTACAGCTCTCACTTGAGGATTTTCCGGGTCTAAAAAAAAAGTTCTAAAACAAATATGAAACTAAGGCGAAGACGTAATTACAATAAATTTGATAAAAAACTGAAAAGCACATTTTTTGCAAGAGAAATTGGCAATCTTCCCTCGAAGGGGTTCAGACCTTGTCGAGAAGAGTACAAACCTATTAAGCTTGATGCACAACGCCTCTCGGCATATCAAGCAACTGGCTAGTCCTTCCACGGTCTCATACAAGACCACTAATATCATAGCTTCTGATCAATGGGTGCACTGATTTATCTTTCTATGCCTCAGTTTGACTGCAATCGGTCGTTATTTTTCTTTAAGGATTGCAGAGCAGGAATAGTGAGAATGGTGCTATCCGAACGCCACGGCGGTAAAGCCGCAATCAAAAACGGCGCTGACTACTCCCGATTTTTTGCGCACCCTCCAGTCTCCTGGCCGAAATAAATAACGTTTTTTACAGTTTATGCTTCGGTTTCCAGAGTATCATTTTGCTGACTGCTGGGAGCAGGTTGGGTGATTTGAGTTAAGCCCAGCAAAGCTGAGATTTTGAAAAAATAATGTCTCTAGTCATTGATGATTCCGATATGCTAGAAAGCAACGTGACATTGGGTGCAGGAAGAAAACTTGGACACGCATATAAAACTTACACTGACATTCTATTTTCTCTTTGCAGTGAATGGAAAAACACGTTGAAAACCGAAAGAGAAGCATTTGCTGTGAAATTAAAGCGACACTCAAGAAAAATACAAGACTTGGAAATCAAAACCAAGTTTCAGCAGAATGAAGTATGCAATACTAGCAATGCAAACAATCTTATAATTTGATGTCCTTTACACAAAGCTCACTATGGTACTCTAAGTAATATTTAGGAAATCTCGCCTATTTACCTATATCTAGGATCGATTATTTTAAATTGGAGATGTTTAAAAAGGGAATCCAGACTTCTGCTTTATTTCTGCTGAAATTTTTGATCTCCAAGGTCTGGAGGTCAAAAACAAATTTCAGCAGAATGAAGTATGTAATAATAGTAATACAAATCAAATCTGATGTCCTTAATGCAAATAAAAAGTTACACAAGGCTAACTTTTGTACTTTCAGTAACATTTTGAAAGAGATAGATATAAACATTGCAGCCAGAGGCTGAATTACGTATATACATGTAAAAGATAAAAGCTACTAATATTATAGAAAATACGCAATTACAATTACAATTACAAAACGCATAAATTACGATCGGTTTAAGAAAAGTTGTAACTATAAAGAATATCTATATATACATAAAATATGTAAAATACGAAGAAAGTAAAGTTAAAAATCTGATGGCTATCCTAATGAGTTTACCCGGAGGCATTAGGAATTAATAAAACAGTTCCTGGTCCTGCAAGTTTTAAACTTGACATCAAAAGCCCTGGCATGCCTGAGGGTGTGTTTTGAGCTATGCGGATCAGGCAGTAAGTGATGGAGACGGTGATCACTGCCGTCTAAAATGTTATCGAAAAGGGACTGACATAGGCGCTGATGGTGAACCACTAATAACTCTAGGTCTAACGAAGCTAGGGCGTTGTCGTAAGATAAGGTGGGGCATATGATGGAAAGGGCCCTCTTTTGTACGCGCTCCAAATCGACAATTAGATACTGAGGTAACGAAGCGTGAAACACAGGAATCGCGTAATCACAAACAGACCTTATACAACTGGTGTAAAACCTAAGTAGTTCGGCCTTCTCGACTTGAGCGCGCTTTAATTGCCTAAGAAAGTACAGGCGAAAATCGCACCTATTCACGTAATTAGTGATTTTTGCTTTATTTCTGCTGAAACTTGGTTTTGATCTCTAAATCTTGGAAAGCAAAAACAGGTTTCAGCAGAATAAAGTATGCATGCCAATGAATTATAGCAAATTGCTAAACAATTGCAAATTATAGTAGTTACACAAAGTTAACTTTTGTACCCTAAGTAACATTTTGAAAATCGTAATTATTCATTGACAGATTTTTGCTTTCATTCTGCTGAAACTTGGTTTTGATATCCAAATCTTGGAAATCAAAACCAAGTTTTAGCAGAATGAAGTATGCAATAATAGCAATGCAAATAGATAGTAGTTACGCAAGGTTGACTTTTGTACTTTAAGTAACATTTTGGAAATCGTAACTATTCACTTAATCAGAGGTTTTTGCTTTATTTCTGCTGAAACTTGGTTCTGATCTCCAAATCTTGGAGATCAAAAACAGGTTTCAGCAGAATAAAGTATGCATGCCAGTAATAGCAAATTGCTATTAATACAAATAATAGCAGTTCACAAGGTTGTTTTCTGTATTCTAAGTAACATTTTGAAAATCGTAATTATACATTTAATCAGAGAGTTTTGCTTTATTTCTGCTGAAACTTGGTTTTGATCTCCAAATCTTGGAATTCAAAAACAGGTTTCAGCAGAATAAAGTATGCAATAATAGCAAAACAAATAAATAGTACAGTTACACGGGTTAACTCTTGTACTCGAATTAAGGTTAACTTTTGTACTCTAAGTAACATTTTGAAAATCGTCATTATTTACTTAATTAGAGGTTTTTGCTTTATTTCTGCTGAAACTTGGTTTTAATCTCCAAATCTTGGAATTCAAAAACAGGTTTCAGCAGAATGAAGTATACACGCCAATAAATTATAGCAAATTGCTATACAAATAATAGTAGTTACACAGAGTTGACTTTTGTACGCTGAGTAACATTTTGAAAATCGTAATCATTCACTTTATTAGAGTTTACTTCTACTGAAACTTGGTTTTGATCTCCAAATCTTGGAAATCAAAAGTAGCTTTCAGCAGAATGGAGTATGCAACAAATAATAGTAGTTACACGCAAGGTTATCTTTTGTAGTCTAAGTAGCATTTTTAAAAACCTAAACTATTCACTTGTTTAGAGATTTTTGCTTTATTTCTGCTGAAACTTGGTTTTGATCTCCACATCTTGGAGATCAAAAACAGGTTTCAGCAGAATGAAGTATGCATGCCAATAACAGCAAATTGCTATACAAATTAATAGCAGTAGTTCACAAGGTTGACTTTTGTATTCTAAGTAACATTTTGAAAATGGTAATTATTCACTTAATCAGAGAGTTTTTGCCTTAATTCTGCTGAAACTTGGTTTTGATCTCCAAATCTTGGAATCCAAAAACAAGTTTCAGCAGAATGAAGTACGCAATAATAGCAATGTGTAAATAGCTACACGAGGTTAACTTTTTAACTTAGCCTATTTACTTAAGTCTAGGGAATTAACGTTTGAAAAGGAGGATTTTGACGTTTTTGCTTTTTTCTGCTAAAGTATGCTTCCGATTTCCAAGTCTTGGAGATTAAAAGAAAATTTCAGCAGAATGAAGT
Organism: Siderastrea siderea; assembly: GCA_964030785.1. Classification (NCBI taxonomy): domain Eukaryota; kingdom Metazoa; phylum Cnidaria; class Anthozoa; order Scleractinia; family Rhizangiidae; genus Siderastrea; species Siderastrea siderea. The sequence goes on along the minus strand of OZ034969.1, from coordinate 54,667,974 downwards.
ATGCAATAATCTTACGCAATACAAATGAAATCTGTTGTCAAAAGTTACAAAAGGCTAACCATGCGCATGATACTCCGTCTTTGCACATCTTGTCTATTTACTAGACCTGTCAAGTTGTGCGTTCCTTTACTGTGAGATAAAACAAACCAAAACATCAAAGACAATTTGGAGCGCAATGAAAGGCTGGCGTCGTTTTCAATCACTTTAGGAGTCTGATAGGCAAATTGGTATCAAACAGAATAGGCTTTTTCAACCAACGCATTCATTTTGTGTGGATGCGAATATGATACGAATACTATTGAGAACATACTCGTTTTGTAAACCGCGAGGCATTAAGGCACATAACAGTAACTACTGAGAAATTGCGATTGCCTGATTTGAAAAAGAAGCGCAAACCCTATAGCGGATGTCACCTGAGTTTGCCCATAAATTTACTCAAAAATGTTGCTCCTTTTCACACAGATAAAAGAGCAGAAAAAAGCCAGAGCTGTGGCCGAGGATATGTAAGCATTTTTTTATTGTTTGATATTGCTTTGATCTGGCCGTTACTTTGTTTTGAGCATCCAGCGTGTTTGATTGTCCGTGCAATGCACAATATCAATGTTTTGACGTTCATTTCTTCACGTGTAAAGGTTGAAAAAAACAGACGAGGAGAAGGAGGCGTTACAAGTAACAATGCGATCTTTGGAGAACGAAGGTTGTAAGATGAATCGTCTTCTTAAGGTAAGTAAATAATTCATTGTCTGTTCTTGAAAACTACCTTTTCAGAGACAATAGATTAGTTTTTAGTCGAAAAAGCTTATAAATACATCCGCCTCCTAGCTTGGTAGCACCGGATTAAATGAAGCTTAGGCGTGTAACAAACAGATTTTGGAAAAGTACCTTTCAAGATCTCCAAAGATGTCGCCTAACTAGCTCTGCTGAACTGGAAATTCCTATTAAGGCCAACTTGAATACGAAGAACCTGAAAAGCTTGAAATTGGCTTGGTGTTAACGTGTGATCGATTTCCTACTCTCACTCGTCTTCAATTCAAGACTGAGGACTTACTGCCCAAATGACACAAATACCACAGAGCCAGGTTCAGTTTGAAGTCACATTTGTCAGTCTAAATATTTCTCATTAATTCCGTCTTCTTGCAGCGAAAGGATGCTGAACTTTCCAAAGCCAAGGAGCTCAACGAACAAAATGCTTTTCTGTGGGAATCGAAATCAAAAGATCTTGGAAATGCCGAGGAAAGAATTAACATGTTGGAGAGCGATAATTTAGCTTTGAGGAAAAAGAATGCACTCGCCGAGAGAGAACTTGAAGTGAAATGCAAAGAGGTATGAACTGGGCAGTTTGTTAGTGGATGAACAACGCGGCAGTACACGATCGATAACGGCACTGGGCACACGGCTAGGACAAGACGATTGACGATAAATAACGGGCACCTGAGTCCTGGTCTCTTACTCAGTGTTACACTTTAGTATTGTGTGCTTCATCAGCAATAGACTAAATTGACTGTCTCGATGACTGACTGTCACCGAATGGTTCACTGACTGACTGACTGACTAACTGACTGACTGTATAGCTGACTTATTGACTGACGTACTGTCTGGCTGACGTATTGACCGACTGACTGACTCAGTGAGTGACTCACTGGGTGTCTGACACTAACTGACTGACACTGACGACTGTCCTACAACCAGTCAAGTCAAGTCAAATGCGCATTCACACTGTTAAGCGTTCAGTTTAGTACAATGTCTAAAGAACATGTAGTTAACAAAATAATACAGGACTACACACAATCAGAAGGCGTTCACACGAATCAGTTGGCAACAGCCAAATTGCCAAAGCTTTTACGTTGACTGCTCTTTGTTTACAAATATAGGAAAGGGAATATTGAACTAAATTTAATGTCCAAGTGTGCAAGTAATTATGACCGAATGAATCACTTTAAATCCTGTCTAGTATACAAGAAGCCTAAAAATGTGACAAACATTTAAAAAAGTAAATAACTTTAATTATGTTTTCATTTTTGTCTAGTTGGAAGACAAGCAACAGTTGTAAGTAATATTTTGTTGCTTTGGTAAAATAGTTATATAGAGGCGTTTTAATTTGTGTCGTCTCCACTTCTGGTTACTTCTTCCACTTCTTGTGAATAATTGTTTCTACCCTTTCAATCTACTGCTCCTTTTTAATTTGTACCCAGTTATGTATGTGTACGTAAGTATGTGTGTATGAGAAAACTATCTTACTCCTTTATCTGATTATGTCACAACTCTCCAATCCCCTTTTGCATCTTCTCCCCCACTCCCTAAGTCAAACCCTGATCCTCTGAAAGATTTTAATATGGAATAATTGAGTCAGGAGATGACATCTTTGAAGAAAAGTTAATGTTTGGCTCTGACTCGCACTAAGACGTTTCGGCTAACTTTTACTGAAGCCTTCATCAGTTTTAAGATCGCTTAATGTTGTTACACGTGATTTGAAAAATTTCAAAACGATAAAATGTTGCCCGTTCTGTATGCCTGTGACTACAAAGAATGGTTTCTTTGCCTAAAGATGTTGTTTAAGATCTCGGTAACAGGAGAATGCGCCAGCATTACTGATTTTTTATTTGTTCTATTCAGTAACAGATATGCTGAGAAGATAAGTAAGCTGGAACATAAGGTAACTAAAAATTAATTTCATAGCAATTTACCCATGCATTAATTCTACCACCAATAACGTGACTATGATTTATTTGTGCTATGTTAAAAAAGTCACTGTGAACCTTCTAGACACATTTCTCGCATTAAGTTTTTTTGTTATTGTTGTGGTACCGGTGTTGTCATGTTATTGTCTTGTTCTTTTTGTATTAAAAGACTTTCATTTTTGAGAGAAGTGAGCCGCAGCTGCATGGGTTAATTGAACATGCATCGTGGATCATTTTGTATATTATACTAAAAGCAGTGTTCTTTTTCGTCAAATTTAGGTAACTCATTGTAAATCTGCACACGAAACGACCACGAAAAAGTATGTAACAGTTTAGCTTAAACTTTCCGCTGTTTTTATATCCTACCAATATGTAACATGTTTCAGAAATTTGCAATATTCATTCGGATGGGTGTTTACAAGCCTATTTTCACTAATAGGTCCTATTGAAGTAGGCGTTGTTTCCACAGAAAAAACCGGAAACTGGAAACAGGATACAGGTTCAAACAACAAAACAGAAGTTTTTGGCTTTTTTAAAACTCCAAAAGTTTCGATTTTCCCATGAATCATTTTGTTTTGAACAGAAATTTTCCGACAGAGTTGTCGTTAGAATAATATATCTACCCATTGCCTTTTTATTTATTACCTTAAATTATATTCCTCTTTTAGACTGAGAAAAGAGAAAAAGTCCCTTACTCAACAGTCTGAGCTATGGAGGAATAAATTTCGACAAATCAAGGATGAAAAAGCTGTTATCACTGACAAACTAAGGAGCTGTAAAAACAAATGCAGTCGGAGAGGTAAGATCATTGAGGTAAAAATGGCAACTAGGAGATTAAAATGAGCTTAGTTTTCTGTAATTTCGCCCTGAAAACACAGTAAGACGTTTTTCCCTGCCAATCAACAGAGACCTAAAGAGTGAATGCTATTTTACTCTTTGACAGTGTATGGAATTGTACGAAGCAGCAGTAATTAACAACTCCAGTTTTCGGTGGGTCGCAATGACTTCATCACGGCTCCTCGGCTCCTCGGCGTGCAAACAAAAATCTTTTCTCTTCTCTGGTGTTCTTGCTCTCCTTTTTGCGGGCCGTGTTTATTCTTGTGTTTCCCCCCCCCCCCCCTCCTCCCCCTCAATCCCATAACCCTTGTCATCTCTTGTTGTTGTCTGTTCTTCGCAGTATTAGAATGCAAATGCGAAAGGGAGTTTGGAGGAATTCCAAAGTATAGCTAAACGCTTTCGAATTCCGCCAAACTCCTCTCAGTTGTCTGTGTCACGTTATGTAACTGAAAAAGGTGCCATATTCCAGGTTAATATGCATGATAAAAAAAACCTAATCAGTTCTGTGATTAATGCCGCGTGTTGGCATATTCTCATCTTAAATCAATCCTAGCACGCGTTATCTAATACGCAACCAATAAGAGGGCGCGTTATATCAACAACATTCTAAAAATCTTATTCTTATTGCGAACCACTTCCCAGAATGATTGTCACATCCTTAAATTTATCGTTTCTTCTTTCTATTGTTTAGACTGAAAAGGCAACAAACGCTCAGCTACAAAAGTAAGTTGACTTCAGCTACCTTGTCGAAACGTCAGTTAATGTTACCACCAGAAACTCATAAGGGGTTGAATTCAAGTCCTTATGAGTTTCTGTTTACTAAATAGTCCTTCTCAGGACTACACTCACCCGGACGATCATACTTCACCGACTATGACTCCTGGGTTCAAACCATTTACAGTATTTTTAACTGTTTTGTTTTGCTTTGTTATTGGTAATACTTAGGAACATCGCAGCACTGAAAAAAGAAATGAGCTTGCTCTCACAGGAGAATGAATTTCTAAAAGAGGAGGTATGTAGCTTAAGTCGAAACTTCTTATAAGCCACCATCTTCGTTTTCGTTCAGCAAGTTTTCGCATCTTCACCGATGAAAATACCCAATCTTGCAGGGTGCGGACTTTTCAGTCAGCGGACAGTCACCCGGCGAGACTCTGCTGGGAATAATAGAAATAATACATGATATGAGGGAACGAGGGAACGCGTTCCCTCGTCCCTATCCCTCAGTCCCCCATTTTTCCCGCGTTCTCGCTCCTCTTCCCCTTCCCCGTTTACGCCGGCTACGCAGGCTATCTAAAAATAGGAAGAGCATACGAACAGCTAATCAAAACCTTTCTGGAGCCCATCCGCTGACCGGGAGACCGAGGACTCTGGCTTCCTGTTTTAGTCCATTGTTCGCAACAAACTGAATGGATTACATGGCGTGGTCAGTGCCTCACATTTGCAATGTTTTAACTTTTTCATCTTTATCAGTTTAGCTTGTTCTTTTTGTTCATTCTACTTCATCAAAGGACCCCATTGTGATGGCAGTTCCATATATTATGAGCCTAAAATGTCATTCTGTTTGATTTTCAGAATTACAATCTTCGGTATTTTGGTGGAGTTCTTGGAACACTCCGAAGAGTTAAGCGTTTTTTCAGTCGTGTGGCTGACCGCCTGTTGACATAATTTTAGCAGTTCTGTGGATTTCAAGAAACTGTTTAACTATGTGTTGAAGGTGTCATGTGATCCAGTAGCCTCTTTTTGATTAACAAAAGTAAAGTAATGCGCGAAATGATCAGTGCGTCTTTTTTAATGTATTGCTTAAGAATGTATTTCAGCGTTGAATTTTTACACACCAGAAACTAGAGGGTTAAAGTAAAAAAGGACATAAATGTAGAATGTTAAATGAACGCGTTAAACGTTCGAGTAAAGTCATAAAGGCAGCTTAATTGACATAGACAAAGGGAAATATGGCCACTGAAAGGAAGGGATGTTCAAGGAACGCGATAGACGTTCGATGATGGAAAATTGTTACTGTTCAATAGCTCATGACCTTCAAGATAACGGAAGATGATATTGGTGGATGACGCAACAGGTGCATGTTCAGTGAACGAAATTGGGAGAGAAAATGTATTTTGTGGTTATGATAGGATCAATACCACATAAACGGGAGCGTTCGTTGATGGAAAAAGTGAAAAATGTGTGATGTAGTAATGGAGAAAAGTTTAGAAGTATCAAATAGTTTAGGATGGTGTAGCAGTAATTTAGCAGTGATAAAAGCCTTGGTAAAAGCATCCAAACCTTAAAAAGGTGGTAAGCGCCATTTCAAAAGAGTCAAACGTTTCAAACTCGGCTGTCGTGCGCCTATAAATGTAGGCCCATCTTAGTTACTCCTAAAGAAAATTACTAGTTCTTCTTCCTTAGTTAGTGCTCAAATGAATATTTCATTGTTTAAAAGTTGTTGCTTTTTGATTGGTACCCAGGCAGGCTTGGTTACAAATTGTCCTCCCCGCATCACGTGTTTGGTTATGACCCATCGACGGGTGGGCTTTTGCAGGACAACCGCAATTTTAAGCACATGACCATGTTTGCTAGAAAAGTCCACTTTATGTCGACAATCTACTGACAAAAAGCAAAATCGGGTGGAAAAAACCGCGAAAAACGGATTTTAGTAGTTTTGTTTAGGCCCACGAACGCCTGCTCAAATTCCAGTCCAAATGTCTCAAACTTCCTTTGCAGCATGAAAACCAAGCTTACCTTACACTTCCAAGGCATGTTTGCGAATTTGACTTCGCACATGCGCACAATTCAAAATTTGGGAATCGTCAGACTAACTTTTTGGGTCTTAATTTAGTGCTCAGTCCTGTTATTTTTCGATCTCAATTCGCTTTTTTGTGCTCTTGGTCTTTCCTTGTTTTGGAAAGGATTTCACCTAACATTTAGGGAAGGGAGAATTTTTAACAATAAGTAGCAACCCAGCATCGCAGTGTCAATGCTAAATTTGCTTCAATTTCCCAATATAAATTTTCTCACTTTTCTGTATGTAGCTCTGGTTCTGAATTTATCTGAACGCTCTAGTTAACGCACCTTTTGTCAGAACTTTTTCTGGTGTATCTGGTGTATCAGTTGGTTATCTATATTAATGGATTCCAACCAAGTTCTCCAAAATAGAGCAGCCAAGATGGTCCTGTATAGGGCGCCACATTCGTCTTCAACTGAAGCACTTGCAGATCTGAACTAGGTGAATCTTACAACCAGAAGACAAATGAAACGCTGCCTTTATATGTACAATTTTATAAACTCGGACGATAGAAACAACGTGATCATCCGAGGTTCGGATCGTCACAGTCACAACACTCGGTCAAAGGACACTGCTCGAATCATAAAATCAGATACTAATAACTGGGGACTGCTTAGATCCCTAAATAGTGCCTTACTTGACTGGAATGCCCTGCCTATGGAGATGAGAAACCTATCTTAAAATGCTTTTAGGATATCGTTACATAATAGGTTTAAGTTTTGAAATAGCTTTCCATTTTCTTCAACTTTTAAGTAGAACTTAGGTGTTTAATCCCTCTTAACTCTTTTCTAATATTTAAATATCAGCATTTTAGTATTTTAAGTTAAATTTTATCTTGTTATATTTTCACAGTGCCCTATTGAAAACCACCTTGCGTGATATAGGCCATCTGTATAAAGAATTGAATTATTATTATTATTATTATTATTATTATTATTATTATTATTATTATTATACCATCTGAAAAAAATATCATTTCAAAGTGATGACGTCACAAACCCTACCAAGACCGTAGTCTTTAATAAACCGTAGCCTAGTCCCTCGTAACCTCGTTCCCAGGGTCCTCTCTCTTCATGTCAGTTTGAGTCCCTTACGGCCGGCGACCAGGTCCACCATTTGAGAAATGTCAAAACGAACAACATGTCATTAACATCATAAGTAAATAGAAACGCTGTTGATATAAGCATGCATAAGAACAACGGCTGGGCAAATTTCAACAGATTCTCCGTCTTAATTCACTCTCGTTGACCGAGGGAAATTACTGCTTGTTCCCAGTTAAGGTGACTCTTTCAGCCAGGATCTCACAAACTTTCAAAATGGTGGCCATGTCAAATTCCTCAGCCTGGGTGACCCTAGCGTTTACATTGCAAAGGTTAGATGAACACTCATATATCTTATGATGCCTTTGCTCTGAACCCGGGAGGGGGGACTATCATATACAGTCGAAGCTCTCGTAAGCAACCACCTCACCTCACCTCGCAACTAGAGCTGGTCGCTTACGAGAATGGGCTCTCGTAAGCGACCTTGTAATAAAGCAGTAGAGGGTGGTCGCTTACAAGAGCTTTCAGCAGGAAGCTTGGCATATGTTGTTGGTTACCAATATATTGTATTAACAATACTGTTGGTAATCACAGACTATCACAGAGGAGGCTCGTGTGAACGGGTCAACGAACCGTTAGCACTTATGTCTTGTATTACTCTAAAGTTGATCAAGAAGTGAAAGCTTTTATTACAGTGTTGACTGATTGGTCGCTTACGAGAACTTTGATTCACAAAAGTGGTCGCGGTCGCTTACGGGAGCGGTCACTTAAGAGAGCTTTCAATTACAGACGTTTAGTTGACAATTCAAGTCGCTTACGAGAGTGGTCGCAACGAGAGTTTCGACTGTATAAGCTGAATAGGTATGTAAGGTCCCAAAGGGTAAGGTTTTCGAGCCATTTTAGTCTGAAGTAGGGTATAGAAAAGAGCAGGGAAAATCACTTATTTTGGCCTGAAATAGGACAAGGGTTTCAAGGAGTGCTCCGCACAATCCCACCCAAATATTCGGGGAGAACCCCCGGGGCGCTCTGAGGCACCCTGTGTTGCTTAGAGAAACGGCAAAGAGCACATTTGCGATAGCATAATAATATTTGACATATCTTCTAGTTAGTAATACAATTTTTTTTAATTTGTCATAATGATATTCGAGTATTACTTACAATGAACAATAATTCAAAGAGGTTGAGATCTAAAAAAATATATATTTCATATATTTCCACCGCTTCTGGTAATCGGTGCAAGTCTGGAAAGAGATCTACTTCGTTGTACACTGTAAAGACCGTGAAGAACAATGGGGAAGACTGAGATCAAATTCGCCTACATCCGAGAAAGACTGGGATTAAAAACAAACCTCAATGGTGGCTTGTCAGGATTGTCTGTAGTTTTGCTATATATATTTTTTATTTTACATTTTCTTCTATTTATATATTTTATTTCTTGTCACGTGGCTCGCATTGTGACTCGCTTGACTCGCATGGCTCGCACTGTGACTGGCATGGCTAGCCGGCTCGCATGTCAAGGCTGGTTTTCACTAGCGACGGAGTCGGAGTCGGAGTCGTAATCAGAAGCGTAAAGCGTTACGATCTAGTGAAAATCAAACAACGGAGTCGTAAGCAGAGTTTCCTTTTGCGCTTACGCTTCCGTTGCTTACGATCTAGTGAAAACCAATTTGTCAGAGTCGTAAACCAATCATAAAGCGTGGGAACGAGCACCGTGATTGGTTTATCCTTCCGCTTCTGCTTCCGACTCTGACAATCTGGTTTTCACTAGATCGTAAGCGACGGAATCGTAAGCGGAGTCGGAAGAAAATGGAAACGTTCTGATTCTTCCGACTCCGATTCCGTCGAGCTTATGACTCCGATGATTGATTTTCGCTAGGTCATAAGCAGACTCTTACGACTCCGCTTAGGACTCCGACTCCGACTCCGTCACTAGTGAAAACCAGCCTTTAGGCAGACGTGGAGTGGAGTACGGTAAATTCAGTGTAATTGACAGTAGATGGGTTCATGTCAGTGTAAGCACACGAGTTCTTCATTACCGTGCCATCCACCCACCTCGGGGAAAGCACGATGTTTCTCTTTCGCTTTTCAAAGGTATTTCCTCGAAAAAGAACAGATAACGCACATAACAGAACTCTGCAAGTACATGGGGATGGAAATAACTGGAAGTAACTTAACGGAAAAGACACTATTCTTACATACATACTTTATTTATTTATCCACAGCAAAATCTTCAGTATTTACAATTAAGTCAAAATATTAACAACACTGTTTTACAAGATTGCCGTGTGGGAGCCTGACTGACAATTGCTCTAAAATCGGCTAATTTCCCTTTTAAAGCGCCCAAGAGAGTCTATTTTCCGTAAATTGACGGGTAGGCTGTTCCATAATTCTCCTGTAATGTTGCCGCTGGGCGCTTATTCGAGGAAATACGGTAGACAGGAAGTTCAGGGTCAACGACGCTGATAGACCATTGACATGTGTGAGTCATGTGATCATATAACTGCTCAATGTTCCAATTATTATTTCAAAGATCATTTTCGCCTCAGTCTTCAGTTCTAGAACTACAATTTCAGTTCCCACCAAATTATTTGTATTTTTAAACAAAAGTTGATTTTAAACCATGGAGAACTTCAAAAGCTTAACACAGCCTAAATTGGTCACGCAACGTGTTTCAGAAGCCAAAATCACAGTCACACCACGACAATCTCTAATCGACGAAAAAATCCGCATCAGCGTAACAGGACTTTCATCCGGACAGCCCGTCACAATAAAAGCAGATCTGACCGGGGATTCAAACGAGAGGTTTGAATCTTATGGTCAATTTATAGCAGATGAAGCAGGAACAGTTTGTCCAGCGGAACATGTATGCCACGCAGGGACGTATACAGGAGTGGACGCCATGGGGCTGTTATGGAGTATGCAGCTGGCGCCTGGACAGAGAAAAGGCCAAAGACTGAGCAAGAAGGATCCTACCAAACCGTATTACATTCGTCTACAGTTATTTGACGGCCATGTTGATGATTTTCGCGATGCTGAGCTACAGCCGATGTCAAACGTGACATTCGAAAAGTGGTACATGTCACGTGGCGTGCGGAGAATTCCTGTTAGGGAAGGGAGGCTGCGTGGCACTTTATTTATACCTCCTGGGAAAGGGCCGTTTCCAGGTAAGTCGTAGGGTAATACGTCTCCTAAAAACGTCGTAGCGGACTGTTAGAATTTTGACCACAAATGCCCCCCCTTTTCCTCCCTCTAGGATCGGCTTTAGCGGTTACAAGCTCGCGAAACAGAGATTTCCCGCTTGCAGTGATTTTACCATGCCACGTCTGCACATGTTTCGCGCTTTCGTTTTGCGTGTTTCATGTTTCGTGTCAGAGTTACCTTGTTATACGAAATTAAACGCTTGTGTTAAATTAAGGTATTTGAAATTAACGCGACTTAAATTAACGTCAACTGAAGGGAAAATTACCCCCCAATAAAGGAAATTAATGCGAAAGAGGCAGTAAAATTTCAAAAGAAAGGGAAATTAACGCGATTCACAAAGAAAGAGTTTGTGGTCACAACTGGAACAAATCTGTTTCATGACTGAATTTAAAATCCAAGCCGGCAAAACAGATCTATAGGTGCGTGGGGCAATTTCTTTAATGACAATGTGGGAAAACTATTGTTTTCTACTGAGATGTCAAGAAAGCCTGAACTGGATCCAGAATTTGAGATTAAAATGATGGAAATCAAGGTCGCGGAAATAAACTCTCCACTTTATTAACAACGCGGAAATTAACACTCACAAAAATAAACGTGACTTATTAAAAATTCGCGTTAATTTCATGGAGCGTTAATTTCCTGTAATAAGGTAGTTCTTTTTCCGTCTTCGTGTTGTCTCCTGGCCCGATCCCAGACCTTTTCGCGATTTTCGAGGAAATCTTACAGATCGGCTCCCCAGGCAAACCCGAGGCGGTGGGGAGGTTAATCTCGCTCCCAAGGGTCCTCTCTTTGGGAAAGAGGTCGACTGACTTCGAGTGTCTGTCTTTCTGCTCGGGGATAGTCGAGCGAAAAGAAAACGTGAGCGAGAACGAAATTCGCCTGCCGCGTTGAAAGTGACGCGCGTGACTAGCCGCTAAATACACACGTGCGTCACCTTTCCATACGGCAGGAGATTTTTGCACTCGCTGATGTATTCTTTAGGGTCCCCTATCCCTGAGCAGAAAGAGAGACTGCGCGTAGTCTAGGAAAGATGATGGTTCGACCAGGACGTCACATTCGATTACGCGACAAAAACAAAAACAACAACAACAACAACAACAACAACAATGACATAAAACCAAGTAATCGCCTGATCTTAGGTTACTCTAAACTGAACTGCTAAACGTGCACCTTTTTTAGGCCTCCAAACTCTCTTTCAACCCCGAACTCGCTCCCTATTTTTAACTGAAGCAGGCAAGTTCGATCTTACGTGAGACGACAACAGGTAGAGCGTGAACAAGCTGCTTTCAAACGTCTTTACCTTATCCTCTTCCTGTCATCTTTTCCTTCTCAGGTATCATAGATTTGTTTGGTACAGCAGGAGGATTAATCGAGTTCAAGGCCTCTCTGCTGGCGTCGCATGGGTTCGCAGCGTTATCCCTGGCCTACTTTGCACATGAAGACCTTCCCAAGGTGCTAACTGAAGTAGAGTTAGAGTACTTTTTTGAGGCTTGTGATTGGATGCTGGCACACTCTGACGTCATGTCACATGGTTTGGGATTAATGGGCGTTTCTAAAGGTTCCGAGCTGGTTCTTACGATAGCAGCTCATAGAAACGACATCAGTGCAGTCGTGGGGATTTCTCCTTCGCATGCTATTGTGGGAATTCCGCTGAATTACCAAGGGAAGCCGCTCGACTTTGTCAAGTTTGAGTCGGATTTTGTAAAGCTATCAGAGAATGGAGCGTTGATATTTAAGGAGACATATCCCCCAGACGTGTCGGATGGTCCGGGGCGTACCGCTGCTATAAACGTGGAGAATATTCAGGGGGATATACTATTAATATGCGGGGCTGATGATCAAAGCTGGATGGCCGAGAAAATGGTGGCGAAAATTATGACAAGATTAAGAAAAAATGGAAAGGAATCCCACTGCACAGTCCTGTGCTATCCCGGAACAGGGCATTTGATTGAGCCCCCGTATGCCCCACCCTGCCTTAGTTCCTATCATAAGACATATAGAATGTCCATGGAATGGGGTGGGCAGCCCCGGGAACACTCATTGGCACAAGAAGATTCCTGGAAGCATATTTTGAACTTTTTCTCAACAAAATTGTCACTAGCAAATAACAAGAGTCGTTTGTAGATTACAGTTAAGCTTATTCTTACGAAGCATTCAGTGTTATTTTAGACTGCTTGACGCCTTGGATGATGTGTTGAAGCAAAACTTAGGAAGCGGCGTTGAAATTAACGTGAACTTTTTATTTTGAAATGCTTTCTCATCATGTCCTTGACCGGTTAAAAATATATATATAACGCATGTTCTAGCGCCGTTTGTACTTTTAGTTCCTGTGTTCGAATTCGCGTCCGCCTGAGTTCGCCCCTCCTGGCCTGGGGGTAAGTTTTGTACTGGGAGGCTCTGCCCAGAGTTTTAAACCCTTACTCAAAATATACTATATTGATCTAAACGGTACCCGTTTCATATGCCTGGAACAAAAATTGAACTTTTTCTATACCTCGAATGTAAGGTAAAACTAGTAGATCTTCGTGGGTTTAATTGGTTCCATGGCCCCAACCTTTCTATACTTTTTGCGTTTTGATTTCTTCCAAAATTTTTGAACCAGTTTAAGGACAAGTGTACGTTAGGGACCTTTAATATACTGAACCAGCAAATTTCCCTCCCTTTTCGTATACTGAAAGCGCAAAAAAAAAGAGTTCACCCAGGGGGATATCGCTCGGTGCGACAGTAAACGCAGAAACGGAATATACCAGAAGTTGCTCTGAATATTTTGTAATTATTCACCGAAGGCGAGATGAATAGGAGATCGGCTGTCCCGAGTTTAAGTAGCCAATCAGAGCGCGCGAAAGACACTATCCACTGGTTTGGTATACATTCTAAACCGGACTAGTGGCAACTGCACGGTTCCCAGCAGTATAAGCATCTTAATCTAATAGAAAACTTATGGTTGGAGCCAAGAAAACTGCCCGTAGTAAGAACGGTTCCGTAAAGCGGTGTTTGACTCTACGAGTCACGGGTGGAGACAAAGTTTGCCATTTTAAGAAATGAAAGACCTAGTCGTACGACTGAATGCCATGTGATTAAATAATTCCTTATTGTTACTTTCTTCACAGGACTTTTTGGCGTATTCACGATTGCTAAAAAAAAGGCGCGAAATTGAAGACGGAAAATTTTCACTTAACTTATTTTTTTGGACACAATTTTTCGGCCAGATCGCGAATTTAAGCCTTGCGAAATTTGCCTCTTCGATCAGTTGCGAAATTAAGACGGAATCCATCAGGAAATTGAGTAATCAGTGGACAAAAACCTTGTACCAGAATAATTTAAAGTTTATTGCATTCTTTTTTACACTTTTTAAGAGCTATAGACGTAATTAGTTATCTGTAATAACACCAAAGACAATTTCTTATGGGAGCCCGTGAAATTAAATTTTTATATTTCACAGGAATTGTGTAAACACGAGTAAAATAGGTAAATTTTTGTGCGTAAGATTTCATTTTATGAAATTTGAAATTTATTTTCTCCGGCTTCCATAAGAAATTGTCTTTGGGGTTATTACAGATAACAATTTTCATCCATAGCTCTCAAAAAATGTAAAAAAAGAATGTGATATGCTTTAAATTATTCTGGTACAAGATTTTTGTCCACTGAAAATTAAAATTACTCAATTTCCTGATGGATTCCGTCTTAAGTTCCTGCGAAATTAGCAAAAATAAGGTCAGGATACGTGTCTGAGTTGCTCGACAGAAACTTTGTGGAGAGGATAGTCAGGATACGCTAAATTATACCAGCAAATCGCAGGATTATTTTATGTGTTTTATTAGTGATATCCATCTACAGCTACTTCCCGAGTTAAAAGCTTAGAAGAATCGACCAACATCGATCAGCTGTGATAGCGCCAAAATGCCATGGGGACCTGCAATGTAACATAAACGACGGACTAGTGTATTTTTTGCACATCTGCTGACCGCCTTAGACGGGCGGCCTGAGAATCAGTCTCTATCATGGAATCATGAACATTTATTCTTGTGTGAAGTTTTCAAAGGTTGGCCTATCATTCATTCAATCATCCTTTCTTGTCAGGAAATCAATACTCTGTGACAAGAACATTTATCGTAGGATGACAGGCATGGCTGCAAATATCTCTGTAAGTCCACGGTCTTCGCTCATGGACCGAAAGGTAAAGATCTTGATATCAGGACTTGAACCAGGGCAACATGTTACCTTGCATGCCTCAGTGGCTGGTGATGCAAAAGAAGTATTTGAATCTCACGCATATTATATCGCCAACAAAGAAGGTAAGTTTAGTATAGCCTTGGGCAATATTACGCACAATCACAATGATTAATTTTATGCACGAATTGTTGTGATTGCCGGTTGAACACTGTGGAATAGCCGAATCTCCGTGCTGAAGTCTCACTTACAATCCTGGTAACAGTTCGAGTAAGCTTACTGTCTTTTTTTATTATTATTCCAAATATTATCGTAGCGGTCACTTTGTTGAAAATTTCCTGTCTGCCACAAAAAGGGAAAATCTGGTGGGTGGGTGGGGGAGGGGGGACAATTTGGACTATCCCTGATGGGGTGGAGGAGGGGTCTACTTGTATTAAGGTTTGTATTTTTGTGCAAATTTATTCTGAAATCTGCAAAAACAGAACCCGCCAAAATTATTACCTCCAGAAATGTTTTTGAGTTCATTTGCATTGTCACAGTGCTTTTCACTAAACTAGAATCCCCAAAATTTGACCCCTTCAATAAATATGTGAGTTGCTTTTAAGGATGTTTGCACTTATTGTTAATGTGCATCCTTGTGGTGCACACAAATGAAATCACAATGTCATGCCACAGCATGCACTGAGAGCATGCTTAGGAAGAAATGTAGATAACTATAGTGCTGGTAGTCATTGTCATATTTGTACATAGATTTAACTAGATCACTTTCTTTTACTGGTTTTCTCCATTTTATTAAAAAACAAAAAAATTCTTGGCATGAGAACTTAAAATTTTTTTGCTATTTCTACACAAATGCGATCAATTTTTTTCTATGAATGCAGCTATGTATGACTTAAGTATTCTTCTGTGAGACTATTAAATTCTACCTGAAGATGTCAGCTGCAAAAATTTCCTAAATAGGCCTATTGCATATTTGATATCAACACATCGACCTTATCTGGAGTTCTCCACTTAACATTTTGGCTTACATGACCAAAGATTCTAGAAACATTGCATTTTCAATAGGCTTTTTCTCCAAAACAAACATGGTGACCCCCAATCTTTTAGCTTTTCTAACATGAGCTTGTCATTATCTAACTGTCCCAAAAGTTTTTAAAGTACCTGAACATGGGATTTTGGGTGCGAACATCCTTAATTGCAAAAATTTAATCCTGCAAACCTACCCCACTTAAATAAGACAATTTTCTAGTACAAATCAGCCCCAAATTTTTATACTGTAAGCTACATAGGTATGTGCTGCCCCAAGGGAATTGTTTTTTGAACAATCTTGGTCAAAAAAATAGGATATGTCCTGCTTAATTGTCTGAAAAAAGGATGCATGTGTTTGCTATTTTGGCCAGAAAATGGGAAAGATTTAATAAGGGTTCTTAGCATCAAATACACCCCACCCAAAATTCTGATGACTCTTTTGTTGATTATTATTATTTAGTTTTTTTTTTAAATTTTGCTTTGCATATTATGTTACCTTGTTTTTAACTTGCCATTACAAAGGAAAGATTGATATTTCACAAGACATGTCATGTGGTGGATCATACAGTGGGATTGAAGAGATGGGATTTCTCTGGAGTATGACACAAGCACCAAGTCAGAGAAAAGGACTGCGACTTATGAAGAAGGACGTCACCAAACCTTACATCATTAAACTGAATTGCCTTGATGGACATTTGACTCCAGTTGATGGATTTGTGAATAGTTTAGCCAACAACAGTTTACAACCATTAGCAAGTACAGCAATAGAAAAGTGGTATATTGGAGAAGGAGTACAGAGAATTCCTGTCAGGGAGGGAAGGGTGCGTGGAACTTTGTTCCTCCCCCCAGGAGATGGACCATTTCCAGGTAAGGGTTCATGATGGTTGTTTACTGATGTGTGTGTGCCCAGCCATCCTTACAACCACTGCGCAAATAATGCTTGCAAGAAGCAGTCATCAAAGAATCAGGCCTCGAAATTAAATTTTTTTCCCAGGAGCAATTCTGCTCCTAGGTCCAAAATCTTAGGAGTAAATTTGGTCTAACAAGGAGCAGAAAATGGATTTATTATGAAAATGGGCCAAACGTTGAAAGAGCAAATTTGCTCCTTAGTTATTTATTTTAGGAGCAAGTGTCCTTGAACCAGTCGCAAATTGCACATTTGCGACTGTAGATTTCGAGCCCTGCAGAGAATCTGAAAATACCAGCAAGTAATATGGTAGAATGTTCAAATTAGTTGATACAAAAGTAAAATGCTCTTTTTAAGTGGTGATGATATACTGGGCTTCCCTGAGAACTTATAATAGTTCTTACTCAGTGAGTCGGTCATATTTGTTGCAAGCTTGATTTATTACTATTGCACCCCCTTTTTGCCTTTCTTCCTTTGTGCATCATCTGACAAGTGTATTTATATAACAAAGAAATAAATATATTATATATAGAGTGTGCATTGTGGCTAATTGAAACTCAAAGGCTAGATGGAAAAAGGATAGCACTGAGGTCCCTTGTGAACAAAAGGACTATCTGATCTGGGCGGGACCAATTTAGAACAAGTCCCATGACAACGTAGCCTGAAACACCTGAACATGTTGCTTGGCTCCTCTCAGGGACTCTGATTTTTTAAACCTCAATTGCTGATTTTAGGGCAGGATCAAATTAGAACAAGTCCCATGGCATCATAGCCTGAAACACCTGAACATGATGTGTGACTCCACTTGGGAACTCCAATTTTTTAGATCTCAATTGCTTATGAAATGCTGAATAATATGTCTTTCATAAATGGTGGAATATTTCTCGATACCTTTTTACCTTTCAGGTGTAATTGACTTGTTTGGAACAGCAGGGGGTTTAAATGAGTTCAAGGCTTCTCTTCTTGCATCGCATGGATTTACGGTTCTATCTCTAGCATTCTTTAATTTTGATGACCTGCCAAAGTTTTTACCTCATTGCGAACTGGAATACTTTGAAGAAGCTGCAGAATGGCTTGTTAAACATCCCTCTGTTATTCCTGGTGGAATCGGCGTAATGGGAGTGTCAAAAGGTGCAGAAATAACATTAATGATGGCCGTCCACAGAAAAGACATTGTCAAAGCTATTGTCCCAATCTCCACTTCATACGTGATCTCAGCTGTGCCATTCAAGGTTAATGGAGAGTTAACAGGTGTCTACTATGACAACAGCAAAACCAGGCAGACTGAAGATGGGGGATTCATTTTTCGTGACTGTGTTCCTGTACACGGCCTCGATATGCTCCACCCTCCTGCTATAATCCCAGTGGACGAAATTGAGTGCCCAATGCTGATTATTTGCGGAGAAGATGATCAAGATGTTTCAGCCTCAGAAATGGCACAAGAGATTCTCACTCGTATGAATTCCCACAACAAGGGTGCCCTGTGTTCTGCTTTACGTTATCCTGGAACAGGACATCTCATTGAACCCCCATATGCACCTCACTGTTATGCATCCTATCATAAGCTGTTCAAGGCAAACTTTGTTTGGGGAGGAAATGCAAAGGACCATTCAAGAGCCCAGGAAGACTCATGGGGGAAGATTTTGGAATTCTTTAGCAAGAATCTTGGTAAAAACCTGAACAGTCATCTTTAGAATGTTTTGGAAATCACGATCAAACAAAGAACAGGCTTTTATTCCTCGCTGCAGTTTAGGTTGTCTACAACACTCTTCCAGTCACCAACATTCAGTTTTTTAAAATTATGCAGTGATATATTTTTTCAATTGAGCTTTGCCAACTCACAAATAACAACTAAATGGACAGCGGGAAGAGAAAAAAGAAAATTGAAAAACAACGTGGCTGGGACACCACATCAGTGTTACCCAGCAATACCAGTGAATCATTAATGTGTAATTGGCAAATATTGCTCTTTTTCTGAACGTTTTGTCTTACTCCATGTCTTTCACTTTAATCCTTCATGGAAGTGAAAAAAATTGATACTCAAAATGAGAAAAATACTTATTTCTCTGATAGGAAAGGTTTCAGTTTGTGGCAGTTCAAACAAGTAATTCACAGGCTGAAATTTATTTGTCCTTCCAAATAATAATTACATTGCAATAAAACTGTCTCACTTAGAGTTGAGCCCTGGGAACCCAAGTTAGTTTCACTTGTACCCTTGAGTTGGGTCCCTGAAAGGTATTCTTGAATTCTCTTTTTTGATTGGGTGGTTGATTTCCACAAACTATGCACATTGATTGAAAGTTGTTCTATCACAGAAAGCCCAAGCTCATGTTTCGAGAAAGCAAGGAATTATTATTCACACAAGCATTGTGCGAGTTGGAAAAACAAAAGCAGTAATGGTTTTCATAGTGGCCCTTGGGAATTTGAACACTTCCACAACACTGCTATGTGTGGAGAGTAAAACATCGCAATTTCCAGACATTAAATAAAGCAAAATTTCAATGTTCATTCAGCAAGTGAAGCAATACTGCCATTACACAGGCTATTGTGGGTTGGGGCCATTTTGCCATTTTGAGCTTCACTTCTTTTACATCTTATCTGCTTCATGCAAGGGCAGTACTAAACACAGGAATGGAGTACTGGAGGGATCCAGATAATACCCCAGTGAACCCAAATTAAATGACCCATAATGTACTGTAGAGTACAATACACTGGAATGAAATGCTATGCAGGGTTTCAATAAAATTTTAAGTAGGCAGCTGGTTTGAGTTGAGTAACCGACTGTATCAACAAGGTGTTTGAAACAATCTTTTTTTAAAACCCTTTCACTTCCAGAGTCAATTATGGAAACTTCTAACATGGTTTTGACTGTTGAGCCTATGAATAAAATCCTATGGTGTCACCATTCAAATGGAACAAGTGAACTGACATGAACTCGAATGAAATGGAATGAGTCAGCCCAGAATGGTACAGGAATTATGGGAATAACAACAGAACAAGCCATTTCATTTCATTCCGTTGGCAGTGCTATCAATAAGCACAGATGGCCGACGAAAAGCATCCAGTACTTTCACTAGGTATTACTTGTTGTTCGATACTTTGCAAAATGAAATCTGATATTTTTCTTGACTATGGGTTTTGGACATTCTTGGGAGTTAAGGGTTAATTACTTCAGTTCAGGGAAAAATTACTTGACTTCTCTGAGCAAAACAGCTGATGCTTTTCGTCGTCCGTCTGTGCTTATTGATAGCACTGGAAACGGAATGAAACAGCATGAAATGGCTCATTCCGCTGTCATTCCAATAGTTCTGATACCATTGTGGGGTGACTCATTCCATTTCATTCTGGTTCATGCCAGTTCACTCTGGTGCTCAGCAATGCCACTTAATGCTATTCTTACTTTTAATCCAAAACTTATGATTTAAAGGACACAACAAAAGAGACACTACTTCAATCACTTTATATTTTAATGATACAAAGATTGAGTACTTTAAATTGGATGACAGCTGTCCATCACTGAAAAGAAAAGAAAAAGAAAATTTAATTAGTCTAGCTGTAGTTCCAACCAAAACAACACCTACAAAAACTTTGTGCAGTTCATCATTTAGAAAAAAACCAAGATCACGTTCATCGTACACATCTAGCCATGCAATTTACAACTCATTTCATACAGTGTCAAACTGTTGCACATCTTAAAACACTAGGGCTGGAGTGATTTTACTGGAACAAAGTTGAGCAGGGAGGATACAGGCTACTCTGAAAAGACCCATCCACCCAACGAAGGGATTTGTGTCAGTACTGCCAGATGGAGACCGTTGCTGGCATAACCTTCCAAGGCCAAGTTAATGCAGCCCTGAATAACAATATCCCTGCACTTTTCTGATGGGGCTTCAGTGCAGGGCTGGGTGCCATGTGCACCTCTTTCCCCACCATTAACAAATAACTAGAGATGAAATAATGATGTGTAGGAATACAAGCAAACAGATTTTATTTGGCAACATGCGTGTACTCTGATAATGCAAAGCAGACATCAAAACATAGTGTACTTCTTTGTTCTCTCCATGTTTTGATGTCATCTGTGCATTATGGAATCTATTTGTTAAATAGCTAGTCATCATGCAGTTCACCGTAACAAACTCATGGAAATTTGCTAGTCTATAATTATTACTAAAAGTGACTGCAGAGGTAGTATACATGGGGTGGGTGAGAGGAAACTTCATACACCTGCTAGAGGAAGGCAAGCACTGGTGTCCAAGTGATTCTACTTCTAATTAATTCTAATCTGAAGGTATCACATGAACGTCCATTTAACTTACGAAGACAGATAATATCTCGACAGCGACATTTAGGGTCATTGCCCTGTATTGCATTGCGTACCCTTACTACGCACGATTTGCTGCGTGAGTAGCGCGCGTACGTCCAGGGAGTAATAGGTTTCCCATGAGGCTAAGCTCACCAGAGAAAAGAAAAGTCATTTACTCTTAAACAAGCATGATGACCTATCTTTTTTCCACATATTTTTGACCTACCGTTCATCCTCTTTTTGTTCAAAGAGTTAGAAAAAAAATGCGTTCGAAAAAATAATTACTAGAAACGGGTTACTCATGGAGATGAAATCACGACCTCGAGAACACGCACGTGAGGAAGGTTTTAAGTCAATTTCGTCTGATGCTTCAAACATGTGCCATAAAACATCTAGTAAATTGTTCCTTGTTATCGATATTTTACATCTAGTACATTGTTTCAAGATTTGCTTTAATTACGTGCTTCCTGTTCCTATCGAAAGTAGCGTAAACTGATCAAATAAACGTGTTTGTTAGGCGAAATTGCATGGAATTATGAGGCAACTTGAGACGATGATAACTCATAAACGGACATGGGGGCCTATTCTTTTTATTTTATATTTCAAAACATTGCACGATAGATAACAACTTGTGAAAGTTTGACAAAAATCGTGTGTTAAATTTTATTTCTGGGGAATGACCTTAAGTTTCCCACCAACGAGAATTTTAAGCAACGAATGAACAAATTCAAACTCTATGTTATACTACCCTCAACTACCTTTTAAAGGGAACCTCCACTGTTATCTTGGTTTTTGTTAAATTTTGCAGATTAAGCCTAAATTCCAATTCTTTAAGTTAGTAAGTGGTGAGACAGTTTTAATGTACCAGTAAATTGGACATGAATACCACTTTATTTTTTACTTTTGAATTTTTTGTGACATCATAGGGTTGCCCATATTCTCACATACAAAAGAAAGTTGCTTCTCAACAATAGTGGCAACCATATGGTGCCACAAAAATTCAAAATGGCAGCATGCGGAAAATTCAAAAGCAAAAAAACAGTCATATTCATATCTGACATTATGATTCAATAAAAAATTTAGGCTTTCATTCTAACAACTTAACATCAATTTGTTGTAACAGTGGAGGTTTCCTTTAGACAACATATGCCTATCTGTGGTTGAAGAATAGTAGTAAACCAAACTACAGCACAAACCTTTTTTCCCGCTTGCCCGACTTTAGCTTTTTTAGTTCCACGGACCTTCTTCATGCGGTTCTTCTTTTCCTTTCTCTGTTTTCGTGACGTCTTTGGCCTTTCATAAAGACCATGCTGAATAAATACGACATAAAGTAAAGGTTTAAAAACATGAACCTAATAACGTGAGCTACAATAAAAATAGGGGCCTAAAATGGTTGAAAATCACAACATGCTACTCGTGCTAGTCAGGTCTTTACACAAGAGATCATCAAATTTGTCAGTTCTTTGCACTGATTGGTTATGATTTCTGCTTTGTTACATTACAATGCATTGCACTACTTTATGTTACACCTTACTTCCATGTGCATTGTAGCTTTTAGGTTACACAGTGCTTCTGCTAGGCAGCAAAACACAAAAACCCTTTTATTGTGCTAGCTGATCACTCTATCAAGGAGAAAATATTTTAGGCACACACGACCCCAACTGAGCCACAATAGCTACAGTTTAATCAAAACATACCGTGTGATGGTTTGCACTTATCGTGTTGAACTTTCAGTTAGAAGATTGGAGATGTGGCAGGGGGGAGGGGGGTCAGAGGCTGGGTTAGACTCGTCATTGACATGTTAGACAAGAAACTTTACCCACATTCTCTTACTCTGGAGATGACCCTGTGATGGACTAACAACCCATCCACATGGGAGCAGTCGTACTCCTAGCTGCTTCATGCTGAAAACACAGAAGTCAAATGCACGACGCATGTACAGTTCTCACCAAAAATTGCAGACAAATATAGACAGACAAATGTGGAAAGCTTCACTTTTACCACAAAACTGAATGCTGTTTCTGAAACTTAAGGTTTTTATGTTGAGTATGTGTTAAAAATGAAGTAACTGTCAACCACAAGTTTTGCCTGCATGAAATTCGGTTTGCTGGGATGTGGTTTGCATTGTTTTTATACCAACTTCACGCTCGTAAACATTTGAACTGATTCAAACTTGAAGGCTCTGAAAGACCGGAAGTGACGTAGATTCTTGCGTTTGACTGCTGTGAAGCTGCATGCTACAGAAACTGGGTTAAGCTCTGGCTGTATGTGCGATCTGCTGCTCATACATGCAACTTTTTTTACTTTAAATTGAAATATGTACTCACTCTGCCTAGACGGTACTTTGGTTCAAATTTTTTAGCGAAATCTAGGGAGTCATATATTAGCGCGAAGCCTGTACTTCTGCCACCACCATAAGCTGTCTTGAAACCAAAGCAGAAAATTACATCTGCTGTAGTCTTGTACATCTTAGCCAACTTCTCCCGGACTTCAGCCTTTGAGACATTAGGTCTTCCAGGGTGAAGAATATCGACAACCTGACAGAAAACAACTGCTGGCGTTAGGGAATTAGCTTCAACGGTAAAATCAAGAACTATGCCTGGAAAGTTAAAATGTAATGATGTATGTTCTGTACTAATCACAACCTCTGAAGGAGACCTTTTGCACTCATTGCACCAAACTTGTTTGTCTCCTACGACAACTGGTAAGGTAATACTCTTAGAGTACATCGAAGGGAACTCTGCTCAAAGGGTAGTAAGGTAATTGATAGCAGCAACACAAAAGATTGTGGCCTGTCTTACCACTGAAGGGAACAAGTTAAGAAAACACTACCCAGCATCATAAACTGAACAATTAACCACACATATAACTCACTTAAGAACCTTTTTCACCACGGGGTAAATTTCAAAAACAAATATAGACTCCCTACCTCACAGTTTGGCAAATGTGACATTTGGCTTGGGAAAAGATAACTAACTACCAAGCATTATTTTACACTGTGATTATTATTGAGCGAGACTATGTCTTCTAGCTCATTTAAAGATATAGTTCATAGTTTCAGGCAGTGTTACTGGTTATTCTTTGTAAATGGTTTGAACCCAGAAGTCATATCATAATTCGGTAAATTGTGATCGTCCGGGTGAGTGTAGTCCTGAGAAGGACTGTTCGGGGTGACATTGACTGACGTTTCAACAACCTGAGCAGAAGTCATCATCAGAGTCACGGCTTAACATCACGAGATTGTTGACCAATCAGGACAACGACCAGAGACTTAAAAGATCTACTGACGATTCACAGTTCACTTGACTCTGACGATGACTTCCGCTCAGGTTGTCCAAACGTCAGTCAATGTCACCTCAAACAGTCCTTCTCAGGACTACACTCACCTGGACGATCACAATTTACCGAATTATGGTTATTCTTTATAGCCTAGGATCAAGATCTACTAAGACAAGAGAGCTACAATGTAACAAGACAAATGATGGTCAAGCATTTATTTCAAATCTCATTCTAACTGAACACTGCACAATTTCCCCCATGGGATGTAAGGCGCAGAGGTCAGCAGCACAAATGATATCTCTCAGACCAATTTTAGACAGACCAGACTTCGTAAAGGGAGGATAGAAGGCGATTCCACTCAGAAATAGTGCGTGGAAAGAAATAATAATAGAAATAACAATCATAGCAGTCCCTCGGCAAGCATACACACATCCAATTCATGTAAGTAGATTTCAATATGATGAATTTAAAAATATCAATAAGTCATTATATTACCATTTGTTTCCGCTGAAGCAGGCGGTTGGTCAAGAACTTTCGCGTTCTGATAGTTGCTGTCCCGTCGCTCTACAAGCATAACAAAACGTGAACCATCAAGATCATGTAAATCGTTCCTTAAACTCGTAAATAACAATAACTCAATTACTGAATTTCTGAGGGCATTCACAGTTAAAAGGCAAAGGGGACACAATACAATTTAACGAGAGAATGACAATAAAGGAAATTTTCTTCTCAACAAAATCATGCAACACGGTAGACATGATTTAAATTGTTACTTTGGCCTTTTACAACATCTTGTTAACTCATTCTTTAGACATAAGAAGGGACAGAAAGTTCTTAAATATTTTCTAAAAGTATTAATTGCTTGTTCTGTTAAAAACCTATCAGAAAAGAAGGTAGGATGCAGTAGAATTTCTCGGATTACTGTTCACATTTTCTTCAAACTCACCATTTTGCTCAGGCAGACATTGAAGAGGACGGAAACGAGGCTACGAGCGAACTTAGTAGCCTGGCCTTCATAACCAAGATGGCGGACTCTGTGGACACAATTTGTTTTGACCGAAATATTTCAACCAAATGCGAAATGCGAAAGCACGATAAAAATACAAAAGATAAAAAGAAGAAGAAGAAATCAAGGAAGCCCGTCGTGGAAGTATCTCGGAGAAAAGATCGGACAATCATAAATGAATTTCATACTTTGAACAAGAAAATTGAGGCGGTGCAAAAGAACCCATCGATGCCCAAGGAAGACAAAGCTTCAAAGATTGCACTACTCGAAGCAAAACAGGAGAAACTTGGCGGCATAAGTGCTTATCAACGTGCTTCAAGACTTGGAGAAGTTCGCCATGGAAGTTTTAACTCGTCAAAGTGGGTAATAAAGCAGTTGAAAGCCTTCAATGTCCGTCCCGCTGCACAAAAATTGAAACCCAACACGTCGACTGATGGTCCAAACGAAAAACTAAATCTTCTTGACGTTGGAGCTCTACAAAATAACTATCAAAAACACGTAAAATGGATTCAGTGCACGCCTATCGACTTAAATCCTCAACGTAATGAAGTTATCAAAGCAGATCTTTTGACTATTGACGCCAGAGAAAAGTATAATGTTGTGGTGATGAGTTTGGTTATCAACTTTGAAGGAGACGTGCGTAAACGAGGAGATATGCTCCGGAAATGTCAACAACTTATAGTGGATCAAGGGCACTTGTTTTTTGTTATCCCATTGCCTTGTTTGAAAAATTCACGTTATTTGAATGAAGATCTTTTTGTATCGATGATGGATAGTCTTGGGTTTGATGTGTGTGTCAGCCATAAGAGCAAAAAGTTGAGCTTTTTTATGTTCAGAAAAACACGGCAGTGCCAGGTTAAATCATTCCCTAAGCAAGTGTTAAGAAAAGGTGGAAACCATAATAACTTTGCAATTGTGCTGTAACAAGCGAGACCAAAGGAAAATATTTGAATTTTTACGGAGAATTTTGAAGAGCAATTGCTAAAATTAATATAGTTGATGAGACAACGTTACTCAATATTGTATTCTCGACACAAATACATTTATTTTCATTGCTGGTAAGTTTGGATGTGTAAGGTTTCAGAAAGCAGTGGCATCAGGAGCTCTATCTTGTCTGCAAAGACACCGATAATGCCTATTTATAAATAATAATTAGCGAAAAACGTCATTTCATTTCCCACATCAGCAAAAGCGGTTATTCCTTGGCCCACAGAAATACACTGTACTCTTTTCAGGACCCTGTGTAGACCAACGTACATACTTGACAGACGTCAGCGCAACCACAGGCAACTCACACGATGACATTTGTGCATGATTATGGAAATACATACAGTGTTGGAAATAAGATAGAATTCCAAATAAAAATGATTAACCTTGTTTTTGCATTGTTTTTATGGCCATTTGTGGCTTCTTGGGCTGATTTGAAGTGATTTGGGCCAGATGGCCTAGTAAAACTCTTCGTATCCCTTAAAGTTTGCCACAAGGATAATAAAACACAACGACTGCGGTACGTTTATGTTTATTTGAAACTTAAATGTAACTATTCCTTGCAATATACATTTCCTTATATTTTAAAACTACATTGAAACGGTCCCATAGTTTGTCTGGGTTCCCTGTGCATTGTCAAGACATTTCAAATGTTCATCACAAATTTGGGCATTCAAATTTCAATTCTATTTCAAACAGGCAAACAGTGCTTGTCAACAGGCAGTTAATTTAGTATTATTATTGAGTAGCTTTGCTCTTTATTGCCAACTGTACTGGCAGTATGTCACAAACTGGCATGCGTTATGCCGTTGATGTTGCTTTCTCTATTGACATTTCAAATTAGGTAGCTACCTTAAACTGTTGGACTCATTTGCATATCCAGTAAACATGTTTTGTTTGTGTCTCGTTTTTTTCATACACTCTCTTCCAAGTAAACTAAGTTTCATCGTTTGGAACCGTCATTTTTTTATAAATTCCTTTTTTTTTTTGCTAAACCGGCCACCCTGATTGCAATAAAACTACAATCACCTGAACCCAAAGTTATAATGCCTGAGAAAACGCGGCAAGGTCGGCGAACTTTGTCCCAAAACTGATTTTACTCCTTCCGGAAACGACTGCAGATTTAACCTCCCCTTTATAAAACTTGCTCAAATTCGGTTAGAAATATTATTATATACGTAAAATCTACTTGAGATGACGAATTTTTTGCAAAGTAAAAAACGCTCAAGTGTGGTTTCGTGACTGACTAACCTGTCGTTTCTGATTTTGCGGTTTTCATCTCGCATCTGATTGGTGGAGGCGTAATTAGAAATATCACGGCTTGTAGAAACTGACGTACCTACAGAGCGATCTGATCAACGGCATAAAATATATAAACGCAGACGCGATTTTTCTGTTGAGGGAAGGGAAAATTCGTTTCCGCACACAGGCTAAGCTGGCAGGGCAGTGATTAGTGTTGTCTTCTGTTACAAGACTCTGAGTGAGTCTTTCGAGTGAGTCTTTCTCGTCTGTCCACCGACGTTGCAGTAATATATGAATATACAGCGGGAGCACAATTTGACAAACACAAAACTAATAAAATATTCGCTAAAAGGTAAAATGATGTATATACAAGGCTAAAAAAAGATAAAAAGGGGGGTATAATCCCACTTTTTTATGATCGCTACGTGGATGACTGTTTCTCGAAAAAACGAAAAGACGAACCAGACCAACTCCTCGACCGCTTAAACAACTATCATCCTAACATCAAGTTCACTGTTGAAGAAAACCCTGATCACTTTCTGGACACTGCGTTCAGCTACGGCATCGACGGGTTTGACTGTAAAGTCTACAAAAAACCGGGGAAATTACCCACACACTGGTCATCAGAAGTACCAACCAAATGGAAGAGAAATTGCATTACAGGAGCCCTACACAGAGCCAAAAGCATCTCCACAAATCTTGATCGCGACATAAAAGAAATCAAGACCACTTTCTCAAGTGCTGGTTACCCCAAGAAATTTGTATCCTGCACCATCGACAATTTCACATCGAACAATTCATCTGAAGATGAACCCTTAATTCCGCACTTTCTCTTCGAAGAACGGAAAAGGATTTGCATCAAACTCCCCTACTGCAAGAAGAATGAAATCGCAAGCAAAAAGTTTATTTCAAAACTGAACTCCTTCACTAATTTCGAGTATATTTTCATCATTCTGTGGCAAACTAGACAAATCAAAAGTCTATTCAGCCTCAAGGACAAAAACCTTCACAAGTCCCACGTTATTTATGAAGGAGAATGCTCATGCGGAGAAAACTATGTAGGTGAAACAATGCGAAATTTTGAAGTGCGAATAACTGAACATTCAAATATCTGCCACACCTCGGAACCAGCACGTCACCTTTTGGAAAACCCAAGTCACTCATTCCAGTGGAGATTCCTTTGTTCAGCAAGATCTATTTTAAGAGAAAGATCATCGAGGGCCTAATTATCCAACAAAGGAGCCCAACTTTGAACAAACAAGTTAATTGCTATGTTGCGCAGTTGTTCCCTACGGGAATAGCCTGAGTATAAAAACCATACAAATCACGAACGGCCTTTTAACCCTGATGATGACATACTTGTCGAAAACGCTTGGTTCCTTCTAATTGTTTATAGCCCCCCCCCCCCCCCCCCTTTTTTATCTTTTTTTTTTTTAGCCTTGTGTATACATCATAAAACTAATAGCTTTCCTGTTTCTCTGATGCATAGTTGAAAGAATCCTAACTTTAATAAACATGTCTCAAAGATGTCGAGACTTCATTCTAAATCATGCGGAGATGTTTTGTAAAAAAATAGAAGCATATCGATCGCAATTTACCCTACCCTAATGAGAAGCATATCGATCGCAAATTACATTAGAACCTTATTGAGAAGTGTGCTCTTTGGACGGATCCGCCAAACCTTCTGACAATGAAGATATTTGCTGAGGGTGCTTTCAGTCTTACTGAAAGCAAATATCTTCAAATACTTGCTTCCAAAAGCAGAGTCCGCAACTGACTTGCTTCCAAGCACTTACCAGGACCGTAGCCAGAAAAAATTATGACTGAGGCAAAGTCCATGGTTAAAATTATGACTGAGGCAATGTCCATGGTTAAACTCTCTTCCTAGGTATTTAGGGTGTTAAATGAAAAAAATGACTGAGGCAAGTGCCTCGGTTTGCCTCATACTGGCTACGGCCCTGCTTCCAAAGGCAAATATCGGAAGGTATTTGCTTTCAGTCCTACTTAGTGAAGCAAATATCTTCAAGTATTTGCTTGCTGCAAATATGTCAAATATGTTCAAAGACATTTGTTTAGTGCATGAAGTGTCTTCAAAATCTCGGTTTATGGTAATTGACGAAGTTGCTCCTGGTTTCTTGCAGAATGCAGAATATCCAAAGGACATCCTGTTCGGAATATCCTGAGGATCCAACAAGAGAAGTCTACGAAGGTGCTAGGTCTGGAAATGCTAATTCACTTAGTAAATTTCTTCAGAGAGCAAGGAAAGCTTATCAGTTGTCGTTCTTGTGTAACGAACTCACAGACAGATTGTCTCCGCTGATAGTTGCAGCTGAAAATGGAAATCTTGACTGCGTGAAAGTACTTCTGAAATACAAGGCAGACATCGAAAGTCGATTGAATGATAATCCTACAATTTTACCTCGAGGTTACACCCATTTGCACGCGGCAACTGGCAATGGCCATGTTGATGTTTTGAGTTGTTTGGTTAAAAATGGAGCCGATGTAAACGCACGTTTGAATGACAACTTTACCCCTCTGATGAAAGCAATCGTGAAAGGTCACCTGAATGCAGCAATCTTTCTTATCGAACATGGAGCGAAGTTAGACATTCAGGATAGACTCCGTGGTTACACAGCTGTCCACCATGCTATTTTTCATGCCAATGACTCGTTTGATGTTTTGAGTTGTTTGATTAAAATGGAGCCGATATTAACGCACTTGCGAATGACAATAGCACACCTCTGATCATAGCAATATTGCATGGTCAGCTTAGGACAGCAGTCTTCCTTATCGAACACGAAGCTGAGTTAGATATTCAAGATGCATTACCTGCTTGTGGCTACACAGCTATCCAGCATGCTGTTTTTCACGACAGTAATTGGTGTGCTGTTTTACGTTGTTTGATTAAAAATGGAGCCGATGTTAACACACGTACGTCTTATAACCAGGACCGCACCCCTCTTATGTTAGCAATCTCAAATCGTGACCTAAATGCAGCAAAATGTGCAACAGAGTTCCTTATCAAACACGGTGCAGATGTGCACATTCAAGATAAGATTATAATACCGCCATCCATTATGCTGTCCAACATTACCACAGGGTATACCACTCTGAGTGGTGTGAAGTTTTAAGTTGTTTGTTTGAAAATGGAGCCGATGTTAATGCACGTGGGGATAATGACAACACCCCTCTGATGATAGCAAGCATCAACGGTCATGCGGTAATAGTAACCTTCCTTATTAAACGTGGGGCTGAATTGGATCTTCAAAATGATCGAGGTAACACACCTCTTCACTCTGCTGTTAAACATACCTTCTCTGAGATCGTACATACTTTTAAATCATGGGGCAACCCATTTGTATAACAACCAGAAGTTAACTCCTCTTCTTTTTGCAAGTAATCAGAGCTTGATTACAATGGTAGAAGAATTAATCAAGAGACCGGAGTTAACAAAGGAACAAAGAATTGATGCCCTAGAGCTTCTTGGTGCTTCTCTTGCCACAAAGTCAGGACGTGTTCAAGACATGACAAGAGGATTTGAGTACATGAATCGTGGTATAGAGGTTTCAAGACCCTTCACATCCTGTGTTCAAACAACTAATGGAACCTGTTGAATCTTATCGGGATCGAAAAGAGAGCCAAACTCTTGAGGAACTTGCTCAAATTAAAGGTGATTTTGATGCCATTTGTATGGAGGGCCTTGACATTAAAGAACGATTTCTTGGTTCAGACAACTACCAATTTCTTTAGATCTCTCGCTACTTGCCATGAACGTTCTGGAAATTTTAACATTTGATTAAGGTTACGTAGGCATGCACTGGAGATTAACCAGCAGCATAATCATTCAGCTCTCATCATTGATATAGAACATTTAATTTGCCTGTTTTATAACATGACTGTAAACAAATTTCCTCTGAGATAAGATGTAGTCCTTGAAGTACTTCGGAAAACAAGCGTTGAGTTGGCAAAAGAACTTGGCGCTGAATCAGTAGAAAAATTGAATCATCTCGTAGATTATACTGTAGGAATCTTAAAACTCTTTGCTCATGAAGAAGTTTTTGAAAAGGGTAAAAACTCTTGTGTACTTGTGGCACTGAAAGAGCTTGTCCGCTCATATCTTCGAAACAGTCATGGAAATACATTGTTACACTTGGCAGTCGATTGCCAACACAGAATGAAGTTTTATCGGCTGGTTGTGAGGAGTCCTTCCCAATTCTCATTCCCATGTGCCAAAACAACGAAGCTTCTTTTACAAATGGGTTTCAACGTCAATGCTGTCAACAGCAATGGGGATACTCCCCTTCTCAAAGCTGCGACTTTCAAACCTGTTGCAAATACTGGACGAAAAATAGATTTACATGGGCGACAAAACAGCAGCGAATATGAAGTAAAGACCGGATTTGTGTTACTTTGGTCATATTTGCTTCAAATAAAATTTTGTATTTACACCATATTTACACATCAAGCAAAGACGGTAATGGCCGCATGTGCTTTTTATTCGCTCCACCAGGCAAATGTGATGTTCAAAAACAGATTTGTCACACATTTTCACGCGTACTAAAGATGCTGCAAAGATGAATCATTTTGCCCTCACAAAAACGGATTTGCACAAATAGCAAATTCGTTTCTAATACGAAGTAAATAGAAAATTTGCTCGACTTTGGTCGTTTTGCTCCTAAAGCATATTTCATATTTGCACTTTAATTGCAACCAAAGCAAAGACGGCAATGACGGTTTTTCCTCTACCGTTGCTTATCCTCGCAAATGTGTGCACAGAACCATCTTTGACATACATGGCTATACACACCTATACATGACTATTCACAGTATAGATAGCTATATACAACTATACAGAGCTATACACAGCCATACATAGGTATACACAGCTATACACGGCTATACACAGGTATACATAGCCATATATAGCTATAAACAGCTAGACATGGCTATACACAGCTGTAAATGGCTATACACAGCTACACATGACTATTCACAGCTATACATAGCTGTATACAACTATACATGGCTATACACAGCCATACATAGCGATACACCGCTATATATCTGCCTCGTTCCCAGTCGCTCGCGATCGCTCATCTGGGGATATTTTCCGCGCTCGCTTCCAGTCCCCCCGCTCGCGCTCCGCGCTCGCTCCCGATCCCCCCTCTCGCGTCAAAATCCGCGCTCGCTTTGGAAAAGCCCGTGGAGAAGGAAGGCTATACATGGATATACACAGGCATACATAGGCATACATATCCATACATAGCTATAAACAGCTATACATGGCTATACACAGCTATACATATCCATACATAGCTATACACAGCTATACATGGCTATACACAGCTAGACATGGCTATACAAAGGCATACAGGGATATACACAGCTGGTACTGGGGGATCTTAAAAGTCGAAAAATAAAACATTATCACACAGGACACGAATAACATTTGTTTCTTTCACACAAGATGCTCAACAAGAAAAAAGCTGTTGCAGATTTTTTGAAGAATAAATCATTATTTAATAATCGCCAAACCTTCAATTTAACAGGAAGCTGTTTGGGTTTTTGGTGTGCAAAGTGACAGAGCTGTAACTTTTCAACCCAGCAATAACAATATCCACCTTATGACTGACACGCTAGAGGTTTTGCTTGATGGAGGTGCTCATCATGATTTTGTCAACAATGACGGTAAAACAGCCATGGACATGGCTCGAACTCATGAGGCCCGCTGGGTTCTTTCCGAAATAAAAAAACTGGAGTTAAAGTGCATCGCTGCCAAGGCTGTGAAAAAGTTTGGACTTCCTTATTTGGGGATGGTTCCCAAAACACTGGAAAAATATCTTAGTATGCATTAGGAATCATAAGTGGACAAAAACTTTTTTAATCCCAGTCAGTGGTTCATGGCCATACTGATAGGCACTCTGACATGTGAATATGAAGTAGTACAAGGTTTGTACTTACATCAGTTACAAGCAGTTTGGGTCTAAGTTTCAAATGTTGTCATGTGTTTTGGTGGACTGTAACCCAATTTAGCTTTTTTCAGTAAACCTTTCTCATTTGTGTTTAAAATACAAAAGAAAGAGAAAACAACACAGCTTCGGAGATATGTTAGCACGTTATAGTGAACGAAGAACACGTCTTTTTTGCTTCACTTATTTCACCCTTACACAAATTAGAGCTTATTTAGTTTTTGAAGCAGTTCCAGAAGTTAAACTGAAAACAAAGGTTATTATTGTTGTAACAATCCATTAAAAAAATTAATTGATGAAGGGATTATTTCATTTTATTATTACTGTTTTATCGTTACCATCACATGACTGCCCCAATCTCTTCCCCAGAGCCCGCGCGCATTTAAAGTCAGCCTGATCAAAATGCTGACCAAAAGGAATGCAGCCTCTGGGAGCGAGAATGATGACTGCCCCTTTTAATGCAATGCCATATTTGTAAATAAGAATGCAAATAAATAAATTGTGCACAAATTTTCTTGCACGCGCCACTTTCAGGGCGTTACGTTGGTACCTTAGTGACAGAAAAACTTTTAAAAGAAGATACCCTCCTGGAAAAACTAAACAGCAATGAAATTTGGGAGACGAAATTAATTCCATAGAATGTTTTCCGTTGCGGATGGCCCTAAAGTTGACCCACGACTCATGTCATTAAAAAAAACAATTTCAAGGCTACAACGACGTCATATTTTCCAAATGCAGGATATTAGAACCCACAATTGACGTACTTCACTTGTTAGAGCAACGCACCGGTATCGCGGAAGTCATGGGTTCGAATCCTGCTGTACAATAGAAAGCAATTGGTTTAAGTGCTACACACTGCGAAGAACATTCCACTCATGCTTACTTTGTATGGAATGTCTCAGGGGCACTTTTGCACAATGTTCCCTCCCCAAAAACAAAACACAAAACAAGAACAAACAGGTGAGGGCGAAAATCACCTTGCTGCAGGTTCAACGCGATGTGCAGGAGACGATTTTCGCGCACGTTCACGTGTTGTTTCCCGGCTCTCCCTCACGAGCCGGAAAAGAGGTAGCCTGAGAAAACAGCCCACGTTTCGCGAGGTCGCCGCTTGAACCCTCGCAAAACGACGTCTGAGTAACGAGCGCAGAAATTCCGGCATACTGATGACGTGTCACTACCCAGAATGAGATCTCGGTAGTTCTTCTCATTGGTTGGAACGGGAGGGAATAGATCTGGGTAGTGACGCGTCGTCAGTATGGAATTTCTGCGCTCGTTACTCAAACGTCGTTTTGCGAGGGTTCAAGTGGCGACCTCGCGAAACGTCGGCTGTTGTCTCAGGCTAGAAAACAGGCTATTCATGGTCTTGTTGCAGACCTGTAAACTAATCTTATTTTCAGTGATCTTGCTTGCGGTGCTTACAATGTCTGTTTTATAGGTCATCTTGTGAAATACTGGCTATCCATACTGTTTTTCACTTCCGTGTTTCTATTTAACATTTAAAGACCATGTTGGGCGCCATAGCCGATAAGGGACCCTCACAGACAAACATGATCGAATGGTTCACCGGCGCATTTTACTTAATTTTTAGAAGGACAAGTTTTACAATAAAACTTTTGTACGACGTTGTTTCCTGTGTTGTCATTCATTCAATATCGTAACCACTACAGTTTGAATAACCGAGTTTGAGATATCCCGAAAAGCTCTGAAACCGGACGGGTGAAAGAATGGTATAATGGCCGAAACAGGTTTCAGTTCAAAATCGCTTGGGATCCCAAACTGGTCACAGCTCGAGAGATATTTTTGTTTTTTTAAGCTTCGCCAAATTAATATATGACAATACAGAAAATACAAAAGCGAAAGGCATGGTGCCCACTACCTATACAGCCGTAGCTAATTACAGTGGACCCTCGTGTGATAGAATAAAAAAAAAGTGAGCAGACTGAAAACAAGATGAGGTGTTGGTCGAGTCTCGGACGGCGTTGCATTTTAGGCAGATAGCCCATAGGCGTCCCACGTAGCGCGGGTCATCCTGGTTATAAGTGAGCCCAAGTGCGTTATGGTAGAGTTCGAGTAAGTGCTTCTTAAACGAGGACAGATTGAGTGACTTGGATCTTAGAGACTGAGAATTAGCGAGCAACTCCAAAGTAGCTCAACGTTATTAGCAGGGTGGGGTGGTGTGGGGGGGGGGGGTGAAATTCAAGATAGCATGGTATAGATTGTGTGCGGGTTCTACTGTAACTTGAAAGTCTCGCAATCGAGGCAAGGAAGGAAAAAGTGTGAAGACGAACACTTCATCAATGTGAGAAATCAGCTAATTAACTCTGTAGTATAATTTGTCTAAGTAAAGAAATGGGATCTACGAGAGGTTTTCTGAGTTGAATAATCGGAACTAGAGTAGGGCGCCCTAGGGAGGTCTTGAGTTGAAAACGTTCTTGCGAAAGCGTTCCGATGGAGTGTGAGATACCCTGAATTATTTGGTGCATTATATAGTGCATGGAAATACATTGTCACATTTGGCAGCTGATGGCCAAAGTAGTGCCGCACTTGACCCTGTGCAGAAGCAATCACCGTTTTTATTTCCATGCACCAAGACAGGGAAGATTCTTTTGGAGGTGGGTTTCGATGTTAATGCTCATCAACAGTAATGGTGATACTCCGCTTCACAGAGCTGTAACTTTCAAACCTAGCAAATGACAACATCCACCTTATGACTGACACATTGGGGGTTCTGCTAGATGAGGTGCTCATCATGATTTTGTCAACAATGGAAGTAAAACAGCCATGGACATGGCTCAAACTGATGAGGCCCGCAGAGTTGTTTCTGAGAGAAAAACACACGAAGTTAACGTGCATCGCTGATAACTGCTGTAAAAAGTCTGGACTTCCTTATTTGGGTATGGTTCTCAAATCCCTGGAAAAATACATTAGTATGCTTTAGGAATCAAAACTGAACAACTGCTCTTTTACTCCTAATCCGTTAATCTGGTTCGTCATTTTTATAGCATTGTTTGTGCATGGAAAAACCTCACGCAGAACTACAGCCAAAGCTACTGAGCCAACGTCTGTTTAATAGAGCTTTATAGGTCAACTTGTAAAATATTGGCTACCCATACGGTTTATTATTTCCGTGTTTCTACTTAAAATTTAAAGACGATGTTGGGTACCATAGTGATTAGGACCCTCACAGACGCTTTTACTAAATTTGGAAAGACAAATTTTACAAAAAAAATTGTGCTACGTTGTTTCCTGCCGCCTGTGTTGTCATTCAGTCAGTATCGTAGAGATGTCCCGAAAAACCGGGTCGGGTGCTGAAGCCCAGGGAGTACTCCCTTATATAAGCTAGACAGGTATGTGCGGCGCCAAAGGGTATGGTTTTCGAGCCGTTATTTAGTCTGAAACAGGGTGTAAATTTGGACCCTTTTGGTCTGAAATGAAGGTCAGACTGCGATCTGATCTGGAATTTGGTATGGTTTTTAGAAGAAGCTACCTTTTTGTTATAATCTTCTCTTGAGAGGTTTGTTTTGATTAACATCGGAAATTTAAATCCCTTCTCAAACGTCTACGCAAACTGAAACAGTTCCCGAGCAGGTCTGAAATAAGGAAGGAAAATTCACATATTTTGGTCTGAAATAGGATTAGGGTTTTAAAGAGTGCGCCGCACAACCCCACCCAAATCACGAGTTGAGGTGAAAATGTCCCGCTGGACTGTAAGAAACCATACCGCCCCCGCTCAGCCCCAAATGCTCTAATTTGCTTCCCAAGCACAGACTAAGAGACACATTTCATTCCGGATTTACTTCTGTTTCTTTGTCATTTCAGTCCTGGAGTGAACAGAATTTATTACTTTCGCACATTTCATAACGAACCAAATTAGAAAGCCGTGATAGATACAAGTCTTCTAATATCAACTAGAATCGTCAAAATAAGAGAAATAGTCAAACACGTCTTCACAAATTCCCAAAAAAGTGGTAAAAGTATACCCAATGTCAGACTCTCCTATTTCCTACGCACTGCGTGAAGCAAAGAAAAAAGGAGACGTCCGCACACAGGCTAACTTTGGTTTTGGTAAACTTTTCCTGAAACTAAAAAAAAAGTCATGACCACAAGAGAAGATGGTTATTTCATCTTAATATTGATTTGTTATTATGGCCATCACATGCACTGACCCTAGCTTTTTCATGCAATGCCATATTTGTAAACTAGAGAAGGCAAATAAATTGTTGTTATTGTTGTTGGTATCCGTTGCCGTTGTCAGACAAACCGGATGTTCATTGGCGCGCCACTTTGCCACTTTTTGAGCCTAACTTCCTGGAAGACAACACAAAAACAACTTAATTCTGGAAACGAAATCAGTTCCATAGAATTTTTTCGTTGCTGATGGCCCTTAAATTTGTCGTTCGCATGCGACTTCCTGTCTGAAGTAGCCCGTGATCTGGCTGAATTTAGCCGCGCCCTTTTTTCCAACCTGGACGACAAACGAAAATAGAGCCGTTCACAGGCAAGGCCTTAGACTGACTTGGTGTATGGGGAAGGAAGGTGATACTCCTTGCTCGTCACTGCACAACTCACCAATTTGACAGAGCATGGGATGCCTGTGCAATATAGAGTTATTTAGAAAGGGAGACTGGAAACTACTACTTTCAAAACAAAATGGCTCCTTTCTTGATTTTTGGCAAGATTTTTGGGAGTTGACAACACTGTGACAAGGCACTTCCTGACTCTGTGCGAAATGCAGAGAAAATATCCTCAGGAACCAATAAAAGAAGTCTTTGAAGCTGCTAAGTCTGGAGATGCTGATTTACTTAGTGAACGTCTTCAGCACATGGACGACAGTGAAAGAACGTCCGCGTTGAGAACAAGGGAAATTTGTCTGAGGAGTTTCTCCACAGAGAGAGCGTCTCCGCTGATAGTTGCAGCTGAAAATGGAAATCTTAACTGCGTGAAAGTTCTGCTAAGTTTCAAAGCAGACATCGAAAGTCGATATTATCCTGAGAGTTTACACGAAGGTTACACTCCTTTGTTCATGGCCGCTGCTAAAGGACATGTTGATGTTGTGAGATGTTTGGTTGAAAATGGAGCCGATGTTAACGCACGTGCGAATAGGGATTTTACCCCTCTGATGATGGCAATCACAAATAATCGTGTGAATGTAGCAATATTCCTCATGGAACACGGGGCTGATGTAAATATTCAAGGTAAAGACGGTAAAACAGCTCTCCACTATGCTGTTTTTCGTGACAGTCGCTTATGTCATAAGTTTCCATGCGTGTGTGGTGTTTGTTTTATTGAAAATGGAGCCGATGTTAACGTTCGAACCGCCATGAATGACAGTCGGAGCTGTACCCCTCTGATGTTAGTAACCTTTCTTGTTGAACACGGAGCGAACATTGATCTTCAAGACAAGCAGGGTGATACAGCTCTTCACTGTGCTGTGTGCAGTAACTCCCTCGAGGTTGCTCACGCATTTTTAAGTCATGGAGCATCCCAGTTGTTTAACAATCAAGGGTTAACACCACTTCTGTTAGCCAGTTATGAGTGTAAGAACACAATGGTAGAAGACTTACTCACAAGATCAGAGTTCACAAAGGAACAAAAAATTGATGCTATGGAGCTTCTTGGTGCCTCACTTGCTACAAAGGAATTAAGGGATGCTGATGTAGCAAAAGCATTTGAGTACATGAAGCGTGGTATGGAAGAGAGGTTTCAAGACCCTTGCCATCCCCTGTTAAAAAAAGCCGTGGAAAGAGTTCAGTCTCATTATGATCAAAAGGAGAGTCAAACTCTTGAGGAACTTGCTCAGATTGAGGGTGATTTTGATGCCATTGTTCTGGAGAGCCTTTACATTAAAGAACGAATTCTTGGTTCAGGCAATTACCAATTTCTTTATCTAATTCGATCTCTCGCTACTCATTATGAACGTTCTAGGAATTTTGACATTTGTTTAAGGTTTCGTAGACATGCAAGGGAAGTAAACCAGTGGTATAATCATTCAGCCGGCATCGTTGATATAGAACATTTCATTCACATGCTTTATAACATGATTCTGAACAAGTATCCTCTACGACAAAATTTAGTTCTGGAAGTACTTCAGAAAACGGTTTTTGAGTTAGGAAAAGAACTTGCCGCTGAGTCACTAGGAACGTTGAAAAGAAAAAACTTTTCAAATTATTTGGTGGATTATATAGTAGGGCTTTTACAAATCTTTGGCAGTGATGAACCTTTTGAAGAAGATAAAAACCCTTGCATACTTGTGGCATTACAAAAGCTTGTTGGGTCTAATCTTCGAAATGATCATGGAAATACATTGTTGCACTTGGCAGCAGATGGCCAACACAGAATGACGTTTTACCCCTTGATTGAGAAGAATCCTTCACCATTTTCATTTCCATGTGCCAAGACAGTGAAGCTTCTTTTGAAGATGGGTTTCGATGTTAATGCCATCAACAATGATGGTGATACTCCTCTTCATAGAGCTGTAACTTTTGAACCCAGCAATGGCAATATCCACCTTATGACTGACACGCTAGAGGTTTTACTTGATGGGGGTGCTCATCATGATTTTGTCAACAATGACGGTAAAACAGCCACAGACATGGCTCAAACTGATGAGGCCCGCTGGGTCATTTCTGAGAGAAAAACCTTGGAGTTAAAGTGCATCGCTGCCAGGGCTGTCAAAAAAGTTGGACTTCCTTATTTGGGGGTGGTTCCCAGAACACTGGAAAAATATATTAGTATGCATTAGGAATCATAAGTGAACAAAAACTTTTTTTATTCGATTCAGTGGTTCATTTCCATAGGCACTCTGACATGTGAATATGAAGTAGTACAAGGTTTGTACTTACATCAGTTACAAGCAGTTTGGGTCTAAGTTTCAAAAATTATTGCTCAAACATTAAAGTGACGAGAATGTAGACAGTGAGCACCATCAACTATCAATTTCAGTAGCTGTATGCATATTCCTTAGATGTATTTTCACACAAGTTTGGGGAGAATCGGTTGCCTTGGTTGCAAGATATGACATCATAAGTGGCAGGTAGTAGGGCCATTTTTGAATAAAAATGCATGTTTTTCATTATTTCAGGTGAAAAAAGCACAAGTGTTGACAAAAAGCAGCAAAGTGTTTAATTATGTCATATTCCTACATGTCTAGAATCAAAGAATTTTTGAATTTCCACCGTTTTTGATCAGTTTGGGTAAATTCCAAGATCTTGGCGACCATCTTGGGTGATGTCACAGCCCACCAGCAGTGCAACAACCCATAACCCTGGACACAGGTCAGACTGGTTCAAAGTCTGGTCTCTGCACTCCACCTGGTCTCTCTCCAGCCAGGTGCATAAGTGGCTACCGGCAAGACTCTGAATTAATTTGGGTGAACTTGTAACAATCAACAATCATTACAGTCCTATTTCTTCAGAAAAACACTGAAGCATTTCTAGGAATGATGCACTATGACTAAGTTGCTTTTGTGCTAACAGGTCAACTTGCAAGAAGTAAGGGCAAAATCAAGAAAGTCAAATACTCTAATGCCAAAGTGTCGTGGATTTAAAATGGCTAGTTTGAATATTACCAGTCTTTTGAAACATATTGATGAACTTCGCGTTTTTCTAAATGATCAAAACATCGACGTTCTAGCCATAAATGAGACCAGGCTAAATGAGAGCATTTCTGATCAGGATGTGAAAGTCCAGGGTTATGATATAATCCGCCGTGACAGGTCAACAAATGGCAGGTTTGGTGGTGGCGTATGTTTTTACATTCGTTCAAACATAAGCTATTCTGTCCGTACAGATTTGGACAGTCAGCTCTTGGAAATTATATCAATTGAAATTCGTAAACATAACTCAAAACCCTTTGTTATTACTTCATGGTACAGACCTCCAAATTCACCCCATGAACTTTTCGCGCATGTAAACACATTATTAGGCAAATTAGATTCTGAAAACGTAGAACATTTTCTCCTGGGGGATCTAAATTGTGACATGCAATCCAAAGACAATGCTAATGTGAAAGCTCTTCTAAACATAACAGATATTTATGGATTGGAACAACTCATTAATGAACCTACCAGAATTACACCTACTACAAGTACTTTAATTGATCTGATTTTCACAAATCGGGCAGAGAATGTGTATTGTTCAGGGGTGTCTCATGTCGCCATAAGTGATCACAGTTTAGTTTATGCATATCGAAAAATTTCAATTCCCACTTTCTCTAAAGGAGTTAACTTGATAACATATAGACAGTTTAAACATTTTAATAGCGCAAATTTCTATGCGGATATTTTAGCCCAACCCTGGGATGATATAAAGAAATTGTATGATCCTAATGATATGTGGAGGAGGTGGAAAGAATTATTCCTGAATGTTTGTGAAAAGCACGCACCGATGAAGACCAAACGGATACGAGATTCTAAATCACCATGGATAACCACTATTTTAAAAAAGCGGATGAATTTCAGAAACCGCCTCAAAAGAAAGGCTATTAAGACAAAGGATCCATTTATTTGGAACCAATTTCGAATGGTTAAAAATCAAGTGAATTGGGAAATTAACAGCGCTAAAAAAGCGTATTATGAAAATGCCTTCAACAATTGTTGTGGGGATCAAAGGAAAACATGGAAAACAATCAATGAACTGACCTCACGAAAATCCAATAAAACTGTTATTAATGAAATGGAGTATAGTGGGGTAAATTCTGAAGATCAAACAGATATAGCAGAAATGCTAAACTCCTTTTTCACAGAAGTTGGGCCAAGCCTTAGTGGAGACGTAACAGAAGCTGATAAATCCTTCGACGAATTTCTTACCGCAACTGATAAAAATTTTGTTTTTGAAAAAACAACACCTACACGTGTTTTTGCACTACTATCAAAGCTTTGTAGGTCAAAGGCAACAGGATTAGATAATATTTCAGCGAAACTTCTAAGGGAATGTCCTGACTTACTGGCGGAATCTCTCACTCATATGTTTAATCAATCCCTAATGACGGGTATCTTTCCCGATGAGTGGAAATCTGCCAGAGTTACTCCATTGTATAAAAATTCTGGGAAGCGTTCTGATCCGACGAATTATCGGCCAATATCAGT
Source organism: Siderastrea siderea (assembly GCA_964030785.1). NCBI lineage: Eukaryota > Metazoa > Cnidaria > Anthozoa > Scleractinia > Rhizangiidae > Siderastrea > Siderastrea siderea. The sequence goes on along the minus strand of OZ034969.1, from coordinate 54,625,462 downwards.
AATTCCAGTTGTGGCCAAAGTCTTTGAACGGATAATTTACGATCAACTTTATCATTATTTAACAAAAAACAACTTTCTCTCGTGCCATCAATCTGGTTTTCGGTCTCTGCATTCCACGCTCACCGCACTTATCGAAGCTACAGATAGCTGGGCCTTGGATATAGACCGTGGTCTTGTTAATGCCGTAGTCTTTTTAGATCTCAAAAAGGCATTTGATACAGTAGATCACGATATTTTGTTGCGAAAATTGCAATACTATGGGATTTGTTGGACCAGTCATCAATGGTTTGCTTCTTATTTAGATAATCGAACACAGATTTGTCATATTAATTCTTGTAAGTCAACTCCGAAATGTCTAAGATGTGGTGTTCCCCAGGGAACAATTTTGGGACCTCTTCTGTTTTTGATATATATTAATGACTTACCACACTGTCTGACATATTCGGAACCCAGAATGTACGCAGATGATACTAGCCTAACACTTGCTAGCACTGACATTGAGCATATAAATTATCGCCTTAATCACGACCTGAGAAATGTGTACGAATGGCTGTCTGCTAACAAGCTTACTCTAAATATGACGAAAACTGAGTTTATGCTTATTGCATCAAGGCAGAAGTTATCACAATTTACGGAAAGTCCCTTTCTTACTATAAATGAGAACGCAATAGAACAAGTAACCTCCGCTAAATCCCTCGGAGTTTATGTTGATCAAAATATAAACTGGGAGTGTCATATTGAAAACATTTCTAAGAAGATAGCTTGTGCCATTGGTGCAATTAAACGAATTCGGCATCTCACTCCATTTAATATTTTAATCAAAGTTTATAATAGCCTTATTCAACCACAATTTGATTATTGCAACGTAGTGTGGGGAAGCTGTAACAAGGGCCTTGCTGAAAAACTGCAAAGGCTTCAAAACCGCGCAGCTCGTACCCTAATGTCTGCGAGCTATGATAGTAATTTAGATGATTTGTTCCGGACACTGGGGTGGCGAAGACTCTATTATCAAAGATTGGAACAGAAGTCTATCCTAATGTATAAAACATTACATGGTATGACTCCTGATTATCTGAGATCAAGATTCGTATATCGTGACGATGTTAGTGCTTATCGTTTAAGGAATACCGAAAACAAATTAGTTCTTCCACAACCTCGAACTGATTATCTCAAAAAAAGTTTTTCGTACAGCGGAGCTCAGTTGTGGAACAACTTACCTGTAGACCTAAGACAAGCATCTTCACTGGCCGATTTCAAATCTAAATTAAGTCGGCACAGTTTAAAGTAATATCTAAATCTTACATGTAAGCGAATTTTAGACACGGCCTCCATGAAAAGCAGACTTTTCTTTTGTTATTTTGAATTTGTTGTTATTAAATTTTTGTAGTTAGTTAGATAGGTAGATAGTCCAGTAATTTAATTGACTGATGGAAAAACCGTGTATAAATAAAGTTATCTTATCTTATCTTATCTTATCTAAAGTGGGAGAGCTAAAAACAAGGACTGCACCTTTTCTTTCTTTGCTTGAATTGTCTGGTCTCAGTGATGTTTTGTGCCCCTCCCCTCCCCTCCCCCCAAGAAAACAAATCACCTTGGTTTCTTGTCTGACTATGAGTATTCCCTCTTCCCACTCCGGGATATTTTTTTAAAAACAGGAATGTTAATAATTTAACAATCTTGCAGTACGTAGCCTGCACAACTGTTTCATGTAGTTTCCCTCAAGAAAGAGTGTAGTTTGGTCCCCAGAATCCTGTTTCGGGGTCCCCGTGCGTTTTCCACACTCGTTTTCTCGCTTGCTTTTCTTACCACCTCGGAATCTCGGCGCCTGGGACAGGCAATAGATCCTCAGTACTACCCCATCAGGCTCTTTAGACGGTTCTTGTCCGGCAGCTTCCCTTGAATCGTTCTGTCAGCGCATGATAAGAGTAGACCCCCGGTTTTCTGGGGGTGCACTTCTTAATACTAATTAACCTGAAGTCAGATACAGTAGTAAAACGAGTGTTCCTTCCAGCAATAAAGAACTTTGAGGAACGCGATTCTGAGAGCCTAAAAAATACTCAAAGCTGATCACTGTCAGTATACAATCCGCCTATCCTGATCGATGCGAGCAATGTTTTTTATTAGTTTTATTCATCAGACAAAGGGCAAAGGAGTACTGGGACCAGACTGGAAAGGTACTGAGTGCATCCGTAGTAAGCTCGATTCTACAGGCCCGTTGCCAGACTAAAGATTTGTTTGAGTTTGTAAAATGAAAAAAAAAAATTGAAAAAAAGATTTTAAAAATCAAGAATAGACCTGGAACTGAGTCACGCACACTTTTTCAAAGTCTTTTCTTTTGCTTCGGATAAAATCGGTCAATACTGATTTTTACCCTTTGTCCTTTGAAAATTCGCTGGATGTCGAACCCTTAGTGGTCTAAAAGAAATTCATTCATGATTTATATATAAATCTGAGCAAATGTTGACCCAAAAAAGGAGAACCCATTTACTAGTGCTATTGCATAATTTATGTACATGTAAAATTCGAAAGTTGTATTGTATCTTAATGTGGTCAGTACACTGGCTCTTTTTCCTTAATGAACATCTTTACCCCAAAACAAAATTGTTGAAATTTTCACTTTCTTCCAATTCATTTTATTTAAATGACTTATGGCCAGTCAGCGCAAACGCACTATTTTAATTATTACTGTAAGCAATCGTGCAGACAAGACTTATAACATCTACTGACGATTCACAATTCACTTGACTCAGATGATGACTTCCGCCAAGAGAGGATGCTTCCACTCAGGTTGTCGAAACGTACGCGTCAGTCAGTGTCACCACAAACAGTCCTTCTCAGCACTACCCGTACGATCATAATTTACCGACGTATGATATGACTCCAAGGTTCAAACCATTTACAGTGTTTAAATTTTAATTTCAACGCACTTTTCAGTTTTCTTAGAATTGGTCAATAGCCCCCCCCCCCCCTTTTGTTTTTTCTTTACAGTCATGAATCGCGAAAAAATTGTTACAGATTTATGGGAGCTCGCACTACAAACCTATTCTCGGAAACATTTTTGGATTGAATGAAATCTCAAAACGTTGGAAAACTTGGCATCTGACAACTGACTGCCCCACCCCCTCCCACCCCCCCCCCCCGCCCCCCGTGGGGCTTTCAATGTGTGCTTAATGCAATTCTTGATGAATGTTTCCTTCTCTGTTAAGTCAAACAATATACTGTATTCGCAATAAACATCATATTCTATTCATCCCTCATGTCTGGGGGGGTAGTGGATCCCCCCCCCCAATAAGTTTCTTGAACAGTAGCTGTATGCATATTCCATAGATGCATTTTGACACAAGTTTGGTGAGAATCAGTTGCCATGGTTACAAGATATGACATCATATGTAGCAGGTGGTCGAGCCATTTTTGAATAAAAAAATCATGTTTTTCACCTTTTTAGCTGAAAAAGCACAAATGTTGACAAAAAACAGCAACGTGTTTTATTATGCCATATTCCTTCATGTCTAGAACCAATGAATTTGCAATATCCACCGTTTTTTGGGGGTAAGTTCCAAGATCTTGGCTGCCACAATATTTGGTGATGTCACAGGCCCCTAGCAGCACTACAACCCATAATACGTACCTCGCCCTGTAGAGCACATCACACAGACACAGGCTTTCTACTAAAGGTAAAATCTTTTCGAAATATTGGAACAACAAAAAACCAACTGGGGCGGGGGGGTCCATCAACCTGCCACCCAACCCTGTACCATGGTGGAGGATGTGACTTGTATGTCTGCGGGTTAACTCAAGTGAACCTACAAACTTGGACTCAGGTCAGAGGTTCAAAGTCTGTCCCTGCACTCCACCTCCTCCCTCACCAGCCAGGTGCATAAAGGGGTACCACCAAAACACTGAATTAATTTTGGGTGAACCTTTAACAATCAACAATCATTACAGTCCTATTTCTTCAGAAAAACACTGCAAGCATTTTCTAGGAATGACACTATGACTAAGTTGCTTTTGTGCTAAAAGGTCAACTTGCAGGAAGTAAGGGCAAAATCAAGAAAGTGGGAGAGCTGAAAATGGGACTGCACCTTTTCTTTCTTTGCTTGAGTTGTCTGGTCTCTGTGATGTTTTGTGCCCCTTCCCCGTCCCCCCCCCCCCCCCTCTTCCCACTCAGAGATATTTAAAGAAAGCTTTAATTTTTAAGTGCTTTTAAGACAAAGATTAGTCTAAGAAAGAGTAAATGAGAGAAAACTTTTAAATACCATACTTTTTGTGTACCTTTAATCTTAACACTGTACATTTCATTTTTCCCCTCCTCCCCTCGCCCCCCAAAAAAACCCTGGTTTCTAGACTGTGCATAAGTAGTCCCTCTTTCAACTCAGGGATATTTTAAAAACAAGCTTTTATTTTTAAGTGTTTTTTAAGACAAAAATTAGTTTGAAAATGAAAAAGAGTAAAAGAGAAAAAGAGGTTTTACCTAACTACCATAGTTGTGTAACTTTTTATGTTTGTACTGAAGATAATTGCATGATAATGTACCAGTCAAATTGAAGCTTCACCATCCCCCCCCCCCCCCCCGAGCATTTAAACTTTTTAAGATTGGCTTGTTCAGATTCCCTCCCCTCGGGGCAAAAAAGCCGGTCAAATGCCCCACCTCTCCTCAAAAGCAAATTTTGTCTTCAATCAAACACCGTTCACGCTTTTCAGAGAGAGATATGCCGTAATGACACCTTCAAACTTCCTTTGAAAACCCTTTTGAAAGAGTTGTTCACTAACAACGGCGAAATTCTACCTAATAAATACGTAAAACCCTGCAAAAACCGAAAAAACTCATTGGCGTTTAGACAAGAACAAGAGATAAATCCGTTTCGAATTCCCCACACTTCTAGGGCAAAGTTCAAATTCTCCCCTCCCCGGTCAAATGCCCGGGGTATGCCCGGGGGAGATGTTGAAGCTTCAATTTGACAGCTACATAAGACTGAAACTCCGGTTTTCTTGGGGGGGGGGGTAGTACTCAATAGTGATAAAGTGGAGGGAGGCAAGGGGGCAGGAGCCCTGGAAAAAGGTGGGTGGAAGGTGGGAGAAGAGGGAGCGTGAAGCTGGATACCCAAGGTGGCCGGAAGTGGTGGAAATAGGGAAAAAATTTTTGGCAATCGAGCGGGAACCGGGATTGAACAATACGGGAGGCAAAGGTCAGCCACCCTGTCCCCAGCCCCCACAATAGAGAACTTCGAGGAACGCGATTCTGAGACCCTAAAAAAGACTCAAAGCTAATCACTGTCAGTATGCAATCTACTATCCAAATCGCCTTTGATTCAGATGCGAGCCTTTTTTTATAGTTATATTAGTCGCCATTGGCAAACCCAGAAAGTTTTTCGTTTAGAAAACAAATAAACAATTGGAAGACAAGAAATCAAGATAACACCCAGCGTTGTCGCTCGTGACCTGACAGTTACGTTGGCAGGAACGAGAAGTAGTTATACATATATCTATCCAGCCAGGTCATATAGAATTTGTCACGTCACCCTTTGTTCTTTAATGACAAGTTGATGTTTTTGTTGACACTGCAACCTTAACCGACCCAAATAAGCTGGACGCATTGGGACTGGAAACGTTCTTCAGTTCAGCAGTGGGGCAAACCTTCCAACTGCCGAAAACCGGAAGGCTGACTACCGGAAGTGACTGAACTAAAACGGGTTTACGTCTTGGTCAACGTTGCACGCTTGTGGGATGTTTTGATTGCTCGCCCTCCTTTGCATAAAAAAAGAGACACTGGAATTCCTCTAGATTTTGATCATAGAAGAGTTGTCGATTGGGAGAGTGTTTCGTTACATTTTAGCCCATTTAAACAGAATTAATCCAGTACGCAGTCTCAATCAGTGCACCAGCTTTTCAAAGACATAAGACACCTCCCGTTTTTCCTACCACATTAACTCAAGCGGCGGTGGTTGAGTGGGTGAGAGGCGCAGTTGCAGGTTCAAGTCACACATAAAGGGGTTATTCTAATATGGCTTGGGGTCCGAATAACCTCTCCTCGGGTGGAGATTTGAATGCTGCTGCCAAGGAATTACTCATCATCTGACTTAGGGGCGAGTAATTCCTCCCCTGCCTCCCCATGTTTTTTCGTTTTTTTTTCTTTTTTTGTTTCTGTTGTTGTTGTTGTTGTTGTTTTGTTTTGTTTTTGCTTTTTGTTTCTATTTTGTTCGTTTTCTTTTTTGTTGTTATTAATAAAGTATGAAGTTTTACGTGAAAAATGAAATAAAAGAAATGGAAGAAAATACAAATTATAAAAAGCAGAGCCATGCCATTGAGATAAATTTTGTTCAATTAATTTATCAATGTCAGGACGTTAGAGGCGATGCCAGACGGAAAGCAGGTAATGATCTTTCCTTCACGGACGCAACGATCAGTTGAATTGTTTAAAGACTCGCTAGTTGCTTACGTATCAGTTTTCGAACAATAAATGAAATTGTCTGCTCGTCACTTAAGCCAACTGCGATTAAATCTTTTACTAAGACAAACCTTGCAACATGGAAGGAAGAAAGTGTTTTTCTGGAAAGTCAGATTTCGGGTATGCGCACCATTCAAAATGTTGAGATAGTTTTTGAAGGAGAAAAACAGCAGCCAGAAATGCATTTACAACTTCACGAGTTTTTTTGCTTAGTCCCCTTGCTTTTACTTAAGTGTATGTTTGTTCTTTTGGCTAGCGTTTTAGCCCTTCAGAAAACTTTCCTTGTGACGGCCAAATTTGGTCGTCAACGTGAGTCAATTGTAAACAAGACCTTAACCGACCCACATAAGCTCGACGGACGCATTGGAACTGAAAACGTCCTTCAGTTCAGCAGTGGGGCAAATCTTTCAACCGCCGAAAACCGGAAGGAGTTAATTAAAATCTAACTTGGAAAAAACCGTTTTTGGATTTCGCGTTTTATTGGGAAATCCGAAACGGATAGAGCGGTTTTCATTTGAGTGTCGAAAGTAATTCGCGTTTTGCTTTGGTTTTGCTTTACTTCGCTCTGTGATTGGTTGAAAAATTTCGCGCCACTTTCTCCACCAATCAGAAGTAAAACTCAAACCAATCGCGACTTGCTCGCACGCATTTTCCCGCGCTTGACGCCGGTGACATGTATTTGCTTCGAGTTCTGATTGGTTCATTGGGTAATTCGTGTTTGTTGTGATTGGCTGGGGTAATTACTTTGGTTTTGGTTTTACGACACTCATTTGAAAACCGCTCTAATAATGTAATGTAATGTAATAATGTAATGTTACTAAAAATAGAATTTTCTAGAATATGTTTCATAAGTTTATAAGCAAGCGACTGACAGTGTACCAAGTACGTAGTTTTTCAGAAGCAGTATTAAAGGTAAGAGTTTGTTGCTGTGGCTGTGTGCGGAGCTGCGTGCAGTGTAACTGGTACTGTGAAGAGTTCTTCAGTTCGGACTGAATAAATCCGCTTGTTGCCGTTACCGACAATCCTGCATTCTATCTAAAAACGAGTCACTCCTAAACGAAACTCGTAACAGTCATTTATTTTTAGCATCATTTTGAAAGTCGCAAGTTACATACTCATTTGCATTATTCAATAAAAGCAAAAAATGATAGTTCGGATTTGGCTGAAATAGCTCTTCTACAACACAGAAACTATCATAGTGTGTTTGGAAACGGATGGCCGGGATGAAAATGGATGCCAAATTGAAAAAGTCTGGATGACATTTTCAAGTTCTTCTCTTTTGTCTCAGATAAAATCGGTCAAAACTAGTTGTAACCGTTTGTCCTTTGAAAATTCGTTGAATGTCGTACCCTTGATAGACTAAGGCCCGGTTAAAACTTCGAACTTTACATGTGCCGAACCTTATGCAAATAAGCAAAACAGTAGATTTTGCTTAGTTGCATTAGGTTCGGCACACGGTAAGTTCGACGTTTGAACCGGGCCTAAAAGCCAGTCATGTATGAGGGAAATACTTCTGTACATAGAAATAAATGTGGGTAAATATTTGACCAAAAAAAGGAGACCCCTGCTACATTGCCCCTGCTATTTGAGGGCTGTTGTACATGTTAAATTCGAATGTTATATTATATCTTGATATAGTCACTGGCTCTTCTACGTGATATACTGTATAACTTTATCCCTGAACAAAATTGTTATATAAAATTTCACTTCCTTATTCATTTCATTTGAAATATAACTTAATTTACTTTGTTTCGTTTTACTTCTCATTTGGCGTTCATTTTGGTGATCTTAATATCCAGTCAGAGCAAACGCACTGTTCTTATTATTAGTAGTATTTCAAGCAATCGTGCAAGGCGGACCAAACTTGTCCTAGCTACTGAGCGCGAGTTCAGCCTTTAGCAAGAATCAGATGAATAGAACTGATAAATTAGTCTGTTCCGTCGCTTCCATTTTTCTTCCCAGCTCTGTTGAAAAATGCTTTGTTTCATCGACATCTTGCAAGTGTTGCCGCAAAACGGCCAAAGGTAGCTTACTCTTCTAAAATATTCAGCCAAGAGAATTCACAAGCAATCAGAAGCAGCGTTGCAGGTGAATCTATGTAACTGGTAACTGTGAAGAAGAGCTCCCGACCACCGACTGTCGATCAACTGTGGGCCAACTGATGGCCGACCAGTTACCAACAAGTTACCGACAGGTTTCCAACAGGTTACCGACAGGTTACCGACAGTCCAGCGACAGATCAATACGACTGCAAAATTGGGAAATACACAGTCGGTTGAAGGGAGATGTTCTTCACAAATACCATGTAACCGACGCTAAGGGTGGGAAAACGCGTGTCACTGAAACACTATTGGTTTTGGCTTCACTTCTAACTGGCGGAAAAAGTGACGTCAATTTGTTTAACCAATCACAGAGTGTAAACCATAGCAAACCCGGATGACTTTCAATGCTCGACTTAAAACCACTTGAACTTTGGTTTAGGTTGTTTTTGATCTTCCGTGTTGCACTCAGCTAACTGAATTCCTTATGCGACGAACGTTTTATACCAGTGTGTGCCACTGCGCCACTGGATTACGCGGCGAATTGATCATATCATTCCAGTGCGACAATCCCTGTCCAGTCGAGAACATGTAAGGCCCTACAACCGCTCGACCAATCAGCTTCTTTGATCCTCCGAGCCTCATTACCGTGTATACCGACAACATGAAGCTCACGCGATCGATGCATTCAGAGGGAAGGGTGAAGACAAATGCTTCATTGTAAACTGGATTCGAGGTCTTCTTTTTTGTCACTGTTTTCCTTTTTTTCACGGACTTTCCACCCATTATCATAGACACTTTGACATATGGATCTGAAATGGAGGTTTCCAAATTAGTTACACAGCTTACACTTTTGCATTCAAATACAACAAAATCTGAAGGAAACTAGACCAGTTTTAGCCGGAAATTACCTCACTTTCGTGTTTGATTGTGTAATATATTGTATTTGAAAAAAAAAACGGGGAAAGGGAACGAAGTACAGTGGAATTTCGATATAACAAAGTGCCAAGGGACTGGCAAATGTGTTCGTTATAACTGGGGTGCGTTATATCAGGGTTCTTTTCCATACATTTTACCATTGCTGGGTTGAAAGATATCGTTCGTTATAGCGGGGTCCTCGTTATATAGGGGTAGGTTATATCGGGGTCCCATTGTAGTCGCTTTCGGTGAGTAATCCTGTGCACTTTTGCTAATATTTGATCATGAGAGTCAGGGCTGTTCGTGTTTATAAGCCAGTAAGTTCGAATTTACAAGTTGTTCTACAATGTTTTTTTAGCATAAGCGTGAGAATAGACAGATGGTAAATCTTCATCGCATTTTTCTTCGCTTAGTATTTTACTGTAAAAGCCTCCGTTGATAAAAAACAAAAACGCCAGCCAAGTATGAGGAAAGGTATTTGCATTTTACGAACAACGTTCTGTTAGCTGCATAAGATGATCTACAGAGGGAAAATTGGTCTTAGCAGACAATGAGGGCACGTTGAACTAGAGAAGAAACTAGTATTACTGGTTTAGAAACTACTATAATTTCAAGTAATTTAGAATAGTCCTTAGAAGTTGCAAGCTGATAAGCTTGCAAACACGTTTACAAGCTTGCCCTCCTCCCACATGCACCCCTCAACTTCCCCGACCGCCGTAATGCTAAAACCTTTGTGAGTGTTCGTGATACCAGAATGCCAAGGAACCCCCTGAGAGGTTTTGCTCAATGGCATACTCACCCAAATCTGTGTCCTCTCCGTTAAACTTCAAATCTTTTGCTTTGAGGACGGCTATTGTCAGTCTACATGACGTGGGTAGAAACTGAAGGGAAAACAGCAATTCTCCCTTATCAACTCTCTCCTTGAAGAAAACAAAACAAATTCAATTTTCAAGAAGCATTTTTATAACGAGAGTTAAGATGAAATGTTACCAAAAAAAGCAAAAAAATGTCACGAGATTACAGAGAGTACGAAAATTGGATACAATTGGGTAAGATAGAAATGAAATAACAGCTTACATTTTACGCTTTTGCTTACGCCATACTGATATCTTTAAAACTAAACGTGTAGATCACTCGGCGAAGTATTGGTTAGTTGGAGGTTACAAGACTCTGGTGCGAACTGAGAACGGCACCAATTGTTTCAGATCGGCTCCCAGACAAAACAATCTATGTTACAGTATATGACAGTACATCAAAAATCCGCCTCAACCCGTCTTGGCTCATTCTAGGAGTCAGACCGGAACAGGAAGTGTTTCTCGTGTGATCGGTAACTGAGTCATAGCGGTCTGAAATGAATCCTTTTGAAATGAATTTCCGAATCGGTCTTTCGTGGCCAGAAACAAAGATTGACATGGGAACGAGCCAATTTCACCCCGTGTCGGTCCGATTGGGTGCTTGTAATACCGGTCTCATGTAATCACTCCTCTGGTACCGCTCTGAGTTTGAACCGGCCTGAGTCGAACTGTTGTCATGTAATCAACCCGTGTGATCTACTTTTCAGTCAATGACGCATTTTGTCTCGAACCCAACTTGCTGACGTAGACTGAGATATTGGCGTCTATGATATTCACTATTTTTTAGAACAACTGCAAAAAATGAAAAAGCCTTCAATTTGTGGATGTAGCAAAGATAATATTTGCATAAAGGATTCAGTCTACTAATGTTTGGATCCCAGATGCATTTCGATAAAATTCAGCATTTAAACCAGAGGATACGTCGCGAAAACGTACCCTAATGAGTGAACGCAAAATTCCTTGCTCTAACGCCTCTCAAAGCAATACCAATAGTTGTGTTTTGTATTCGTCAGGTTGACGTTCATTTGTTTGAAATTTGTTTCCACCACTTAAATCATATTCAAACAGCACTTCTTTAGGCCAATATAAACGAGACATTTTTTATCTTTTGTCATACCACCATGAGTCACTTTCCTGACGAACTCTAGTTTTTAGATGTGTTGTTTGGTTCTGCATAGAAGTCATCAGTGTGAGCTGGTTCAGTTGCGTTCACGAATCAACAGTCGCTTCACCGGTAAAAAGCAGCCAGATGAGGGGTAGAGTGGGGGGGGAGGGGGCGAGGGAAAAGTGCATTGCAGATCGATATCCTGATTTATTGGGCTTGCTTAAACCAAAATTATCGACCAACCTGAAAATCTTGGTTGCTTATGTTGGCCCAGATCTCCCCGGTTCCCGTAGGTGACTCCAGAACATTCACACCTTTCAGAGGATACATCACGTGACCAATAACCTGTTGGCGGGAAAATCGGTCGAATTCGCAAACAGTGAATTCCAGAGTTCTGTTTGGTAAGTCTTCGGGTGGCACACAAAATACAAAATCTTCAAAGAACTGAGGATTGGACGTTCTTCTTTGAACGCTGGACTGCACTTTGCGTTTCTTGTCTGGAAGGAGAAAGATTTTGACGTACGGTGTAACAGTGACATTCTCGCCTATCGGTGTTAGGCGAGTGGCTCGAATGAGACAAACCAGTAGTTCTTCACTGAGTTTGTCGTAGCGCAAAGAAAAACAAAGTTTTGCTGAGCCCATGAATGGTGATCCTTCCTCTGTTTCTTCTTCTCTAAAAGAAAGAAAACAAGAAGACATCGAGAAAGTTGAGGGACTTATTAAGTTTCATAAACTGTTCAGGGCCCGGTTCTTCGAAAGTCGATTAACGCTAAGCCTGGATTAAAATTTGCCCAAGGTTTAAGTTTCTCTTCGTTGAAGGAATTTCCTGCGCTAGTTTAAGACATTTCGAAAGCAGCCCAAAGTCAAATTGCAAAGCAAAATAATTTACAGGAATCCATGTCGTTAGGCCATGAAAGCAAACCCAAAATTAACGCTAATCCCGAGAGGTTACTTTGACCCTGCTTTGAACAACTGGGCAAACTGATCCTTGCTTTTCCTTCTTTCAGTAGTGTTTTATTATCAAAATTAACATCACGTGACTGTTCTCTTCATTATCACTGCCTCCTTTGCTTTTCTCTGTCGCGTCAGAAGTCAAATTCTTGGATCACTTAAGTAAGTAAATTTTCTTTCGCCGCAAGCAAAATCTACTTTGTTAGACTAAAACTTTCAATCATTTTCTTTGATTTTAGAATTTTTTTTAAAATCTTAAGAAATTGAATAAAACCTTTTACAAACAAAACCTACTTAGCTTTCAGAGAGTTAGTACACGCGTAATATAAACAGGTTGAGTAGATCTTTATCTGCAGCCATTACTACACATCTCCATCCATATTTGTGTAAGGATACAAAAAATACCTTCTTCACCTTTTTTGAGGCAAGTGTATTTCTGAAACCTTTGTTCTTATTGTTCAGGGTCAAAAGGGAGACTCTCCATCCTTGTTTCCAGGGGATGAGGCAACCCAAGATGGAGGCAACTCGGGGCAAAGGGGCCGCCATCTTGGATTGTAAAAATGAAAATTATCTAAAGCGCATGAAAATTAAGATGAAAATTTTCAAGCGCTTTATATAATTTTCATCTTTACAATCTCATAATATTTACAAGCGCTACACAGTCACCCCTTTTAAATTTTGTCGCCATCTTGGATTGCCTAACCCAAAGACATTGGGAACGAGGTTCAGTCTCCCAATCACTGACCAGTAAGAACGCAGTCTCACCTGTAAATCTCGGGATCCAGATAGCAGTACTCCAACACTTCTTGCTCTTGCTGTGGAAATCTGGTTTGTGTTGTGATTGCGCATTCGTCCATTCTAGGCGGCGGTATCTTGAATGACACGCGAGCCACTTTGTTCTCTTTCTCCTTCTCCTGCTTGTATCGGGAACGCACACGACATATAAATAAAAGGGTAACTACTCCAAAAAGAAGCCCTCCGGCCACAGCTATGAGAACAAATGCTGCAAAAAGTAAAAGATGAAATAAATTGCTGTAAGATGGTTGTTGGGACTCTTCGTAGACAACGGAGCTATATTTAGAAACTATCGTACAAACACATCTGAACAGGTAGTCGTAAATTAATACTATATTTCGGTTCGGTTTTCTTCGAATAAATAGCTCTTCTTCGAATCTTAATATTCTTTGAATTAAAGACTTCCTTTCAAACCAAAAGAAGCAAATAATCATATCTGAATCCGCAACTTAACAATCAGAACACGAGGCAAGAACATCCACCACGTGCCTGCCCGCCAAGCGCGGGAAAACCTGCACCCGGTGCTAAGGGCGGGAAACGGAAAAAGGGCAGGTAAGGATTGGCTTGAGCAATGAAACAGAAATAAACTTTCCCTATTTAGATAGGCTATAAAACCGGAACATCAGAGACGTCATTGACTGGTTTAAAGTCATGATTTCCGGGTATCGTTTGTATGTCAAAACAGAGAAACAGGTTTAGACTTCCACCTCGCAATAGGCGGAAACATATGACGACGGCCATTAGGAGCGACTCGCTAAATTAATTTTTGATACTATTTCGAGATCTTAGAGCTTTGCCTTCCGTATTTAAGGAAAAAGATAGTGCAAAATCTTTTGCACTAGGACACATGTGCAACAAATCGTCTAATCAATACTTGAGTTAGTAACACTATAAATTTATTTGGCAATATCTTCCACCCCATGTCAGACGTTTGTCGAAAACATTGTTTTAAAATTGTGGTTTTCTACTAATTTTTCATCTTCTTTTGTCGGTTAAAACCGAGTAAAAATTTAAGGGGGGCCAGGAATTGTGTCAGCGAAAAGAGGCTAAGCTTACTGAAACCTGTGTTACGTTATCGACAATAATCCTATTAAACTCGCCTATTATAGATATATATATTTTTTCGAGACAAATGTGTCACTACATTCGACTACATTTATTTTCACTAATTTTCTATAAGTGAGGAATGACGAATCATTTCCTGTAATACCGAAGCTAAACGTTTTCATAACCTTAAGGCGTCATGCACCAAATAAAACCACTTGACGCATTTACATAGTTTTTAAGAGAAATAATTCATTCTTGTAAGAGTTCAAGAATTCTTGGATTCTTGTGTTAGTGTAAACGACATTCACTGCCAATAAGACCTTACAGCAGTGAAAAATCACAGCCTGAAAATTTTCAACACTTTTACGAACATTGCGAACCGAGTGCTTATAACCCCTTGGTTCTACCTAAACTGCTCACCTAGTCTCTTCCTTTAGAGTTAGAAACTATTTTCATCTGTAACTAATAATAATACACCAATATTGACCTTCAGAATGTCATAAATATTTATTTTAAAAGCTCAACATTTCAGGGGAAGGAAAGCAAGAAATGGCAGAAATTCCTTTCTCTCCTAGACAGTTGAGCAAACGAGCAAACGAAATCTAAGAAATACCTGTGAAACCTGCTGTATTCATTTTTATGCTAATACAACAAAAGTTGACTGATCTGAGACTAAAATATCCAGTGGTTTCTGTTTTGCAACGCATGACCTATCATAAAGAACACACTTAAACTTCAATATAACTAACTAACGACGAGTAACTTGACGGTGTTTAATCACACGCACTGCCAGACTAAACTAAACTTGAGTTAACTGGCTCATTTACTATACGGTAATTCTCATCACGTTATCTATCATCGATCATTTGGGTTGTCTGCAGCACGTAGAAGATAAGGCACGATATTGATGAACAAAAATATATCTGAAATGATATCAGTTATTACTAGAATCTAATTAGTGTTGTTAATTGAGCAATTCCAATACATTAAATTCGATCGAGGTTGAATTCAAAGAGAATAAAAGAAGGGAAAGATAATCAAAGAAAGGCTTTTTTCTTTAACAACAAGTATCAATTTTATTTATTTTTTTGCCCCCCCGACTCGGAGGAAAGAACTTTGAACACTGATAAACACAATTGTAAAAAAAGTAACGGGTATTTGCTCAAAAATTCACTTAATAATACAGGACGACGTTTTCGCTGTTCTCAACATGAGCTAAACTTTTCCAAAGAATGTTTATAAGCTACTCTCCATCGTCTTGTAAGCTCCAGTAATTTTTTAATACTTTTTTTCAAATTAAACTATTCCAGAAACTAATCATAAAGAACGAAAACGTGCTATAGTAATAATGCCTTTTTTAGTTTTACAAAATCATCTGACGCCAAAAATAAATAACACTGCCTTCTAAATTCTATTTTGTCCCGAAATGATGTCACGACAAATATGAAATTTCAGCGCAGTTTCGGAGGGTAAAATATAAACTTCCAGCGTAGTTTCGAGAGCAAAAAAGACCCTTGTTGACGTACTTAAAATTTACTGATATTTACTATGTAATGTATAAACCTTCTTACCCCATCGTGGAGGTTCCGTGTCCTTTGCAACACTTGCACCCGTTGAGAAATAAGCAAAACTAGTATTTGCGGTATCTAAAAAAAGAGAAATAGCATGATGAAAATTAATCTTTGTAATTTGTTTGAAATTGGGCACTGATAATTTCTCTAGCACTCGTCGAAAAAACGAGATAATTTAGTTTTCATGCGATGATTAATGGCGTTGAGTTGACGTAGATGACTGAACTCAACATTCGTTAAAAGTTTATGGTTAGAGTTCTATGATACTTTGACAACTCAGCCGATTTCTTAAATGCTTTATCAAGTCAAAACGTAATTAGTTAAGGTACCTTAACAAATAAATCCCTTAAAGTGCCAAAAACCTACAAACAGTTCCGACACGAAGCGATAAAGAAGAGCGAGGATTTCTTCGCGATATTTTGTGTATACTTACAGGGGAAATTCTTCAGTCTCATCGCTGGAGAAAAATCGTCCGTATATCTGTTAATTATGGTCATCCTTGCGGCTGGAAGGCGTTGCAAGTCACTGAACACATGACAAAAAATCACACAGAAGTTTTTTCCGAAGAAAAATGCTACCAAACAAGGCGGTGAAATGGTTCATTTGGTTTCGCGCGCGTTACCTCAACCATGTCACCACTGAAATGAACCGGGGGATTACTTCGGATGTAGAACACGCGTCAGAGACATTACCCGAGCGCGTGATTAATATAACATTTGGGGGACGAATATACAGCGAAAAGCAGACTTAAGGGAACCATTTATTTTAAGAATGACAATATAGAGTAAGGTCTAATTATGCAGTGCGGAGTTTCAAAAACATACGGAAATTCAAAATGACCGACACCTTCTTTGTAGGCCTACTTCATTCGAGTAGGCTAGAGGAAGTTGTGGTGTGAATCGGCATTTGGGCAGTGGAAAATATTTTTTTAATCAGCGGTAACCGACAAGTTAAATTCTTGGGAATGCCCTTAAATGGAAATGATTACTAAGTTCTTAAGTGACTTATGCCAAGAAATTATCGACTTAAAAGTCATCAAACGTATCAAAATAAAGTTGAAACAGTGACGAAGGATTCACCACAAATAATTTCACATCGACTTGTGGATTAAAAACTTTCAAGAAATACTATTAAGTTAAGTTTTCGGCGTTCGTTTAATCAGGGACGTTCCGGTGGTATATGATGACATTACTAAAAACCCACTTTTGTTAATTGAATAATTTTTGTGGTACAGTTGCGCGGATTTACGTAGCTGTGTTTACGTAGTTTTGGTTAGATTTCAATACTAACTTCTTTAAAGCCTAATTATGGAGTCAACATATTACTTCGCAGAGGACAACTTAAAATTCCATTATATTATTACTGTCTAAGAAACGTAAGGTTTCAATTGTCTAGAGTGATTAACAAATGTTTTCAAACTTTTAGGAATAAGATGATTGGGAACGATGAACTCATCAGTAGCTACAGTACTCGTTCTTAAATTCCTCGGTAAGCGTAAACCAGAAAAAAAGATAACTTGTGATCTGCAGCCAAAGGGATTTTAAATTGTTTCTACATGTACTTGCTAAATTTAGTTCAAATCATTTTTCTGGGATATTCTTTGCCTCAAAATAATTATCGACCGAAAACCACAATGCCTATTGTTTTTGCTAACTCTGTTAGTGGTTTTGAAATCATTTTTGTCTGAGTTAACATATTGCCGCATTGGATTTTCTTAGGGATTTATCCCGCGACTGAATATTTATGATTTTTCACGAATTATAAATGTTGGCTTTCATAATATTTCCGTCTCATGACAATGGTAATAGAAACATCTAGGAAGTTACCAGTTTATACTTTTCTAGAAATTATAACGTTTAGTTTATACTGAAAACATTAATTGCAGACTAAGGTTAACAAAATACGATAAGTTCATCTTCTTTCTCGTTTTTTGAGTTCGGCGTTAAAAGTGTTTACAAACTAAGCCTACAGAACCTATATCACTGGTGTTCACGCCACTGATTTTACAAATTCCTTGCTTTTGTTCGATTTATTACTATTTTGACAGCGGTTTCCCAATACATTTAAACTTTCATTAGCAATACAAGTTTCGGGCTTATTTAAGGACGAGAGATACATTAGTATCTATTGAATCCGTCTCCTGATTATTTAAAGATCACGAAAATTGTATTCATTTAAAATGGTAAAACGCCGCATCAAAACGTTTGCGTATGACACACCGAAACTTTGAATCTTCTTTTTTTTTCAGGAATTGATCTCGTTTTCTTTTCTAAACTACTGCGTCCATCTTTGAAAACAATGATCACGAAAGACAAACACACACTCACGAAGCCAAACTTGACGAAGTATTATTTCCCGCACTTAAAGGTGTCTGTGCACACACCGGATACCACACACTGGAAATTCTAAAATCTTTTAGAAATTTTTGTCTTTCAGTTCTTATCATATTTAAGATGGTTTTCTTTTCTTAACTATTGTGCCCATCTTTGAATAGAAAGCAGTTATCGCGGAAGAAAAACACTCACTCACGAAACCAAACTTGACAAAGTATTATTTCCCGCACTTAAAGGTGTCTGTGCACACACCGGATGCCACACACTGGAAATTCTAAAATCTTTTTTTCTAAACTCTTTTAGAAATTTTCTTCTCTTCTTTCAGTTCTTATTATATTTAAGCTGGTTTTCTTTTCTTAACTATTGTGCCCATCTTTGAAAATGAAAGCAGTTATCGCGGAAGAAAAACACTCACTCACGAAACCATACTCAACAAAGTATTATTTCCCGCACTTAAAGGTGTCTATGTGCACTTGTAATAACAAAAGATCGCCGTAATTAGTGATTAATAACTGTTAATGATTCATTTTGGAAAAGTTAAATGAGTGTCGTCATAAATTATACATGCTACGCTTCAGTAAACAAGGCGGTGATCAGACTTAATTCTTAGAGAACGACCCTCACCAATGGCGTAACGACAAAATTTAAACTGCCCTGCCATAAGCTGCCCTAACGACCGGATCGGAAAAGTTTTTAATTTTTTTTTTCTGAAAATCGGACCTACAAGCCTTACGGTTCTTTAGCCCCAAGCCACCCCTCCCCACACAGGCTGCCACTGAACGTCAAGTAGTCGCGGGTGGGGTGGGGGGGGAGAACGGGCTGAAAGAATCTTCTGTAGACTTTCGCAAAAGTCCTTCGCTTCCCGAAATCGTGCTTCCGAGAAAAAAAAGACTCTGAGCTCGACTTGTGAGCAAGCCTCTAAATCTTCTGATGTTTTTAACTCAGCAACTGGTAGCTAAAACAGATACCGATTTCAACGATTTACCATCGCAAAGTTGCTATTGATCACATTTATTTAGTTGACTTCTTAGCCCCTAATAGTTGTTTTGTTTTTAATGTTCATGATCACTTATCTCAGTTAGAATTGACATTTTTTGGCAACTATCCCAATAAAGAAGTACATGACACTATTATTCCGGCGTATCTACCCCACTGAAAGGAATATGGCTTTGTTGTGCATTGCTAGAGTAGCAAACAAGAATGTTTATTACGCTGCCATAACACTGTACAAGTATCTAATTTTCTAGGAACCAACTAATTGCAGGAAGACTGAAGCCTGCTTGTATCGATCAATATATTGATCAATGTGAGAGAAAAAACCTGAACTTCCCCAAGTGATGGATAATCAGAACGACTGAGGAGAAACTCATCAAGAATATTCGAGTTCTCCGTGATCATGATACAAGTTAATGGCCGGTTCATTTTAACGTTGCAATTTACCCTCAGGTTCAAAGCTGAATACTCCCTTACAATATCAGCTATATTTTGCCAAAACAGTGCAACACACAATTTGGAAAAAATGCGTTAACTCTTACACTGCTAGGCTGA
Organism: Siderastrea siderea; assembly: GCA_964030785.1. NCBI lineage: Eukaryota > Metazoa > Cnidaria > Anthozoa > Scleractinia > Rhizangiidae > Siderastrea > Siderastrea siderea. The sequence continues at coordinate 54,605,856 of OZ034969.1, read as the reverse complement.
AGGGTTTTGTTTGCATGCGCGTTTTAAGCAGACAGTGCTTAACTTTGAGGTTAATAGTAACATTTCGGTTGGATGAAAATTACGTGCCGTCCGAACGACATATCTTTAAACATGCTTCGAAGTTCAAAGTATCATATTGGTTTGTTTTTCACAGTAAATAAACAATTAAGTGTATTAACTGCCGCTTTTAAGGCAAATCTTTTTTCTCAATCAAGAACTACATCTTCTCCCGCCAACCTTGAATTATTATCGGGTGCCGATTAAGTCCTTTTTCTGCCGAGGGGAAAGGCGAAAGAGTCTTGTTGCGTTTTTCCATTAAACAAGGTAGCCAGAATTTATGCCGGTTTCAGCCATTTAACGGCTCGCTTAAATAATAGTCATATTTTCTTGATTGAAGGAGAAAAGTGTCGTAAAGCTGCTATCATCACCTTTTTTTAAATATTTGCCTTAATTCTTAGCCCTGTAATATTTGTTTTGTTTTTTATGTTCACTTGTTTATTAGAATCGAGATTGTCTTGGCAGCTTTCCCAATTTTAATAGAAGTACATGGTACCGTATTGTTTGCCATTATATCCACCACACCAAGAAGAAGATAGTGACAGTTTGATCATTGCTGGAGTAGCAAACAAGAATGTTGATATTTCTAGCATAACAGTGGCAAAAGGATCTAGTTTCAGTTGGAACCACCTTATGGGCGAAGAACTTGAGCCTGCTTGTATTGATCAATATATTGAACAACTTGACAGAGAAACTTTTCTTACAGGAAATCGAGAACTTCCCTAAGTAATGATGGTCAGAAAGAATAGAGAAAGATCATCAAGAATATTCAACCTTTCTGCGATCATGATAAAACTGATGCCTTTATTTTAATGTGGTGATTTACTGCCTAATGATCAAAGGTGAATATTCCCTTGAAATATCAGCGATACTTTGTAAAAACAATGCAACACACACTTTGGAAAAATTAATTTAACTCTTTCACTGTTAGCAGGGGATTCGTTTCCACATTTTAGCCACTGACTATCGTAACATTTGGCTGCATAGTAGTAACATTTGGAGTGGTTAAAATTTATGTGCCGTCAACCATTAATCTTTCAGTGAACTTGCTTCAGAATTCAAAGTATCATCAAAATGGTTTGTTTTTCACCGACAAACAATTAATTGTATCAGCTGTCGGTTTAAGGCAAATCTCTTTCTCTCTTAATCATGAACTGCATTTTAATTCCCCTGCCAACCTTCACTTAATTTATTTAATTTATTTACATAGCGAGAACATATTCTGCTGAGAAAGAGCATTTTAAAAAATGCACTTAAATGTGCGACCAAAGGCAACAGCTTTTTGACAAGCTGTCCTGTGTCCATATAGAAAATCTCCACATCGCGACGCTGAAGAACTCCGTCCAGTCGGCGTCATTCTGTCGCTATTAGCTAAATAATTATCCAGCACTATAGAAATATACCCTCTACAATTGATAGCAGCGACACAGGCGAAAGTATGGTGAAAAGATTGGTATAAAAAATTTCAGAGTATATTGAAAACATCCATAAAATTTTTCATTCAATTTGTTACTGTAATTTTTGGTTCGTCAACTAGTTCAACTACTTGTAGTTCTGTGTTTGATGGCATTGGAAATCATTCAAAACAGTGTCAACAAACATAGAATAGAGCTGTGAGTGAACGACCGAATGAATGAATGAATGAATGAATGAATGAATGAATGAATGAATGAATGAATGAATGAATGAATGAATGAATGAATGAATGAATGAATGAATGAATGAATGAATGAATGAATGAATGAATGAATGAATGAATGAATGAATGAATGAATGAATGAATGAATGAATGAATGAATGACCGACCGACCGACCGACCGACCGACCGACCGACCGACCGACCGACTAAACGAACGAACGAACGAACGAACGAACGAGCGAGCGAGCGAACGAGTGAACGCCGGATGAAAGAATGAATGAAGAGCAAAGGAAGGGAGGGGGAGGGGGGGAGGGAAGGGGAAAGAGGAAGGGATGAATGGATGTATGCATGGGATAATTAACTAGTACGATTAAAAGGGAAATGACTGGATCAGCAAACAAGTGGTGGCATAGGAAGATGTGATGCGACTGACAGTTATTACATAATCATTGGTAGTTATCTTAATCCGAATGGTGCCTAATCAACAAGACAGATCAACTCGAAGCGTGGGAAACACATTAGGGCAGATAGAGTGGGCGGTGATGTTCACAAAACCAGGATGTTTAAACCAAATTCTCTACAAATATAATTTCAAAGTCGGTAAGTCGTACACTGATCAAGTGTAGTGGATTTGGTCTGACTTTGGTAGGCTTGTTGTTGACTGTAATTGTACCAAGGGTAGTAAAGGTAAGCGTTACTGTAGCGTTATGAAAAAAGAACGCAACAACAGCAGCAGGACATGAAACGAGATAAATTATATTTTCGCGTAACTGATAATCTATTGAGGCCTTCTGTGCCACTCGGCACGAACAAGAGGTTGAGTGAGTGAGTGATACTCTATTAACCTCTGTTACTAAGTGAGTTCAAAGATTAATTGCAATACTGTTGTGTTTTGAACAGAAAAGTGGAACCAGTTCCCCCTCCCCTTTCATTCTTTCACTTCTTTTTTACGGCTAGTTCATTTTACCAAAACAAAAACTATTGCAGTTATTTCCTTATGTGATATGGACACCTCGTTAAAACGCCCTTTGGCGACCGGATTAAACAGGTTCCACTGTAATTTTAAAAACGTTGTTACAGCCTATAAAAATCCTCACGTTTTATAATTAGCCAGTTAACATAAAAAGAAGCTCCAAAATGTCGCCTAATTACTAATAGATCGTAAAAAACAATCATCGCATCCCTTTGTCCTTGCGACTGGTTTCATTTTGACATTGATTTGCATAACCAAAGCACAAAATGAGGCAAATAAATCGAACACAATTCAGCACTTTGTTGCCATGGTAACAGCCAATCAGAAGGATTCGTTTCGCCCTCAACCCAATTCAATGAAAGCTTGTGTAAACCGCACCAGAAGAATATTTGATTTATTTCATGATGGAAAAGTCAATACGGCTATTCATTGAATTTTAAAAGATGCGAGAAAACGAAGTTGTATTACGACACCATCTAACGGATAGTAAGGTAAGGACAATATTAAAAGGAAAATATGTTATTGCTTTACGCTTTGCAGCTTTTGAGCATTCTAACAAGAAACTTTAATCCGGCATATGATGTATTTCAATCGGGCGCCGTTGTCAAATGAAGTAGAGCAAGGCGGAAGTAGAAAATAGCTATCTCAAGACTCCTCGCATAATTAGTCCAAATTACCTTAATTTCAAGGGCAGAATTAGTCTAAAGAATAGAAAATAGGGCATTAAAATTTCTACTTGTAGAAACAAAAAGAGCCTGTTCCTTGAATTGAAAATGTTGTAAAGATGCGGCGAAATGTCTCAGAGACCACAGTTTAAATGGGAACTGCATGAGCAATAGTTTTCAATTATTGATTAAACGTTTTCCTCTGAAGGAGTGAAAACAATTGAACACCATGTTAAATATATTGTTTTGCCAGAAGAATTTTTGATCTCGTTTTCGAAAGATGATTTAAATTGATTCAGTAAATATGTTTGGTTATTTTTACCAGTAGATATATAAAGCGACATTGCTGATTGTAAGGCGTAGTTTTTTTGTAGAAAGCTTGTTTGTTTTTAAATGAATATTACGCGTCAACGAACTTAACACAGTCAAAAACCTGTGACTTTTCCCATGATATATCATTCACAACTCAAATTTTTGAATCACTTTCGACTTACATTGTGCCTTTGAAAAGTGGGGCTTGCGAAACAAGATCTGGAGTATCTTTTATCAGTTAGGTGAGTGGGCGACTGATCCAACACTAGACAGACTGGGGTAACCATTTGGTTCAGTATATGAAATTATGCGATTACTTCCGATATCTCAATTTATCAACTATTATTTTACATTATTCAGTTTCCCGTAATTTTTTCTGGACAATCTACTGATCCTTTGCTGGTGAAACAGTGAAAAAAATGTTCTAAATAAGCTAATGAACAACCTTAACTTCGCCTACTTGGTAACCTTGACTCATTAAAAACATTTATTTGCTTTACCAAGCAAATTAAAGGGAACAAACCAACACTACAATAGTCTACTGCCATGTTTTCGCTTTGTCAGCAAAAAAAATGCCTCGCTTTAAGCTGAATCTAGGAAAAGTGATTTACATTAGATTTCTTATTGCGCAATAAGCGATGGAGTTTTTTCCTCCACTCAAAATGGCCGTCATAACCACGGGTTTTGACTCTTCGCAAAGATTAACATGAGTGTTGCAATGAAAATACGACAAAACTGAGAGAAGTGAAGTTTTGGTTGCGTTTACTCAAGTTAACTCTGAAACACCTTGGGTACGATTTCACGAGGTTTAAACTGGTCGGATTTGTTGTAATTTTTGAGGTGAAGTCTTCAGCCAGTTTGTCTTCGGGGGCGTGGTAGGCTACTCCTACGCAAAATCGACGGAGGGGCTCGTCAAAAATTTTGAACAGAATACTTTAACTGGGGTGCTAGAGTCTTGTTTTCTTGCGGCAGTTCAAATTCATTTTCACACCGTAGTGTGCAGATTCTCACAAGAAGTAACTTTTCTTGTCAATTTGTTTTCCGCTTTACCAGGTACCAGGATAACACTAACGATGGTTACTTTAGAGTAGTAAATACCAAACCAGTGAATAGTGTTTTTTTGCGCGCTCTGATTGGCTACTCAAACTCGGGATATTAACTGCTATTCGAGTCCCGACATTGTTCAGGATTTCGCGCGCGAGTGTTTTCTCGCTTCTCGGAAAAAAAAAAGAACTAGCTGGTGCTGGCTATCCATTGGTTTTGTATATACTAAAAGAATTAGTCACCTCAGTGTCGGTGAAGCGTGGTAGATACAATCAGAATATAAAAATATATATAAAAATAATCCACCACTACTCAACTCCACTTCGCTGAATAATTCTTCATTACTACACCTAAGATGTATCAAATCACAAACTCTAACCCTTAGAAAACATGGCATTGATCAATCTAACTCCTCGTTATGTGCCCCTCAACGGAACAGTTTCGACAACGAATTAAATAACCATGGCAAACGACTTTTAGAAATATGTAGGAGTGCAGATCTACGAATCTTGAATGGAAGAATTAGTGGCGATTCACTGGGAAGACCCACATTTCACGGCAACTCAGGAATAAGTGTTATTGATTACGCTATATGTGATCAGGATTTGTATCGACATATATCAAATTTCATTGTTAAAGAACCGTCCAGTTTATCAGATCACAGTCCAATTATGACATGGCTTAATATCAATACGGTTAATACTCACTCAGCTGCAACAAATATAAACGATACGTTAACACGTTTGTCGAAACAATTTATTTGGGAAAACGACTCATCGCAAAAATTTCGAGCAGCGCTACAGTCAAATGACCTACAAAAACTAATACACGATTTCCTTATCGATGAAAGGCCAGACAAGGATATTAACACCACACTAGATCAAATAGAAAATATCCTTACTACCGCCGCTAAACGTTGTTTAAAAATTAAGATAATTAGAAAACGACACATCAAAATATCTAACAAAAAATGGTTTGATAAAGAATGTCGTCTTAAAAGACATGAATTAAGGAAAATTGCGAATCTTAAACATAGAGATCCTCTTAATACTACGCTCAGGGAGGAATATCATTTCGTTTTAAAACAGTACAAAAGCCTTTTGACACAGAAGAAAAATCAATACTATCATACTCAGCTCACAAAACTTGAAACTGCCGTCGATGATCCGAACAATCGCAACTTTTGGAACTGTTTAAAGTCAATGGATGATTCTGTCAAGGAAAATATCCTCCCACCAGTTTCCGAAGAAAACTGGATGTCTCATTTCCAAACGCTGCACTCTAATGAACCCTTGAATTCACATCAGGAAGCGATCATTTCTGAGTTGCGAACTCTAGAAAATGCGCCAGCTCAATCGAATTCTTTGAACGGCCTGATAACTGAGCTAGAAATATACACAGAGGCTAAAAAACTTAAAAATAACAAATCTCCTTTCTCAGCTTAAACCAGTTAATGCCTGTTTATCTGAAATTATTTAATACGGTTCTAAGATCGGGTACTATGCCTCAAACATGGTGTAATGGCCTTATCACACCAATTTTTAAAAGTGGGACTAAAAGTGATCCCTCAAACTATCGTGGAATCTGTGTTTCTAGCTGTCTCGGAAAATTATTTTGCTCAATTCTCAACCAAAGACTTCTTGAACACGTCCAGTCCCTTGAAATACTTCATAAATCTCAAATTGGGTTTTTAGCAAATAACCGAACAGCGGATCACGTTTTTACACTAAGAACAATAATAGATAAGTATGTCAATTGTCATCAAACGAAAGTATATGCATGTTTTGTCGACTTTAGAAAAGCATTTGATTCGGTATGGCACGATGGACTTTTATACAAACTGTTACAAATAAATGTCCGAGGAAATTTCTATAATTTAATCAAAAGTTTATACTCGAACTCTACCTCCTCTATAAAAATTGGAAATAACAGAACGCGTCCTTTTCGGTATGCAAGAGGTGTACGCCAAGGCTGTATTTTAAGTCCTTTGCTCTTTAACCTATACGTTAACGATTTAGCTTTTTCTTTTAACAATGTTCTATCTGATCCGTTTATACTGCCAAATGGCACCAAACTCAACTCCCTTTTTTATGCAGACGACTTAATTATTTTATCACGATCAAAACTAGGATTACAAAATTGTCTTAACAAGTTATCTTCATATTGCAACTCCTGGATGCTAAGCATAAACCCTAAGAAAACAAAAATAATGATTTTTCAACGACGTGAAAAACGATCTGATTATGCTTTTCATGTGGGCAGTGAAAAAATAGACATTGTTCAAGACTATACCTATTTAGGGACTCGCATCTCTTCTTCAGGTAGTTTTACACTCTCACTTGAACATCTACGACAAAAAGCTTTTCATGCTTTCTTTAGTCTAAGACGGCACACAGATTTCAATAAACTTAAACCTTCAATAGCATGCAAAATTTTCGACTCAAAAATCTTACCAATCTTAACCTACAACAGTGAAGTTTGGGGTGCCTTTGTGAAATCAGACTTTAAGTCGTGGGACCTTTCCCCAATTGAGAAAACTCACTTGCAGTTTTGTAAACGATACTTAGAAGTACATAACAAGGCATCCAATATTGCATGCAGAGCCGAACTTGGTAAATTCCCTCTGATCATTGATATAAATAAGAAGATACTAAGTTATCTAAATTACTTACACCAAAAGGATGAAAACTCTATAGTCAGACAAGCCTTAAAAATATCGATTGATCTTTATGATAACGGAAAAAATAGTTTCTACTCTAGTGTCATGAAAATAAATGAATACTATAATTTTAATCACTTTAACTATAGTTCATTAAATGATTGTAAAATTAAACAGTATATTAATATCATGAAACAGAAGTATATTTCACATTGGAATCAGACCCTACAAAACTCGCAAAAACTTAGTTTTTATAACACTATTAAAAATAATTATAGCCCTTCTACCTACTTAGATTTAACAAGGAAGAACCCTTTAAGGAAAACATTAGTAAAACTGAGAATAAGCTGTCACAAACTTAGGATCGAAACAGGTAGATACGACAATATACCTCGTAATGAAAGAATATGCAACTTCTGCAATTGCAACAAAATTGAAGATGAAACTCATTTTTTGTTAGATTGCCCAGCTTATTCTCAGGTACGCGGCATATTCTTTTCTAAAATAGAATCCAAACTTCCATTACTACGCCTACTACCACGCGAAACTCTATTATCACATCTTATGAATTCCACTGACTACTTTGTAAACATTAAGCTAATCTCATTTATCTCGGCATGCTTTGAATTGAGAGACAATCTCGTTACAATGACCACCACTTCGAACAGTTAAATGAACAATTATTGTTAGTAATTGTTTCATATATTATATATAATTTTTTTTTTTCTTTGTTATGTTATGTTATTTTTCTACTTTACTAATTATCTTAGTTAATGAAATAATATGTAATTAAATTTAAGTAGCTTTTGCAATACTACCAAATTTCTATGTAGTCATGCAAATAAAGCTTGTTGTTGTTGTTAGCATCCCTGTTGCTAATATACGTGAACCTCTGACCCCTTCTTCTTGGTATCTAAGACTTGCCTAAAAGAAGGGGCCCTGAGTGAAACTAAGGGGTGAGGGGGTGTGCGCAATGACAAATGTTGCCCTTGTTGGTTTTGCACTCGGGCCTTGAACATCCAAACAGGGGACGGACGGCCAGGGCACAGATCCACTCGAGGTATTAACGATTCGGTGAAGAGACTGGTCCGTAAACAGAGCCGAGAACTCTGCTCAAAGCAATACTATACTATATCGAGAAAAACTCTTGAACCTCGTTACCAGGGTTTTTTATCTCCTTCGAGGGGAATCGAGGGCACTGAGTGCGAGTCTTTGCCGATTTTGTGCTATTATGACGTCATAACGTCTTTGGCGCCCTTTGATCAAAGCGTCGCCGGTAAAATTTCATGTCGGTCTCGATTTATACCCTTTATGCGGTACGCGTTCAGTGCACGGCAGGTATTTAATGTTAGGCCTTGGTGAAAATATTCAGTTTCAAGAACTCGGCGTGACTCGCTTCAAATAGGCATGTCAGTAAAAAACGTTGCCCGTTGGTGTCGCTAATAGGTGTGTCCCTTGCTCCTGAGCTGCCCGCGGGAAGACATCGCCCTCCCTCGGCTTGAAGCCAAGGGGTGTTCGGCGCCTTTTGATCAAATTGAAGGGCGGCCGATGGACATTTCGTGTCAATTAACTCTTCCCCCGTGATCACGGCGTTTTTCGTAAGTGAATTATATGCCTCACTTTGAACGTTACTTCGAAGTTCAAGATATTTTTCGCAGCGGAAAGTACGAACTTTTCATTACATTTCTTTTCTAGATTTTTGTTTTGGTTTGTTACTGCTGTAATCTTCCTTAGCTGATTGATTTTTAGTCAAAGGATTCTCCCTTTACCGACTGTTGACAGCAAGAATGTAGCGTCATTTTGAAAAAAGGAGGGGTAAGCGAGGATAACTTTAAGCATGTAGAAAACTAAATTTTGACTTAATCAAGTGAAGGCTGTTGGTTTTGTCAACTGCTATTTAAGCTGTATTTTAAAACGACATTTTTTGGTTCCGATGGATTCCTTTCATTTTTCACAAAAATTCTGACGTATCACATCGAACGAACTTTAAATCGAATTCCATCGAACCCCAACGAACTTATCGAACGATTAAATTCGATTTTGTTCATTTTGTTCGCTCATCGAAGCGAACAGAACAGAAAAAATTTTGTGAGTTCAATTCTCGAACCAAATCGAACCAAAATGAATATCATCGTGCGATTCAGTTCGTTCGGAGATCGAACGTAGCAGATCAACAGATCACAGTAACGCAAAACTTTTACAACGTTGCAGTGCATATGAGAGAGAAGATGCTCATCTTGACTCATTTTTTAACCGCTACTTTATTTTTTTCAAACAATTAGTTATTTCTTTGTTTTTCAGGTACCCAGCAACACAGTTTCAAACCACAGATAATGGGTGGATGTTCCAATGCTGGAATTAGCTGACTTAGGGTGAACGACGTACAAAATTTCGATAATTATTCGGGAGGAAAAAGAAGAAATACTGATCAGTAACAGGCTTGGTTAGATCGGGAGTAAATCGTTCAAGATACTGATGCAATAAGAGAAAAATCAGAATATGGAAATAAAAAACACATTTGGTTCATGCGGTTACAAAGTTGAAATCAAATTCGTTGCTGAAACTGCCTAGTTAGTCTTGGCGCCTCAAAATTTCAGTCGCGAATGTTTCATTCGCGGATAAACGAGCGGGATACGTGCGTGTTTGTATATTTGACAAACAAAACTGAGAAAGGTTAGCATTAACCATGCAGTGTTTTTCACATAGCCATTCAGTGTTTTTCAGATAAATTTTTCTTTAGAGAAAACGCTAGTGTTTACTTTCTTACAACGACATTGACAAGCCTAATCGTGAACGAAGGATCTAGGGGGGGAGGGTCCGAGGTGTCCACACCCCTCCCCCTTCCTCCAAACCTGTACTTGCACTCAAAATAAGAAAAAGGTATAAAATAAAGAGTACAGATCAATAGACCAAGTTCATCAGAAAATCTTATCGATTCGAGTAAATTTGCCATCATTCTTTGACATTTGAAGTATTAAGCACAAGTTGGCAGTTGGACCGCTCATATCGAAAGTCCCTGGATTCTGTATGCCCTGTTATCGTTCGGCCGGAAACTTTTATGCGGGTAATGGCTTCCTGATATAAGCTTACTGGTTGTACAAATCTGTGAAAAGTACAGAGCTTTCGGCTCTACAGTTTGGGTTAACTTCTTCATAAACACGTGCAACAACGTAAGCACATCTTGATCTGTTTCGTAAGACCAGGTTCTACACTGATTATCTGCCATCCAACATCAGCTATCAATCAAGTACGAGAGGAATTGAAATTCTCAAGATCAACTTCGTTGCTGACTTTTCCCATAATTTTGGAAAACCTTTTCGCATTGCGACGATATCTTTTGAACGCTGGGCCATTCTAATTTCCTTATACAGCGAAAAAGGGGTTTTTCGCTTATAGGCAGTGTGCGGCGAACCAACCAGAAATCGAGAAATTTAATGACCGAGATTGAACGGCACCACATTCCGTGTATTAACTTTCCCGGAATTAATTTTTTTTTTTTGAAGTAATAACGACGCGAGGAAGAACCAAATGCGAAAACATGTCCCACCCGCGGTAAATGGCAACAATACAAATCTTTTTTAATCTATATTAAATCAAAAGATACCGATCTTTAACGAGTCCCCTGAATCAGTCATCTTGCACACAAAGTTTTTTTCCCATATGATTACACATTGTTTTAACTATGTCTTTTCCAATCGCGATCGGCTGGGGGCTTTACAATGTGAAATAGCAGGGCGGTAATCTGTTAGGGAAAACTGATTTCCGATTTTGTGTAGTTCCGAATTCTAAACCAGTGAAATACCTTGTTAGAGAACATTTTCGCGGGACGTAGTTTTCGATATTATGAAGTCCGTTGTTTAAAATTTCTCCTAATCAGATAGATAAGCGACATTTGTAAAAACCGAATATTGATGTAGCGAACTGATTCCTAGAATAAAGTCAGTTGTTTCACGTGAAACGTATGTTTAAGTACATTATTCGTTAACATATACATATCAAGGTACATTTGTCGTATAGGATACTAAAATTTTCTGTTATTTGTGGCATATTATTATAAAGATAAGAGAGAATAATGATGAAGACATATTCCAAGCAATTTATTTTTACAAGTACAACTGACATACAAATATTATTCTAACGAGATTCCGAACACGACAAGCGGAGTCAAACATTCTCACTATTTATTAATAAGTGACTCAATTTTTTTATCCAGACATTGCTTAAAATCGTGAGTGATGCTTATGAAACCTCTCGATCGTTCCAGAGTCACCCAGCAAAAGTGAAATTTCGAAATATGTTTATTTACAAAGCTGAACGAATTAAAATTTCAAAACTATCTCTGTGTAAACAAATCAGCAATATTTATTTTCACTTCTAAGTAATGGTCTTGGAATTAGCTCAAAATGTAAAGGTGTTCTCAAAATGCAAACATATTAACTACGAAATGGTAAAAGAATAATACCTAAGTTTTGGTGACTGTGTTATTAAAAGGCTTTCGCTAAAATCTGCGAGCTTTAATTCAGCACGCACTATCAAAACAAATTGAAATTAAAATTAAGTCCATGTTGCTGTGATACAATAAATTAGTGTGAGAAATGTCATACGCAGTTTAAAGATTATGATGCGTTATATGTAAGTTGTAAAAGATCACGCATACTGGTTTCTCAGCAGGTTCAAGGACAGACGGCATATTCCGCGCTCCTTTAAACAACATATCCGCCCAAAAAGCAGCACTGTCCAAGGAAAAAACCATTTTTGCTTGACGACTGGCCTCAACTGGAGAATATGGGGAACGACATTGCCCATTTACCCGTTCCCAAACCTACCGCTAAAAATAAGAAATCAGCACCGATTCCAGCCAAAGGTGAATATATTTTCTTTCTGTTATTTCATTTTCTCCTTCTTACAAGATAACGTTTTTTTTTAATTACGAGATTTGGTTTACTTTAAAATACGATGGATCATAGTTCAGAAAATTTAGAATCTCAAGCGTGGTGAAAGATACAGTAAACGATTTTAAGCAATGCTAGTGACCTTGAACTACAAATGCAACACAAATGCAAAAGCATATGCAACAAAATTTTCCTCTCAGAAAAAACTTTTGTGTTACCGCTACGTTTAAACGAGAACAATTATTTTTGCTTGTCAGTGATGATCTTTTTTCAAATCTTATAATAATTTTCACTGGTGACTGCGAACAAAGTTTGTATAGTATAACTCCTAAATACAAATATAACTAAGCGAATAATAGATACCATTCGCTTATTCGGATATTATTGATGTCGAATTTTATGAAAAAACTGGCATGATTGGTGTACTTTGTTTCTTTCCTGTTTTCCAGGAACAAAAGCTTTCCTGTAGTTATTAAATATATCGATGAAAAACCCGCCGCTTTCAAAACTTGTTTCAAAAACGTCCTGATAAACAATTGATAAAAATCTACGGTTTATTTCAATTGTACCTCATAAATTTCTTCTAGAATGTTAACGAACCGTTTTAACATACTTCTCATATCAAACAACAGTATTATCGTCCGATAAGTACCACTCACAAAATTTAAGATGTAAACAAGAGTCCCGTGACGCGAGTTGACGTCAGCCGGGTAATAGGTCTTTTAACAGCATGGCTCACGCCGATTCATTCAACCCACTCGCATTCGTCATTTTTTTTACGTATGAACAAAGTCGTTTTCAGTCAAAATTTTTTTCCATTAAATAAAAAGAAAGAGTTCACGTAATAGAATTAGTTGGCTGATATCATTGAACGGCAATGTATATTCGATCAGAAGGTATACTGAGCAGGCTCGAGAAAAAGATATTCGCCTTCTGACCCATTCTCCTTCCCAGAGCCCGCGTTACCCTTTTCTCTATCCGCTTGAAAAGGGTAACGCGGGCTCTGGGAACGCGACTGCTTCTGACCTAGCCCATGACAATCTTAACCTCAGATCCCTTTGCACCAATTGCAAGGGTGGATGTTTTGCGTATCTCCCATGAAACTTCTCCATTTTGCCTCTCTCCCAACCCACCAAGGTGGATGTTAAATAGGAAACTTCTGCGATGGAGTCAAGATATGATAATCCGCCTTTCCATTTGCTACAAGAAAAAAAAATTCGTATCGTAATACCGTAATACACAGCTCAGCTATATAGTGCATTTATGCAGCTTAGACATAAGATTTTGATCATTCTAGTGAAAAACTAGGGAAGAAAATTTATTCGTTCTGGTCGTTAAAGAGAAAATATTTCAGGACTAGGCGTGAAAATAGCCAGGGCAAAGGTGTTGTTTTTTTTGTCTCGGTTCTCTCGAGTTTTTTTCTCCGAGGTGTATACAGCTATTTCAATTAACGTTGTCGGAAAGCTTACGCGACAAGGCCGCAGGGTGATATGGGTTATGTATTGATCAATTTACCAAACTCAGTTATGGCTCACCCTTACAGGAAATAAATCCCATAGGCAAGTGGTAGTGGTACTTTCACCTATCATGTAGCAGTTACAACCGCGCAACCGCGAAATTACGGCCGAACCACGAAAGACTTACAGCTAGCCATGCTACCTTTCGGTCTCGTAACGTAAGCTCGGGGCTTAAAAATCCGACAACGTTAATTGAAATAGCTGTATAATTACTGTTAGACTTGCTTTTATTATTACTCTTTCCCAGGTCCGTGCGAGTTTGAAATCCCCAAGCGCTATGATCCTGAAGAACGACGCGATTCAAACCACTCAAACAACAAAATCACCATAAATGAAATAGACGCCACCATCTACACCCATCCTGATCTCAACGATGACATGGCTGTCCCCGCTCCCGAGCCTCCCCCTCTGGGGACGCTGCTCTTTGAAGTTCATTATGAAAAATATGAAGAACAGTTGAATGTTCATTTGATCGGCGCGCGAAGGCTCCCGGTTAGGCACTTGGTTTCCGAGCCAGGCGTGGCTTCACACGGTGGAATTATAAAATGTGATCCGCTAGTAGAAATCTGTTTACTACCTGAGGAAAAGCCCACGGTGGAAAGCTACATTCAATTTGGCATCCAGGATCCGCAGTTTGATGAACATTTCTCGTTCAAACTAACTTCCTCAGAGTTGAGTGATAAGACTTTGAGGTTTATTGTATATGACCATAAAAGGCGACACAAGCTCACGCCTATAGGTCACGTGTTGTACTCACTCAAGGGACAGGAACAAGCTGGCGCCATAATAGAAAGAAAGGTCATTGAAAGGAACTTAAAACTTAATTCACAGGTAAGCAATTCATTGTAACGGTTGTATTGTAATACTAAATCGCTTTGACAGGTGGAAGTGTATAACGCGATCGATATTGGTCCACGCTTTTGTTTGAATAAAATACCCTTTGTATACTGCGAACACAAAAAGGCAACCCTGTAGCCACTACACGAATCAGTGGGCAAATGAAACTTTCGGTTTTCGCTGAGAGATGCTGGCTACGCTGATATGAAAATGCGTATTCTTCTAACTGTACTCCATACATTTGGAATGGAACTTGGAAGGAGAATTTGTCAAAGTACCAGGACATCTGATCCTTGGTGATTGTTTGCCTTATTCTCATCACTTGAATGCTTGAAAAAGCAGTGACTATGTAAAGAGAAATTTTATTTTCGTCACAGTTAGGGCTTTAAGGGTTAATCAAGATATCCGGCTAAGAGTATCCTTCTTTACGTTTCACTTTTAGCGTCTCTGATTCTTGTCGTAACTGACTAATCTACTGTCACGTCTAAAGATTTTCTCTTAGAAGATTTTGGCCTAGTGACTAGGGTGTTCTAAGCTATTAACTGTGAGTAATTCAGATTTTATCTTCTCTCTTTCTCAGCCTTATGGCCACACTCGCGGTGAGATTCTCGTCTCATTAAACTATAACCCAGGATTCAACACGGTCACGATAGGAATCGCGAAAGCTAAAGACCTTCTGCACTTTGACACGCATTCAAGTAGAGGTCAGTAACCTTAATTGTTTTAAAGCAAATGAAAAAAGCCAAGCGCTGTCTGATGATACTTCCACAAAATACTTCGGACTTTTGCTCTCTAAATTTCTCTAGATGTCGTGTTCTCAAACGTCCGTTGTATTTTGCGAAAGTGAAAACTGAGTGAGCCTAAGCCAAAAGTGACATTTTTGGCTTAGGCTCATGTTTAGTTGAACATTGGGCGAAAAAGCAATTACATTTTGCCGTTTTTACAATTATTGGAAACAGGCTTACAAAGATAAATAACAACTAAATAATAAATAGATATATAAATAAATAAAATTATTTAAGGGTTCTATTCACAAGATGTGCGGAAGTAATGTCTGGCGTATCACAGGGCAAATTCCAGGTGCGAACTCCAGTTGGCAAATACAACTCGTTTATATAGGAAGCATGTTGGAAAACGCTCTGCTAGAAATAGTACGAATCTCTGCACTTGTCGTTAATCGAACACTTTTTGTGTGAAGCGTTGTCAAAAAGAACTCGATAAAGAAAGCTGAACAAACTCTTACTGCCATGGAAACAGTGGCCATAAGTAAGTTTAAGCAGCAGTTTCTTAATATTTGGAGTGTTGAAGAGAGAAAACACCAGTTTGCCACTTTGAAGAGCTTGGTAGCACATCTTTACAAGCCGTGTTACTTTGTCCTGAGAAAGCAACTTTCTTTACTTGTGCCAGTATTTTCTACCTAGTAATAGTCTGTCATACTCTTGGAAATCCATCGTACCGAAAAAGATGGCAACTGTTACATTTACCCACAATTCGTAGCGCACAAAAACTCACAAAAACGCTAATAAAAACGCAATGAAAAGTTCTAAAAACTTTAAACTTAGCATACACAATGTTGCTAGCATAGGGACAAATTTATGCAAAAAAAATATGCTTTTTCATGTTCCTATTGGCTGTGTTGGGTTCGCAAGGTACTGTGGTAAAATGTACAGCTGTCATCTTTTTCCATATGGTGGAAAAGGAGTTAATTTCCATTTTGTTGCAGAGTACTTCGTTAAAGTCACAGAAATCATCTCGGGAAATAAAGTGACGACAAAACGCACATCCACTACAGACGGTGACAGACACCCAGTCTTCAACGCCAAACTCTCGTTCCAAGTCACTCTCCAACAACTCAGCCACACAAGCCTGGTACTCACTCTCGCTGGTCGTGGAAAAATGAGAAGTAACAAATCAGTCGGCCGCGCGATCCTGGGACCTAGCATCTTTGCGTCTGACAGTGAGAGAAACCACTGGGGCCGAATGATTATATCACCAATGAAAACGGTTGAACAATGGCATGCACTGTACCTATAGCATTATCATGATACAAAGTTTGTAATTTTTATTTTAATTTATCTTTGGAAAAAAAGTCTTATGTACATACTAATGTAACCTTCAGTTACGATGAATCAGTTTTTGAGCCATTCAGAGCTTTATATTTTGGCGGAAATAATCTTGTGGATGAATTTAGATCAAAAGAACTTCAAATTCTCTTGCTTTAGATGGAATGCGCAAGTCTCACTTTTGCAGGCATATTACTTTTGCAAGGACAACCCTTGCATTTTTGATGTCCCAAAGCGCATTATGTTCGGAAAATGCTATTGTAATTCCTTCTTGGGTGGTTATTTGTCCGTTTAGAATGCATTTTATTACTTGTTGTGGTGAAATGTTTAGGTTGTAGTAAAAAAGAAAATTAAAGTATTCACCTGTGGGATAGGAATTTGTCACCAACAAATGGTGAGTCCCCAGGAAACCTGGGATTTCTTTTCATTATTTCAATTTGATAAATCCTGTTCTGCGTTCTTACATTTGAAGAAATATTTGCAAAAAAGAGAGATACATTTGTCTTTTATTTCTCTATGTAAAGAAGATAACAGGTGTGCTTTTCGGTGTCTAGTTCACCTTTTCAAGAAAATCTAAACGGTTTCTCTATACAACGTTCTTTACATGATGTTGCATAGGAACATAGAGGTGGAGAAAAATAATCTAATTCCCGCGGTACGATAAAGACGTGAAGCGCTTAGCAAAATTTGTACAAGTCTTTAAAAAAAGTTAAAATATAACATTGGTATTTAACAACTAAAACAGGTAAGCCACTGACAAAAATACGTATTTTTTGTCTTTCGCCAGTTCTGGCAGAATCACAGTTTGCCATCATGTATATATAAAATAATCCACTTTCAGTAAGTTAATACTGAGTCAATAAACCCACACAAAAATGCTTGGGACGCAATGAAAACTACTAAACAAGTTTGTGTTTGAGGTGTATTTTTTTGGTTGTATATTTTCTGAGGTAAATTTTGCAGCCAGTTTCTTGCCTCTTTCACCTTTCAAAAATACGCGAAATGCTGTTATATTAACAAAGTTAGCTATTTCTTCTCAATATTGAAATGAATATCTGGAAAGAGTCTTTTCATCTGTCCATGCAAACTGATGCATCAGCGAGTTGTTGCAAGCGTTAGTTTTCCTTAAATGTTTTCAGGAATTAATAGCACACTTTAAAATTATGAACGTCGTTACTGTGACGTCCGTGAGACAATCCGTGCCGTGCGTGTGCCGGATTAAAAGTTCCACCAAGCCAAGAAATTTCCTCGTCCCCAGAAACTGCGATCCTTTTGGACAGCACCAAGGATCTCAAGATCCGTGTTTCCGATCTAAAGGATCGCATGGCAAGAAATGCGACTGCTTTCGATTCCAAACGGAATCAGTTCATGAATAAAAGGTCGAACGACTCTTAACTGAACTGAATGAATGTCGGCTTTGTATATGTATTAGTCTCCCTTGCGTTTTTATTTATTTATTTATTTATTTATTTATATTGTATTTATAGAATTGAGAATAAACAATGAGACAACAAATTGTTGCTAAGTTACTGACTGAACAGTTACCTGTCATATGACCTATATAAGCTTTGGAGCGGTATGGTATGGCTTGAGCGCGTTTGGTCTGGTGAAGAAATACTAGGTGTAATCAATAAAGTTTTAATAATGCATAGATAGGCGAAAACTAATGGTAGAAAAAACGTCGCGACGTCTCAGCTTCGTCATGAAACGCTCCTGCATTGTGATGTTATACGAAAAAAATACCAGAAATAATTCATTGTTCGACTATTGCGAGTGACATTTTAAAACAAGTTTGAGTTGCACCATAGTTGGTTACAAAAACGAAACTTAACGTGAATAGCAATAACAAGATCTCGGTTCTCTAGTGAGAAGCATTTTATGCAAAACACCTCCAAACTCTTTTTTTGCCCTCTTTTTACTACCGAAACTGTGCTTTCATTTTGGTCTCTGCATCGTCTCGGGTTGCTTCCTAGGACTGAGAAGAAAACGCGTTGTCTCTCCTCAGCCAGGTATATCAGTGACAAACCACTGTGGGTAACCCTGTGAAGGACCAGCATCCCATCCCGGGGGGAGGGGGGAAGTATTAATGCTCGTAGTTGCTTCATGCTACAGAAACCGGATTTAAGCACCCGTGTTGATGAGCTGTATGGCTTGTTGATTTAAGGTGGCTCCCTAGAGTTTCTACAAAAGTGACTATACCAACTGGCAAGAGTTACAAAAGAAACCCTAGTTCTGTTATCTTGCAATCTTTGTTCCTGAGATTTGCCAGTAAGGTTACCAACATAATTACCCTTATTTTTCTGTTTTGCTTCTTAGGCATAGGCCGTTGTCATGGCAACAAAACGTCTAAAGAATGACTGAAATTTCCCATTAATTCATCTTTATCCTTTAGTATTTTGATTTTCCCTGGGTGAAACTTTTTTAAACTTTCCTATCTTGTGAAAACGATTTTTACTAACATTTTGCAGGGGGAAAAAATCGGGTCGTTCAGACGGTTTCACCGTTTCACGTGATTTCTTATTTTTAACCATTCAACTGAATTGCTCTAACAGTATTTTTCCAAAATAGAGTATGTGGAAGGTAGCGTTAGTATCGCAAAATGTGCAAAATTTAAAAAAATTTCACCGAAGGAAACGCGAGAAAATTCACTGTTAACTTTACTTTTTTGGGGGCTATGCTGACGTCATAAAATGTCAGAAAAATCTTATGATTTCATGTGAGCGCGCGCAGATAACTACAGCTCACATCATCAGCGCGCGCGCGGTCATAAAACTATAGGGAGCTACCTTAGGGGGGTGGGGGTGGACACAGGTACTGTGCATTCAAGCGTTCTCCTCCCTCTCACTCGACTTCGCGCGAAATGTCATGACGACTCCGAGCGAGTCGCCCAGGGGAAGCGTTCTCGCGGACGGTATGCCTGACTATGCCATTCGGCCGATTCAGTGACATCACGAAATTTGGTGCCAAGTCGAGTGAACGGAAAGAGAACGCCTGAGTACTAGGCTGTTGTGCATTGGGTACTCTGGCGTCTGAACAGCTCCTATTCTAAATTAATTGAAGTACCTTAGCGCTTGCAAGGGATCCATGAGGCCTGTTTCAATTGTCATCCTACTGCTGGCTCAACTGACTTCATTTCAGACGTTGCATTTGAATCAGTCGAATGTAAATGAGTTTTTCAAACCTAAGCACTTACCAGAAGTATAATTCAAATGTATTTACAACTTATGAATTTAGCTCCGTGGACTACAAGTAGTACGGCGTTTATACAATTTATTACATCAACAAGTGGTCACAATACAAATTTGTGGTTCCACCCGCAAATTGGCTTGGGCTAGTAGAGGCGGGTGGAAACTACAATAACAAAAATAACAAAGAACAACAAAAATGATAATAATAATAATAATAATAATAATAATAACTATAACTATACATATTATATGTAACAAAACTACCTAACACTCAGTTGAAGAAGAAGAGAAAGATGAAATAAGAACAAATTCCCAGGCACCAAAGAAAATAACTGACATAAAAATATTCGCTTACAAACGGTAAAGTTATACAGATTAAAATTATAAGATGTTTAAGGCAAGCCCGTCTATTATCAAAAATGCGCTAGTATAATCGTCTTCGCCTACAAACCATTTGATTGACAAGTTTACGTTGTTCCTTTTTAAAAGCACTTTTGTTAAGTTTCTTGAAAGCAAAGGCACGCTACTACCGTGTACCACGGCAGAGCTTGCCGTGCTGCACGGCATGTGACACGAGGTACTTTTTAAACATCGTGCCGAAGGTGAATTCGATGCCATCTTTTTAGTTCGGAAACGCAGTACCACTTCGTGTGAAACGGGCCTGAGGTTTTAATGCTGCCGCTGGAGATCTAAGTATTGCGAACTATTTATCTCCCATTCTTAAGCCAAATGAGCATAAAACTAGGGGCATAAGACGGTAAACGAAAATGTTCCCTTCTAAATGAGACATTTTAAATCGAATGCAAACATCTCAAGCTTTCTCGACCTCTGATTGGTTGATTGAATACATTTAGCCTCGCCGTTTATTAATGTTTGTAGACATATTATTTATTTTCGCAAGTGTCGCAGTTGGATGTTCCTGCATCTAAAAAGTTACTTTGGAAAAGGTTAGTTTTCCGCTTCTTAAGAGGTTATTCAACGGCTATTGAGAGAAATTTCTAATTGCTTTAGAGTAAGCGCGGTTATGGGAAGCCGGAGATACCCGGACTGGGGATGTTTCGTTTAAATTCATGTTGCAAATTGCTGTAATTTAATCAGTTTTAGAAATTTCATTCGCTCTGCAGTTGCATTGAATTGGACGGTATTCCGACGCCTAAATATTCGCGAAATAAAGTTGCCCAAGCCCTCATCTTAAGCAGCCTAAAATAACGAGAACATTCTGCTTTGTCAATAAAAGGCATCTTCAATTTCTAGTGTCAACGGGGAATCGCAAGTAATTAGATTCGTCGTGTTCAACTTGAAACGAAGCAAAATTCGCTACCTATGCCATGCTGAGCATAAAAAACAAGCACCGAGTAAAGTAAAAGAATTCAGACCAAGCAGTTCTTTTGTAATTTTCTGCCAGGGATCAAAAGCTAGTCATTGCGAAGCCAAAACGCGCGCACCCCGAACTCACCACGCATTTTCTTCATCGCGCGCGCGTGCCTCGAGATTTCTCCCGCGCGTGTTTCAGCTTCTCGCTCGTGGCTGAAGAAAAATGGTGACCTCTCGTGTTTGTTATTTGTTATTTACTCGTCTCTAAGAAGATATTTTCTTCTCGTCAATGTTTTTCTCTTGTTATGTGCAAGTCAGGAGCAGGCATGGTTCAGATGTGATTCATCGTTAGTGATTCACCGATGAATTTTTAAACATAACGTAAACAAACGCTGCGTCGTAAAAGAGCAGTAAAAATGGACAGGATAAAAAGAAAAACTCTGATGATAAATTTTCGAAAAAATCATGTGTTCAAATTTCAATCAGTCTTTAGAATCTCGATCCTGATATGTACCAAATCTTCAATCTAGAAAAACTGTAAGAGTAGCATCTTAAGAAAGTGGTAAAGATAAAGATATTTTGTGTGGATTTTATTCAGCCCTCTGTAGTATTCACATTGCTACAAGACTCAACTGATTGTACTGTTTTATGATCAGTTGAAGGAAGGAGTATGAAAAGAAAGCGCTGTCGTATTAACACTGATAGCTGTCAGACTGGACAAAGAAACAAAGGCGGACACTATGAACAATCGAATAAGTTCTCGGATGAAAGTTATTGCAGCTGCAACGTGGAGAATATAAATTTACATTGCAAATATATGCAACTGAATGTAAATAGATGTCAGACAGCTGAAAGGTTTTCCACTGACCCGAAACGTAGATCCGATCGCGTCAAAACGTGAACAGCGATCGATGTTACTTTGCCATAATTTTCTAAAACTTCGCTTCTCACAAGGATGGTGAAAAGATTTCATGCAAGAAATCTAAATGATGTTGATAATGCTACCATTTCTGATACGGCCTCCGAAAATCACCCTTCGAAGACAAAATGTAAGTATTTATATATATTTTTAGCCGATTTATACCAAATGAATTTGTTATTTTCAATTCTACCCTAATTTCTTGTAGTTTTGTCTAAACCACCGTCGAATTAGCGACTTATTTCTGCAACAAGTTGATTAGAAATCGATTTCTCATCACACCCTAAATCTAAATTTTATTCAGTAAATTGTGCCTGAATTTGAGTTTGGACATCTTTTTGAGGGTTTAGCCTCGAAGTTGTTATCTAGTCACAACGAATTTTCAATCAATTTTCCTAATCGTTATAACAAAATAAATGCATGATGGTCTCTAAGTTTATTTCAGATTTTGTTTCAAGATAGTTTCCCTAAAAGCGCGGAATCAAAAGGCCATTTGTTCAGGACCCTGGCGAGTTCCTACAACTACAACATGTTTCAATAACTTAATCAGGATTCAGTCCCATTTTATTTCTTGTTTCAGTTCGAACTGAATACTAGAATAAAATGTTCTTTGCAGTTTGAGAAAACGTAAAACTGGCAAGCTAAAAAAGATGACATCAATACTTTTAAATTTATTTTTCAAATTTCTGTCCGGGGAAATTGAAATATAGACAAGGATTGGATCTTAAATGAAGTTCAAATTAATGATTTATTCTCTCGGTTATATCATCATCTTTTAAACAGCCTTGATAGTGGAGGAGTTTCATCTGTAGATAAAGCTAGAAACTTTGTAGTAAATTTGTAGGTTTTATCGAAAATTTCATTTAATTTCAACCGTAGTTTTGTTGAATGAAACGACACAAAAAATTAAATTTGGAAGTCAAATTAAGTTTTAAGACTTCTTTTTCTGTCACTACAGATTCAAATGATAATAAATAGACTGATCCTTTTACATAGCTTATCACGCTTTATTTTTCAGTCGTATACGAAGTAAATTTGTACGAAATATAAAAAAATACATCGAGCAAATTACGCGCAACATAACATGCATCAGTTTTCGTCGGCTCTAGCGTCTATCTCGACACCAGCATATTTGTAGCAATAGAAAAAGAAATTTGTTCGTCACTGAATAAAGAGTTGTCATTTTAGGATAAATAGCCGTTTATAAATCAAACCACTAGAAATCCAAATGTATTGTTTCCTGTTTGCAGAACTTTTAATAGAAATGTTACCACGGTTATAACTTCCTATTCAAGCTGCCATGATTACAGAAGATTTCGGCGCGGAAATCTGTCGTTTGCCTTTCGCTAAAACAAAGTACACTGGTTAGACCCTGGTTAAGGTAAAATTGTCGGAAATTATATCGAAATCATGGCAGATTAATTTGTTTCCACAGTACTATTCGATCATTCGAGGTAGTTTAAGGTAGCTCACGCTTTTGAATATATAATATGGACTTGACAGCTCAAATGTAAGCTCTCTTTAATAGTAATCTTTTATATAATTGGTGTAAATTGTTTTTCGGTATTTTACAAAATGAAATTTGATATTAGTCAAAAAGCGAGATTTGGGGCGCTTTCGAATTAATATCAAAGGGTAAAAATCGCGAGTTAAGTTTTGCACGCAATCGCGACGCTGCCGTGTGTTCAGTCTCGTTTTGAGTTCTAGAATCATACGAATAGTGCACCAATCATAAAAGCCCCTCAAACATGGCTTTCCCTAGAAAACACTCCCACACGCAGACGCCGATAAGCCAGAAAGGGACACTCCCATTTCAAGATTGCGACATCAAGACGTATTCTACTGAAAAGAAAAAATAAAGTAGCCCATACACCGAAAGGATTCCAGATCACCCGTTAACCGATTCCCTTGCACTGTAATGTACTAGCTGTCTTAACACCGAACGTACTAGCACGACGAACATTAACCTCCAACCATTTTTTAATCGGAAGTCACGGCACCTTACCTTCTGTTTCAGTCACGCATTCATCACGCCAAGGCTATAAGATGAACTCTCATAGCTTTCCATTTTCTTCTACTTTTAAGTAGAACTTAGGTGTTTAATCCCTCTTAATTTTCTAATATTTAAATTAGCATTTTAGTATTTTAGTTAATTTTATCTTGTTATATTTTCACAGTGCCCTATTGAAAACCACCTTGTGTGATATAGGCCATCTGTATAAAGAATTGTATTATTATTATTATTATTATAATTATTATTATTATTATTATTATTATTATTATTATTATTATTATTATTATTATTATTATTATTGATCAGGTTTTGTCAGTAGAGAGGCAGTGCGGGTGCAAGGGTTATCGCCCGTGTTGAATTCGAATGGGAGATCAGAAGTCGGTGGATCGAGTTTGGTCTCTATCTTAACCCTTTAAGCCCTGATATGGAAATGTATATTCTCCTAACTGTTCTCCATACATTTCTTATGGAACTAGTAAGGAGAATTTGTCTAAATATCAAGACAGTTTTCCCTTGATGATCACCTCCCTTAGTCTCATCTCTTGAATGTTTGAACTAGTAATGATAATGTAAAGAGAAATTTCATTCATTTCTCCACCCAAGCGTATAAACGGATACCAGCTACCCTGTGATGGACTAGCATCCCATCCAGGGCGAGTGGCGGTGTCCCTAGTCACTTCATGATACAAAAACCAGATTGAACCTCTCATTGAACCCTTTAAGCCCTAACAGTGACGAAACTGACATTTCTCTTTACATCACCACTACTTGTTCAAACATTCAGTGATGAGAATAAAGAAAGTGATCACCAAGGGTAAGATGTCTTGATATTTAGACAACTTCTCCTTACTAGTTTCATAAGAAATGTATGAGAACAGTGAGGAGAATATGTATTTATATCAGGGCTTTAAGGGTTAAGCGCCTGCCTTGATGCACTACCTGGATCGTTCAATTCAGGAAACTGGACATCAAACTAAACCTTTTATCTACTTCACGAGGGGTTTCAGATATTTCACACAGATAGAGCTTTTATATCCGTACTTCTCGTCCGTCATATGTTCGAGCCCCGGTGGAGCCATTCGTTTTTCCTGTGCATTCTTCATTTGCGTTTCAACTCTGGATACCATTTTGTCATTTCTTAACTGATTCTTAACATACAGCCCCCAAAGCAATGGTTTTTGAAAGTCTAATTCATCTCTTGACGCTTAACAGGAAAAGGTTTCTTACTGTCTAAAGAAAGCTTGAAGTGGGCGTAAAATGAAAATTGCAAAAAGCGGTCGCAAACATTTACTTAAACCCAACGTTTGTGTTTTAAGTGTTTTCGCAATTTTCTCCCAATTTCTAAAAGTGGATTGTATGAACACCTTTGTAATTATTAACTACAGGTGCAGTGGGTCTACTCGTGGTGGATTAGCACACAAGATCCTCCGCTCCCCCCCCCTCCCCCTCAGTAAACAGGCATATTTTAGTGACTTCTTTTGCCATGTAAGGACCAGTTTAACAAACAGGAACAGTAGCCGAAACGTTGTGAAGATCGGGATCTGCACTAAACATAATAAACTAAATGTGGCTGATCAAACAGCCATTAGAAGGGTTCTTTGTTCACGCAAAAGATCCGTACAGAAAAGAAGGTAATGAAAAGAGAACAATTAGTATATAATACGTCACAATGAAGACTCAAAAAGATGTTTTTCTGAGCAGGCACCTATATTTCGGCTGTGAACCATTCTCGTGTAATGTTTTAAGGACTTGAACTGCATTGTGACAAACGGTGGGATTTGTCTTCCTTCCGAATATGTGCTTCGAAGATTCTCGACTCACCTTAATTCCGGATTAGCGCTTATCGGCTTTCGAACCACCCACAACAAGTTTTCGGTTTTGTTTCCTGATGTTCTTCATATATTTGTTTTTCAGTTCCAGTCCTTCCCGTGGTGTTAGGAGTAACTCTTGGTTTGCTGTCAGTTATTTTACTTGTCACGTTATTCTTTATCAGAAGACAACGTAAAGCCGATAAATACAAAGAATATTCCCAAATAGCAAAAACCGCTGTCCAACCTCCGCTGTTTACCGTCAAAACAGCTCAGCAGCCTTCCGCGCTGGCGAAAGGGTCACGTTTGAGAGGCCCCCTGCCAGAAAAAGTCATTTCCTCAGAAGAATCGCTCTCACCGATGTCAAGCGAAGAGATGTTCTTTGACGCACAAGAAAGACTAGACGGACGAACATCGCGATCGGTTTCCAGTCGTGAGCCGAGTCCAGCACCCGAACAACGAGATGATAGCGACGAAGACGAGATATACCCTATCGAACACCTCGGACGAATTTGGTTCAATTTAGAATACGATGAGTCCGCGGAGAGTTTGGCAGTGACTCTAGTTAAGGCTAGAAATCTCTCTTGTCGTGATAAAGCTGTGAAAACCTGCGATCCGTTTGTCAAACTTCACATATTGTGCCCGGAGGAGAGAAACGTCGCGCAGAGCAAATGCAAAAGAAAAACGCGTCGACCTAGCTTTGATGAGAAGTTCTATTTTAATCTGCCCATCTCGGAGTTCCAGAGGTGTACACTTCGGTTGTCAGTATTTGACGGGTATAGAGCAAGCCAGCAGAGTGTCATTGGAGAGGTTTTGTACCCGCTGATTGAGCTGGATCGAAACCAAGAGGTTGAGTTGTGGAGAGATCTTCAAGCCATTGAGGAGGTAAGAGTTTATGCATCAAAGAATTTTAATCTTGTTATAATCGCCTAAAGTTAGTCACGATCTTATCGCTCTGATCAATAAAACTGGCAATAAAATTGTTTTGGCGGCTGAAACACTTATCTAAACAAACAAGACATAAGTTCATCAAGAGTTCATAATTCGATATGATTATAACTATAACATTACACGGCTCGCAACTGTTCAATTGCGGATTATCATAATTCTTCCATCCCAGCCGCCAATGAAAATCAAATACAACATCGTCGTTTTGATTGACGCGAAGGAAACACATGCATTTCGTGACTTCAACGCTATCACCTATTGGCATCTGTCTTTCATGATCCGACAAATTGCAAGAATATTTAGTACTTTTAAGTACTAAATATTCTTGCAATTTGTCGGATCTGCAAGAAATTTCCCAAACACAATTACAGGAAAACTTAGAGAATATGGGCCTTGCGCATCGGGAGGACCCTCCCCCCCCCCCCGTACGAAACTCAATTAAGTGCCCCTCCTCCCTGGGCGCGAGTTTCGCTCCTGTGACGCAAGCAAGAAGTTCACACGAAAAGCGAGAGCAGCAACTGAAGGCGAGTGTGCTCTAATTTTGCGTTCATTTTGCGCTTAAGTACTTTTACAATTCCAGAATTGTGAAGCCCGTCAATTGCAAAATAATTTATCTTTTACCTTTTCATCTTTTCTCCTCAATTTAATCGTTTTAAAAGATTCGGGTGCCTTCTGTTTAGAATTTCAGTCACGTTAAAGATACTATGCAGATATTTTTAAACAAAACTGTTTGGTTAAAAGGAAACGACGACGTTTGTCTTCAAAATTTTTTTACGGCTCCTGACCTCCACCTCGTTCTAACCGGGTCTCAACTATATTAGCTGTAAAATGTAGAGAGTCCTAGCTTGTGTGAAAGTAAGGCTTGATGTCGTTTCCAGTTCCTATGAATCAGTAAGAATCGCAGAGCACTGGGCTCGGAAACTGCCCGGTAACAAAGCGGCTATCAGTTCTCTAACGTTTGATTGAGGTGAAACGTATGGGTTACCTTTAGCCAACAAATTTCTCAACTCGGACGGAGATACCTTTCTGGTCATTGTATTAACACTCAATATTAAAATGCATTTGATATTTCAAACGAATTTTTTTTCTCAAAACCTGGTCAAGCAGAAACCCTATATAGCTATGGCATACTAGGGCTGTCATTTTTGAGTATGTCTCTGAACTATCCGTTTCTTCACATTTTCTTCTCCATTTTAATTTCATACTTTTATGTTTCGAAGAAAGGTGGAATATACAGTTTGGTACGAACGTGGGACAAATCTGATTCCTCCAGGCAGAGACTCAGATTGTCCCATGCTCGTCACAAAGTGAATATTCCATCTTTCTTATTCCTTTCCGGGTTTAAGATTTAGCATGTTTCTTTCTTGTTTTATTTTTTACATTATTTTGGCCCATTTTTCTTTTGCATTATGTTGATTTTCGTTGAATGATTTATTTTTGTTTCTTTGTTGTCTGTTCATTTGTTTCTTGTTACGTTTTAGCACCCTGAAACTGAACTTGGAGAAATCCACCTCTCTTTGTCATACTACCCAACACTGGACAGGCTTACAATTATAGTTCTTAGAGCAACCAATCTTAGGAAAATGGAGTCTCACGGAACAGGTGAAGACACAGAAATATTCACTTAGAGCTAGGGGAACCTATTTAGAATTACCATTTGACTAGCTATATAACTTAATTATGCATGCGTTAACACATTTGCGCTACAAGGACCACTGATTTACCTAGCTGGTAACTCTCAGAAATCGCAACATGTAAGGACACGCGAGACTCGCGTGGTGCGCGCGCAAAAGGGCAGTGGTCCAGGTCGCAGCCTTCGTATGTCATTTTAAGGTGGCAAGGAAAAGGGAAGGAAGTGTGGGAGGACGAAAAACTGGGACTGAAACCAAACGCGGGGCAGCGGGGAAAATGGGCGAATTAAATAATCGCCCAATATTGCATTAATTGTACAAAATGAGTGGAATTAGTCACCAAGGAGTGGGTGCAATTTTTGTTTTAAGGGTACACGAGGATGTAATTTCAAAACTTCTTGCACCCGATCACTTCATACAGCGGAAACTGCCTAACGACCACCGCCCTGTTAACGACCCCTCGTCATTATGCCCGCCCTTCTGACTGAAAGGAAAGCCTCTAACAGTTGTTTATTTATTTGAAAAGCCCGATCACTGCAGTAATATTTTTTCTTTCGCGTCGGTAGCTGCGTTGTTGGATCCAATGTACAAGACACTGTACTTTGCATCACCACCAATTCCTCATTTTACCAACCGTTAGAGGAGACGAACAAATTGTTGTGGGGCCGGGAAAGGTGGGAGTGGATGAAGGATAATCTTACCAAGATATAATATTAAAACAGAGATAAGCGCTCATTTGTTGAACCACAATGCTCGCCCTACGAGGTTGAAACAGTGCTTTACCTTTATATTTTACTGATCAGAATTTTCTTTTTGTTTGTAGACTCATACGTTACAGTGACGTTTTCAGTTGGAAACAAGATAATCAAGACAAAAAAGGGTTCTGTCCATCATGGAACACGTGACCCGCTCTTTAACGAATCGTTTAACTTTACAGTGTCCGGGGATGACCTGGGGTCTGGCACCTTACTTGTGTCAATCATGCACTCTAGGGGAGGGGGAAAAGAAGACAAATTAATCGGTAGGGTACTGCTGGGAGGAATGATGTACGCAAGAGGGACTGAGTGCGAGCACTGGACAGAAATGATGACAAACCCAAGAAGTATGATCAAATACTGGCACACGTTAACAAGTTAACTAAATCTAGATGTTTTAGTTATTTTAAATAATTTAATTTAGATGGCCACGTGTTGAAATACAAGCCCTGTTTGGCAGTAGCAAACTTGAAAGGCGTTTTGTCACTGCCCGTAAATAAGCGAGATGGCTCTGAAATCGCTTTTAGGTAGAATCGGTAAAACGTGCTGCACTTGCAAAGTTCCTGGTATAATTTTGCAAAATACCGACGAATGTGGAGTTCTCCGTCTTAGGCCGTTTGTGAGAACGTCAGCTTTTCTTACGTTGGATATCCGTTTAAAAAGTACAAACTTCAACAGACTGTAGTCTGAAGTAGCGTTAGCTCTTTGCCGGAAGTTGACCGCTGTAAAGGATCCTTCTCTCTCGGACGACTCAGTAGACAGCGCGGTGCGACGAGAGCGCAGTTCCCACCACAATCAAAGCAAACTAGGGACAAATAAGACATCTTCTGATTTAAACCCAAAAGGACGAAAACTCTAGGCCGTTGCTGAGAGCTTTTTTGTAGCTTTTAAAGTTGAGTTTTTGTTTAAAAGTAACTGTAAGAAGCCACCAGTTTTGCTGACGGAAATTTTTTTTTACTGTTTCGTACAATGCTTGTTTTCCTACGCTGTGTTTTCCTCTGGACTTCATATTCTGAAAGACTTTTGGTGATACAAGCTCATACAAGGCACTAGATGCCAAAAGCTGAAGTAGTATTGATTTGAGCAGAAAATGTGTAACTGCCCTGATGTTGACTTCTTGCAGTCCGCCACATATTGCAGCCGCTGTTTGCAGAAGGACCATTCCTTAGCAATAAATTGAAGTATTTGCTTGAGTATTTTGAAAACAAGTCAATGAATAATATTTGAGTTTTAATAAATTAGCCAGTTTAAGTCCCCTCAGAATTTACCGTTCTAAGGGTCTAACAATTTTTTAATTGTTCTTAGGAGCTATGGGAATTCTATTTTTTATGTTAATTGTATTTTTATTCAGTTGTAAACTGATTGAGTATTGGTTTATTTGAAATGTAATTTCTAAAATATACACTTACTGAAGCCTTAAGTATCAGTGGTTACAAGAAAAGGGTGAAATGGAAATAAGCTTGAATAAAATATATATTATTATGACAAAGTTACACAGGGTAGGTAATTTAGGCCTTTTTTGTTCTAAACAAGGTCAGGGTTTCAAACCCTCAGAGGCACCCCTATATCCAAACATGGTCAAGTGTCATCCCCCGGGGGCTCAAAAGTCCTGCAGTTGACCGTTATTTCAGTTAAACGCCTGTTTCATAAACCCCCAGGACTAGTGCCCTCACTTGTTCTGACTAGTTCCCTACCTGCCGACTGCAAGAATATCAGCTCAAATAACCCACCGATTATTTTTCCTGCGTCGTCGTTTGACGAAACACATTAATAAGATGAAGTTAACCAATTAACCAATTAACTTGCATTTCTTTACCGGTAATCATACCGTGAGCATACCTGTTTGTTTTCGATTTATCACGATGGATAAAATACTTCTTTTACTCTTTCAACCAAACATATAGATATCCTGCGTGGCAAGCGTTTCCGTAATGTTTTCCGCACGTTGGAGGCACTTTTCTCTTTTTGGCCGAGCGAAAATTGGGGCCAGCGCGAAAAAATATAGACTTTTTTGCGCCCGCCCCAATTTTCGCGCGGCTAAAAAGCGAAAAATGCCTCGAACGTGCGGAAAACCTTACGGAAACGCTTGCCACGCAGGCTAACATATAGACAGGGGCGGACCTAAGGGTAGAGTTGAGGGGGTTGCAACCCCCACCCCCCTTTTGGGAAGTTTCCGAACGTGTCTATTGCTTTTTTGTCGCAAAAATAATAGCATATTGTTGTTTTACACTTACAATCACCCCCCCCCCCCCCCTTTGAAAAATCCTGGATTCGTCCCTGTACAGAACTCAGGTTCGATTCCCAGCCGTTTTATGTGCTTGTGTTGCTCCTAGGAGGGTTCGGGTGGAAATTGAGCTGGTAAAAGGGTTTTACGATCGCTACGTGGATGACTGTTTCTCAAAAAAACGAAAAGACGACCGCCTAAAAATTATCATCCTAACATCAAGTTTACTGTTGAAGAAAATCCTGATCACTTTCTGGACACTGCGTTCAGCTATGGCAACGACAGTTTTGACTGTAAAGTCTACAAAAAACCGGGGAAATTACCCACACACTGGTCATCAGAAGTACCAACCAAATGGAAGAGAAATTGCATTACAGGAGCCCTACACAGAGCCAAAAACATCTCCACAAATCTTGATCGCGACATAAAAGAAATCAAGACCACTTTCTCAAATGCTGGTTTCCCCTCAGAAATTTGTATCCTGCACCATCGACAATTTCACATCGAACAATTCATCTGAAGATGAACCCTTAATCCCGCATTTTCTCTTCGAAGAACGGAAAAAGATTTGCATCAAACTCCCCTACTGCAAGAAGAATGAAACTGCAAGCAAAAAGTTTATTTCAAAACTGAACTCCTTCACTAATTTCAAGTATATTTTCATCATTCTGTGGCAAACTAGACAAATCAAAAGTCTATTCAGCCTCAAGGACAAAAACCTTCACAAGTCCCACGTTATTTACGAAGGAGAATGCTCATGCGGAGAAAACTATGTAGGTGAAACAATGCGAAATTTTGAAGTGCGAATAACTGAACATTCAAATATCTACCACACCTCGGAACCAGCACGTCGCCTTTTGGAAAACCCAAGTCACTCATTCCAGTGGAGAGTCCTTTGTTCACCAAGATCTTATTTTAAGAGAAAGATCATCGAGGGCCTAATTATCCAACAAAGGAGCCCAACTTTGAATAAACAAGTTAATTGCTATGTTGCGCACGGGAATAACCTGAGTATAAAAACCATACAAATCACGAACGGCCTTTTAACCCTGATGATGACATACTTGTCGTAAACGTTTGGTTCTTTTTAATTGTTTATACCCCCCCCCCCCCTTTTATCTTTTTTAGCCTTGTATATACATCATTTTACCTTTTAGCGAATATTATGTCACTTTATTTTTTGATGAGCAGAGTGCAAAATTCATTGCTTAAAGTCGATTACAAACTAAGAAGAGATTTAACTTGGCCAGGGGCAACAGGTAAGACAAACAGATGTCTGAATTAAGAATATAAATCCTAAGGAACAATACATTGACGGCACCTAAGACTGAATTTCAATATCTCTTTGAATTAATGATTTTTGGAGGGCCACAAAAGAGCGGTTTGTTCGGCGCCTTTGCTCAATTAAATCCATTCACTGGGGCTTTTCTATTGTAAGCTTGATTCTTATTGTAGTAGTCTTGTTGAAACCATTCCCACACATTTTTTTGTGTTAATATTCAACCATATTTCGTTTGCATTTCACCAGCGATGGAAACAAATGTGTTTCAGTGTGCGTTTTCTCCTCAACTTTCTCTCATACGGTGAATGCAAAAAAGGTTTATAGACGATGCATAGTCTCTCTCTCCCCTTTTTAATTTATCCTGAATTGATACTTGCTTATACCAAGGATTCAAACAACTCTTTAGCGGTAACTAAAGCACGTAATTCTCTCTTTTTCGGATTGAGCTAGCTGTAAGTGCCTCGAAAGAAATTAGTTTTATAGAAAGCTACCTTGCAATGCACAAATCAGCAAGCGAAACGCTTGAACCCTTTTCCTTGCTCGCATTTTCCAAGGTCCACGGCCAATTTACTTGCGCGCAAAAACTTAATGGCTTGGAGTAAATTAAACAATTAAAAAAGTAATCCATGCGTACACTCACAACAAGGTGTCGGAGGGCATTGATTGTGAAACATTCTTAATTGCCGCTCGAACCATACCATAAACACAAGCAAATTATTTACAATTCGAGCAATAAACTAAGCATTAAAATCATTAATAAACACCTGTTGAATTCTAACCAAATGAAGTGGTGCAACTAGATTTTTTTAAATATATATGATTTTAAACTATCAGGTATAAAATGCCGACAACACGAAAAGCAAAAACTTGTATTTAAATAATATTTCTGGCTACAAGTACTAAAGTTATCTTTCGTGCTGTTCATTAAATAGCAGTCAAGTATCGTGTCGCTGATTGCTTTGGCAAACTTTGCGAAAAGCTCTATTGTCCCAAGGGGGCCCTCGCCATGGTTGGAAAACCTATTAACATTCGTTCCGTTTGGTGACGATTTGTTGTTAGAGCGACGGTGTAAGGATGTGTTTGTGTATGTTAAAACCATCAATAGAGTACTAAAGAACAAGTGGAAAACGACGGAAATGTTATAATGAACAACAGTCAAAAGGGTAAAGCGTTTGAACGATGGGACCGAGACGGGGTCGCCCAGCACAGAAACCTTATGCACGAAATAGCTATGAAAAAACAAATAACGATGTACCAAAGGGAAGAGAAAATTCTAGAGAGAGAACTGCGCGAGATTTCCAAAGTGAAGGAAACGCTCTTGCAAATTCGAACACCGTTAAGACGAAGAGTGAGAGGGGCCGAATTAGAAGAATACGTAGTCGAAAGCTCAGAAGCTGAAAAGAATTTGAGAAGAACATCTGTAGCTAAAAGAAAGGTTAGCGTGGCTCGAACGAACGCTCAACAAAATGGTGCAATCACAAAGAACTCTGAAGCGACGCAAGGAGAAGGAACCAGCGGCTTAAACAAAACCGAATTAACACGATCAGTTGCAGATGGATACAAGCCTTTAGCTCCTACAGCAAACATTCAACGACAAAAAGTAAGTGTTGTAGAAAGAGGACAACTAAATACTCCATCTGCCGGAGGCCAAAGAATTGCACAACGCAAAATTTCAGCTCCGGCGTTTTTAGCCGGCAAAACACCGGTTTCTGAAGAGGGTGAGAAGACTGGATTTTTACCCGTTGTAAAAACGCCAAATCCTCCGCTGGACTGCAGTCCTTCAGTAAAACGAAAATCGCCACTGCTGGAAAGACCGCTGATTGCGGCGAAAAACGACGAGGTGGAATATCGCGCTCGTTCTCAGGCGTTATTAACCCCGATAGCTCCGAGTAAGGTAGACATGGCGCTGTTTAGGGCAAAGTCAGTCCCGTGTGAACTTCCCTCGCATCCAGTTAGCACTCCAAGAGCTAGCCGGCAGCGACAAACAGATGTACAGGAGGTTACCAAGCTTACAATGGAAGAGACTCTGCGAATTAAAGGCAAGTTTCGTCAAATTGGACATTCTGTCATCGCGACGGCTTTACTAAAGGGATTAAAACAGAAAGGACAACTGTCTTCGGAAGCGATTCATAACATGCACAAGCCGATATTTCTTGGGGAGGAAAGTGAGACGAAAAATGATGAAAATAAAAACGATGAAGTTGAAGGCGAGTCAAACGAACAAAGCGAAGAGGGAGAAGAATTTAAACAAGCGAATAATAAACCATCATTTAGAAAGGCTGCGCGCAAAGCAATTAATGTGAACAGAATGTTATCTTTAAAAAATAACAACCGAAGACGTTCGCAGTCCGATCCTGAAAACTTTAGACTTACTGCAACTACAGTTAATTCAAGACCAAAAACTGTTCCCAGTGCAACAGGGAAGAACTTAGACAAAGGAACTGGACAAGAGAAGACAAATGATGCTACACAGTTGAAAAATTCTTCTGGTAATGGTGTGGCTAGTGCTGAAATACGACGGAGGGATAGCGCGACGGAATTTCAACAGGACACGAACAGTAAGCAACAAGACTTAGAAACTGACAGCAGTTCAGAAATTCAACAAATGTACAAAAAACAAAGCGTTGATGTTGATCCTTTTAGGCCACTGATGAACCCACGCACTGCGCATGCTCGTAGAAGAAAGAATACATTGAGTGGGGACATGATGAAGGAGTTCTACGAAAAAACCCAGAATTCTTTGGGAGATGAGGAGCCACAGGCTACCCAAGCAGATGATCAAACCACAGGAAACAAAACTGTCCGCTTTGCTGCAGATGCATGGAGTTAATCTGTCATACCATTGTTCAATACTGTTTTAAAAATGATAATTACTATTATATTGAAATAAATTATATAGTTATCAATGTTTTCGTTTCGTCATTACAATGCAATCAACCTGTTCAATGGGAACATCCTGTTCGCCAATGTATGTTTCCAGCATTTTCAAAATGACAGAGTTTGGTGAGAAAAGCTCTCCGCCGTGAGTAATACATTCGAGAACGATTACAAGCGTGTTATGACTGAACGAGCCAAGACAATACTGCGGTGAAGGGAAAAAGTTACAATTGACTCGTGCATTTTGATAACAACAAAAGGAGCATGGGTAACCGATAAATATCAAGAGTATTCTTGGTTTCTGGTAGCCTCTCTTATGTCCGTTTGCTCGGAATCCAGGGATACCGTAGTACCCACCCCCTCTCCCCCTCCCATTCGCTTACATTTTTACGCCCTTATCAGCTGCTTATGAACAAAACGAAACAACTTTCCTGTTGGAAGTCACAAGCCTCCCTTCCCCGGAACGGAGATGAGTCCCCTCTCCACTGGTCCTTATTTGGGCGTACCACAAACATGGACAGTAACTATAAACGTCTCACAGAGAACATAGATCAACTTCGAATAGAAAATTAGAACATTATAACACAAGTTGAGTCAAGAGGAATGGATCACAAAGTATCATCGACCATATATCCATGGGTTTCTTTTCTTTCTTTCTTTCTTTCTTTCTTTCTTTCTTTCTTTCTTTCTTTCTTTCTTTCTTTCTTTCTTTCTTTCTTTCTTTCTTTCTTTCTTTCTTTCTTTCTTTCTTTTTTTAGTTTCAATCTTGTTACTTGAAATTTGCTTGTTCTCAATCAGCCCATTCCCAAACGCTACATTAACAAGTCTCGCAAAACCCCTTATGATGTTGTATAAGTCACGGGCTTATAAACAGAATTTAAAAGGTAAACAGGAAAGTTGAAAATAGCTCCGCTATATTTAGTATTCCGCATGTGCAGATATGATGGTCAAATTCAGTACAACTGTAGTTTTATTGGGCGTTGTACTTTGACCTTGAGGTCATTAGTTGGTGTGAAAGTTTTTTTTTAAGACTCTGTGCTCAGAAAATATATATTTTCCTATTTGTTTTCGGGCGTTTCCAAGAAATATTCAACAAACTACGAGTGCTGTGATTATGGTCAGTTGAGAATAGCTCCGCGAAAAGAAAATGCTCCATCATCTTGTGGAGGTAACTCAAATTCCTTTTTACCCTTGTCAAAAATTTTAATTTCTATGATCGATCATTAACCAAACACATTCTGCTCTGACAGCACTGTTATCACACTCTCGGTTACTTTATATTCCAAAAAGTATCTCGATTACAACTGTAAACGTTAGTGAAATTGATCTCCCGACGGTGACAGCAAAACCCCCACTTATACCCTAGTGCCCCTTATATCCCCACTCATACCCGATCCCTGGGTGACACTGACCCGGTATATTCAACTAAAACTGGAGAGAGGCGACAAAAAGCCAACAACGGCCACGTATCGTATGATTTTGAGATTTTATTAAGCCTCGGAACATTTGCTTATTTTTAATATAGACAGTGAGCTTGGTCCTGTAAGCTTTCCCGTTTGCTGTACGACAGCTTTTACCAAGTGATATTAAACGCTATAACATCTATACAACACAAAACCTCACAAGATTTAAAGTTTTATGACTAGTTATTACACTTTCAAGTTATCAGAGTTTTATTCTTAATATTCCTCACAAACAGAGTTCATGTCCTAAGTTTAGATCATTCAGTCGGGATCCTAGCTGGATCCTGGTAGTAGATATAGCTAATACATTCTGATGAACTTAGTTATCTTGTTAATCTAATACACCAACGAAAGCCTACGTAAGAGGGTACTGCAGCGGTAAAATTGGGACCTAAATTCGCTTAATTTTTAGTGCACCCGGATAGTGAGATTTGGCGCACTGGGGCTACGCCTGACTGGGCAAAAACTGCTACAGAGATTAGAAAAAAGCACTTAATGGGATTGGGAAAAAATGGGCGAAATTGAAGAGATGGGAAATGACATGGGAGACACTAGGGCAAAAATTCATTCGCCGTGGGATTGGGAAACAGTGTTACTGGATATGGGATTTGAAAAAATGAGAGTTGGGAAATTGAAAAACAATTAAGCTATGTATTTTTCCCGACCCTTTATTCCCTGTAGAAACATTGGACGGTGATAAACTTATGATACGTGACAAAGCAATAAAGCCGCTTTGTAAGCTTATGATATCCCCCAAGCTAAGCGCCGTTTACAAAAATAATCCCAAACTAGCAGTTCTCAGTGTACTTTCCATTCAGTCCCCTTCTTTGCTGGTGTGTGACACTCGCCCAGCTGTGACGAATATTACAATATGACGAGCGCAGTTTGTCTTTCTCGATGTAACCCGACAAAAGGTATTCATGGCCACGCTTCATAGCTTTTAAAGAAGGGATGCAGAACTCCCACCACTGCGCTACAGTGTGAAAGTCGATCACGAAAATGGGGCTGCGAACCCCAACAAGCTGGAGTCCTGGCAGTTGAGTGACGTTCTCTTTTCCCTTGAATATGTTAACGATCTGTACGCTGTAGACGTCATCTGGGTCGTACGAGCCTACTTGACTGAGAATATCATCATCTGGAATGACCTCTTGCCTTGGACCTGACAAAACTCTGACGTGCATCACTGTTAAAAAATGAAAATTAAAGGGCACAGTTCAAGCAGCGGTTACAATCACACGTGCGCTAATGGACTGAATTTTGTTCACTTCAAGTGCAGCTTTTGGCAATGGGCTTTCATTCATTCCGACGGAACTTTATGGCAACAGGCCAAATGATGAACCAGCTGATGAAAGGTTAAGCCCCCCCGGGGGGACTCTCTTATGAAAGAGACGGTGATGCTTGTCGTCTCGCTTAGGGGTGTAAATGGCAGATTTTGGTCTCGCTTAGGGTTTTCAGGACGGAAAGCCAATATTTTTACCCATACAGGTATCGCTTAGGGTTGTGCATAAAGAAATATCTATATGAAAAAACCAAACGCCGTCAATCTTTAGTGTCAATCTTTAGCGCAATTAAAATCACTGTAGCTCTTACTTGGTTGTCTGTCTTAGCATGGTCTCCTTTAGGGGTCAAATCAAGCCTGAGCCACGCCCAGATTGGTCTCCTTTAGGGGTTAATTCTAATTTTCCGACGAGCATCCCCGTTACTTTCATGTGGGAGTCCCCCCAGGGGGGGCTTGTTAAGCTTTAGGAAAACACAATTCTAAAGAACTTTAAGCCCAAAAGAGAAGATAACATTTTAAAAATTTATAATTAAACAGATTAACGCTGCAAGTGAACCCCACTTGTGAGCCCAGTGGTGCACAAATGGAATAGCGTAAGTGATTAGCGTCAAATTTCTCCTTGTCACAAACCAAACAGGTCATGAGAAGATCAGTAAGAAGAATCTGTACAATGATACAGGGGCTTAAAGGATTAAAACGCCGTGCCGTGCAGCACAGGTGTGCTTTTTTAAAATTCTTTTTCACATCATTTTTACTCTTTCAAATTTTAAGAAATGACCAAGGATTCGATTTTTGCTACGACATCACCTAATCCCCAGCTAGAATTCAGTCATGACCGGGATGCGACAAGTTATGGTCAGTAAGGTATTCTTTTCAAGACTCAATCTAGTTTTGGTTCTAAACATTGCAACTTTTCACTCACGGCCTTTTCAACATACTGGCAAATTTCTACTTGGTGATTTTATGGGCGAAAAGTTACTTACCAATAGAAGCTCCACAGAAATCGCTTTCAAGGTCAGTTTTGGGACATGAAATACACGAAAAACATGCCCGACTCGTTGATATGGCAACGCAAACGAAAATCACAATGGAAGACAAAACAAACATGTTCACTGTAGTTGCTGTTGGCCAATGCTTTTCTTGTTTAAAAGCTGAGTTTTCTTGGTGAATCCCTGCTCTGCTTTGGTTCTGCTTTGCTTCTTTTATAATCTATCGAGTCGTGACCGGAACTCACAGTCCGCAAACGACGAAGTTGCAACAAGATTACACCAAAGACGTCACAAGTTGCGCAATTAGTGGAGTGATGGACTGATGGAGCTGAAGCCGGCACGCACGTTCGAGTGCTGAATCACATAAAGTCACGACATAACCTAAAGCGGAAGTTTAGTTCTTCCTCACGTCAAAACTGAGAAACAAAACAGACCAGAAAACAAATTCATCTTCTAAAGAACTCAAGAACGAGCATCAGGGAAAGTCCTCATGTGTGGGTCAAAAGGAAAACGTCAAACTTCCGGTTGCCGTCTGCGGCTCGAGGAACGTTTGAGCCCAAGTTCCCATTTTCATTCGGTGTGAGTCTTTTAATTCAGCCAGTTCATTTGAAGTGGGAATAAACACTTATTTTTTTGCTTTTACGTGAGTGTTACTGAGGTGTTGCTATTTCTGTAGTAGCGCAGAACTTAAGCAAAGGCGTTTCTGAGCCACGGATCAACCGGAAGTTGAATGTTTCCTTTATTCGCGTGTTTATGCTCTTCACTAAAGCACGGAAAATTCTTGCTTTGGTATCTAATGGCTTTCCGTTATGGAAGTAGAATTAAACACTTATTTTATTTACGTGAGTGTTGCCGAGGTGTTGCTATTTCTGTAGTAGTGTCGCCTGCATACCTGATGATACGAACAACGAACAAAGATTGAGCTGCGGCGGCGAGCACGATCCGCGAAAGAATTAGTTTGCTTTAGCATGCACAAAAAACTAACAAGTTATTTATGTAGCCTGTGTGACACGACCGGAAAAGAGAAGAAGATTCTTGCAGTAAAATATTTTTATTTTTAAATACCATGCAAATAATGCGGGAATATAGGACTTCGGGATGTAAAGAAGGGTGCAGTAGGACGAAAAAAATTAAGCTTATTTACCACTGGCAACCTGCATACGAACGTGACCGCTTGATTTTAAGAATCATGTGGCACCTCTTTATCAAACACCTCGTTTATCTTTCACGTCTGTTAGAAGCTTCCGAACATGGGTGACGTGAGTTGACTTTCTTTAGGCTAAGTAAGTCGTTCTCTGTTGATTTTATCCAAAGATTTTTCTACATTTTTTCTCGATGCACATCGAGGCAATGTAGGTGACTAGGACGAACTTTTTTAGGAATCAAAACTTCAGAATCGCATTAATAGGTGTGTTGCGGTTGAGGGAAGTTAAAGTCCGTAGCATCTTTCAGGCGAAAACGTTTCCTGTCCCAACGCCCTGCCGGGTGCTAGATTTTGTTCGGAATTTAATTTCGAACGCCCCCGGAAGGAAGAGATAATCTGCCAAGATTAGACGTTGGTATTTCAGCATCTAACGCACATAAAGAAAATGCTAGAGGGGTGACTCTGTAATAAGCTTAACTTTGTATCCCATATAAGTAGCATATTATTAGTTGTTACATTTCGGTTAATAGACGACTCAAACCCACTCGCTCTTTAAATGGTTTCTAGGTATTTGTTTGATATGTTGGACGAAACGGTCTGACGTGTACGCCGCCAAAAGATTTTAAAAGGGAACTTTAGCACAGCCGTTCTTGAGAGCCACAGACGGCAACCGGAAATCGAATGTTTCCCTTTTGAACCAAAAAAGAAACCAAATCAGGAGTTTTCCAGCCTTTGGTGGGGAGCTAAAACAAGCCAATAAAAGAAACATTCAACTTCCGCTTGACGTCCACGGCTCAAGAACGTCTGTGCTTTAAGTGCCATTATGAGGGAGCACCACCGATCACCCCAACTCCCCCCCCCCCCCCCCCCCCACCAAGGGTGTTTAGGCTTGGAGACAGCTGATACCTCTTAATTCTATCTTTTCATCATGGAATAAAGACCATGGAAGCATATTAACACCATCTTTTCTCTGAACTGTAAATTTATTACAGAAATTCAAGTCTTGGAAAAAAAGAAACTAAAAAGAAAAGAAATGAAGTACAAAAACGCTTTAAAGACCCTACAGCAACCACTAAAGTTAATAATTACTGCTTACTATAATACTCTTGTAGAACATAAAATGCTTTCGTTAATGAAGACAATGTAGCATCTCCCGTTTTCCTCGCTTAAGCCGTTAAGCCCCAGCATCATTATACAAATTCTCCTTACTAGTCTCCATACATTTTGTTGAGTACTAGTTGGGAGAACTTGTTTAAACAT
Source organism: Siderastrea siderea (assembly GCA_964030785.1). Classification (NCBI taxonomy): domain Eukaryota; kingdom Metazoa; phylum Cnidaria; class Anthozoa; order Scleractinia; family Rhizangiidae; genus Siderastrea; species Siderastrea siderea. The sequence goes on along the minus strand of OZ034969.1, from coordinate 54,564,103 downwards.
CAAGACAATTCATCTTCAGTTTCAGTTTCAGTTTATTTAGTGCTTAATTTAGCATAGCTAATCTTAGCACTAGCGGTCTAGCGGTGGTCAATTCTTAAATTCAATTCCTAAATTCTCATGACTTGTATGTGTTGTAATGCACTGATATGATGAGGAGAAATTTGATGCTGATCACTATTGAGGCTTAAAGAGTTAAAGGAAGCAATGTTGGAAACTAGAGAAAAATCAGATACATAAACCAAGAAAAAAATCAGGTCCAGAGGAAATCATCTCCGTAACGATCCAAAATGCAGAGCGCTGTGTAAAACTTTACATTTCGGAAAGCAATTGTGTTCTGATTTCGCTTGAGCGGTTAACGCCATAGCCTAAATATGTCATCACACGAGAACGAAAATTGGCCATAGCAGAAAAATAACTGATGAACGATATTTTCTCAACCTCTCACTCCTGGTCAAACAGGGATGGAGTACAAGAATTGACAAACATCCTTAAAATAAATAATTAAAAATCTGTCGTGTTTCTTGCTCTTTTTTTTTTAGTGAAAACCTCGCCAATTCGCGTGAACATTTTAGTAGATTTATCATTAAAGAGAGCTCCGAGACGGTAAAACGACAGCAAGAGTACGAAACCGGTGTAACGTCCACCAAAGCTACAGCCTGCGTGGTTGGCGCCAAAACGAAAGACGCGAGACGCGGGCGCGGAACACGCTCCGCGCTCGCAATTCCCCGTTTTGGCGCCTGCCACGCAGGCTACCAAAGGTATTGGTTGTGTTAGCAGCTTTTCTCTGATCTAATACGATAATCAAAATACTAAGGATGTAAAACCTATTTAGACGTCCCAACACCTGTACTAAAAGAGAAAGGAAAGAAAGAAAGAAGAAAACGAAAAAGGAAAAAAATGGCAATAACACCAGCAACTAAACGGCCCTCTTTGGGCTTGCCACGCCATGATGACGGGCGACAACCCTAAAAGGCAGACGTCGCACGAAAAGGAAAGTACACATTTTATCGCCCTACAAGTATCCACCTACTACAACGAAATAACTACCTGAGCTCGGCGTGATAAACATTAACTCATGTAACATTATTGTCCCTTTCAGAGGCTAGTGAATAGATCATATTTTTCTTAATTTTTCATCACGTTGTATTTCGTCTGGTCTGTAGAGAAAAGGCACTTTCTCGAACTTGCGAGAAGAGGGGTACGAGAGAAAAAGAAAAAAGATTAAAATTGACACCTCCTTTATTCCAAGCGTGCATTTAGCGCAGCCAGGCCTTTCTCTCATGCACCGCTCTCGCGCACTAGCACCACAAATCATTTTTGTACAATAATTATAAGATTTAGAATGCAATTTCAAAGAACAAGGGAAAAAGGGCACAATAAAAAAAATTAAATTTAAACAAATTTGGGCAGTAAATTTCTACGTGAACCCGGTCAACTTACGTTACTAAAATTACAACAGAATTTTGGATTTTGTTTTGTACTGGTTTTCAGACATTCTTCCTTGTATCCTTGAGTTCTACTTTTGTCTAACTTCGGTTACTTTCCACAGTGTTAGACTATAAAACGGTTGTTGTTGTTGTTGTTGTTGTTGTTTTTGAAATTCGAATCACCAAAAAACGCCGATATTCACGAGACGCCCAAAGAATGGATCGGCGCTCACGAGCCCACCCGCTCAAAGACTTCGTGCACTGAATCACGAAGTGCAACTAAGGCAAACATACGGGCTTCCGGCCGTCTGGAAACGCGCTTCCCTTGAATACTGCCGCACAGTATGCACTGAATGTCTGAAACTGCCAACTTTTTGTTTGGAACAGTTTTGTACCTTACAAACGACCTAAAAAATCATTATTTTCGCTATCAACATCCCAAAGAGATATAAAGGAAAAATCAAATTGCACATACATTCATCTTGCCACTTCCCTGATAGCTTTACTAGAGTTCTACTTTTACTTTTAGTAAAAAAAGGGTGATTTTAATACAATAATTATCTAAAATATATAGCACCGCTTTAATTAAAGAGCTGTACTAATCTGGCAAGTAATCCCGCCACTAAAACTACATGTAAACGACACTTAAACGTCACAAGGCAACTTTCTATTCATATTTTCATGAATTACAAGCTGTCATTATTATCGATTTAATCAATTCGTAACCAGTAACTCTTTACCGGGGGTAGGGTGGGGTTGTTATTCAAGGAGCACCGTGCAATACACAGTAGGGTTTGCCGCCATATTGATAAAATTGTTTTCCTTCTAGGTGCGTTGTGCATCCTGGGTGCTGTGGACAAACAAAACACGTCGATGAGTACATGTCAACTTACAAAATAATAACCACACAAGACTATGCAGGAGAAATCTACAAGATTGAACTGTTAATTCTCTAAGACGCCTTTTTGTTGGGTTTCAAACGTGTTCGTCACTTCAAGAGCGCCAGTGAAGCTGGTGAAGAGTTAGGTTAAATCACAGCGCGCCTAGATTTCGAGTACCCTGCTGGCAGAGGTTTTTCACCTTTTAGTCCTTTGTTCCGTAGTCTATTTCGCGCACAGCCGTGAATAAACTACGAACCACAAAGGACAAAAAGATGAAAAACCTCTGCTAGCAGGGTAGATTTCCAGCGACATGCGCGTTTCGCGCATGTTGGGGAATTTCGTTCCTCACTCGACTATCACAGTGATCTTTAAAAAAAAAGTAGATGGAACTGTCTGTAGTCTAAACGGGGTCTGTTCGCAGTTCATGATAAAAAAGTTAAGTTTGGTTCCAGCAAAAAAGAAACCTAGCCCGTTTTGTCGCAAGATAAAAATTACACCTTAATTAAAAGGTAACATAAAAACCTTCAGGAAGTTCGCGCGAAAATCTTCCCAAATTTAAAATTTGTTAAAGCTTTGCTAAGTTCAGGTAAAGACTTACCGAGTTCCTTTTGCAAGTAAGTACGTGAAAGAAAGAGTAGAAGAATGAATACCCTGTTTTGAAAATTCGATGCTGGCAACAAGAAATAGCTTGGCAGTTCCAAAAAAAGGTTTATTGTGACGACATCTTTTGCTGGTGACGCCCCTTCAAGTTGAATGAGCAGAAAAAAAAATTGCACGAACCCGTCCATGTGTTGACAATTTGTGTAATATTAAACGGCGTCTTACCTGACATTTAAAGCAGGATGCGTGCCAAGGTTCACCCATGGCCTCTACCCACCGTTCACCGCCACCAATCGCACGCTTGCACAAGCTACATTTCACGCAAAACAACTTGTTGTAATCCTCCTGACAGTACGGTTTCCCTCGATCAACATTGAATCCCTCGGAACCGATCGCTCGACCACAGTGACTGCACACGAAATGCTCCGGGTGGAATGTCTTGCCAACGGCTTGGACACAAGGCTGTGAAAAGGAAGATGCTACCATTGACAACACTGCCAGCTCGTCCTCATTCAAAATGAATAAAGGGATTAGTTTCTAAAGAAACTGTGGTGCTGCATCAATGGGTGTGAAACACAAAAATCTGGCTTTATCAACTGAGTTGATAAGGTAAATTGGCCACCGTAAAGAAATTCAAAAGCTGACGTTCGAGCGTTAGCCCTTCGTCAGAGCGGATCAAGGGCTAACGCTGATGAAGGGCTAACGCTCGAAACGTCAGCTTTTGAGTTTCCTTATGACAGCCAATATACCTTATCAACCCAGTTGACAAATCCACATTTTTGTTTTGCCATTCAAAATGCATTATTGTAGACAACCCCATATATGAGCAAGCGTGTGCGCTGATTTGCTCCCTACTATTTGGATATCAGTTGATATCTTACGAGTAGAGATGTCGCGCGAAAAAGACACGCGCATCGTTGGATATGACCCTATGTACGACTCGATTTCGTGGGTTAATTTTCCAACTCCACAGTATACGTTACCTTACTGAAGCTCAGTCCGATGACATCATGAAATGGCGTTAAATTGAAAGTAAGTTGAGCAGCGAGGGGAATTGTGGTGCCAGAAAACAGTAACATGCCATCAAGCACGAAAAAGAAACATTTCGGGGAAGGGGGTATTCAGTGAACTTGGCGATAGTCACATGCTCAGTAGGGAGTATAGCACGCCCTACCCCTGGCTACATCCGCACCGGTTCTACATGCTGTATGCTATAATATAAACTGAGGGGAAGGCTCGAACAACAGTCTGTTACAATGTAGTCTACTTGACAGATAGCGGTCACCATTTGCGCGATCAGGGCCCGGTCATTCAAAGCAGGGTTAAGCTAACCAAGGATTAGTGTCAATTTTTAATTCACTTTTAATCCATAACGACGTGGATTCCAGTAAATTATTTTCACTTAACAATTTGACTTTGCTGCTTTCAAATTGTCACGTAAACTTAGCAGCGGTAACCGGTGCTTTTAAACAAGACAATCAGAAACCTTGGACAACATTTAGTCCAGGGTTAGTGCTAATCGGCTTTCGAACAGATTCGCGATAACTGTAAAGCTCACAAATGAATATTTTTGCGCTGTACGAGTGCAATATCGTTGACGTAATCTACGTCGGAAAGCTAGTCACAAGCAGCACATAACATTTTCTCGACTTTTCCATAAACGGCGTCCGGTCATTGAAAGACACGTTTTTGTTGGTTCAAACAGTCCTGTCTTCGCGAAGTGAAAGTGGTGGATGCTAGACATTCTTCTACACTACTTACGATTGACTTGGAGGCGTGCTAATCAAATAAGGTGAAAAGCACGTGGAAATAACAATTTCCTACAACTGCAAAAAAAGTTAATTTAATGACTCGTGAAGTCTGCTTGCCTTAAAACTGATACGCTATACAACAAGCAATACATAAAACATGCGAGAGGTAACACTCACTTTGTTGTTTTTAGAGAGCAAAATAATAAATATTTGTCAAGTAAATATAATCACTTTGTTTAAAACATATATTATTCCTTACATAAGAAAATAAATTTTCTATAGGAAGATATTATCAAACGGATAACGAAAAATAAGTCTTTTTTTCAAAAAAGCACTAGAAAAATAATACATCTTATTGCTACCTTTACAAAGATGGTTACTATTGAGCCGAAAAGTTTGTCACGAATTGAATTGTCTAGCTTTTATAAAACTACTACACTACTTTTCACGCTTTGTAAATATCTTATGCCTCATAAATGCGTCAAATGACTACGCCTATGTGATTAGATGTCTTAACACTAATCATCGTTTTATACTACGACAATAGCAAAAGCTATTTTGTAAACTACTGAAATGTGTATCTTTATAATGCATAACTACGCCATCATCAACAAATGAAATAATCAAAAGCAATTTATCCAATACTTAAATCTCAATTCTTGGCGTTTAAAAAGGGCTTCCCCTTTCTTTTTCACTGAAACTAAAATAACTGATTTACACGATGTTGGAACAACTTCCAAGATATAAAAAATTTTCGACAGCGGTTGAAGACAAAACAGTGTTTTGTTCAGCTTTTCCCAACGACAAATGAAGCCGTTTATAATAGATATCGAACTAACTGTAAAGGAGGAGCAAAAATTTAACGTAAAGGGACGTACATGGTGTGAAATGCAGCGATTGCATAGCAATCCTGTCAAAGCTACCTGATTGCCCTGTGGTCTAGAGGATTGCGTGACTAATTAAAAACTAAAGGGACACTGTCACGCTAAATATCAAAATTCGGTAACCCAAGCTACATCTTACATGGCTAAAAGCCACTAAATGTACAAGTAAACTGGATAGAAAGATTCTGAAGAGGAAGTAGTTCGTGGATGACGGGAGGATTATAATGGTCGCTGTAGATTAGCTGACAGGTGGCCCAGAAACCAAAATTGCCATCCTGATGGAACGTAGAGATTTTAGCCTCAATTTGGTCTCTCTTTTTGTTTTTTCTGTTTTCTTTTTGTTTTTTCACTTTCACCACAATTTTTGTTTCTGTTTCAAGATAATAATGAAGCAAGCTCACGGTCGTACCTAAGAACACACGATATAACAGCCTTGACAGTGTCCGTATAAAGCTCCTGATAAAATTTTCATCAAAATCCGATTTCTATAATTGGATCATTGTGAAAAAATTGTTGATAAGATCAAAAAAGTCAGAGGACAAAAGAAAATCGGATTAAAGCTTCACGGGGTTCTTACTCTTATCATTAATCGCAAAACTGAAAACGAATTCTTGGATACGTACTGTTCGGATTTAGAACGGTAGTTTCCCAGTAAAAAACTGTTTAATTTGTGATGTGTCTTAACTTACCAATGTCCCATGCAGGGGTTGCGTCTCAAAAGAACACTAAGATCTCAAACTTCAGTGAAAATTTTCCTGGGGCTGAACATTCTATGTCACTGAAAATGACAATGCATGTAAGTGACAGTGGACATATACCAGAAGGGTTCGAGAATCTGTTACTGCCAAGTCCTGACCGCTAGAAACAACAGCTAAATTTACCGCTACAGCGATGAATATACTTTGACAACCTAAAGTTGATCCAGACCAAGCGTCTAAGCGACTCAAATTTTTTTCTTTGAAACTAACAACTCTGCCTCACTCTGCACTTTTCTTGTAGACAAAAGAAACTACAAAGCTAATCGCAACTGATAAGCTGCTCCCTACTTGTCGTAGGGATAATAAGTGTACTTTTGTCCTTTTAGCCTTTGTTTATAGTTCGTCAGCAGAATCCTCGCATGATTAGTCTCTTTCCAGGCGTCCTCTATGGATTCGTGCAGTTGATTGATGTAAATCTTCAAAGGCAGCAGTCTTCGCTCAGCTCGCTTAAAGCGATCATTACTATCCGCTATATGGTCTTCTAACAGGTTTTTCCTCAGCGATTTTTTCTCCACAATGGCAGCTTTCTCGCGGGATAAGATTCTCAGATCTTTCATTCGCTTCTGATACATTTCCAGCATGTCTTGTAGCGTGCGCCTGCGAGCATTAAGCTCCCTGTAGCGGTCTTCCGCGTTCTGAAGCGCTGACTGGACGATGACGACCTTTCGTGTGGCTTCGTGGACCCGCTTCAAGGACGCTTCTCTCGCCGCTTTCATCTCGGTCATTTCGTACTCAATGTTCCTCAAGTTTCTCAAGTCCTCGGATTTCTTCTGTTCGATCTTATGATTCACTTGCCAGTTCTCCGACATAGCTCGGCATTTGTTCTCCAAGCGTCCCTCTCGGTGGTGAATTTTTTCTTCAAATTTTGCAACCTTGTCTTCCGCTACAAGACGCTTACGTTCGAGCTTCGACAGTAACATTTTGGCTTCTTGGAAGCGCTTGACGGCTGCAGGGATTGCTTGTTTCGCTGTGGTTTGGCGCTCAGTAGCCTGCCGTAATGCTTCTTTCAGGGCAACAACTTTGTCCCGTATTGACCCCACCCCCGGTTCTCCGTGCGCCTCCAATGCCGCAATAGTGGTGATATTACTAATACCAGACGACTGGGGCCAGTTATTGTTCTTATCATGATCGGTTGATCTCTGAGGGTAATTAATTCCATACACAGGACTAACATAGCTTGAATGCACGTTATTCGCCCAGTTAGGCTGGTGATCCTGTGGCTCTTTCTTTAAAGACAAAGCACTGTTCAATCGGTGAGTTTTGGTTTTCTGCACAGCTTCTGCAGGGTTCTTTGTTTTCAAGGACGCCTCACGTATGGCTTTTAGCATCGCGCTTGAAGGGGGAGGTACCGCTGGCGCACATGCGTGCAGGCTCTTAGGCTGAAAGAAAATATACACATCCCATCACCTCATTTAGCCGTTACCATGGTTACAAAAGGATTAACTGATTCACTCCGAAGTCTGGCCGAGCAATCCCTGAAAGAACTGGATTTAACAATCGGCGAAGAAAGCTAGATTTTGTGATCCGTGCAGTGTCGTGCTGGTGAAGTGCAGTTATTATGGTTACATTTAAGTGCATTTAGCAATTAAATTTATGGATATTACTATAGGTTACTTAAATAATATTTCATTGTAGTTAAGTGCATCATAAGTTATTGTACCAAGGTATTAGTAAACGGCAACAAAAAAGAGAGTTTTTAATAAGTGCTCCATTTTTACTCTTACGACATGCGCATGGACTGCACGCTGACCGTCAAGTATTGAGGATACAACTACCTCTACCTCGCCAAACTGGTAGCCTGCGGTATTATTGGCAAAAAACAGACAAAACTTGAGAACCGAAGCCCAGAAGGCTTCAACCCGGAAGGGCAATGTATAGTTGGGGAATTTGGTCCATTCATGGCTTTCGCCTGCCCAAGAACAAAGATCGCAGTTAAAAGGTACAACAAGACTAGGTTATGAATGGTTAATCATTTCGGAGGCCATTTGTAGAAACAAAATCGTCAGTGCGTGAACACAGTCAAGATCTCCTTCTAGAGAAAACATTCCCATTCATCGCCAACAGCTCTCTAACACAGATGCCACCTGGAAAACGAAGATGACGAAAACCCAAAACAACATAGCAGAAGACCGTGGTGATTGAGCCTTAAAAAGTGAAGCTTTCCACGTGGGACGGTGGGCAACATACGCGCTAAGTAAGAAAAAGACAAATGTTCTACGTTACACAGCACAAAGTAAAATACTGCTCAAAATCTTTCCAATGAACGTCACACTAGATCAGGATTTCAAACACTAACTCAAATTCTAGTAAAGGATTACTTCACACAAGGTTCACCCACAAAGAAGGAAAGAAATTAAACCGGCAAGTGTAACTGGATATTTTCTCGGCTTCGATGAGATGAAATTCATTCGTGCCATGAAGACAGTGCAGTCCTTTTTTCCCAGGTGCAGGTGCAAGTATTACTCACATTGTTTAACATCAAGTGCAGTGCTGCGGGTCAGCGGTGTTGGTGCCAACGGAACCATTAAGCATCCATGGATACACGGAGCTAGCTGTTAATAGTCCCGTTTTCACTCCAGCTTCAACACAAGTCATTTTGGAGTTGCTTCTTCATCTGTAGTCCAGCTCTCTGTTCATTATCATCTCAGTCTTTGGTCGACACTGAATGCCATATTTTGACGACAAAAGTCCACCTTCCCAGTAAAATGTTCAGGATTACTCGAGACGTCATTAACGTTCAATGTACTAAATCACTGATCGACACTGAAATGTTTTCACAACATTCATCTTCTGCAGTTACGGAAACATACATTGTTTTGTTTACAAATCAACATAAAAACACTAAAATACAATAGGTTCAGATGAAACACTTCATAATATTAAATAGCTTTCAAAACAATAAGCATAAAATTTAGTTGTTAATTTCTAATGTTATCTGTTTGTCTTCATCCAAAAATAAAGAATGTTAAAGGGATTGGTCAAAATAGGTTTTATCTTTTACCTAAGACTGTAACAAGAAAGGAACACTTCGACAGAGGCAGCTGTGTTTGCCTTTTTTCCTTCACTTGAACTACACCTTCACATCATCCGCATAAACACACACTATCTATTAGCAGAGCGCTCTGAACCAATCACAAGAGTCAATACAATAATAATAATAATAATAATAATAATAATAATAATAATAATAATAACAACATTTTATGATTATTTCAAAAGCTAATAGGCACAAATGATAAATTATATGTATGATTGCGTCTGAATAACGTGTGAATGCAAGTGTACAAGATACGTGATTCTTGTGCAGACACTAAGGCAACCAACTGTGCATGCGCTTTAAAGTTTTAGTTGAATCTACGAAATTACGATCTTTGAAGCTACCACTCCAGTCATACATAGTTTTCAATCTCTTTCAAATCACGTGAGATGACTAGACTCCTAATTCTTGAGAGAATCGAGAAAGAAGTGTCACAAAACGAGACCCGACACGCTTCTCCAAACTAGAAACTTACAAGAACTAAGAAAAATAATGAGCTATAAAGTAGCTTCACTGACTTCTCAAGTGACTAATCAAGCTGCCGAACGCATACTGACAAAACCGCAAATTCTCCAAACAGACACAGTTGGTTGCCTTATAGAGAGAATACAGCAGGTGATAAGTAACACAGCAAGATAACGTACGAAATATTATCCGACTATGTGTATAATATGTGCTTGAAAAGAAAAATCTTCAAATTTCCATGACTAAATTTTTAATTTTTCGTAAGTTGTGCTTGATAACATACCACTGTGAAAATTCAAACAAACTTATTGGAAACATTCTTCTGACAATAACGTTCATTCCTTCAAAGAGTTTTTCTCGGCCAAACTCAGGAGGTGGGAGGTAGGCTTTTAAAATTGATACTTTTTTCAACATTAATCAACATAAGTGTAAAGAAGATCCTCGCAGTTATTAACGCAACTTATGCAGTTGCGAAAAGAAAGCCTGAAAAAAAATCAGGCTTGCCGGGACTCGAACCCTGACCTCTGCGATACCGGTGCAGCGCTCTAACCAATTGAGCTAACAAGCCAACTGGGAGCTGGTCATTAAATTGGTTCGTAATATACCCGGGAAAGATGAAGATGAAATTATGAATATATGAAACTCATATATTTGAACTGCGGAATGAAGAAATAAGTGTAAAGAAGATCCTCGCAGTTATTAACGCAACTTATGCAGTTGCGAAAAGAAAGCCTGCAAAAAAAATCAGGCTTGCCGGGACTCGAACCCTGACCTCTGCGATACCGGTGCAGCGCTCTAACCAATTGAGCTAACAAGCCAACTGGGAGCTGGTCATTAAATTGGTTCGTAATATACCCGGGAAAGATGAAGAGGTCAGGGTTCGAATCCCGGCAAGCCTGATTTTTTTCAGGCTTTCTTTTCGCAACTGCATAAGTTGCGTTAATAACTGCGAGGATCTTCTTTACACTTATTTCTTCATTCCGCAGTTCAAATATATGAGTTTCATATATTCATAATTTCATTAATCAACATGTCACAATAATTTTTGTATGATAACTGAGAACAGCTACATGTACTCAAATTAGCGAATGAGTCATCTCTGGTAAATAAATAAACAATGGAATATGGCATTTCTGGAGAAGAAATTCTGATTTATTTGTTTCTATCCTTTCAATAAATTTTGTTTACTTCGCACCACCCTCAATAGATCAACTGTCCCTGGGGAAGCAGCTTTTAAGCAGAGCTTGTACAACATCAGTTAACAATGGACAATCTCTGCTACAGAGATCAGTTTTCCAAATTCATTGGGTTCCCAGAAAAAAGTTAAATTTCCCTGACCAGACAGAATAGGAGCCCACAGTCATTGAGTACAGCTGTCAGTATCTTGCACTTGTCTTAGAGCAGTGCAAATACCGTCAAAGCGACCCCAAATTTTCTATAGGGTCCCTCTCGAACAGTGTACATTGCCAAGTTTTCAAGACAAGAGCAAAACAAGTGCCTCAAGGTACACTGTTTGAGAGGGAGCCTTAAATACCAACAACATTCTGCTTAAATTTCAATTTGCCCCTTCCCAATGGTTGGTTCCCTGACTTAAAAAAAAAATTTCTCTCACCACTTCCTGACCCGTAGACTTAGTGGGGAGGAATGTTGCGTGACGACCCCAAGAACAGCTGCATAGGAGACTGACCCATGGCAACCTGATACACGTCATGCAGGACCAAAAATAATGCAAAATAAGTGTTATTATATCTACTTACCCCAGATATGGGTTGCTTGCAAGTGTCGCAGTGAGGTGCAAAGTACTTGTTGTAATCCTTTTCACAGTAGAGCTTGCCCCCCTCCTCAATGAAACCCTGGTTCTGAAGCGATTCACCGCATCCATCGCAGACAAAATGATGAGGATGCCACGCCTTGCCAATTGCACTAACAAAAGGGCCACTAATTCAATCACAAAATTAAGAACACAAATTAGTTTTAAAATCAACGTTTTATTAAATGTACAAAATCATGTCAATGTCCTTTTATCTCAGTCCACTTTACCAGCCTTGATACGAAACAGTAATTAACCCTTTTACTTCCAAGAGTGCCTTAATTCGGAATGTAAGACAAATTTCAAATTTCATTTTGCAAAACACTTCAATATAAATAGTACCATGTAAAAGTACTGCTGAAGAGGTACTGTTTCATTTGAAGTACTGTTTCATTTGAATGGTCACACCATAGGATTTCAATTTCACAGACTGAAAAGTTAGAAGCAACTCACATGTCTCCATAACTGACTCTGGGAGTGACAGGGTTAACAAACAAAATCAAGTCAATAAAATAATAAAATGGTCTCTGTGCACAACATTCTTTTCCAAGTTTGAACTGCATGACAATAGGCAGCTCTTTCTTGTTGTTGCAAACACACAAATAAGTCCAAGAAATGTGCAGTCAGAAAAGCTAACTAACCAAGGTTTCCAAAAACATCAAGAAAACACCCCACTTGGATGTCTGTCTGCATTCACAGGCTACCCAGTTATTCCCTAGTGACAGGACACCCAGTCACCTTCCTACCTAAAACTGCAGATATCGTTCTCAACTTACAAGACTTCCTCACCACAAGCATCACAGAAGGGAGTCCTGGTCTCTTCAACAGGCTGTGCAGATGGTGGCTTGGTAGGGGTCCTTTTCCACTCAGGCTGTTTGGCAGGGGCTGAAGTAGGTGACACTGCTGCTGGAGATGCAGAGGTTGGGAGTTTCTGCGACGGACTACGCTGGGGTGGTGTAGAAGTAGGCTGGCTCATTTGAACCATCCCTGGAAGGGCAACAGGCTGAGGCTGTCCTGGTCGGGCCATGACTGGAGCAGGAGGGGCCACTGGCATGCTCTGGGCAGGTCTTATTTGAGGCGGTGAAGGTCGGTACATTTTGGGTAATGCCTGGTTGGAGGGCTTGCTGCGATCAGCCTTCTGCCTGTCAAAGACACTGGGTGCAGCTTCTAATTGAGAAAACAATTTGTACCAACATGTTTATTTAATATTTAAATTTTGTTTTTTCAAGTTAAAGGGGCACAGTCACGCTATTCTAGTTAACTTTAAAGATCAAAAATATGTCCTCACATCAATGAACACCCACAAATAATGGTCTAGTTTTGTTACCAAAGACTATATTACTTCAATAAAACTATTTTCTGTCGTTTGTTGCTACGGATGGCTCGGATGGAAATGGATTACAATTTGAAAAACTTAGGCTAAACTTTTCAATTTCTTTGCGCGTGTTGACATTAAATCGATATTAAATGGTCATGGTTTGTTTTCTTTTAATGTAATTAAGTTAATATATTCCTTTAAATGTTCAAACACAATGTTGGGCATGGATAAAGTTAGCTACATGTACCAATAATTTTAGCACTGTTTTGACCAGAAATCGGCGAAATCCTCGTGACTATGCCCCTTTAAGCACACATCAAAACAGTAAAATGAATATTGCCAGAAACAGAAAGAGTTGGACCACCCTCAGTGATCGGCTGTGGTGTGTACAGTTGTAAATGGCTGTTAGCACACTGCTGAGTCCATGACACCAAATTCCTTCCTTCTCACAGGTAAAAAACTCTCATGGGCACATTTTGGGTGGCTGCTCATTAAGGCTTTGACTACAAGTATTACCGGTAATTGTTATATGGTCTAATAGGGATAAATCTAACTGATCTTACATACAACTCTTGCAGAGCACTACCAAAGCAAGTACTGCCATGCTGAGGGCCACATTTGCAACATGCTGGCAAATTCTCATCCACTAAATTGCAAAAAGTTAGCTACCAAAAACAGTCAAAATGATCTAGTACAAGTCTGCCAATATGACATAAGTTTCCTAAGCAGCACCAGACTTCTGACACCGTTCTCATTCGGAATTGTTAGTCATGATTCTTTTCTGAGTGTCGTACAATCTTAAAACATCTCACACCATTTGCTGCGAGCTGCACAAGACAAACCAATTTAATGTGCATTTGCAAGTATGGTTCTCACCAGTTATACTGAGACCATGGTTAGCACTACAGTGACGAAAATGAAATTTTTCTGCACGTTATCAATACTTGTTTAAACATTCAAGTGATGAGAATAGAGGAAGTGATCAACAAGGACAAGATGTCTTGATATTTAGACAAATTCTCCTTACTAGTTTCATATAAGAAATGTTTGGAGAACAGTAAGGAGAATATGTATTTTGATATCAGGGCTTAAAGGGTTAAGTAGCCCTTGTGCTTAATCAAGCAAGTGTAACCCAACAAATGGAAACAAAAATTAATGACAGAAAAACACGTCTGTACTCACCTCCATGCTCCACAACATCCTGTAGCACTTTGAAAGTTCGTGATTGTACATTTTGCCTTCCATCGTCATCTTCAGGTTCAACAAAAGCTTCTGGAGGAGGTGGGGGAAGATCTGACAAAAAAACAACAAGTATTCAGTGTTAAAAATGTTATGCATTTTAATGCTCACTGCTATAATAGAGTGGTAAAGTATGCGATGTCACCACTTACTGAAGTTCACATCCTGGGTACCTTCTATGAGAAGGTACAACAGTTTATGTCAACAAAGTCTTTTGAAGTGGACACGATTGATTTTAATATTCTAATACAACAACTTAGGCACAATTGAATGCCTGAGAGCATAGCCGTCTCATGTCAAATTTAAAGTGGTTTTATTTTTAATTTAATTTAATTAATTAATTTATTTATTTATTTATTATCATTTTGCTCCAAACAACTTCAATTTGTGCATGGGGCCTTCAGTTCATTCAGAGAACACTGCCAAATGTTTTTCCTGTGATTTGTGCCAAGTAGAGTGAGCATGATGGCCACACATCCGTCACGCATTGCAAGAGATCCCCATGTGAAAAATGTGGAAATCAGTGGAAAAAACTTTGGGTAGCGTTATAGGAGTGAAGCGAAGGTCCCAGGCAAACACTGAAGCAGTTTGGAGCAAAAAGTTAAAACTACCTAAAATTCAACATAAGATGGTTATGCTCTCAGCTGTGATTTGTGCCAAGTAGAGTGAGCATGATGGCCACACATCCGTCACGCATTGCAAGAGATCCCCATGTGAAAAATGTGGAAATCAGTGGAAAAAACTTTGGGTAGCGTTATAGGAGTGAAGCGAAGGTCCCAGGCAAACACTGAAGCAGTTTGGAGCAAAAAGTTAAAACTACCTAAAATTCAACATAAGATGGTTATGCTCTCAGCCCCTTCAATTGGCCTTGGCTATACTTTTAACAAAGATAGGTTGGGGAGCCATATCGATTTGTTAAGCAAACAAAGACAAAGCAAAACCAATGCAAATATCAACTACTTTACTGAAAACCACTCTAAATTTGTTGCTGACGTATCTCAGTGTACAAATACATACCATCATCTTCATGTTCTTGAAGATGTCTCTGAAGGCGCTTAAAAGATTTGGACTGGACTTTAGGATCTGGTGGATGACCCCAAGTTGGTGGCTCATCAGCAAACCCCACTGATTAAAACAAAACAATGAAAAAGAAACACAAGTTGAGAGAGCTTCTTTTGACAAAATTATTTGATGATAAAATCTTAGGCTTACCATCACCATCATCACTAATGTTCAGTTTAAATCGATGGGCAAGATCTTCAGCGTCGTGGACAGGTCTGTGAGCTGAAGCATCTGGGTGATCGTAAGTTCCCCTAAAAGCATCATGAAAGTCACAGATTAAAAATCCACAGTCAAACATACAAGTATTGTATTGTTGCTCATTTCCTTTTTAGTATTTTCTTGATGTCTTTATATCCAGCCTGTTGAATGACCCTTCAACTCCCACAATCACACAAAATGGAAACTGCAAAAACAACCACATTTGTTTCCCTTTATGAAATAACTTCTCAGCACCTATTAATTGGTCATTTCAGGATTTCATCCACAGACTCAAAAGTTCAAACCACCTTAAAAACAGTAAAACAGAAAAGAAATGCTCAGTAGCTTTCATCTGAATGGCCACATGTAAGGATTGTGTCCACAGAATAGAAAGTTAGAACCACCTTATACAGCACAGTAAATAGCACTACCATAGTCATGCTTTAGGATGTCATCCACAGACTCAAAAGTTAAAACCACCTTGTACAGCCTGATAAACAGCACCAAAGGGAAGTAATGCTCAATAACTTTCCGTTGAATGGTCACACTTTGGGATTTTATCCACAGACTCAAAAGTTAGAAGCAACTTGTACATCATAACAAACAGTACCATAGGAAAATACTGCCCAATACCTTTCATTTGAATGTTGTTAACACATTAAGATTTCAATAAAAGACTTGAACATTAGAACCACCCTGTACAACCTACTAAACAGTACCGCAAGAAAGTACTGATCAATAGCTTTCACATGAATGGCCACACTGGAGGATATTACCCACAGACACAAAAGTTAGAATCACAAAACATGATTTACAGTTTGACTCTGAGAGTGCAAGAGTTAATACATGGAACACAGTACAAGAAAACATTTGGGTTCTGGATTCACAGGAAAAATATTATTATATCAATATACCTGGAAGGTTGTACAACAGGGGGAGGGGCAGGGGCAGCCGGAGGAGGTAACCCAGCAGGGGTGGCGTGTGCAACAGGGGCACGCTGAGGTGGCTGCCATGAGCTGGCCATTGCTGGTGAGGTGCGCCCAGTTACTGCAGGTTGAGGTCGAGTCATCTGTGCGGGTGATGCTGCTCCAAAAGGCTTTGGCATTGCATTAAATTTATGATCAGACTTTGCAGAATGAACTACTTCTGTCACTTCAATGGTCCTGGTACCCTCTTTCCTGTAGACATTAAAGGAAAATTATTTCAGTTTGCCAAAAAAAGAACACACTATCATCAAAGACGCATAACCTTACATTAAAAGGAAAAATGGTTTATTAGTGTACACGTTTCATGTAATATGTTGAACTGGAACTGGCTTGCAAAGAAGGCTCGTGTGGGGGGAATCCTTTTAGTCCAGTCCGTTAGCGTCGAAATTTACGAAAATCGTGACAAGTCGCGTAAAAGCACCAAATTTGGCATACATGTCCTTGAGGGCATATAAAACAAATTTAGAAGGGGTGCCACGTGATCCGAGTATCCGGGGGGCCACAGCACTCAAATTAATTTTTATTCATGGTCACAGGACTCCCACGCTCATGAAAAGACCACACACTGGCAAACTGAAGAGGATTTGATGGGCTTTTTTAACTGGCCTTGTCAGCGAACGACAGAAAATGACAACAAACAGCCGTTAAAGTTTACCGAGCCACATATCCTTGTATTTTCCGCTCCCTTTTCGCCTGCCTGTGTTCCCTGTGGTCAAATAGACTTAAAACTGAATCGTTTCACTTCAGATAACTGTGAAGGGAACGAATAATTATTAGTTCGAATTAGTCGACAAACAGTCCCAAATCAGCAGCTCAAATCGCAAAGGAAACCATTGCCTGCTACAGCTATTCAAAGATTACTTATTTCGGGTTATTTTCGTCAATCGTCCAGGAACATGTACGCCGACCCATTTAGGAGAAGGATAACTGAAAGAACTGACTTCCGTTCTTAATTCTTTTGAGTTACGTTTCTTTACAGCCTCTCCCGCATCAAGTTCCTTTAGACAATAAAAGCTAGTCGGGTTGACGAGAAATCTGGAAAATGTCAGATGTTTTAAGTGTACTGTTGAGAAAAACATCGCGAGAGACATTTTAAGGTCACTGACATCTCTGCCTTTACTTTAAAAGTCAGTTTAATTCACAGTACAATGACTGAAGAAACAAAATTAGTAACGAACATTTATATATGAAATAATCATATATTTGAACTAATGATAGAATTATATGAAGATCATCGCAGTGAAGGTGTTTCAACTTAAACAGTTGAAAAGAAGAAACCTGAAAGAATTCAGGCTTGAGCGGGGAATCGAACCTTGCATGACCTCTGCGATACCGGTGCAGCGCTCTAAAGCGCTATGATTATTTCTTATATTAATGTTCATTTCTCCATCTACGGGGTAAATACGAACTCTCGATTGACCAGCTCCCAGTTGGCTTGATAGTTCAGTTGGTTAGAGCGCTGCACCGGTATCGCAGAGGTCATGGGTCAGTTCGATTCCCGTTCAAGCCTGAATTTTTTCAGGTTTCTTCTTTTCAACAGCTTAAGTTGAAACACCTTCACTGCGATGATCTTCATATAATTCTAAAATTGGCAACGTTCAGTTCAATCTGCCATGAGTCGTGTGTCACCAGCAAGTACCATAAGAAGCACGCACGCTTGCTAAACTCTCTTTCACGGTAGTCAACCAGCTCCAACGATTAGTCACCACTTTTTCCAGCATCGTACGTTTTTCTTTCTTTTTTGTCTTGCAGTTCTTAATTCAGTACACCGCATCGGGTACTTAACTTATGCCGATAACATTAATCAAATCCCTCCCTCTTAGAAAACAGGGGCACCCAACGGTTCGTTTTCGGAGGAATATCTGTTCGGCAGACCGAAGTCGCCTGAGATATTCGGATTTAATTGCAGTGAAAAATAAAGATTTCTGTGGCGAAACATCACCTCACGGATTTTCTTAAAAAAATGACTGATTAATTCCTTTTATTTTTGGAGGGACAAATATGTCATTTAGAGTGTAAAATAAGGTCAGCTAGCATTTTCGGAATGACATTAGCAGCTCGGAAATTCGACGGATAGGATTCCGTTTCCTAAAATTGTATGCGCCTTAACTGATTTTCAGCTAAAAACGCCGAACAGTTCAACCCGTATTAGCTCACACAAATATGCCCTTAAAAAGCTCGGAAACGATCTTAGAAACCAGAAAATGGTATTTCAAGTATTTTGCTAAAAGTTTCTCTTTGGGTGCCCTTAAGAAAAGACGCCGAGTTCTGCAGAACAGGATTTTATTGTATATTTCAGGCGAGCGTTCGCCTGAAAAACGCGTAAAACATTAATCAGGCTAAATTACTTGCGACTGTTAGATTCCGAATACAACGCATAAAAGGAGAGCGAAAAGGCCTAGATATGGTGACGAGCTCAATCTTTCGCCCTAGAATAGCGAGGGACGTAAATAATTACCGTCTTAGAGTTTCAGTGTAGGTCTTTTAAATAACGCGTAGATCAGAGGGGATGGTTATTAGCTGTTATTGTAATAGGCCAGAATCTTCTCTGACAACATTACGTGTTCTTCACGATTAACGTAAAAAACGCTATTGCTTCCTTATTTTATTTTTACCATCACTTGTTTTTGTTTTTCCTCTGAATGTAGCTAGCAGCCTTAGCAGCTCACACCTACAACCGCCTGCAGAACAGGCGTTTCTAATTAATGCCTGTCTTGCGCGCAGGCTCCTATTTACACCCGAGAGAATGGCTGATTAACCCATAAAAATCCCCTTCTCCAGTTTGGTGAAAAAATTCTGAAGTTCGCCAGGTCATTCTAGCTAACTGATGCCTTTTGATGTTTTTGTTGTCGAGCTTTGTCGGCCTTTATCTCTTATAACGATCGATCTCGAGATCTACAGTATGCGTGGCTGAGTGATCACAAATTGAATTATTGAATGTGTTGGTTTATTTGTAACACTTTTTAATTAGAAAAGAAATTTCTCTCCCAGATATGTCTTTGTCAAAAGAAAGCTTGAACTAAGACTTAGATAAGCTGCTTAACCCTTTTGGGATAAGCTTTATTTTCCATTAGTCCGGCTTATGGTTGTTGTCCACCAGTCACGGCCAGTAATCTATTTGACCACAGGATCCCCAGGCTCATGAGCAGATCTCTTGGTAGACAAATGTACCTACAGTATGTGGATTTGATGTGGCAAGTAACTCTAATGACTGTTTATTATCATTTGTTCCGTTCGCTGATGAAATCAGTTAAAAAGTTCCCTACAATAATTCTATTTTGGTATTAGTGATTTGTTAGTGAGCCTGGTTGTCCTGTGACCAAGTTATTGACAATAGATTTGCGTTCCACGGCCCCCCGGATGCTCGGATCTCGTGGCACCCCTTCTCAATTAGTTTTCTACGGTCTCAAGAATATGTGTGCCAAATTTGATGCTTTTACGCGATTTGTCACGATTTTTCCCTTAACGGACCGGACTATTTTGAGTACAAATATTTTTAACATCCACCTTATCAAGGCTCCCTTGGAAGCCAGTTCAAGTTCAACAACAAGACTACAAGTAGGGTCCATAGTTGAATCCTAATAACTCAACCCTCAGCATCTCAAAGTTTGTGTTGACCCTAACCAAAATTGGTTTTCCCTAGATTTGCTTCACATATCCACTGTAGGTTTACCCTCAATAACTTGAACCCTCAATAAACACAGAACTCCAGCTAACTTGAGGTAAATCTGCTTTTCCTTCAGGTCCTTTTCTTACTAATTGTACCCTCAATTACTCAAACCTTCTTTGACAGTACATTCTACAGAACACTGAATTCATTTTGAATCACGTTGCGCAGCATGTGTCCAGGAAGTGCCTAACTACCAGGAATATGTAAGGCGGTGCCAACAAACTCAGGAAATAAAGGTCTGTATTCACCTTACTGATGTACAGGTGCTGATATAGTATGTTTACCCCATAGCTAGAAGTTTAGCTGATGCCACAAGCATTAGCTCTTCATCACAACAAGAAAGCTTGCTCACTGTTTAAAGAGCACTGACTGTGAACAAGACACTGCTTTATCCCTTAATTTCCTGTCATTTGATGCCATATTCCAAAAATTTGAACTCCAGGTAACTGAAACCTTTTCTGTTTCCCTCAAAGATTTAGGTTAGGAGGAGTCAACAGTAAATGTAACAACATATAGCAAAAATAAGCAGAACATGATAATAAGTTCGCAACAGTTGCAGAAACTATGTCAGCTCTATGGTGGGCAATTTTTTGTGAATGTTGCACAAAACTCTGTCTCGCAGTCAGATGGCTTCTTTACCTCAATGCATATCAGTTAATGCATTCATTTTTCCCAAACAAGCTTACATGGAAAATAGGACTCATGGAGTCTAAGAAACAAATCAACAAACTTTCTCATTTTTTAAGACTTGAACTAAGCTGCTATTTACACAACATAATTTAGTTCCTGGCAGAAAATTTACAAACACAACAAAGCGCAACTTAGCCCAGTGGAAAATTTAAATTATGCATTGTCAATGAATGTTGCTCTATTAAACAAGAGTATTTTTAGGTGTATTTCTCTTTATATCTACCTCCTCCTAAAAATATCACTTCTTTTCACAGAAACGTACCAAACATGGAATGTAACAAATTCTAGAATCACCGGTAATGGAGATATTAGTTGAGATAAAATTTTCTCTCACCGCTTTCGAGATTCAAGGTTAATCGTAAAAGAAATATTATCACTGAAAAATGGATTTAATGACCCTTACACTAGACGCACACTTTAGAAAACATCTTGAACCTCATCTAATCCCGTACAACAAAAAGTTTAATAGCAATTTACAACATTTGAGCTCACGTAATAAACGCCGAGTTCCATCATGATGAATTAATTATCTTTCAGTGTTTGTGTGACTGATGGTCGAGCACTGTAATCTGTAATGTAATTGGAAAGAAACAGTCTCTTGCAAAAAAACTTTACAAACTCCAATAGAGCAGCATCGTGTTTCTCTTTCCACAGCAATCACATGCATGCACGTTTAAGTTGAGGTTTCGTGCGCTACAAAACAAGAACGAAACCTTATAAAAACAATAGTTTTGCAACTAATTATCATTTGCCCAAAAAAATAAGGTGTTTGGAGGGTTCAAAGCAGCTCGTTTCGCAAACATTTGCATGAATTTGAGTCAAAACCAAAGCTTTATAGCTCGCCAGCTCTTCAGTAAGCTCATTACGATCGAATTACATTTCAAAATACACCCAAACGTTTCGTTCATGGCGCGCGATTCTATCGCGAGCGTAAAATCTCTGGTGAATAATACCATCCTTCCACATCAAAACAGCAACAGAAAGTCGCTCAAATGAAGCTCTTTCCACACGTCAGAGATGTGCAAACATAGGAGTTTAATTGTCCCCTGGTGTGAAAAATGTAACAACGTGTATATATGAACAAGCCAAGAATTATCGATTGTTCATTTCACCGCAGATATCATACCTCGGACTAACTTATATTGAGGTTAAACCGCTCGCTCGTCGATGCGAGGCGAAAGATTTTTACAGTACAGCGATTTTCGCTTGAGATACAACTAGCACTGTTTATTTTTCTAGCTAATGTAAGCTTATGCTAACCGAGTCTTACCTTTGCAGAAGGAGGTCGAGATTTTGCCCTGCCCTTCTAACGGCATCCTGAGCGTCGAAGTGAGACATGTTATCCGAAGAATCCCCATTTATTTCTAAGATATAATCCCCTGAATTTATTTTTGCAACATCAGCTTTGGATCCTGGTGTAACCTATGAGAGGAAATTCGGAAAAATGAGCACCAGCTAGGAGTAGACCCATACAAACACCGAGAAAACCGCCGAAGCCCCACCAAAACAGAGACATCATGTCGACGTTGTACCTTAGATATGGCAAGCGGAGAGCCAAAATCTCTACCGCCTTGAAGTCGAAAACCCCAAGGCCCGCCTCCTCTAAGCGAAGCCGAGTATGTAGTACCGGCCATTTCTTAATATTCAGCAACAGGCTTGAATATTATGTCTAGAAACCTCCGCATACACACTACTGAATCACAAGGGCTGCAAAGCGGAAACCGAGCAGAGGGATGGAGCGACCTTCTGATTGGTTGAAAAACAAAAGATTTATAGCAATGGCATTTGATTGTTTTCGGCTACACCCACTTAGCAATGAATGCCAAAAATTGGGCAGAAGAAAGATTTGTCAGGAAATAAATTCCAATTTTCTGGAATGCACTACTTGCTGTTATAGAAAACCAATAAAGGAAATACAATGCGAAGAAGGATTGTATACGTCACACTGAGGATGAATTCGGGAAATGCTATCACGGGGTTGGTTAAGTGGGATACACGAGAGCGGTAGGGCGAGTTTCGCGAGACGAAGCCTAAAAATAAACCGCAATATAACAATTTCTTGATATGTGGTTTTCCTAAGAAGTACTGGCATCCTTTTTTGGACATTGCTTTTATTATTTTAAGTGGGATGTGAACTTTGATGTGTTAAAAAGCGAAGCCATGCTATTTCCGGGAAAGTGTTCGATAATCACTAACCCCAGATCTAAACTTTGGAGAGGTCAGGCTATTTTTGGCAAAACAAACGCCGAAATTAAACGGATGGATGAAATACTAACATTTGCACGTTGATAATGAACACACGAGTAAAAGGATCTTAAAGCAGCAATGGAATCCGTACGCAACCAGACTCGTACCCAGCCGTTACCAGGAGCCCTGTACTCCCCCCTAGATGGGATGGTCACGGGTTCATCGCAGCGTTTCCCCCAGCAGTATTTCATCGCCACCCATTTCTGGTACACTTGGGAGGAGAGAGACAGTCTGTAGTAAAGTTTCTTGTCTAAGGAAACAACACGAGGGCAGGGACCAGACCTCAAACCACCGCCCCCATTAGCCGAGTTACTAAGTACTGCTAACCCAGGAGGTTCCTGGATAAGCTACCCCCCCCCCCCCCTTCCCCCAATATAATATAATCTCGGTCTTTTTTAATATATGTTTTCCTTCTGGAGCTCAGCATCCATATAAGTTTCCGCGTGGTAAGCTTCTAAAGAACTCAACCTCACTAGACACTTTAGAAATCAATAGATTCTCTGTTAGAACCTAATTTGACTTGAAACATAAGACTGAGTCATAAGTATATAATAAATATACTAAATCCTAACTACTTACTAATCTACTACTATTCTAACTATTCTAGAATAGTTAATCTACTACTATTCTACTTACTATTCTAACTTTCTAACTCGTTACTAATTCACCATAGCCTATGTCACCAAGCGCTTTTTTAAAAACATTAATTAAGGAAGGCCCTTGTAAGGGAGTTACACAAAGCAGCTCTGTTGTATGAGATGTTACCTTTTTCAGATTCCGTTTTTGCCTTGGCTGAGAGATAGCCTAGGTTTCAACCGCTACGCGGTGTCAATTGATATTTGGAAAATGTAAAATATTGGACCAATGTCTGGAGCAACTCGTCCAGAAATTACAGGAGGCGGGGCTGTCATCTGGACTGCATTCCTTGGGTGGATTAACTTTTGGAGTAAAAGGTGCAGTCGATGATTTCCGTCAGAGAGACTAGGATTTTACAAAAGTGCGAGCTCTGATGGGCGCGATTCGCCAGAGGCCCTAAGGCATACGCTATCTGGAAAATCGTGAAAATGTGACATTCCCTGCATTTTCACCGTTTCAGGAGGGTAGGGGGCGGGCGCACAGATTAAGACGCTCTCAACTCCGTCCCTGGTTTCGCTTACAGGGGGTCTCGGTATATGGTCCAATCCAAGTAGTAATTGGTTGCGTACCAGACTCGTATCCAGTCGCTTCTCTTGTCTACGCAGTGGTTTATGGGTAGGATTTGATGAGTTCGCGGTGCATCAAGGGAAGGAAGGAAGAAAATTGCTACTTTTTCTCCCTCCTTCCCAAAAGGCTGTGCGCTCATGGATCGCCTTCCCATATTCATGCTGCAGAAACCACTGGAAACCGGGGAAAGATCCGGTCGTGTGGGCCACCAGAGGCTCGTGTGTGACTTCAACCTTTACCAGGCCAGGCCAGTCGCAAGTCATCGCAAATTTGGAAATGGTGCCAATTTGCTTACGCAGAATCGCAGTGGGTGGCCAAACTGACCCAGATAGAGGCAAGTTAAACGCAATTTGCAATGACAGTCATTTCAAAACAGCCTTCGTGGCCAAACCAAAGAAAACTATACTTGGGTTGGGTTGTCAAACGATGAAAAACTTGCGCCATTTCAGCTCGACTAAAGTAAACGCAAGAAATTGGAGTGAACGCCAGTCCTAGGCAAGCAGAGTCACAAGTAAATACAACTGTTTTCAACCATGCCAACTTTTGTCTACTTACGACTCGGTTTGGCCAGGACATATAAAGACCATTGTAAGAAAATCAACGAGCTAAGCCGCTGAAGACCTCAAAGTCAAGTCCCACCATCTTGCTTAATTTGACAAACAAATCTATTTTGAGAAGAATAAAGTTAGGTCAAATAAAACAAAATTAACCGATTGCGACAAAACAACCAGCTCCCAGTTGGCTCGTTAGCTCAGTTGCTTAGAGCGCTGTACTGGTATCGCAGGGTCATGGGTTCGAATCCCGTACACGCCTGTATTTTTTCAGCCTTTCTTTTCGCAACCGCATACGTAACTGAGTACATAACTGTGATGATTTTCTATACATTTAAATAAAAGTGCTTTAATTTATATAAAAATCAAACGTTTCGGGCCTTGCTCTTCGTCAGTGGATGTCTGTTTAGAACAAAATGCTCCAAGATACCAAAGTTATTGAATAGTTCTACCTTTTGGACGCGCGCGCAGACACACGCGCGGCTGGGTCGGGCTAGTTTTCTTTTTACGCCCACTTCAAGATGGCGTACATTTACATTTTTTATTACCTTAACAACCTTTTACGTTTTTAGGTTCGACCACACAGAAGAACTAGTAGTGGGGACTAGTCCAAAGACAAGTTCCCTACAGTGTTTACACGTGGGCACTAGTCACGGGGCAATATATTTATTTATTTATTTATTTATTTATTTATTTTTATTTATTTGAAAATAGAATGATGTGTGGAGAGGGGAAACTCAGAACAAAAATTCTGAGTTCCAGATGGGATTTGAATCCACGACCCTCCGTACACTAGTCGGATGCTCTAACCACTGAGCTACGAGAACTCTTGTGGTGAGCGATGGTCAATTGTGGGCTGACACAACGACTGCATCACGCAGTCACATTGTGCCAATGAACACACACATTGAACTGCATCACGCAGTCATGTAGAATACTCTCAGAGTAAATAAATGAAAATAGAATGATGTGTGGAGAGGGGAAACTCAGAAAAAAATTCTGAGTTCTTTTATTTAGTACCACGAAAAGTACACATGAAGGTGCAAGCACGATTTCAAGGGACAAGTCCCCGCGACTAGTCTGACCCGCAGGGACAATATTTCAATCTCCGAGGCTAGATTTTTTGGCGAAAATGTGTAGTTCACACAAAGAGACCTTCACAATACTAGCTAGTCGCAGAGCCTATTGCCCTCGTGTGTACCGACCTATATGTTTCTCGTATTCCTGATCATGAGCAGAGGCCCTTACCGGGTAGTGACAGCCGAAGCCAGCTGAGCCGGGTGTCGCATGCACGTGGGCAGGGTTCACACTCGCTGAGGTAGCACCACCTCATAGGTTCACCTCATAGGTCCTCATATAACACAGATCGAAGGCCTTTCGATTCCCTTTAACATTTCCTCCTCTCACTAGCTATACCACCCCTAAACACTGTCTTTAGCTGCCTTTAAGACCTTCTTAAAGCACTTGTCTACCTTTAGCTACTCTAGCCCCCTTTTTTACTTAAATCCTCCTACCCTAGCCTGCACGCAGACGTCTCCTAGATATTTCTGGTGTGTAAAAATCCAACACTGGACAGTTGACTACACATTGTTATTTTATTTTCGAAAAATTGAAAAACATCACAAACCGTTTTGTTTTAATTTTAAAGGACATGTCTTAGGCCAGATAGTAAGATTCAACAGCTACAATTACGACAGCAGGCGGTCAGCCAGACGACTGAAAAAACGCTTAACTCTTCGTAAGGATCCGACAAATCCACCACAATACTGAACATTGTAATTCTGAAAATTTAAAAACAAACCAAACGTCATTTTAGGGTAACAACATATGAAACTGTTATCACAATCCTTTGATAAAGTAGAATAAACTAAAACAACAAGCCAGACTAACAACGACAAAACATTCAAAACATTATAAATGTGTCATTAAAGATGCGTTTGTTATTCATCGTGGTGTAAGATAGGAAAGATGAACGTTTATTCGTTTGTCTCACGATGGAATCGCTTTGAGTTGTTGTTCACATTATAAATGTGATTCACTAACCAAGCCATGTAATCTGATGGATACAAAAATGGTATTCGGCTGTAGCCCGACAGTCGAAAGCTCGATTTTATTATTTTTAATTCTAGCCAGAGAACGTTTTCTTCGACTTTTAATGTGTCTTATCCTGGCTGCGCGTCAATTTTCAATGGCATCCAGTTTGTTGCGAACAGTGAACTAAAACAGGAAGCCAGAGTCCGCGGTCTTCCTGTCAGTGGATAGACTCCCGGTGTAATGGAAAAATGTTCTGAGTAGCTGTTCGTATGCTGTTCCTGTGTTTTCCGATACCAACAGCCCATAATGTTTTCTATTTTTCCAGCATAGTCTCGCCCGGTGAATATCCGCTGACCGAAGAGCCGCGGACTCTACAGGATAGGGCCTTTTCTTTCCGGGAAGGTGCGAAAAACGTGAAGCGAAAAGTAACAAATAACAAGTCTCGAATTAAACCACATACCTCCTCTTTTAGAAATTCATTCTCCTGTGAGAGCAAACCCATTTCCTTCTTTAGTGCTGCGATGTTCCTAAGTATAAGAAATAAACGAGGCAAAACTAGACAATTAATAATGCTAACAACAATTTGCAATCCGGGCTGTCACAATTGACTTGAAAGCTGGAACAGTTATCGTTTCAGTTTAGTTTTTATTTTAATAGCAACCCCTTAACAAGCCTATCTTGACCCTCTGTTCAGTTTACTTTAAACAAATAATCAACATTAAGGTTTCTAATCAATTGCAAAACACTTACACTTGCTTACAAAATCAATGAAATAAAAACAACGCATTCATTTAAAAGGTAGCTGAAGTCAACTTACTTTTGTAGCTCAGCGTTTGTTGCCTTTTCAGTCTAAAGAGAAGAAAAAGGAGACGATATGTTTAAGGATCTGATAATCATTTCGGGAAGTGGTTTACAGTCAGAATAAGATTTCTAAAACTCTTATTGGTTGTGTATTATGTAACGCGTGCTATGATTGGCTACGAAGCCGTTTAAGATGAGTTTGTATAAACGAAAGCATAAATGACAGAACCGATAAGGCTTGCGTTATTAAACTAGAATATGGCACCTTTTTCCTTAACGTGACACAGACGATTCGGGATTTTAATTTGGCAGAATTCGAACGGAATCCGGGTCGCAAAGTGGAGAGCAAGAACACCCAGTGAGAAAAGACAATTTTTTTTGTACGCCGAGGAGCCCAACGCCGATCATTTCGAAACCAAACTGTGAAACATTACTCTTTAAGCCTGTGTTGATTTTGAGGGGGAAATTACGGAAAACTAAGCTGCAGGCTCTCACATTTTAATCTCACAGTTGCTATTTTTACCTCAATGATCTTGCCTCTCCGACTGCATTTGTTTCTATAACTCTTTAATTTGTCATTGATAACAGCTTTCTCATCCTTGATTTGTCTGAATTTATTCCTCCATAACTCGGACTGCTGAGTAAGGGACTTGATGTCTTTTCTTAATCTAAAAAAAATAGTATAAGGCAATAAGTCAAGGATAAGAGGTACATGTATTATTTAAATATACACTTTACACCATCTCCTCAGTCGTGAAGCTGAGGAGGACCTTTATACCATTACAACGACAAATCTACCGGGAAATTTTCGGTTCAAAATTAAGAAATTTACTATTATTTGTGAGAAAAAGTGTGGACAAATAAAAATTATTGGAGTTCAGAAAATTTCTGTTTCTCTGTTTGAACGTGTGCCCTGTTTCCAGTGTCCAGTGCCATTAGGGTAAATTTGTGCGGGAAGAGGAATTGTCAATGGTAATCATCAGCTCTTCCGGTATTTTCTGTGGAAAAGCTCTCAGCACGTGAACACCCACTTCAATCGGACCTCACCGTGAAAATGGTTTAGTAAACACCTAACCGATATAGCAAAACTTCTAAAATATTTGATTGTTGTTAGGTAAAACTAATTAATAAATATGAGTTACATTTTAACCCAAACTTCATCTCGTTTGCACAAGTAAGAGGGAGGAATGAAGTGGGTAGACATTGTTGTTTTTTTTTTTCGACGTCATACCGGTATGACAATGTTGTGTTTAAGCTAAACTGTTACTTACTTTTTCGTGGTCATTTCGTGCGAGTATTTGCAATGAGTTATCTAAATTTGACGATAAAGAAATATTTTAGTGTAATATTCAAAATGATCCTCGATGCATGTTCAATTAACCCAGATGCAGCTCACTTCTTTCAAACATCAAAATCATCCGTTAAACACAAAAAGAACAACAAGACAATAAAACGACAACACAACTTCAACGCCATAACAACAACATCGATAACAAAACAACAAGAAGATCACCTGGTCAACCCAGCAAAACAATGGAAACAACAACAACAAAAACAACAAAGTTAAATGCGAGAAATGCTTTGACTTTCTTATGATAGCAAAAATGAATTGTAATTACGCTATGGCTGATAGAATTAATGTATGGGTAAATTGCTATGAAATTAATTTTTAGTTACCTTATGTTCCAGCTTACTTATCTTCTGAGCATATCTGTTAGTGAATGGAATAAATAAACAATCAATATCGTCCATTCTCTTGTCACCGAGATCCTAAACAACATCTTTCAGAGGATCAGGGTTTGACTCAGGGGGTGGGGGAGAAGATGCAAAAGGGGATTGGAGAGTTGTGACATAATCAGATAAACGAGTGAAATAGTTTACACATACACACATACTTACTTAGACACACGTAACTAGGTACAAGGTAAAAATAAGCAATAGATTGAAAGGGTAAAAACAAAATAAAGAGCAGTGGAAGAAGTTACTAGAAGTGGAGACGACACAAACTAAAACGCCTCTATAGATCTATTTGCCAAAGCAACAAAATATTACTTACAATTGTTGCTGGTCTTCCAACTAGACAAAAAAGGAAATATAATCAAAGTTAATTACTTCTTATAAATATTCGTCACATTTTTCAGCTACTCGTGTACTAGATAGGCTTTAAAGTGATTCATTCGGTTATAATTACTTCCACACTTGGACATTAAATGTAGCTCAATATTCCCTTTCGTACTTATTTGTAAGCCGAAACAGCAGTCAACGTGCAAGCTTTGGCAACTTGGCTGTTGCAAACTGATTTGTGTGAACGCTTTCTGTTTGTGAATAGCCCTGTATTTATTTTGTAAACTGTACGTTCTTTAGACATTGCACTAAACTGAACACTTAACAGCGTGAATAAGCATTTGACTTGACTTGACTTGACTTGACTTGACTGGTAGTAGGGCAGTCGTCAGTGTCAGTCAGTTAGTGTCAGACATCCACTGAGTCACTCACTGCGTCAGTCAGTCGTCAGTCAGTCATTAAGACATCTAGACAGTCAGTCAGTCAGTCAGACAGTCAGTGAATCATTCCGTGACAGTCAGTCATCAACACAGTCAATTCAGTCTATTGCTGATGAAGCACACGATACTAAAATGTAACACTGAGTAAGAGACCAAGAGTCCTCGTTATTTATCGTCAATCGTCCTAGCCGTGTGCCCAGTGCCATTATCGATCGTGTACTGTCGCGTCGTTCATGCACTAACAAACTGGCCAGTTCATACCTCTTTGCATTTCACTTGAAGTTCTCTCTCGGCGAGTGCATTCTGTTTCCTCAATGCTAAATTATCGCTCTCCAGTATGTTAATTCTTTCCTCAGCATTTCCAAACTCTTTTGATTTCGACTCCCAAAGAAAAGCATTTTGTTCGTTGAGCTCCTTGGCGTTGGAAAGTTCAGCATCCTTTTGCTGCGAGAAGACGGAATTATTAAATGAGAGATATTTAGACTGACACACGTGACTTCAAAACTGATGAATCTGGCTCTGTGGGATTTGTGCAGTAAGTGCTCAATCTTGAATTGAGGACGAATGACTGTAGGAAATCGATCGTACATTAGCACCAAGCCAATTTCAAGCTTTTCAGGTTCTTCATATTCAAGTTGGCGTAAATAGGAATTTCCAGTTCAACAGAGCTAGTTAAGTGACGTTTTCCCAGATCCAGCTATATAAGTTTTAAATATTATTCCCAAATCTTAAAAGGTAGCTTTCCAAAATCTGTTACACGCCTAAGTTTCATTTAATCCGGTGCTATCAAGCTTGGAAGCGCCGGATGTATTTATAAGCTTTTTCGACCAAAAAGTAATCTGTCGTCTCTAAAAAGGTAGTTTTCAAGAACAGACAATGAATTACTTGTTTACCTTAAGAAGACGATTCATCTTGCAACCTTCTTTCTCCAAAGATCGCATTGTTACTTGTAACGCCGCCTTCTCCTCGTCTGTTTTTTTCAACCTTAACACGTGAAGAAATGATAGTCAAAACATTGATATTGTGCATTGCACGGACAATCAAACACGCTGGATGCTCAAAAAAAAAGTAACGGCCAGATCAAGGAAATATCAAACAATAAGAAAATGCTTACATATCCTCGGCCACAGCTCTGGCTTTTTTCTGCTCTTTCATCTGTGAAAAAAGGAACAACTTTTTTTTAGGAAATCTATGTATAAATCTGGGTGACATTCACTATAGTTTTTGCGCTTCTTTCTCATGCAATTCAAGCGTCATCCATGTTACTATGTGCAATTTCTCTCATTATATTCATTATATTCATTCATTATATTACACACAAAATAAATGCGTCTTCGGTTGAAAAAGCATACTCAGTTTGATACCAATTTGCCTATAAGACTCCTAAAGCGATTGAAAACGACGCCAGCCATTTCATGCGTTTCAGATGGTCTTTGATGTTTTGCTTTATCTTACAATAAAGGAACGCACAACTGACTTGACAGCTCTAGTAAATAGACAAGATATATGTGTAAAGACGGAGTATCATGTTTAGCCTTTTGTAACTTTTGACATTAGGTTTCATTTGTATTTCTCAAGATTAATGCATACTTCATTCTAATAAATTTCCTGTCGATCTCCAAGACTTGGAGAAGAAAAGCAAATTTTAGCAGAAAAAAGCAAAAACGTCTAACCCTCCTTTTCAAATCCTTAATAGGCGAGATTTTCAAAATATCACTTAGAGTATTATAATTAGGCTTGTGTATCGTTTGATGACATCGGATTTCATTTGTGTTGCATTATTGCATACTTCATTCTGCTAAAACTTGTTTTTGACCTCCAAGATTTGGAGATCAAAACCAAGTTTCAGCAGAAATAAAGCAAAAACTCTCTGATTAAGTAAACAGTAACGATTTTCAAGTATTAGTACAAAAGTTAACCTTGTGTAACTACTATTATTTGTGTTGCTATTATTGCGTACTTCATTCTGCTGAAACTTGTTTTTGAATTCCACGACTTGGAGATCAACAAGTTTCAGCAGAAATAAAGCAAAATTTTCAAAAGCCTTCTTTTTTGATTAAGTGAATAGGTGCGATTTTCAAAATGTTACTTAAACTTATAGTATGTAAAAGGTAGCCTTATGTAACTTTGATTTGCATTAAGGACATCAGATTTGATTTGTATTACTGTTATTACGTACTTCACTCTGAAATTTCTTTTTGATCTCCAGATCTTGGAGATTAAAAACAAATTTCAGCAGAAATAAAGCAAAAGTCTGAATCCCCTTTTTAAAATCTCCAATTTAAAATAATCAATCCTAGATATAAGCAATTAGGCGAGATTTTCTAAATATTACTTAGGGTATTATAGTCAGCTTTGTGTAACCTTTGATTTACTTTTTCAAGGACATTAAATATTTGTATTGCTACTATTGCATACCTCATTCTGCTGAAACTTGGTTTTGATTTCCAAGTCTTGTATTTTTCTTGATTGTCGCTTTAATTTCACAGCAAATGCTTCCCTTTCAGTTTTCAACGTGTTTTTCCATTCACTGCAAAGAGAAAATAGAGAGTCAGTGTAAGTTTTATATGCGCGTCCAAGTTTTCTTCCTGCACCTAATGTCACGTTGCTTTCTAGAATATCGAAATCATCAGTGACTAGAAACATCATTTTCTCAAAGTCTCAGCTTTGCTGGGCATTACTCAAATCACCTCACCTGCTGCCAGCAGTCAACAAAATGATACTCTGGAAACCGAAGCATAAACTGCAAAAAACGTTATTTATTTCGGCCAGGAGACTGGAGGGTGCGCAAACAATTTGGAGTAGCTGGCGCCGTGGTTGATCGCAGTTTTGCCTCTCGGCGTTCGGATCACACCATTCCCTCTTTACTGTCCTTACAGAAAAGTAACGACCGCTCGCAGTCAGCCGAGGCACAGAAACGTATATTCAGTGCACCCCTTGGTACCTACGATCAGAACCCTGCTGATCGACGATCCTGTCTGCGGGACCGAGGAAGAACTTGCCAGCTGCGTGTTCCGAGAGGTGTGGTGCGTCAAGCTTTGTGCTCTTCTCGACAAGGTCTGAACCCCCGAGCGGGAAGACTACTAATTTTCTCTTGCAAAAACGTAGATTTCATTTCTTTATCATCGCCTTGGTTTCAAATTTGCTTTAGCACTATTTTTAGTTCCGAGATCTGAAGGCCTAACAAAAGCTGCAAATTAACTAAACCACGTATAAGGTGCGTTTACCCGAGCCTGAAACTAGTCACCACTCAAACTCTGAGTGATTCACTGTTCAGGAGTAGTTTCTAAAATGTAATTTAACGCAAGATATAAAAGTAAAATGGGAAACAACACTCTAGCATATCATCTGATTCAATCTAACAAGTGACAAACATAGCTTACAGCAAAAGTCCTTCAAGTTTCTTGATCTTGTAACTTTCTCGTTTACTTGCGGGGAAAATCTCCTGCGAATTCTGAAATAAAAGCTGACAATTCAACACCCTGCAGTTTTTCAGCTAAGTGACTCACGAAACCTGTATAGCGTTTGTAAATTGATTGTGAATTGAGGAAGGTCTTTTCTTAATAGGACGTACCCTCATGGAGGGGGGGGTACTCCCTTATACACGCTATATAGGTATGTGCCGCCTCGATAGGGTAGGGTTTTTGAGGTGCGCAGTCCTTAAATAGGGTATCCTTTTTGGTATTTTCTGGTATTGTGATCCTTAGATGTTCCTTAGATAGGGTCACTAAATTGCAGTATCCACCTCAACGCGCAAAACAAAAAAGATATGGTCTGTTGAAACTGTACTACACGCCCGAATACAAGTTATAATACTTTGCAAAGAAAATTTAAAAGGAAAAGAAAGAAAACGACCTATCAGTTACACAATTATGAGTTATCTTGTTCCCCTTAAATAGGATGCCATTTTTGGGGTTTTGGGCCTTTAAAAGGGTATCATTTCTCGATTTTCTGCCCTTAAATAGGGTCAGGGTTTGAGAACCTTGGCGTCACACACCTATCCTAAATTTACGGGAGTAACCCCCCCCCCCCCCCCCCCCCCTGGGGACGTACCTCCGTAAATCTATAAATTATTAATTTTTTAACTTTTGGCGAGACACAAAAAAAAAGATTTATACCAGAAGTTAGGAGGCATCTAAACTAAAGCCGACACCTCGTTGAACCTCACATGAAGTGAGCTTATGAATAGAAACACCAACCTGCACTGGTGCAACTCTGCTATCCCAACATGTCTGCCTGTGTAACAATGAAGGAAGATAGCAGTTTAGCTTAAACTTTTACATCCCATCTCACATCATCGATAACCAGCCATGAATAGAAAGAAACATATGTAAACATATGTAAACAGCATTAGGTTTCTCCTTTACTTTTTAATCCTCACTAGATAGGGCTTTGAACATATACTAAGATGTCTTATATGCATCCCCTTTCCTAATTCTCCACCCTTGCCATCTCATTAAAAATACAGCATTATCTCTTACGTTCTGAGCAGCTGAATTCTTCTAACTCCGTTTGGGTGAGCAGACGCTTGCAATTGTGAAGACTGAAAAGTCTGAGGCGAAGGTTGCACTTGTGAATACTGAACAGGGGGGTGCGAGGCTTGTAATTGTGAAGACTGGAAAGTTTGAGCTGAAGATTGCACGTCTAAGAACTGGAAATTCTGGGCTGAAGATTGCACTTGTAGAGACTGAAAAGCGTGAGCTGGAGCCTGCACTTGTGAAGACTGATAAAAGTGTGCTGGAGTTTGCACTTGGGAAGACTGAAAAGTCTGGCCTGAAGGTTGCACTTGTAAATGCTGCAAAGTCTGAGTTGAAGGTTGCACTTGTAAAGGTTGAAAAGTCTGAGCTGAAGGTTGCACTTGAAAATGCTGTAAAGTCTGAGTTGATGGTTGCACTCGTAAAGGTTGAAAAGTCTGAGCAGAAGCTTGCACTTGTAAAGGTTGAAAAGGCTGAGTCAAAACTTGTACTTGTGAAGGCTGAAATGGGTAAGCTGAGGTTTGCACCTGTAAAGGCTGAAACTGAGAGAAAGGGAATTATTCTTTCTTCAATTTTTACTCATTGCCGGCTCAAAAAGGTCAATTTTAAACATTATGAGAAATAAAATTCGCAATTCCGGATCCAGTGGCCATCGTGAGGCCACGACGAGAGAAGTGCGTGACTTGACTGTTTTTTGTTCTGTTTGTTGTTGTTTTTTTGTTTTTGTTTTTTTTCTTAATGGCGCGGGCAGAGCGATGATGGATGCTTGGCGTCAACCTCGTTCCCAGGACTTTTTCCCTTTTTTAAATTTGGGGAAAGTCCTGGGAACGAGGTTGGGTAGAGTGGCCACCGTAAAGAAATTAAAAGCTGACGTTTTGAGCCATTATAGCCCTTCGTCACAGATTTCAATTTCTTTCCGGTGGCAATAAGCCTAAGTTGTCACTACTTTTAAGGTGGCTCCCTATAGTTTTATGACCGCACGCGCGCTGATGACGTGAGCTGTAGTAATCTGCGCGTGCTCACATGAAATCGTAAGATTTTTCTGACATTTTATGACGTCAGCATAGCCAAAAAAAGCAAACAGTGAATTTTCTGCACATTTTGAGATACTAACGCTACCTTCCACATACCATTTTTAGGAAAAATTCTGTCAGAGCAATTCAGTTGAATGGTTAAAAATAAGAAATCTCGTGGTATCGGTGAAATCGTCTGAACTACCCCATATTTTTCCCCCTGTAAAATGTTAGAAAAAATCATTTTCACAAGATAGGAAAGTTTAACAAAATTTCACCGAGGGAAAATCAAAATATTAAAGAATAAAGATGAATGAATGGCAAATTTCCGTCATTCTTTAGACGTTTTGCTGCCATGACTACGGTCTTTCCCTAAGAAGCAAGAACTGAAAAATAAGGGTAATTATGTTGGTAACATTACTGGCAAATCTCAGGAACAAAGATTGCAAGATAACAGAACTAGGGTTTCCTTTGTAACGCTTGCCAGTTGGTATAGTCACTTTTGTAGAAACTCTAGGGAGCCACCTTAAATACTACTAAACCAACGCAAACATTTTTACTTACTGCATATTGTCTGATTTCGCCTAGTTCAAGTTCATCTGTTTGACAGTATGGAACCGGGAATGGAGAAATTTCACCTGGCTCTAGTTCGTATGCTGCAGTGGAGAAAAGTTCGAGATTCAGGATATAAAATGGCAAACTAAAAACAAATTGAGAATTAAGGGCGATCACGGAAAAAGAGCTAAACTCAAGTTACCTTCCCTCATAGCAGCCATATTTAACACTATCAATGTCTAATTTATCAAAAATATTCGTAAATGAGCGCTTGTAATGTAAACGCAATAGGTCCGTTCAAAACGCAGTCTGATTCTGAGCTTACTATCGCATTCATGACGTAACAAAAGCCTCTACATGCCTAATAAGGCAAATTCGGTTCGATGTGCGCGCGGTTTTGTCACGCAATCCTTTAATACCGCACAACAAACACATAATTTGTTTCTTACCTCTCTTCGTTGGTGTCATGCATTTCCTTCCTTCAGAAAAATTAATTTTTTCGTTCCCTCTTTAAAGGAAAAGATTCATTGTCCTTCATAAATGCATATGGGTTGCAATTATTGACAGAACTCAGGATGAAAAAGAACGGTAAGACCTGTCGCTCCCACATATTGCCAGTTTTTTTCCCTAATCATCATTGCGAGCAGGAAAACGAAAATGAGGAGTCTGCTATGAAACGGGTTGATCTACAGAAAGTTAAATTAACTTAACATAAAAAATTTTTCAGCTAACGTTTAGGGTTAAATGTGATTCGCTTATTAATAAGATTTTTCCTCAGACGAAAAAAGGGAAAGAAAATACAGGGTTTGTCAATTTATACCGAAGCTGACATTAAAATGCAGTATAAGCTGTGTCATTTGAAAGGTTAGTAAAGTTGTTGCAGCTAAAAGTTGCGACGAAACCTTGAGTTGAACTATTTAACTTAACTGTCCATGACAAACGACATTGAGTTTCATTGAAAACTGACAAGATCAGAGTTAAATCTCTTTGGAGCGCATACAAGCGCCAATGAGCTCGACAGCACGTGTGAGTGGAGTGAATTTTTGAATTTTCATGGGTTCTATTTACTATAATTATATGAAGATTATCGTAGTGAAGATGTTTCAACTTAAGCATTTGAAAAGAAGAAACCTAAAAAAATTCGGGCTTGAACGGGAATCGAACCTTTGACCTCTGCGATACCGATGCAGATACCTCTGCGATACCGGTGCTATTTACTGTATAAAGATTTGAGCAGATTTAAACTCTTTTAGAGGATACTGTCGGCAACTTGTATGGCATGGGCTGTTGTAAAACTCGCACGATACAAGTTTTCTAGAACAGTAAGCTTAATGAGCGTCTTGAAAATGTCCAGAATGCCATGTTTCAGTTTAGGAACAAAGACACTGCAATCGGGAGAGAGATAAAGTAATTCGTATTTCTCAACTTGGAGGACGACAAAAAGCATACCGTCGCAGAATTTATTTTGCCAACTCACCGAACCATTTTCCAAATGTGTGTTGAACCATCGTGTTGAGCCATATTTCTAAGCTTATGTCCTTTGGGAAAGTCTCATGAATTCTGTGCCAAGATTTGAAGGTTACTCCACCCACCACAAAAGAAACCATGCACTGGTCAAGCGGGAAAAGCATAGCTGTAAACAGTTATTTCAGAAATATGTTCGAGTGAGCGAAATACAATAAGCTTTTGCAGTAGATCAACCGAGAAGCGAACATGAGGAAAGAGCTGCCCGTCGGTGGCGAAGGCGACGTCACATTTTCGCGCCAAAAATCCACAGGACCCCCAGGCTTACCGACAGGACTCCTCACCTGACGAAATATAAGGATTTGTAAATACAAATTGTATTACATCGTGAGTAAAAGTATTAAAATTGTACACAAAAAATACCATTTAAGTGTACACACCTTATCAAATTCATTCCTTTAATTTGGCTGTTTATGTTGAACATACTTCAATTGACAAAAACGGTTTAGTTGCTTTGTTTGTTAGTTAAGATTTGTTAGTTAAGATCGACTTTTTACATTGTGCAAATGCCTTTTTAGCCGTATTGACCAATCAAAACGATAGAAAGCACAAAAGCTTTGATGCAATTTTTTATCAGCTTTCAAAATTAATCACGTCAGACCTAAGAGATGTTTTGGTGGACAAAAAAAAAGCAACAAAGAAAGAACGATTTCGCGCTCTCGTTTGTTCAGTAATCAACGGGACATTCTCGTACCCATAGCCGCTTTGCCCTCTTAGCCACCCGTGCCTGAGCACGAGGACGTTCCATTCTAGCCGAAAATGCACCAGTCGTCTGACCCAATGGTCACGCTAGTGGATTTAGCCCTCTTTTCCCTCATCCATATTTCATTGTATTTTACCTGCCAAGTGTCACGCCTAAGGCGTGATTGTCACGCCTGCGGATCGAAAACTGCGATCTCACGCCTACTCACGCCTGCGTTCCCATTTCTCACGCCTGGTGGAAACGTTTGAGCCATTACAGCCTTAACCGACTCATTTTGAAAAAAATTATAAAGTATTTAAATAAACTCGAACCAATGCGAGAAAATATTGATCATACTTTCGTGAAATCTCGGGTTTCAGAAGGGAAAGTCACTGGAGACATAGTCATACTCATCGAGACGAGCTCCGTGTAATTTTAAATGATCAAAGCATCTATTTACTGGCCATAAGTCGGAACGTCTTCGGAACGTCTTTGGAGATCTTCGGACGTCTTCGGAAATCGTCGGACATCTTCGGATATTATCGGTCCCCTACGAAAAATCTTGACGCTCTCAGGATAAAAATGTCACGCCTATGAATCACAAAAAGTTGGCAGGTATATTGTATACTCCAGTGTACTATAGGTACTTTGAAGATAATACTACTTTAATGCTTCTCAGAGGCACCTTCCAAAGTAGATTCGGCCTCTAAGGTCTTTGTTTTAGCGTTTTTTTCTCTTTTTTTTCATATTTTTGACCCGAAGACACAACAATAGTCAGGGCCGTAGCTAGAAAACAATTATGACCGAGGTAATGTCCATGATT
Organism: Siderastrea siderea; assembly: GCA_964030785.1. Taxonomy (NCBI): domain Eukaryota; kingdom Metazoa; phylum Cnidaria; class Anthozoa; order Scleractinia; family Rhizangiidae; genus Siderastrea; species Siderastrea siderea. The sequence goes on along the minus strand of OZ034969.1, from coordinate 54,524,915 downwards.
AAATTCTTTTCCTACTCAAGCAAGTTAAGGCATGGGTCACCTGCTTATTTGGCTAAGTGGCATTTAAATCGGATTATTTTGACCAATGTTTATGAAAATTGGCAAGTAACTTTTTCTCGGAGGCCTTAACAATATGTGACATATTTGACGTTCAGATTTCAGTCACGTGACCTGCAAATGATTATTAACGATCAAAATATTCAGATTAAAACGGGGCAAAGAAAATGAAAGAGCAGCGCATATTCTTGGGTACAATTCTTTTACTCTTAAGGTGGATATTATGAATTAGCCCTGCATGTGTGTCTTTGTGGAATAGAGATGACGTAATTAAGGGAAACAGGTCACGTGACTTATAACAAAGCTTAATAACTTTTGATGAAAAAAGCTTTGTCCACATCACAAGGAAAAGTGACAATCCAGACGGTTTGGCCGACGATTTGATGGCAAATATTTCTAAGTATATACTTAACAACCTTGCCCCATTTGAGAAAACCCGTTTTGTGACGTCAGCGACAAACGAATGTCACGTGATACTTATGAGCACTTTTACAAAAACAATCTAGTGAGACACAACTGATGATACCTCTATGGAACTTTGAATTTGGATCCTTTTGCGTCTTTAAAAGGATATAATTATTCTCTGCGGCAGTCTCTCAACGCCTCCAAACCATATGCTTTAAATTGCCTGAGTAGGTATCTAGGGTGTTAAACGAAAAAAATGACTGAGGCAAGTGCCTCGGTTTGCCTCATACTGGCTACGGCCCTGATAGTTTACTCCTTGGAAACATCCCGTGTTCCACAAACTACGGCTGGACTCCTGATGTACTCGGGTCCTTGTTATATTTCTGTTATTAATGATTAATGATTTCCCTGGGATAACCCTGCATTTTGCTGTTAACGTTTCTTGTAAACGTTGAATGCAGTTTCCTCGGGCTGTTGACACACTCTGTGAAGGTGTCGGCCAAGCATCAACTCACTTTTTCGTACTTTCAATTTTCTTCCTATTTGTGCGTAAACGCTGACAGTTATCCGCTTCTTTTACATAGAATAATAATTAAAGCATCACTTGGCTTGAAGACAGGCTGGTAATTGAAACAGAACAGTTGAAAAACTCCAAATAAACACTCGCGTTGTAGACGAACGCGAAAAACAGGCCCTCTCGGATTGTAAACGAAAAAAAGGAAGATGGCAAAGGTAAAATATGGCGGGAAATTATGATCACGTGGTTATTTCTGCGACTTGTTTACCTTCAGGAAGATTTACTTTGGCGAAATAAATCAGGAAGATGGAATTTAACAGCATTTGAAATGCAAAGGTCTACATTTGCATTTACACAAAGAAAAAGTGCGTCCCCAAAGTAGGTATTCTGCGATATTCAACTAGAAAAAGTTAAATGTTCATCTTATATTGGGACGCTATCAGGTCATCACATACAAAAAACACAAATGGTGTCAGCCCGTTGCAGCGATCTCGGAAAGATGAGGCGGGCTCAATTAATCTTCGAAAATTGGATCGGGGTGAAGGGAACAACTGGAACATTGCCAAAGGTTGTTTAAGAAAATAACACGTTATATTGGTGGAAGCCTTTCCCACAATTTTATTTGCAGAACAATTTTGTTTTCATAAACTAGTACAATATTTTCTTGTTTCTTGGTCTGAGATGAGCCTCGTCTTTGACAAAAGCAAATAGCGCTAAATAAATCCGAATAGCTATTGCAATTATTAATAAATCTCAAAATACTCTTTCAAATTGGATTCTCCCACACCCTGCCCACACTAAAACGCGTAGCGTTGCAACTGCTGATAGAGTGCTGTCCAATGACTTCGCAAATAAGTTGGCTTGCTTCTTGCCGAGGTCAGCAATTGGCTAAAAAAACAATGTGCAGTTAATCCTACCCAATTACTGTGCAGAGACTGTTTTCCTCCAATCAGGTTCAACAAAGTGATTTTGGCTTAGCGATTTTTCCCGCGCTTAGCAGCCGTTTGGCCGTTACATGTTACTAGCTAGGTTCCGATTGGTTCAATACACTTTTTGTCTCTCGAAGCCGTTGGCTCTGTCACTCACGTTTTTGCGATAGCCATTAGACAGCCACTCTATAGTCAAACCTACAAAGCCTACTGGATATACCTTAACTTGTAGCAAAATGGCTTAAACTGCTTGCCGACTCAATAATGTGCATTTTTTAATAAAATGTCAATAATATCGTCGAGACAATATTATCTTAAAGTCACACAGTAAATTTATCCAAGACTAATTAAGGTTTCTCTATATGTAAAAGTTTATATGTAAAAATTTCTTACAATCATAAGAATATTCGACACAACATTTGCTAACTACGTACATTGTTTGTGAAGAATGTTTATAACTCTCAGTGTTTTAACACCAATATTAAATGAATACAACTCTATGATTTCGTGGATTTCTCTTGTACAAAAATATATTAAATTTCCAAGTCAATCTAAAAATTACCTTCGAGGAAAATGTAGATTTCTTTTTTCGAGGTCAATAAATGAGTACTCAGCCTTTCAATATAAAATTTGCTAGACATAAGTCGGGGACGTCACGAATTTTTCTCCCTCCCTTGACAAAACATAAACATGACGGCACAAAACCCATGTCGGATATACCTTTCAGTCACACATTCAACGTTTAATTTCAGAACGACGCCAATGCGCATGCGCTGGTCTGTTATTGAAAGGGGAACACTTTGTTCCGGTGGATTTCACCCCCGGAGAGCATCATGGGAAAGCTAACAGGAACGCCACGCGAAGTCTTTTTCGGAAACCTTTCGGTGCTGAGTGTGAACAACCATGGGCACTTTCCATTCGACCAAAAATTCCGGATTAAAATTTCGAAAATTTCACGTGGCAAATGGAACAGTAAATCGGGAAATTTTCCCGTTGGTTACACCAGCCCGGTTGGACCGAACCGTTCCATTCAGTTTCAGACAGAAATTTCCAGAAAATTACGACAGAGAGGTACTGCAAACCGAACTTTTTTCGAATGGAACAGAAATTTCCCATCAGAACGATCCGACCGAAAAAAGTGGTCCACCTCGAAAGGTGGACCTTCTTTTCCGAAAATTTTCCGGTTGGACAGAACCGTGCCATTCAGTTTTGGACCGGAATTTCTGGACATTTTGGTTGACTGGAAAGCGCCCCAGGTGTTTTGTGCCGTTTTGTCGGCAATATACCGGAAACCCTTTTTTGTGCCAGCACAACTTGAATCGATCCGGTATGTCATAGCATGAACACTGTCTAATTAAACTAATTGAGCTAGAATAAATGTAAGATTCCTCCGAGTGAGTTAAAAATATCCAATGAATAAAACTGCCCGTTTCAAAAATCGTCGAGATATTAATGAATGAAAAATATTGTTTTGAATTTTAACGCGTACAGGATAGAAAGAAAATTGTTCTTGGCTTACAAACTTCTGTCTTGTCACACTAAAACTTCTGTCTCTGACCAAAACTAAACGTGTTATGCAAAACTAATTATATTTTATATTATGTTCTACACTGTACCTTGGTGAGATAGTGTACCCTTCAATAATTACAACAAACTGTTAAATGTTCAAGAAAATATGATAACAGCAAAGTTCCGAGAAGGTGATACTGGGAGAGTCCTTTCCCAAATCCTAGCGTCCATGCAATACTTCACATTGATTTACGTTACTTACAAAAATGAAATAACATAATTTCTTGGTTAAATTGATAACTATATGAGATAGTATTTTCCAGTCAAATTTAATGACAAAATTAAAACAAACGAAAACCTGCGGACCTCGACATCAAATGGTGACGAAACCCTTCGTTAAGGTAATAAAATTCACAGCTACTTGGCAGCTAATAATTAAAGCTATATTCTTCATAGAAGGGGAGAGCTTCTAATAGCGTTCTATATCATCTTCATTTGCGCGAAAACAAATCTGTTCAAAATAATTGCAACCTCATTATTAAGGTCCTATAAGTTACCCTCATTGCAACTTAACAGTTATTTGCCCTTAACTCTGTTGGGCCCGACGACAATAGTACCCCAGGCCCTTGCACTTCTCACACAGATCTTGGGGATGTTCCTTAGTCTGATCCGAGACGTCGAGCCCGTCAGGTTTGTCCAGCGGTCTTTGCTTGTGTGGATATACGTTGATGTAACACTTGATGCACTGTTGCCCTGTGTTCGCCCAGCTGTTACCACTCATCCATTTGCGTTTACACAGAGGACATTTGAACTCGCCAAAGCATCTTTTCTTCCCTTGATATGGCGTGAGACCCTCGCCTTTTGGTCTGGCCTGAAGAAAAACCAAAAATGAATAATGGCAACAACATTGTACATAAACAAAAAGGACTATAATAAAACATGTTTGCCACTAACAATAAAAAAAATAACGCTTTACGTTAGCTGCAAGGCCCAAGGAATATGGGACTGAATTTGAAATCGTTAATATGAACAACCCTTATATTATGGTTTATATTATGGGATAAGTGGTATGTTCAGTGGATGGGAACCAAGGTCCAACCTCTTTCGGCCGCCATCTTGGATTTCAATTAAGAAGACTTCAAGAAGAGATTGTTACGAGCAGAAGCTCATCACGTAATAAGTTTCTGTTGCCAGTCGACCGCGGTCAAAGGCTATTATTAATCACCTCCAGCTCTGTACAAATTCAATTCATTATTTAGAAAAACTGGCTCCCAAAAACTGCAAGTTAAAAACTGTTCAGAAAGAAAACTAAACAATTTTTATCGTTTTTTTTTTTTGAAGTAAAAACCTAACTTACTTGAGCTACTTATTTCTTACGTTCCTGAATCGCTCATTGTTTATTGTCTGACTCATTGTTTTCGGCTAGATACTCATTCTCTGACACATTCCAGGTCAATTTCGAAACCATGTACACTTAAGGTAATTTGGTAAATAGGTAATCTGCTATATCTCAATTTAGGATACTGTCTTGCATTGTTTTACTTTTTCAGCTTTGGAGGTTCAGTATAGAAGCCGCATATGTCTAGTTATATTCGTTAATTTCATATAGTTTTTGTCACATTAAATAGTCAGAGGTTGCTTTCGAGAATATTTGATTAAAGAAATATAAAACCACTCATGAAAAAATGAAAGAATTTATTGTATGCAAAATGTAAATACAGAAATTTTAAACTGACAATAAATCTTTCAACGACGTTCACCAATAAGTAGAAGTCCGGAAAGTCCAAAGTCTGGAAACTGAGCCAAAAGTTCAAAATCAAAAATCAAATTAGCGACATAAAAGAATTTGTTTGCTTGCCCTTAAATAGACGAAATCTCTCGAATGTTACCCGCCAGGTGTGCAACATAATATAATAACCTTTGAACAGGAACTTCAGGATGCCAGGAAAATACTTATGTTTCTAGTGCTTCAGTACGATTTTATTGAGCTCAAGCGTTCCCTTAAGACCACCACGAAGACTAAAATCTTCATACCAAACTGCTTTAAGTTCAATAGAAAAAAGTTTTTGCCTTTAATAGAAAGAAAAAATTGGTCGTAGGGTTCTGAGTTCTTTAATTTGAGAGTAACTCTACTGTCACGTTTTCAGCGAAGTGTGCAGCCATGTAGTTTTTATTTCTCCTTCTGTTTTCGTTCCTTCTCAGTTATTTAAGATTCAGTAAGCCCTATTCTTTGTTCACATAGAGATAATTTTTATCAGAAAAATTAAACAAATGTGGTTGTTTTGTATGGTATTCATTCCTGCACTACCTTTGGAAGACCGTTCAAGAAATAATGTATTTGTGAGGCAAAAATTAGTAGCTTTGACGTTTAGGATTGTCACCGGTTTTGACGAGTTTTTCGGTCATAGGATTACTATAGTTTTTAGTAACAACATGCAATAAAGTGTTTTCAGGAGGTAAACAAACAAATTTATTCTGGAGGCGATAACCAAAGCACCAGTGATAATAATTGAATAGCTTACACTAGAATCTTTATTTCCGTCGTAAACCTAAAGAGGTTAAAATAGCTTGCATTGCTTGTCAGGAAAGCCACACGCGACACTGGCTCAGTGTTTTTTGTTTCAAGCTGGGCGTCGCTGGAGTAGGGCCAAACGACGAGATTGTTTGGAGAATTATTCACGAAAGGGAAAAAATGTCTTCTCTTGTTTCACAATACTGTAACATATAGATCTCATCAGCTCAACAGGATTGAATTTTAACGTGACCTTCTACAGCCTAAAAGAGCTAAAATGTATTATTTGGTTCTTTAACTTGCCATAAAATCAAAAACTGAGTACTGTTCAATGGCATTTGAATACATTAGATAGGGGCCTCTCAAAACCTCATACTTTACTTCCCCGTCTCTAAGCCCTTGTTACTGTCTTGTACAAAAAACTCAAAGAGTTTCTACTAGGGATTTACACCAGTATATTAATGAATACACGTACCCATCGGAAAATGTAACAAATTGATTTGAGGCTTTCAGCCCAAAAAAATGTATTTGGCTTTTAATTTCAAAACCACAAGTTTATCGGTTCCGAAGTTTCGTTTACTTTTCCACGGGGACAAACAAATATTAAAGTGTGTGGTAAAACACTGGAAACATTTCAAAATTAACAAGTACAACACGCTTGCAATCAAAAGTTCCAAGTTCAAAATAACAAGCGGTTTTACCGCCACCCAAGCATGGACATAAAAACTTTCTTAAGGATGCCACATGTAGAGAGCTATTCACTAACTCCTGTAGCGAAAAACAACAAATTATAAAATCTAAAAATAACAAAGCGTAACCTTTGTAACAGAAAAAAGGAGCTACTTTTTCGCTCGTCCCTTATCAGCTCAGAAAATTTGGAAACGAAAAAGTGGCCATGGTAAAATATGCACGGATAGCTGTCTGAATAGAAAAAGAATGTAAACAAACCCTGATAAACGTTTTGGGTCGATTAAGTAAACGTAGTCTAAGTTAAACCGGGATTAATCAATATTAATACTGAGACTCCCTAAAGCACGTCTAAGCGGGTCTAAATGGTATTATTAGAGCCTGGGCAAGTCGCAGACTACAAATATAACATCCGTACAGAGTAACAAAATAATTGTGACAAATCGCGCTGAACTGAATTGCCTGATTGGTTCAGATCAAAGGGGTTCTTCAAAAAACCCCGCCTAATTCCTGGTAGGTTTAAATAAACAATCGTCGTCAATATTTTACGAAAATGAATAAGGCACACGAGAAGACAATTACATTTTCGTGATAAATATTGATTTTCAATACTGAAACCAGCTCGGGCACGTGGACTTGTTTTGAGGGAGCGCACGATAGAAAACGTGCCTCGACTTGCATCCGAATTTGAGCCCAGAAAAAAGTCAATAGAATCCCGTGAGGTATGTGCCAGTACCGTAGTGGTCAAATGCAGTGGCGAGGCGACTTTACTTGACTATGTTGGGCCCAAGGCTTGCAATGTAAATTCGTGCACAAGTCGATCTCGCTCGATCAAAGCAAGAGGTCGCAACCGGTTTTAGCATTGTTTACTCTGCTACTGCTGCGGTCAAAGGCAGTGTGGGCTTGTGAACAGCTTATGTCTGCTCACGAGGTTGTTTAGCTACCACAAATACAACTAGTCTGTACGCATTTGCAAACTGACTTTCGCAGAGAAATGTTATACGTCAATGGCTAGTTATCCTGCCAACTAGCGTCTTTTGCTAATTTCTGGGAATGCAATAAAACTATTTATAGTCGTTCCCCTGGTATAAGGAGAATAAAATTTCCAAGAGGGATTTGGCACTCGCTCAGACATAATCAGGAAACGGAAGCGATTTAAGGCAAAAGGACATCGTATAGTCGTTAATTGTAGTCCCCTCTTCGGGAAAAAAAAATATTATTTCAGCACTAAAAGGTTTCTTTTTACACAAAAGTTTTTTAAACTTGTAGCAGTAGGAAAGAGTAGAAGCCATTTCAAATCAGTGCACCTACCTGTGGGCAATCCTTGATATAGTGGCCTTTACAGAAGCACAGATGGCACAAGTAGCCCTCCGGGGGACGTTTGAGCTTTTTTCTCTGCTTTTGAAGAAGCAAGGTGTTTTGTAATGTCAGGGCAAGGCTTGACAATTCGTCTTCATCATCCAAAGACCATGTGTGCTGACCATCTATGTAAAGAGATGGGTCCAAATCTTCGAGGTGTTGGTACAAATCCGACGAAAAAATCTCTAAGTCAAAATCAGACTCAAGCTTGGCTGACTTGTAGTAATTCTAAAATGAAGAAATGTGATACTGTTACCTTCAACGAATGCCAGAAACAAAATTGGCAAATTTTGTAAAGGAAAGTACTTCTTAGTGACAGTAGCTTTCATATGAGTGGCTACACTTGAGGGTTTCCTATACGGAATAAAAAAGTTGACTCTCGCGACTCTTTTAAATTAAACAGGGAATGAAACAGGGAGATCCAGTAGAAGAAATATTTCCGGTTAAGCCGTATTCAGAACCTCTTTAGCAGTAAGTCGTGTCGCAGGGTTTAAATAAAGCTCCCCAAATCGAATCTTAAAAAGGCGGGATTTATAAATAAATACGGAAAGGTAGCTTCAAATGGCGCCAGTTTCCTCGACTTAAAAATTTTAAGTAAATCGAGAAACGTTAGGAACATTAATTTGTTAAGAACATTAAAATTTTTTGAAATCGGCCAAGTAATTTTATAAGTGGTTTCAGGCTATAAACAATTCCAAGTCCTATTTTTAACCACAAATTGGCTTCATGACATTATTTTTCGCTTATGTTGTTTCGGATTGCCCTCAGGCACTAAAGTTGCATGTGGGAAGCGCTGTCTTGCATGGTTTTGGCTACAGGCCTAAGCGAATTTTATAAGACCCGTTGTGCTAGACAGACAAGATCACGTGAATCGTTAATTGACAGTTGTACAAAAAATTGTAGAAGTAACACACGGAATTCAAAACATTTACTCTGAGAAGGAAACCGAGCCAAGTCTAAGTGTCTAGAAATTTTAGAATTAGGTCTATTTCCCTGTTGACGAAACCTTGGAGTAAGTGAAATAAGATCATTAAGAAAGTTAATATGGCGTGATTTATTTTCCACCGCACGCATTAGAGAGGAAAGTGACAGTCTGAAAACAAAAAATCTGACACGGAATTTATTGTGTTTGCTTGATGTGGTTTTTTTGTAAATAAAAATTGAGCTTTTGTCAAGTACCTTAAGGCCGGTTTGACAGGGTCAAAATACCCGGGGGGGGGGGACTCCCACATGAAAGTGACGGGGATGCTCGTCGTCTCGTTTAGGGTTGTAAATTGCAGATTTTGGTCTCACTTAGAGTGTTGAGGACGGAAAGCCTATATTTTTACCCACACAGGTATCGCTTAGGGTTGTTTGTGAAGAAATATCTATATTATACTGTGTTAGTGGTCTAGAGCAGCACAGAAATCGCCGTTGTTAAAATTTACTCATAGAAGACAGCATTCGATTGCAACATCTTTAGCGCAATTAACATCTCTATAGCTCTTATTTAGTTGTCTGTTTTTGCATGGTCTCCCTTAGGGGTTAAATAAAGCCGGAGCCCGGCCAGATTGGTCTCCTTTAGGGTGTTAATTCTAATTTTCCGACGAGCATCCTCGTCACTTTCATATGGGAGTTCCCCCCCCACCCCCACGGGTCAAAATGATTCAATGCTCTCTTGTGTATAGGTTAATCACATGAGTTCCTAGAACTGGGCGCATTTGGGTTTATATAACAGATATCGAGTGATTCATCTAAATAATTCCAGACAACAAGGGAAGGGAAAAATGCAAACAATAAAAAAGCCACATAAAATTCTTTTACGCTCTTATCGGAGGAAACAAATAGTTGTTCATTAATTAATGGTTCAGCAACATCTGGCGAGCAAAGATTTTTGTGCCGACAAAAACATGGTGTCAATATACGACAGGTCATATCACATAATCTTTATGGTGCTCGAAAACGTTAGGGCACTCTGAGTTGAGTTGAGTTGTCACAAAGAGACTAGGAGCGTTCGTTTCTGAACAAACCATTGTTTTCAGGCCCACGCATTTAGAAGAAGCTCTCCCGAGACAATTATAGAACCGATTGTGTTTGGGGACAAACGGTGATCCTCGGTGAAATAGAGCTTATAGATTCAAAATATGTTAAGACCCACCTTCTCATTTTCCGCGTTCGTGAGGAAATAGTTTTGGTAGTTACTGGTTGGATGCGAGGAGAATGAAGAGAGCAACGTTGACATGCCGCTGAATTCTGGTTTGGGACGGGGGAAGACCATTTGCGCAATAATGTTCGCAGATCTTCAATTCAGTCTGCGAAGTAGATTTTCATCGGGCTTTTATAGCCATCAACTCTTCTCCCCTGAGGGGTGCATTTCCGGTTTTAATCAGCCAATGAATTGAAGTGTTGTCTATTTTCAAATGTCATCAGCACCCGTTTCGCCGCTGAGCTGGATTCTGTCCCGCGCTCCACAGCTGCGTTTTGAAAGCCGTTTCTCAACTAACACAGCCAACCGCAGAACCATAACAAAACACTCCGCTGAAAAACCCAACGGAAATCCAGTTAGATTTGTTTTCAAATAATTCTCCATTTACGTTACCCGATGTCTTTTACGTTACTCTGTCATTTTACGCGTTCATGCCAGTTTTTTTGCTGACCATGTTATTAAAGACGTGCCGTTAATTGAATTAAAAGCTCATAAAAACTTCCCTTAGCATGCCCCCGGTCAGCCATGCAGCCACTTTGCATCATGAAATTCTTATTTCAGCCTTATTTTTTCGTGTAATAACGCGTTCAATCAAATATTTCGCATTCATTCGATATCTACACTTTAGCGTTACTAAACTATTGCAATCTTGCCTTGGAATGTAATATTAGTAAACGTGCAAATACGATGTACCTCGGGCAAATAACTCGCTTTTCTTGACAGCAGGGGTCAATGATTGATCTCCAAGGATTTTTTAGTTACGTTTTTTGCTTATCGTAGTATTATCAGCACTTAACAATAAGAAAAAGAGAAAAATCCCCGGGAAAATGTATCACTGATAATAATTTTCTTAGCGTTAATAAAGGAAATCGATTCTGCTACTTTCTTAGCAGTCCCGCTGTTTTAAGAAGAAACATCGATTGCATGATAGACAATCGTAAATCAATTATCGGTTCGTATATACAGCATGGTTTGTTTTACAATGCTCTCGTCTTCCATGGAGACAAGCAGTCTTGAAAAGAATTTTTCTTTGAGCTTATAAGATTCGTATGGCTAGCCTTTTTCCGATTCAAAACAACTTTATTCCAAGGACTAAAATAAGCTAAAATAAGGTCTCTCGTGATTCCTTTACTACTCCCAGTAAATATGAACTGTTATTGTCGTGTTTTTAATATGTTCTGTCACCTTTTCAAACACAATCTGGTAATGAAGCCCTCCTAAGATAAGATGTGTCCTATGTATTGTTGGAAAACAAAAGTCTATTGGCCCCTATTGTTAAGCAACAATACTCAGGATGCATCTTGACTTAGGACAGCTTTGTGAATCCTCCCCTGGAATCTAAGAGCGCTTTTAGTTTTAAAGACATCAGAATTACAAGATGGAGCGGCATATTAGACGTTTCTCTCCCTGGTTTCATTTGTTGACGATTCCTGCTGGTCCTTTCCATAGCAAAACAAACCTCAAACCAAAAACAACGATACTGCACAGGTTTTACGGAAATTCCCTTTGCATGGGTCTTTTCATCCTTTGAAAATACTCTCGTATTTTTAGTCATAACTGCGGCTTCGCTTAGCTAAACAAATCTGTTCCGTGATTAAGGAGAAAAGACGCGCCATCATGTACACCACTGAGTTGACAAGATTTAACTGCAGAGCAGAAAAAACATTCAGAAAAATCATCTCCTAGTCTGTTTCAGGACTAAAAACAAACAGTTGCAAGTTTTGAAATTCACGTTTCAGACTTTGACAAGAGTATATAAAAGCACGAATCACATCTTCTTTCAGATGAAAGCAGTCTAAACAATTAAATAGACAAATAATCTTCTTGCAGAATGTCGCATTTAATTTACTATATGTGTAAGTCAAAACAGAACTGAAGCCAGCATTATAACATCGAGCGATGCTTAGTGACAGCTGTAACTACCGAACTACGATGCTTGTGTCAAAAAATCCCCTCTGGGGTAGGGTTTGCTTAGAAGTTTATTTTTAGCCTTAAGGAAAAGTTTTGGAGAAGTTTGACCCAACGCCAATTCGCATTCAGCGTAAATTGCGCGGCACTGCCCGGAAATTCCTGGGAAATTTTAAGCCCTGTTATTAATAAGCACTTAAAGAAGCATTCATCGGCCTTGGTGGTGGATTCGATTATTATTTCAGATTATCTGAGTCCGAAACACACAGGTTTGTTGGCGGTGAGACTAGAATTTCCCTCTTTAAACAAGCTTTATTTTCTCATCGAATCGGAAAGGATATCGAAAAGCTATTTAAGCCACATAAATCAATAAATCTCGTCAGCTGTGAAATGAATTGCCGTCTGCAAAATCAGCCATCAACTTGATTAACAAATTGAAGTCTTAAATCATCTAGAGTTCAATAATAACTACATAGGACGTCTGATCTTAATCCTTTCAACCCACTGAATACATTTTTTTTCAGTTGGCCTTGGCTTCCCTCAACAAAAACGCATCTATGGGTTTCAAAAAACCAAATTCGTCGGAACCATTTTTTTTTCAAGCTCTAAACGAAAGATTATACGTACAGTTTTTCCTGCGAAACGTAATTTAAAACTATGCTAAAAAGACATAGGCAAGTTCCAGAAAATTCTAAACGAACATTTACATGAACTGACAGGGCAGGGCATTTCTGTTTTGATTTGATTTTTTTCACCCCGTTTGTGTGTTCTGCCCACTTAGGTGAAAGTTTGTGTCCTTGCTAATCAGTTACAGTTATTCCATTTCTCACCAGGTGGAAATTCTCCACACGTCGAAATTGATTGCAGGTCGTGTCTCGACCCCAGGGCTCTACTCTTTTGCGCACGGGGTTTCGTGCGAGTTTGTTATAAGCCTTCCCGCATAACATCCGGAAACTCGACCGAGTGCCGGCAAGGCCAAGTGCAAATCACACATGTTTATGGTTTCCTTTCTTCAAACGTCAAATTTCTTGAAACAGAAATGTCCCATGCTTCAGGGATCTCTAGTTCGAGAAAACTGATTTGAGTCAGTTCACAGTGATTTCATAGCGACCTAACTGTGTTAGACAGGAACCGATAAGGGCCTGCTTCAGATAAAGCTTAAGAAACAAACTCATCGGAAATAAATAGATTTAAGCATGCTCAAAGTGTCTCTTGGACGGAATAGATATCTTTTGTCGTGCGTTTAGCCCAAAGCGGGTAGAGCGATAGGTGGTGCAACTCTCTTGTCAGTTCCCAAGGTGAACGATGCAGTTCTTAGTCTTACTTCTGGTTTTAATTCACTTTGTGCCATGTCTCTCAGAGGAATGTGTAGGTCAATCATTTTTTCTCCAGATACATCAGTAACATTGCTCGCTCCTGGCTTAAATTTGCTATGAAATAGTTGGGATACTTTAAACATATCTTACAGATGACGGGGTTAATTAACAGTTGACCTGATGCAAGTTATTTAAGGCAATACACTTCTGACAATACAATACAATTGGAGAATTACGATACAGTTTTTGACGAGCGAGGGGAGAATTTATAATTGATAATGATATGAAAAAAGAGGTGTTTGGGAAATTGCAAGCTACTTTTACCACAAGGATAATGAAACAAAAAAATGGAAATTTCGGAGGAGGAAATTTTATTTTGGCAGGAGGATCGAACCCTCACATGATCAACTAGATGACGAGGATGAGTTTTCCGTCAAGTCAACCAGGTGCAGGCTAGAGGTCTTTTCGCTCACAGAAAATACGAACGTGTAGTTTAATTGTTTTCATAGAAGTTGAAACGGTTGTTATACGTGCAGATAGTTTTAAGCGAAAAAAAGCACTATTTAGGTCGTATTCACAAAAAAAAAACAGGAGACCAGTATCTACTAGAACTAGCGTGAACAATTGTTTTCTATCAGCGAATAGAAATCGACGTTTCAGCCAATCAGCTTCGCGTATTCGCAGTAGGACACATTAACTGTCTACTAATGAGAAACAGAAAACGCTCCGGAAGAAAACCCTTTTCATGTACTCTTTCCATAAAGTTGTGGTAGCACAAGTGGAAGTGGGACAACAAGAACACAGCTGCTTCATAACAATATAGCTTTATGGAAACAAGAAAAGAAACATTTGTATAAACACCTCGCATTATGAGTGTTACGGTGATTGGTTCCCAGCCAATCGTAGCGCGTGTATATCGTAGTATCGTGCTTATTTCACAAAACAGCCACGCAAGCAAAAACAAAGCACGCGTTATATGACCGAAATTTTTTTAAATTTCAATCAACAACGTTTATGCAAAGGCAAAGTTTGAGATTTGGATCCCCGAAAACAATTTTCTAAGGGCACGAGGAGTTATCTGCTCCACTACACTGGCTTTGCTATGACGCAAGCTCTACCGCCAGCAACGCGGGTTGGTTAACAGCCAGATAAACTGCAAGATGGTGAGATCCCAGAAAAGTGGGTACAGCTGTGGGAATCGGTCAAAAGAAGAAAAACATAGGTGGTAAGTCAGAACGACACGGATATCCTGCGTTGAAACGATCACCTTGTACGGTTTATGTACGGTTTACAATTTATGAATTCTCCAGTTGTACTTTTTCTTTATTTTCGGCTGAATTTGTTAGTAGCAGTATGTGTACTGTAATTTGGGTAGTTAGTGTATCGTGTAGTTTACCATAATTGTGTGTTTTTGTAATGTAATATGGCGATGTAATGTACTGTCGAGGAGCAGTCAATAAAGTTTATCGCATTAAAGAAAAATAGTACAAAACTGAATGCAAGGCTGGCACTACAACAAAGGGCTGATTTATTTAAGGGCAATATTTCGGCTAACAAAATTAACCTTCCTCAAGACCAGAGCTATACAGAAGGAAAATCAGAGATTCGGCAAAACCAAACCAGTGGGGTTTAATTACGCGTCGTGTGGACCTCTGCATTCAAAGGTTATAAAAACAGGACAGTTTGCTAATGACCTCTGCAGGTCCATAGCAATCGATTAGCCACCTCAGTGCAGGTGACCCATCCGATCCATCTGTACAGGATCGTGTGGAGATCAAGGTTGCCCTGCCGTGCTATTGTAGCAATCTGCCAAGAGATTATCATCGTTAAGTCTATTCTTGACAAAGTAACCACTTCATAAAGAATTTTTGTTTTGTTTCTACGTGGCTGAAAGACCGTTTTTCTTCTTTGGTGGAAACAAATTCACTGATTATTTCAGGCGGAAGCAACGAACTTGTACCATTTTTAGAAATACTACTACTCCTCCAAAACATTTCACTCAGATTTAGTCGCGAATAAATTGGAATAAAGAATCTAATGATTTCGCAAGGGTGTTGAGTGAGTATTTTTGGTTAGATCCCAATCTGCAAAAGTCTTGCGAAAACGTTTTGTAGTATTAATAAGTGATTTCATTTAACTCCTTTAAGCCCCCTGTTCGTTGCAAACTTTGAGCAGGTACAGCTTTGCAGAGTTCCTAAATGCATTTTGCGTGCAAAAGAAGAGAGAGACCGAATTGAGGTTTGCGACCGAGTGCAGTGACTGTGCGAGTAAGTACGTAGGTGAAGTGCGTGAATTACGGTGCACCTGGGAGCTTGGGGCTTAGACACCTGGCGCTTATAATAAGTAGCACTATTCTTCTTCAGACCGGCGTGATGCCCGTCCATCACAGCATTTTGCCAGATTCTTCTAACTATTTGCTGGTAATCATTTATACTCCAGGATGGAGAGAGACTTTATGAAGAGTAAAGTTTCTTATACAAGGCAATAACATGAGTTAACACGATGGGAAAAGATAGTGGCTCAAACCACTTTACCAACCTTTGGGCTGAATGTCCGATTCTTTAAGTCAATCAGCAGAGGAAGTTCCAAATCGGAAGGACCTCCCTGAGAAAATGCATGCAACATTTATAATCCCTTAAAATTGTGGGAACAAAGGGTAGGATTGCGATTGAATTTCTCCCAATTTTTATTTAAAAACAGCTGCGTCATGAATTCCGTATCTTGCCAGCGCTAATCCACTTCAGTCTTCCAGAGTTTCAGATTTAATTAGCTGCTGATGATTAACACAGGACAACCGGTTCATTATCACATCCTTGACTCCTTCTTCTTACCTTAATATATTGAGATTGAAGGTCTCCTTTAATTTGAGGCAAATTACGTACGCTGAGTATGCCCCCCCGGGGGGGGCTCTCAATTATTTGGCTTAAGCGGGTATGTACCACTCAACAGGGTATGGTTTTCAGAGTCTTGCGTCTTAAACAGGGAAACAACGCAGGACACAAGCAAAATATAGAGGTCTCTTGTCTTAAACAGGGTAGCAAAATAAACAGATTTTGTCTTAAACAGGGTCCGGCTGGTCCCATTTAAAAAAGCCAATATTGAAGCAGCCCTCCTTGTTATCTAAGGATGACACAATAAACTGATATAAGGTTTGATATGGGTACAAATTGCACGCAAGTGCTCCAACAAGTCACCAGCATTTAAGGGTAGTGGCTTGTCATGCATTTTTCGGCGACTCTCCAAACCATCTCGCTAGATGGGAAAGGACGGTGACTCAAAACACTTCACCAACATTTTGGCAGAAAGTGCGATTCTTCAAGTCAATCAGCAGAGGATTGACTTCCCTAAGAAAACACTTCTTACTTTGTTAATCCCAAAAAATTGCGAGAATAAAGGGTAGGATAGTGGATGAATATCTCCCAATTTCTATTTAAAAACAGCTGCGTCATGAATTCCATATCTTGTCAGCTCTTCTCGCTCGTAATCCACTTCACTGCTTCCAGAGTTTCAGATTTAACCAGCTAAGGATGATTAGCGCTGAAAAACCTGTTTAAACATGTCCTTGATTCCCTTTTCCTACCTTACGAAATCCGGTTTTAATTTTAAAAGGTTTCCTTTAATTTGAGGCAAATTACGTACGGTGAGTTGCTCGACCCCCATTAAAGGGTTAAGCTTCAATTAGTATAAGCCGATATCAAAGCAGACCTCCTCGTAAGCTGGGGATAACACGATAAAAATGATCAGATATGATATCGAGTACAAATAGCACCCCAAGTGCTCCAACAAGTCGCCAGTATTTCAGGGCAGTGGCTTGTCGTGAATTTTTCGGTAACTCTCCAAACCATCTCGCTATATTACGTGTCCCATTAATGAGCAATGGTATACATGTAAACAAGGATGTTATTTTTTAATTAATAGGAAAGCTGTACCATTTCCGATCACTAAAATTTCCGGTCACTCAACAACCGGCTTTGAGCACGCATCGTATACGACCTTCAAGGTTCACTGGGCCACATTTCCAAGATTCGCTCACGTTCTTTGAAATTGCAAAGCGCGAAGTTTCCTTCGTCGCGCATTTCAACCGTGGGTATAAAGAAATCACAGAGTACACGATGCTCATGTGCCGAGATTCGCTAAAACACTACAGGTAGTAATACACTACTTGCGTTAGTAACGCCACAGGGGCACATAAAAGACCAGAACGCTGTTATTTTGGGGAAGTACTTAAGGCACTTATTTGTTTACATGATTTTCTCATTAGGGGAATTAATATAATCCTGTGAAAATATTAAAAGACCCAGTTAGAAAAACACAAGAGAACTGAATACAAACATTGAGAGACAGTGAAGGTGGATGGGTCGTCAACGAGAATGAGGAAGATTGTACTATGGTCCCGGCAGCAATACATTTTAGGGCAGTTGTCGTAGGAACTGGGTTGTATCTGATAAACGCTTGGAAATTCCTGTAATGCAGTTCCAAAAGTATTGTGCATTGCAGAACATCTCATCAGTCAAATAAAAATAGGGACTCCAATATAAGGGAGGTAGTCAAGTTCCTATTCTCTTGTCAGGAATTGCCAAAAAACATGACCTTTCCTTGATAGTTTAAATTTAGCGTGAAAACGTCAACAAAACCTAATTGTTGCAAGGTTAATTAAGAGGGTAAAGTATTGAACGAGATACTATGTCGTATACTCGAACACCCCCTAACTCGAAGGAAGAGCGGATTTCCCCTTTTTCTCGCTCACCGATGGCTGGGTGGCAAAGGTCCGGCTAGGCAGTCATCCAAACTTTATATCAACACGTTTGGCATGACTTTCCTTAGACTGCGAACAGGCTACGTAGTGAGGGATAGGAAACAAAAATCAGCGACCACAGCGAGACCTACGCGGACTGGGGAGAGAAGCGGAAAGCCTTACCACAAGCTAAAAGTTTCTTTACCATGCAAGCTTCAACCAAAATTTTGCATGCAAGACTCAATACTAATTCACACTTTTTTTCCAACCTCCTTTCTTTTTTAAAGAGACAAAAAACTAGACTGATTTGCCACGGAAATTCGGCTAAGAATTGTCATAGAATTCAGCGACTAAGCAACCTGAACAAAACTTCATCATTCTTCCAGACTAAAAGTTAATTTGCCGTACTTTTTCCGTCTACGAACTTTAGTTTTGAGATTCCATACTTTACCAGACTCCTGTACGAGTTGTGAAACTGCGTTGTGGAACCATTAACCAAGGCCTCGAGCGTTACACATTTTTCAAATGCAATGCAGGAACACTTTATAATTTTTTATTTAACTCGTGATATTTACAAAAACTGTTAATACGTTAAAAGGATTTAACTTACGGAGCCTAAGAAAACACTCCCTCTACATAAACACCATGGATTCTATCGGTACAAAAGAGTTCGACTGAGTCACATAACTAAGAGAACAAGGTGTGTTCCACTGAGCCTCTCTATTACAGAAAACGCAGCGAAAGAGAATTTGAGACAAGTAACAAACCACTTTTTTAAGGCTACAAAACAGGATTAATTAACCTTGCGTGATACTTAGTCACACAGTTAATGTAACGTTTAAGTCGAGTCGATGCTGGGGCCTTAAGGTCGGAGAAAAACTGATCCATTTTACAGTTGTGTGCTTAGTGACCTCGTCTTTGAGTGGAACCGAGGCCGGAGTTGACCTTGTTTTGATACAAACCCTCCTGCTTTTCATATGTAAACACAAACTAGTTAGCGTGAGAACAACATGATTCACATGTGAAAAGCAGGAGGGTCCTCAACTCCAGCCTCACTTCCACTCAAAGGCCAGGTCACTAAGCACACAACTGTAAAATTTACCAACTGGTTCGTTCCCAGAACTCTCCACTGTGTCACAGCAGCCTCCAGAACGAGGCTGGTGTGACATGTGATCATCAAAAACATGCGCACTAGGACTGCAAAGTCGTACTCGTATTTTGATCTTAAAGTCCCTTATGCCCCTCCAAAACTCATCTACAATAAACTTGTGAATACCTTGTTAATCTTGTAGTAACAAGCAAACACAAGAAATCCGAGTGCTCATGACATCGGTACAAAACGCGAAAAATATGTACTGGATTGAAATTCTGTTATTTCTTTCTTTCTTTTTTGTTTTTGGGGAGGGATCAACCACAGTGCATTCTGTGTTGATAGCTATTTAAATAACCAGAAGCGGTTACATGTAACCCTCCAGAGTGGTATAGAATACAAAGAATAAGTGGTATTAGGAAAAGTTCAGGAAAACATCAAGTGATTTGTTTTGTTACCGAAGAAGGAAAAATCTGCTGACCACGCAGCACGACTTATAAAATTTGACGCTATTAATTTTTCAGTCAATGATCTTTCAAAAATTAAACATCAACAGGCGAAAAAGGAAGGCACTTGGTCATCTGGAACCTTATCTTCATACCCAGGATCGTTCTTCGACCTGCTCCTCAAGTGTGTATTTACGTTCATAAAATGAATGACAATTTTTTCAATTATCACAAATTTCAAGGACCAAATTGGATCGAGCGTCGTGTTGTTTGTTGTAGTTTTCCCGTGGTGATCCATGTTAGCCTTTCCTCACTTCTTTATGGTTTTCTGCCATTTGCCGAGAACTGTTCTACAAAATTAATCCAACATCATAAGTTTCGCATGATTTTTTTTTGGGTATTTTCTTTTAGTTTCTGAGAAGATGACCGGGTTTAGGTACTACTAAGTCACTAATTTCCATCCTGTGGTTTAATAACGGATAAAAACAATGCAAGGTAGCTAACAAAAACCTACAAGCCTTTACACCGTAACTTACTAAACATCTTGCAATACTCAAAGTTAATGGGTGAAGAAACAAAAATAGAAACATGTACTTGATCGGTTCACCGTATATATATTAAATTTTCAAACCGGAAAGTGAACTTGGATATCACAGTTTTGTGAACAGTTTTACGTGTGCTACTTTTCCGTTGACAGTAGACGACCTCAATTGCAACAGGAATACATTACTTTTGTTTCACCAAGAAACGAAATCTGAAAAAAGACCACACGCATTCCATGCTGATGGCCGAGTCTTACAGCAACCTTGGCAAGAATTCTGATGGTTTCTATAGTGGACATAGTTCATGATAACTGGTAGAGCTAACCCGTTGGCATGGAATTAGTGCGGTCCTTTCTCAGAACTCATTTCGTGGTTTGTTTTCTCAGGGTCTGTGCTCAGTTAGACTACGAACAAGCCTTTTTTCTTCCACTTTCACTTAAATACCCCTAAGAGAAATGAGGGAATGCAAGTAGTCTACTAGGCTGCGAGCAATGTCTTTGCTTCTCCTTTGACTTGCATAATTTATACATTCCAAACGGCGCGTAGGGTCCAACGAAAAAGACGACTGCTCGCAGTCTATGGTCTAGAATCCAGTGCACATTAAAAATAGTGCAAAATTCAATATTTTCAAACTGAGTAGAATTATTCTAAAAAATTTCCACCTGAGCCTTAATCTAATTCTGCTGTGGCTTATAAGACAAAATACTCCGGATCACTGACTGCTGTGATTTGATGGACTGGTGACTAGGTGGCCTCCTTGCCGCGTTTTCCAGGCACTCCGCGGGCGGAACATACAAGCTTTGCTGGGTCTGGGGCCGAGCAGAATGTCGGGATACTGAGGGCCTCTGGTGTGCGAAAACGCGCGGAGATGAGCGGGACTGGAGCCGACTTCTGATCTCTGAAAATACAAGGGGGTGATCTCAAGTTAATAACACAACTGTCGACAAAGCAAGAACCCTGGTGGCATGGTTCTTTTTTGCACATTTAAGACACCCCTGCCCCCCACCCCCCACCCCCCCCCCCAATAACAAGCAATAAAAAGCCTTCGCTTCTCTCCTCTCCTAAGTGGTATTCAGAAAGATGAAAATTATGTCTCTACATTAAAACAAGATATTGCAAGTTGAACCTCCTCTATTGACCCCTCTCCCCATTGACAATGCATGAAGAGCTTTTTTTTAGTGTTATAACAATGTTTTATAGTGCAGGTGTTAGAACCGAGAACACTAAAAATCTTTGCGGAATACGCTTCTTTCCTGTTACAAGATCTTGTATGCCTTTGGTTAACATCAGCATTACAGAAATACTTTGGCCTTGACAGCTCTATTTACCTTCAATTTCTGCTTCTGCCGTCCCAGGCCTCGGTTTGTTGTGCTCGATCAGCGCTTCTTTCTTTTTCTCAATGGCAATGAATGGGGAACTGGGTTTATTTCCAGGAGCAGTCCATTCATACTGAGTGAACTGTTGAGCCTGTGAGCCAGCTGTGTGGGGTGTTCTGGGAAAATAAAATAATGACTGTAAGCACACATACAACACAAATACAGTTTTTTGTGGAGTTCCTTTGTTCATACACTGGGAGACCTGTCCCTGACCCGTGGCTCATGGTGACCACTCACAGTTTCACAGGCTATTAAAATTAACCAGTTCTAGGAATAAATAGTTATTTACTTCTTATTAACCGAGCATGAGGGCCTTGCTGGGAGAATATTGCCCGAGGTCTTTCAGGTACGGACGGAGCGAAGCGAGGTCCGTACAAGAAAGACTGAGGGCAATATTCTCCCAGTATGGTCCTGAGCTAGTGAGAGTTAATAAGAAGTTTATTATATGGCTGTGCCTGACACCTAACTACTTGAAAAGTGAGGTGTGGCAGATTGGAAATTATGAATGAAACAGTTTACCGGAAAGCACTCAAAACTCAGCAGTTTTATTTCACACAAAAAATTTATTTCGTACAAGAGAAATTAAAACTTTCAAAGAAACTGTTTCTTTTCATTTAGCTTCAAATCATTCCAACTATTTGAATCAAATGTACTTTCACATTTTCTATATTCCCGCTTTACCAGCCGGGCATTAACATTGCTCATAATGCCCATGGGCATTACGGGAAAATCCTGCCCCAAGAATTGACCAATCACAGCACGTGTTATATATCTACAAGCTCTTGCCATATAATAATGTTATTTCACTGAGTCCATTTGCAGCACAACAGGTGAGGAATTGAAAGGATACAGAATTCATAACAAATTAAGAAAGTTAACAAAGAAAAGACGAAAACCTGTTGTTGTCAAAGAAAAGCCTCGCAGAACCAAAGGAGAGCTTTGAACAGTCAAGTGAAACACAAAGCTGTAAGAAAGAAGCATCAGAAAGGTAACAGACAGTCACAGACAGAGGCAGAAAGACAGATAGTCAAATGGAAAGACAGACAGACAGATAAAGAGTTAGGAATGATTGTATTCACTACTCCCTGTTATGTGGGATGCTAGTTCACTGCAAGGCTACCCCCAACATATTGTCGGAATTCACCAACGATTTGCTGGTATCTATGCAACAATTTAAGCTACTGTGGAAATTTCAAGTAATAAAACTCATGCAAAAGTCTTTGTTTGGGCTTGCCCATATGCACAAACTAATTAATTGCTTCAGCTGACACGCCCATATGTATCAAGGTTCAGTCGCACATGCTTACAAGGTTTAGTTTAGTCTCTATAGTTGACTGTGTAACTCTAAAATTAAAGTACCAGTTAATTTCTTCCCATCCACCCACACTAACATCATTTATAGGCCTTATGTTGGGGTGGCAGAGAGGTTTATTCAGTTTAGTCTGGCTCTGTATTCTTGTTTGTATGTTTCTTTGAATTAATTTTTCTCCAGTCCCAAAAGAAAACAAGTTGTGTGGTCAGTTGGGTAATTATCAAGGTACCAAGGTACCAAGGTTTCCACAAAGGGAACCATGGCTCTACTGCATTCCTTCAGGGCTGCAAGGAGACAGAAATTATCTGTATTATTTTTGTTCAGGCTTAAGTGAAAAAAAAGCTCAAGGCTCTGCATTCCAGAGCATGTAAACATTTTAACGATCCAGCCCCGCCCCCCACCCCTCACTTTGGGATCCTATTCATCTTTTTTGTTGTTGTTGTTGTTGTTGTTGTTTACTTCTGGCAAACTCAATTTGGGAGCCAATTAAAACAATTACTCGCCAAAGGCGAAGTGAATATTGTGGAACAATGCCCAAGACAAAGTCGAGGGTATTATTCCACAACATTCGCTGAGCCTGAGGAGAATAATATTGTTTTAGTATAATTCCTCAGGTGATTGTCTGACCAAATGCATTTTCTTTTCTCTTTCCTCCAGAAACATCAAAAATCACATGGTGGCCATTTTGAAAATTAGTGCTTCGCTATTTTAATCACCTTGCACAGGGTAATTATACATGTAGCAAGATATGACGTAATCCTCGACCAATCAGTGTGTGCGCTTCTCTATAACGACCTGAGCAATTATACTAAACAAATATAATCACTTTGGTTAACACTTCAGCAGCCTCGGATGGTTTCAAATTGAGTTACCTTAGTTTTTCAGCTTCTTCTTTTTCTCGTTTCTTTCTCTCCATCTCCTCTCTTTCTTTCCTCTTTGCATCATTGTATTTTTGAATCTCCTCCAAGTCCAAACTAGCTTCTTGCTGCAGTAGCTGATCATCATACATTGGAGACTTCATCACTTCATTGTACCCTTCTCTGTATTCACGGTCTGATGTGCACACTGCACGAATCATGTCCAGGACAATTTCCTTTTCTAAAATATCCCAAAGAAGACAAGATAACCTAAGATAACTTTAATTATACATGGTATTTCCATCAGCTTATTAATCATTATCAACTATCTGTCTATCTAACTACGATTATAAAGGAATAAAATTTAAAACAATAAAGGCTGCTTTTCTTGCAGGCTGTGTTTAGATGTTTACTTAAAACTGTGGCGACTCAATTTTGTTTTAAAATTGCTTAAGGAAGTCGCTTGCTGTAATTCTGAGGGCAAGTTGTTTCACAGGGTTGTGGAAGTCAGCTAGTTTGTTTTCAGTTAATTCCTTAAACGATAACAACTCAAGTTGTCACGAAAAACAAAACTTGATCTTAAATATTGTGGTGTCATCCCATTAGGTTTTATACATCATGGTACATTTCTACCTAATCTTTCATGAAAAGATAGAGCTTTTAATTTTTTTATTCATTCATTCACTCATTTTTTGGATCATTTATTAGATAAAGTCATGGAGTGCAATTTTAATCAAATCTTTTAAGATTTGGCTTAAAAGTGAATCTTTTGGTAAATTATCATTAGTCATTGCAATTAAAAGTTCTTTTCCCTAAATTCACCCCATTTTCCTTAGAAAGAAAATTCAAAAAAACTTTTAAAGTACCGTAAACACTGGCGTATAAGCCGCACCTTTTTACCCCAAAACTTCGCTTAGAATAGGGGGTGCGGCTTACCTGCAAGAACATCTGGGAAAAATCTGTAACTTTCCATGAATCAGCCCCAAAACACCAAAGTAAAGTCAAAACGGTGCGACGCTATCTTTGAGAACTCACGTGGTAAATGGCCCGCTGTTCTCCTTTGTTGACAACTTTGATGGCAAATTTGTCAAAGCAATCATCGAACTCCCTTTCACAGGCACATTTGTCACCAATGGATGGCTTCCAAATATCCTTGTAAACATGAAAGCCACGAACAGTGGAAGAAATTGCTAAAATTTGCTTTGCGAATGAACAAAGGGACAACACTTGGCACCAGTTTTCTCTCTTCTCATCAGATGCCTGGCTACAAATTTTCGGACTTGAATAGCTTTAAGTGGAAAAATGCTGGGGAAAAGTTCATCAGGGAAAGTGGTCTTGTGTTCGAGTACGTTTTCATACCTTTTTGATACTTGTTATAAGGATTAAAATGTGTGTTTGAGTCTTATTAAGACTAGAAATTGAATCACCGATCCCCATTGAAAAGGACTTCACTTCAGCCAACATGTTCATAAATTTAAATGAAATGACTCGGCTATGAATTTTTGACAAAACTTTTTTTTCCAAATTGTGAGCTTCTAAACTTGCGGTGCAGCTTATCTGCGAGTGCCACTTATACACCGGTGTTTACGGTAACCTAACAAGTTGTTGGTCAGTGCAAAGCTCTTACCTCTTTCAGGAGCAGAGACAAGCCAACATTTAATGTCATCAGGATGGGATGGTTGCAGAATGTTTATCAACATATTCAGCATCTAACCGAACAATGAAGAAAAATTTTTAATTTACCGCTGATTGTAGCTTAATTACTAACAAAATAGGTAGGCATGACAGTTGACTTTGATGCCAGACGGAATACTTAGATTACAAGGCTCTCACCCCCGAGGGGGGGGGGGGGGGTACTCCCTTATATAACTTATATAAGCTACATAGGTATGTGAGGCACCAAAGGGTATGGTTTTTGCACCTTTTTTGTCTGAAATAGGGTAGTAGTAGTAGTAGTAGTAGTAGTAGTAGTAAAAATTTATTTAAACACGGAAAATCATCAGTTAATTAAGCTTAATTAAGTAAATAACTAAAACTAATTACAACTGCTTTACATGATTGCCGTGTGGGAATCCGATATATCAGCTATCTTCTTAATAATTTGCTTAAAATTATTAACAGATACAGCATTTTTTAGGCATTTGGGTAAGTTATTCCATAACATAGCCCCGCTGTAAGAGAAGCTCCGTTTCAAATAGTTGGTGTTTGGTTTGGGTAGCGTCAGCTTTCCCTCAGAGTCTCTCAAGTTATAAACAGAGTGACGCTGAGAGAAAAGACTTTGAAGATAATCTGGGGCAAGTCCATTCATAGTTTTAAACATCATCAAGGCTTTCTGTTTCTTTCGTCGAAGAAATAGCCTCTCCCAGTCGAGGGTGGACAGAAGGTGGTTTGAGCTTGTATCAAAGGGTGATTTAGTAATAACTCTAGCTGCACGATTCTGTCATTTTTGGAGCTTTTCACTCAAGTAACCACTCAAACAGTCCCAGACAGGGCTGCAGTAATCAAAATGTGGTATAATTAAAGCGTTATAAATTTGAATTGCAGTTTCTTTCGATATAAAGGGCCGCACTCGTTTAAGGGCACCTATAGCCGAAGAGACTTTCTTGCAAATCTCTTCAACGTGTTTACACCAAGAGAGATGAGCATCAATGAAAAGACCCAAGGATTTAGTATGATCAACTCTCTCGAGTTGAGACCCAATTTTCAGACCCAATTTTGACCAATTGGGTCTGAAATAGGGTGAGATTTGTGCCCTCTGATATGGGATCTGGTATGGTTCTTACAAGAAGCTATCTTTTTATTAATTTTCTTCTCCAAAGAACCAAGGTTTGATTAATGTTGGGAATTTGAAGCCCTTCTCAAATGTTTACGCAAACAAAATAGGGTTAGGGTCTGGTCTGAAATGGGGTAACGGTTTCCAGAAGCGCACCGCACACTCCCACCCAAATCTTCAGGAAGTACCCCCCCGGCTCTCACCCAACAATCAAAAACAAGAACGCGTGCTCAACAAATATGCATGTGCCTTTGAGTTTTCCATTGTTGGGTGCAAACCATGTGACCAAAACATTCAAGTTTGATAACAAAGTCAACTGTTGTGCGTATAAATTGTCACATGTATCAATCAATCCACAGTCTATCTGTTTTGGTAATACACGTACAGTGTCAGGCATGCTGGTGTAATTGCTAATAAAGAGTTGAAAGGTTGACCAAGCTTAAAGGATTAATTTCTTATGACGTCAGAGGATTGGAAGGGCTGGGAACATAACCACTTCACGAGATTGTTTTTGTCATGCATGCCCAGATTTACATGTGGCTACAACTTGTAAAAGTTGTAGCCACTAATGCCACAGCTTCTTTTGTTATTTTAATAGTTAAAGGAGGGTTAGCATTGGGCCATGAGTATTCTCAGACGTTTGGTTTTCTTTTCTTTTGGGGGATGGGTAGTTTCGGCCCAAAGGCTATTATTTGCATTTTTTTTTTCGGAGGGGCTTAAGGAGACATCATAAAATTATGGCTTCATTTGCAACTTCCTGTCAGTTTTAGACAAGAGTATCGCGCCGGGATTGAGAAGACTCAGTCTAAAGGTGGGATTACTCATCACCATAAATCACAAATTCTATTATGCTGTGCATGTAAATGGCAGAGAGGGAGAGAAGTCTTGAACAAAGAGGGTGGGAAATTGAGTGGCATTTTGCAACACCCACAATGTCAGAACATCAGGACCACTAAGAAGGTGCAAGAATTGGGACTACAGGTTACAGCAAGTGCCGAAACTACCAACTCCTCTTTAAGATGCACACAGGGCTTCAGCCACTTCATCCCAACTTTTATGCCCCAAAGTCTGAAGGGGGAGAGAGGAGAACTAAACATATCCTGTCATAAAATCTCAAGAGAGTTAGCACTTACAGTAAGATCACCATCAGATTCTGCCGTAATATGCTGCATAGGGAGACCTTGTTGCAGCATGGAGGGTCGCTCTCCCTGTCTGGACTCTCCCTGCCTTGATGGCGGCTTTTCCCCAATCCGAGATGGAGGCTTTTCACCATTTCGTGATGGAGGGGGGAGCTCCCGCCCTCTAGAAGGGGGTGACCGCTCCCCCTGTCTGGATCCTTGCCTTGATGGTGGCACTTGGTAACTAGTTGCGTTTGTGTAAGGATTCCTACTTTTGATGCCTGCAGCTTCAGTTAATTTCCTGAGCTCCTCTCGCCATGTTTGTGTTATTGGAACTGCAAGGTAAGTGAACTTCAAACATTATTATAATTACTTATGAACACTTGTCCACAAAAGAGGACAACAAGTCTCAAAGTTTGGAGGCTGTTGTTTGGATGTCGAAAATGTTACAAATGTTACAAAAGTCAGAGCTGGTAGATTGCTTAACCCCCCCCCCCCCAACCCCCACCCCATTCTGAATGGGATTAAAACCACTTGAAAATAACAAGTGCTCTGATAAAGAGCCATACAACTTGAATTCGTTGACTTAAACTCCCCACTCCCACCGTCTTGAACAAAATTCAATTTGCCCTGGATTTGAACCTATTTTTACAATCACTCACTATCGTCTAACTCAAACTCCCCACTATCGCAAACTAATTTATAATCCCTTGGATCAAATTGGCTCAAATTTACCCAGCTAACTTGAACTCCAAATTGAAACATTGGTGGCATCCTCAACATGTCAGCAGTGGGCAAAAATTACACAACCAAAGACACAGCATGTACAATGTCTTGCAATATTTTGAAAGTGTACCAAAATGACTTGTGATTGTGAATGAATGATAAAATCTCAATACCGTATTAATTATTGATAGACTAATTGAAATTTAATACCATCCCGCTATCTCCAACCACCCGTAACTTGAAGGAACTATTTTTGTTTCCCTTGGGAGATTGTCATAAAGGACTGAACTGTAAAAGGAGACTTGCAGCAATTCAACATTTTCTCCTAATAACCAAGGCAACATGACAAAATTTATTTTCAGAAAGCTAATGTATTCAATTTCGAAAGTTTTAGTAAGCATGCACAAATAATTCAAATATAATTGATTATCACCGGTTTCATAACAGAAAACCCCTTTAGCAAGTTGAGACCCAAACAGCAATAGGATAATAATTTGCATATAAGTCTTATATGGACGAGTAACCTTTGTTTAGCGGTTCACGAACGACTGGGAGACCACGTCTAAAAATAATTAAAGATCTTTGCAGCTCACTACATAAATTTTGCAAGTATTTGAAAAGAAGAGTACTTAACAAACTACCAACTAGCAAAGAATGTAAGCTTAGACAGAAAAAGTTTGTTGCTTTGTTTTTGTGCATGTGTGTGTGCGTGTTATTAAAAACCACAATGAATTAAGAGTGGAATGCAAACAATACCAAGCAAAATAGGCAAAAAAGATTAGTGATGTTTGTTATAATATCTATATTTCAGACAGTAAATTTTTTCATTAAAAATTCGTGCATGGACATCAAAGAACCTTATTTTGCTTACACGCCAACTGAATTCATCAAACACACCGCATGTACTCAGAGAGCAAGTAAATAAGAACTTAAACGAGGCCTTCAAAAACTTATTCTTCTTAACTTATAGGAAAACAACGGAGGTATTTTCCACACGACAGGAAATAAGCTAATTCTTTATTTAAGTTAAGAAGTCAGTGACATTCAAGAAGAGAAAAATTAGGCTATTATTAATTCAAGGAGGGTGTCGATATCCCTTTTAACTCCCAACAATTCATCGTTGCTAAGTACAATTAGAACTTCATTACCGGTTGCCTATAACAAAAAGGTGAATCTCTTACCTAAACCGACTGAAGGAACAGCTTTTTCCTTGGCGAAGACAACTGTATCAGCATTGATCGGATATCTTAAACCTTGGTTCGATTTCAAGGGTCTTTGTCGCATTTGGTCGATAGTTGGCGTACAAACCATGTATCTCCCCACATTTTCTTCCACACCAGAGTCAATCACCGTACAAACGGGAATGTCCAAAAGTCCTTTCATATGCCTTACTCTCTGTGGATGCGGGTTATGTCTCGCAAAGAATGGATTTTTGCTGTTTCTGTTTGGGAAACTACTTGTACTTAGCGACGAAGCACTCCTAGGCCATGCGTACCGACTTGTGAGTGGCATTTTGTCGTCCAAATTTTCCTGAACTGTGCCTCGAACGAGGAGTGGCTGACCTCCGCTAGGTGTGAAGGTAGGCATATTTTCCATTCCCTGGTAAAAAACAGGAATATTTGTAGCTTTCGAGTCGACCTCCACAACTTCTGTAACTTTAGCGCCTTCCCTCCAAATGAAGTTATCCGATGTCAAGTCACACCAGTGTAATCATTCCGCGAGTTCTAATTGGCTGCCACGTCGCTATAGAAACATGCATAGCAAATTCAATTCTTTTGAATCATTTTCTCAGCACCTCAGTTACTTGCAACCATTCAATATGGTCAAAGATAATAATACTTTATTATCTTAGCCTCAACAATCAACTTATTCATACGAAAATAATTAGTTCTCCTTGGTTTTAGATTTCTTTTGTTGTCATTCTTGTTTCCAAGACTCTAAGACGCTCGCAAACCATTCAGCAGCCAACTGAGTCACGTTCAATTTGCTAAACTAATGTTTGCTGTTTTCAGTTCATGTTTAGTTCCAAAGCATATGGAAAGTGGTTGAAATAATACTAATAAAATTGAGAAACTCAGCATTGGCTGTTGAAAGGCTCTATAGTTGTTTTGAAGATGGTGGAAGAATGACAAAGTGAGTGTCCACATGTTCTTTCGAGTTCTTTAGCTGAAATAAGACAATTGCTCGGCGCTTGTTGAATAGGAGGTGACTATAATAACTATCACCTCACATCCAACGCGCGCTCGGGAAATAGTTGTTAATTATTTATGATTATAATATCTTACAGAATATAGACCATCTAGGGTAGAACCTGTGCGTGCTCTGATTGGTAAAAAACATGTTTGATCGGGACGTGTTTTATCGTTTTCTAGCTGCCAGTTCCGCGAGAAAAAACTAAAGGATAATTTTCTGCAGCAATTTTCAGGAGAATATCTTAAATTGCCGGCAAGTAATCCAAAAGAAAAAAGAATAGACTGAGTGAAGAAGTGAAACTATACTCATTACATGTCAGTTTTTAGTTCTGTATCATTAAGGCATCAGAGAACAGTCGATCGAGAAATAACAATATATAACATGATTTTGTTATTTGTCAAAACCTTCACGTTTTCTGAGGCCCAGTTCAGACGCCGTGCCTCTCATGTGCCGTACCAAGTAGTAAGTAGTTATTTGGCAGTGGTACGATGTCCAAATCAGTTTTTTCAGAAGCAAGGCAAAATCTCAGGGTGCCGCAAAGCTTGCTGCTTAACGACCTAGGGGCGAAAATGTGTTTGGTACGGCCGACACATGAGAGATACGGTGTCTGAACTGGACCTAACCTTTTTTCAGCAATTGAGGCAGTCCAAAACATCCTTACAAGCAATCCTCACGAAACAAGGCACGCACGCGCGTGGAGAATCGCTGGACGACCTCGGACTGTCGGCAAGTCAGGGTAGGCAAACTCCTAATAGTGAAAAAAGCCGGCACACACTAGGGGACATGTAGCGGGGACATGTAGCGGGGACATGTAGCGGGGACATGTTGCAGCGACAGTTTTCCTCGTGTGACATCCCCGTTTTTGCGAAAACGTTCTGTTGCGCTGACAGAATTATGACTTATGGGATAGCCAGTGGTCCGTTTTTATTGGTTCTCGCTATTTTGTAGCGGGGATAGTTTGCAAGAGCAGTGCACACGATGCGACAAAATCGGGGCCATTTTGTCCCCGCTTCATGACGCACGAATTCAAACCAGCTGAATTTCATGCAACATGTTGTGGGGACAAAATTCTATCCCCGCAACAGAACGCTTTCGCGAAAACGGGGATGTCACACGAGGAAAACTGTGGCTGCAGCATGTCCCTGCAACATGCCCCCGCAACATGTCCCCGCAACATGTCCTCGCAACATGTCTCCGCAACATGTCCCCGCAACATGTCCCCGCAGCATGTCCCCGCAACATGTCCCCTAGTGTGTGCCGGCCTTAACACGCCAGCAGAAAAGAGTAAACTTTTGAATTTTTTCGCTTGACTATCCTTGAGAAAAAGAAGGACTACCCTGAATCTTCATGCAGCGAGAGGCTGTAATTCAGAGACAGATCAATACGGCCATGAACTTTAAAACTCCGTCTAATTTTTCTAGCTCATCAAGCTATGACGTGACCGCCCAAAAGGGGGTCTGGGTCACGGCATTGGCGACTTTTGTTTGCATGTGTTTGTATGTGATGTTTTTGCTAATAAAACTAACAACTAAAAGTCCATCCATTTTTTTATTCCTGTGGCTATTTCTAAACTACACCGGATAGCTATTGTGCCGGCTCGAAATCGGATCGGCCTTTTGTAACCACATTAGAAGAAAAACGCTAAGTTTGCACAATTTTTGTACCGGAACGGTGCTGCGGTGCTCTGATCTTGAAAGTGAACCGTCATATATCATAGATATTCATGCAACTTCTCAATGCAGTGTGAACAGAGAATCAATCCTAGACGCAAGTCAATAACTGAGAGTGAGATTTGGAACCTACTGAAAAGACTTAGGTTCCATTATGTTCCAGTTCCTAGCTAAACAAATGTAAATGTAAGACACTTCTGTTCACACCAAGAAGGAGAATGTTTCGTGTTGGTATGATAAGCTATCCAGTATAGTGTAGAAGTAGTAAGGGGGGCCCGTATGGCCATTTTCCTGGCTTCTGATTGGTCGAGAGCAAATCAATGACGTCACCGGAACCGGAAGTGCCTGGAACCGGAAGTCACATGGTTTAGAATGGGAAACCGCTGACCAGTGGGAAAAAAGGATCGTGGGCTCATGGGAACCGGAAGTCACGTGATTTGGAATGGGAAACCGCTGACCAGTGGGAAAAAGGGATCGTGGGCTCATGGGAACCGGAAGTCACGTGATTTAGAATGGGAAACCGCTGACCAGGTGGAAAAAGGGATCGTGGGCTCAAGAGGAAGTAAAACCGCTGAGAAAACGCGGGCTCAAAGTCCAAAGTCCAATTTGGGGAACGGGGGTGGTCCTTGACTGAAAAACAACAACAAGAAAATAAAAAAAATAATTTATTGTCAAACTTTTTTCACAACAAGTGAGAGAAAACAAAAATGAGTCCAAAGTCTAAACTGGATATGGTGGCTTGCGACGATGTCTGGAGGCATGATTCCATGAAGAGAGGCACCTGGTAGAGGACGAGGGCACAATGACGAACTATGCAAGCCAGGCAGCGGCACGGAGTCCAAAGTTCAATGTCCTGGGAAGGAACACGCGCCCTGGGAAAGAGTATAAGTTGATCAGAAAAGTAATAATTTGCGAACAAATAATTCTGACCTAAAGCATGACCTTTGTATTTTAAAACGAATGAAGCGTATCCGGTTGCCAAACAGAATTAGAAGAACATAGCTTTCCAATTGACAGTTGTAAAACAGAATTAAATTTATTCACAGTAAACAGATTGAATTTACGACAAAATGTGTCAAATGTGTGCAACACTGTGCAATAATCTGTAAACAAAACCAGAAGAGAATTTCTAGTAGTTTCGAAGCGAACACGCGTCTCCAATTACAAAATACAAAGCGACAAATAAAATAACAGCAATCAAAACAAACGAAAAATGCCGATAAACGATTAAATGAATTTGCCTAGCGAACTTAAAGTGAAAGCACAAATAGATAAACTAGATTTGCTTGAATCACGAAACAGAATTATAACTCTAAGTTTATACTAAAATGATACGCTTAATAAAACTATACAGTAATTAACGAGGTCAAGTACCTAAGTTAACAACAGTAAACAAGATTAATTCTGAAGAATTTATAGGCGGCCGATGGTAACCGGTAGATATGGAGTTCCGCTTTTAGGCTTGGCTAAATCTATATATTTTTTTAGCTGACAGTAAGAAAAAAAAATGATGCTTACTTTGCGTGGAGGTTTGCTTGTTGTTTTCAACAAGCCGCTCGCTTTCTTCTCGGCGAAAATACGAGTTGTCATCTCGTTTGTCTCACCGCGTTACAGTCAGCACATCGTTGGACTGTGGAAAAAAGAAATACAGAGAGTGAGTAAAAATAAATCAAATAGTCTTTCGGGTAGAAAAGGATTTTTTCACAACAACGCGGGGAATGGGAAAACATTGCAAGCTAAACAGAACCGCTTCGGTTTTCAAATTTTTTTTTTTTGAGGCGACAAAAAAAAAAAATAGTTTCATCTCAACTCTCCAGAAAAAGTCAACGGACATGACGTGGTTGTTTTTTTATAGAGAAAGCGAATCATTAATTAAATCCTGGAGCACGTGGGACCTAGCCCGGTTAGCTCCAGAACAGGCTAACTACTTAGATTGGTTTGTTGAAAAGAGATGAGGAATAAAATGACTTACCGCTATCCCGTTTACTTGACATTCTTGCTTGTTTGCTTGCTTGCTTGACTGCTTGCTGGCTTGGGAGTGAAAACGGGGAGTGGAGGCGGTTTTTTATAGAGAAAAAAAGGTCACGTGGGAGGGGTGATGAACCAATCACCAACCAGGGCACAGGGTGCCACAAATCCAGGATTTCGTGGTAGTGGTGGTGGTGATCACGAGCATGAAGTCTGTCAAGACGACTTACTCCAAGAGTTTGAAGAATTTGAAGCGGATCTCCCATTTTATTGTGAGTCAAGGCTACTGTGAGTCAAGACAAATTATTTATAATCCACGTGCAAGGGCCTGCAAGAGATGGTGGACAGTGACGAGGATGATTTGATCTGTCACAAATCCAGGATTTCGTGGTGGTGGTGGTGGTTGTGATCACGAGCATGAAGTCTGTCAAGACGACTTACTCCAAGAGTTTGAAGAATTTGAAGTGGATCTCCCATTTTATTGTGAGTCAAGGCTACTGTGAGTCAAGACAAATTATTTATAATCCACGTGCAAGGGCCTGCAAGAGATGGTGGACAGTGACGAGGATGATTTGATCTGTCACAAATCCAGGATTTCGTGGTGGTGGTGGTGGTTGTGATCACGAGCATGAAGTCTGTCAAGACGACTTACTCCAAGAGTTTGAAGAATTTGAAGCGGATCTCCCATTTTATTGTGAGTCAAGGCTACTGTGAGTCAAGACAAATTATTTATAATCCACGTGCAAGGGCCTGCAAGAGATGGTGGACAGTGACGAGGATGATTTGATCTGTCACAAATCCAGGATTTCGTGGTAGTGGTGGTGGTGATCACGAGCATGAAGTCTGTCAAGACGACTTACTCCAAGAGTTTGAAGAATTTGAAGCGGATCTCCCATTTTATTGTGAGTCAAGGCTACTGTGAGTCAAGACAAATTATTTATAATCCACGTGCAAGGGCCTGCAAGAGATGGTGGACAGTGACGAGGATGATTTGATCTGCCACAAATCCAGGATTTCGTTGTGGTGGTGGTGGTGATCACGAGCATGAAGTCTGTCAAGACGACTTACTCCAAGAGTTTGAAGAATTTGAAGTGGATCTCCCATTTTATTGTGAGTCAAGGCTACTGTGAGTCAAGACAAATTATTTATAATCCACGTGCAAGGGCCTGCAAGAGATGGTGGACAGTGACGAGGATGATTTGATCTGCCACAAATCCAGGATTTCGTGGTGGTGGTGGTGGTTGTGATCACGAGCATGAAGTCTGTCAAGACGACTTACTCCAAGAGTTTGAAGAATTTGAAGTGGATCTCCCATTTTATTGTGAGTCAAGGCTACTGTGCGTCAAGACCAACTATTTATGATGAACGTGCAAAACCAGTGATGTCATTTTTTAAAATTTTTTAATTAAAAAAAGAGTTGATGTTACAAAGGGTGGTTGGTCTTCTTTGCCACGCGGGTGGGGCGCTCCTATGTACAATTGAAAAAAGCTATCTACAATTTGAAAAAATAAAAAGTAAAAAAATTAAAAAAGAAAGCTATGTACAATTCCAAAAGTAAAAACTAAGAAATTACAAATGAAAGTCTTCCAGTTCCATGCGTAATTGATCAATGTTCTCGGGTAGACAGAAGGTGCGGTTGAACAAGGCTTGAATTTCGGCTCGGGTTTTCTCGTCCACATCCCGGGATCCCACAATAGCACTGCTTTGATGTAGGGTGGGCTTTTTAGGTCCCCAAGGGACAAATTGACTGCCAGTGACCAGGGTGGCGGCATTCTCATTGACTTGGTAGTAATGGTCCGAGCGGTACCATGATTGACTGGGTATGTCAAACAGGTAGACGGGTTTGCCTTGATCCATAGCCAATTGCACAGTCCAACCAGTGCCTCCTTTCACGCGTTTATGATCCGGTTCCAAGATGCCAAAGGCATAGATGGTATGGGCTTTTTTGGCCAATTGATAATTGCGTTGCAGCAATTGCAGGGTGTAAAAATGACTGGGCATTTTTTTTGCCTAGTTTCTCCGCTGCCTGGTGAAGATGGGGGTTGGCCAGCATCAGGACTTCCACCGTAGAAGGGGTGATGAAAGTGGCTCGAGGATGGTTCGGGGGGACCAGGACTTCTAGTTGCATCCCAAAGTGTTTGGCCTGTTCTTCCACGAGGGCATCCGTACCTTTGGCTCCCCCGGTGTAGACCACATGGCCATGACCCACTTGCAGTTCCAAGGCACCGAGATCTTGTTCTCCGATCATGTCAATGTCTGGGGGCATGGCTTTTGAGAATGAAGATCTAGTGACCAAGGGAGCTCCTTAAATAGGGACAGTTGACCAATGGGAAGACAAGAGGTCCTTATTTGGATTGAACAAGCTGACCAATGGGAAGATAACAAGTCCTTATATGGGTAGGATAAGCTGACCAATGACAGTCAAGGGTCTAAGGTATAAAAAGGCATGGTCGGTAGGGGTGACATCAACCTTTGAGTACGATGTCTGTCGATCGGAAGAGAAAATCAACCCATCCCCCAGAGGGGAAGAAGAAGAAGAAGAGCATTCAACATATGACGCCCGTGGACTGTGATCCTGTGGTGTGCGACGTAGTGGAAGACACCCGAGCTGCTGTGGAAGATATGATGAAAGAATTGAATGACATGGTGGAGCAATCACCCCCAGCACCTCAATTCACCTTGACGACCGTGTATGATCCTCCCAGTTCAGTGGACACTATGGTATGTCCTTACCATGAGGTGCGTTTGGAGGCCCGAGAATCTCAAAAGGGATGGAAGTATGTGAAATGTCCCATGCAACCGTGTTTGCTGTTTTGTGGTCAAGATCAAGTTCTGGAGTATATGAAAGCCGTGTATAGTCAACCTCATGTAGAAGTGTTGGACATGTGGGGTGGTTTGCAATGCTTTTGCCGTGAACCCGCCACGCTTCAACAGAGTCATTCGACCCAGAACCCCGATCGGTTGTTTCTGACTTGTTCTAAGAAAACGTGTGGCTTCTTCCGATGGGCTGATCAACCCTTGGGTCCCAAGTACTGGAGTTGGTTTCATGACAACCCTCCCAAAAAAGCCGACCAACAAGCTGAACCACCCACCCGTGATGCTCAAGGATATCCCAAGAGGGGCTATGACATCCCTGGTCCTCCAGTCAGAAGGAAAGAGGACGTCGAACGAGAACGACCCCTGACAGACTATGAGAAACAATTGTTACGAGAGATTCAAGAGCTCAAGAACCGTCAAGAAATGATGGTAGCCCCAGCTCCACCACCCCCCAAGTACAGTGACAGTGTGGAGAACTGGCAGAAAGGTCTAGAGACCGTCAGTTATGGCCGTCTAGGTCTCTTTTAAAATGAGAGAACGAATAAAATTTTTTATCAATGTCACCATGGAGTCTGTGTGTGATGCGTGGGAGTCTATCTTGTCCCTGGGGCAATGGCAATGTCATCAAACCCTTTGTCAAGTCTTATATGATCATCAACCCGGCACCCAAATCCCCATACCCCGTTGTCCCGAGGACACGCATCCTCTCCACCTCTTTGAAGAAACCCATGTGGACCACAACCTGTATCGATGGGTGGTGTTTGTCTTATGGTTAAAAGCTCACCCAGAGGCATGGCGATGGTATCGAATCATTCAAAAGCAGCATCCCCACACGGTCCCCACCATATCGACCTTATGGGATGAATGCCAGAACGTATGGCCCCTCGAAAGAAAAAGGTCTCCCCATCATGGTTGAGTCAGTACCACGATCCTCGAGCCCCCGGCAGTTTAGGTGGGGTGCAACGATTTGCTAAAGCCCATCGTATCCCTTTGAAAAAAGCTCAACGGGTCTTGGAACGGGATTTGGCCTATACGTTACATAAACCACGACGTCGTCGTTTTCCCACCGTCCCCGTCATTGTAGGAGGATTAGATGATCAATGGGTCGCGGATTTAGTGGAAGTGCAACCCTTGGCCAAGTATAATCGGGGTATACGCTACTTGTTGACGGTCTTGGATGTGTTGTCCAAGTACGCGTGGGTCCAACCGTTGAAAGACAAAACCGGGGTGGCCTTGGTTCATGCCTTTGACAAGATTTTGAAAGGACGTCACCCGAATCGATTGCAAACGGATCGAGGGAAAGAATTTTATAATCGGACGTTTCAACGATGGCTGGAGGAGCAAGGCATTCAACATTTTTCGACCGAAGGGGATGCGAAAGCCAGTGTGGTGGAACGATTTAACCGCACCTTGAAAGAACGGTTGTACCGTTATTTCACCGCGGCCAACACCTTACAGTTTGACGATGTCTTACCCGAGTTGGTGCAAGGCTATAATGCCACCCGTCATCGAAGTATTGGTATGGCCCCTCAAGACGTGACATGGGACAACGAAGAAGCCGTGTGGAAACGATTGTATGCCCAACGGTTGAAAGACCAGAAAAAACCTAAATTCAAAGTCGGAGATCGTGTCCGTCTCAATAAGATTCATCGTACCTTTGAAAAAGGGTATTTACCCGGTTGGACCGAAGAAGTGTTTGTGGTGCATCGTGTGATCCCTGGCCCTGTCCCCACGTATAAGATTCGCGAATGGGATGATACCCCCGTCCAAGGCACGTTTTATGAAGAGGATTTACAAAAAGTCCATGTGTCCGAGGTGTTTCAGATTGAGAAGGTACTTAAGCGACAAAAAGATCGTTGGTTGGTCAAGTGGAAAGGGTGGCCCGACAAGTACAATAGTTGGATTCGTAGTCAAGACGTCACGTCTCTCCAACCACCCCAGAGGAAAAGCCCACCCAAACGACAACTGAAGACTAAAGAGACAAGCCCACCCAAAAGACGACGCGACTAAAACAATGACGTTGGTGCCCAATTCTTCGTTTTACGTGACGTTGATGAGTCATGCGAGTACCAAAGAGTTTCCTGGGAACAAGAGTCATCATTTCAGAAACCGATTGCCTAAACCCATCCGATTTGTGGGACGAGGATGGATGGTGGGTATGGTGAGTTTATCCTTACCCACCATTCCCGTGATAGCGGAAGAAGGAGGCGTGGGTGATTCCCATCCTCTGTTGTATGTACGATGGCACGAACGGGTGTATGCCCAAGACGATCAAGGCAACGATCGATGGTGGCATCAACGTCGCGAACTCACTGTCTACGGTCGAGATATGAGAAAGGAATTGGCCTCGTCGACGGGATCGCACTTTTTTCATCAACTGGTGTACCGTTACGTGCAAGCCCGTGCCAAACAAACCGAACCCAAAAACAAATGGGCCGAGGACAATGGCGTCAAATTGTACCCGACGTTTGAATGGACCTCCGAAGGGGATTTGGTGTTGAATACCGTCAATGTGGATTACAAACGACAAGTGGCACGCGTGTTATGGGGCAGAACCTTGGCGCTGAGAATGGGATGGATTGAACAAGTGTCCCCCGGGCAGTATCGATTGGGGCCCAATCTCTTGCAAGAATTTCATACGGACTCCATTCCCACCCCGTCCGATGTCCTGGATGGCAGCAACAAGCCCGCCTTTTGGAAAGTGGATGGGGATTATCTGAACTTGAGTATGACGTGTAATTGGCGGTTTGTGAATGTGAACCAGACCTTTCGTCCCTCGTTGGAATTTCCCTCCACGCGTCCTTTGCACGTGTATTGTGATGTAGGGACCAGCAGTATGGTAGGGGGTCGCATCACCGATCTCTTACGAGAAATCAAGTACCAGCCTCAAAACACCACGCACTTTGAACCTCGACATATTCAATATATCCCAGTACGCAACGAAGTGGTGGAAATCGTCGAAACCCAGATGGCCGAAACCAATGGGGATCTGGTGAAATTTGGTGAAGGGCGTACCCTCCTGACCCTCCACTTTAAAAGGGAAGTGACGGTGTGAAGAAGAAGACAACATGTCGTTTTACGTGACGTTACCCAGTCATGCCAACCGACGTGAATTTCCCAACAACCAACCTAATTCCTTCAAGATTCGTTTACCTCAACCGTTACAGCTCACGGGAGGTGGATGGCAAGTGGGGTTGAGTGCCATTTCCTTACCGGACACGGGGGTCAACATTTTTAATCTGCTGCCATCGGATCAGTTCGTGTTTGGTACCTCTTGTTATCGAATGACGTCCTCCGCGGGACGTAAGGTCTTTAGCTTCAATATGAAAATGGACGATTTGAAACATGATGATTCCATTGTGGATGGCGTGACCTTCATGAAAGCCTTTTTCCATTGGGTGAGGCAACGTATGAACTATGCTTACATGGGCTACTATGGCGCACCGTATGCGGAGCGGGGAAAGAAGACGTGTACCACCTTTGAGTGGGACGGCGAGGATTTGATCATGAACAATCGCAATATCATGCGGTACAAGTACGTGCTTCCATACAAAGACAACACGACGATGTTCGTCCCTCACTTTGCCATTCATCATCTCATGGCCGAAAAAATGGGATGGTTTAAAAAAAACGATGGAGGAAACTATGAGTTGGGACCCAACTTGAACATGGAATTCCGTGATGACAAGGTACCCAACAATAGTGACATTGAATTAAGAAATAGCAAGGACGACCCGGAGTATTATCAAGTGAGCGTGGATGGTGCTGGGACCACGTGGATTTGGTTGAGTTTCAGCGTGAATTGGCGTTTCACCAATTTGAATGTAGCGTTTCGTACGGTGGTGGGTGACCCTACACGAACGTTGCACGTGTACTCCGACGTGGCAGGCAGCAGTGTGGAAGGCAATCGCGTGACTGATTTGTTGCGTGAAATCCAGTACAAGCGACAAGGCAGAGGCACCCTGTACTTTGAACCGTTGCACATTCAATACCTACCTCTTCGTAACGAAGTGGTGGAAATCATTCACGTTCAAGTGGCTGAAACGATTGGTGCCGGAGGAGACTTGGTCAAGTTTGGTGAAGGCCATACCATTGTCACGTTACACTTCAAAAAGACATAAAAAAGAGAGACGAGAAGGGAACCCAAATCAATCATGCCTCCGAAAAGACGACGACGACGACGACGACGCCGACTACAGCGTCCACAAGCGGGGGAAGGGGTCAACGCGGTGATTGCCGGGATTCCTAAGGCCGCTTGGTCCATCACCAAAGGGGTAGAAAAGTTAGCCAAAAAGAATTACCTAAGATCAACGAAGAAACGTATGGAAGAAATGCGAAGTGGGAAACGCAAACGGTGGGCGGGGGAATCGTTTACGTGCAACGTCATGTGAGTATAAAAAGAAAACAAGAGTTGTGAAAACAAACAAAGATGCCCAAGACAAGAGTGCGTCGAAGGAGAAGAAGAAGAAGGCAACGAGGGGGTCTCTTGCCCCTGGCGGCCCTCATTCCAGCCTTGATCGCTGGAGGAAAAGCTGTGGCGTTGGGTGCCGCAAGTGGTGCCGCGAGTTACGGGGCTAAAAAAGGGTTGGAAGCCGCTTTTCGGAAAAAACGACGATGACGGTATAAAAAGGGGAGTCCCATAAAGCCTAAACAAAACGTTTATCCCTGGTGAAGAAGGCACCATGCGTGGGGGAAGTTTGACACGATTTCGAACCGACGAGTGGTATGATCAACAAGGCAAAGGAGTGATGACGGATCTGATGCGTGGTGGGTTCCAAGGCCTTAAAAGCACGCGAAATCCTTTAAAACTACCTAGTAATATCAAGAGAGGCTTGGAAACGGGTTTGACACGCGGTATCAAACGCAAAGCCGAAGACGTCCTTAAAAAAGAAATCACCAAACAAGCCAAGAAAGCGTTGAGTCATAAGAACGTGAAAGACGCCGTGCGTGTAGCCACTGCCTTATTTCCCAAACAAACCAAACGTGCACGTGATATTTTGGGAGTCTAATGGAACCCGTGCATTCACGACCTCGACGGATTCGTAGTAATCGAGGGTTGTCTCAATGGGGTGGACTGTATCCGTTTTGGAAACTCATGCCACGACGACGACAACGTGGTGGCTGGTTGAGTCCCGAGGTGATGAGAGTCCCCGGGTTTGATTTGAGACAACGTTTAGCACGACGACGCTATAAAAACCCCTCACGACGACGACGGGGTACCACTCGACGACGTTAAACATGCCTGACGTGAGTACGCAAACCGCCCCGGCTCACGAGCGTTCCGAAGGGACCGTCAACCCTGCCTTACGGATTTTCAAGGTGCCACCGACCGACATTAGCATCAATGCCTATCGCATGGTCACCATCCAACCCACCACCACGGGTATCAATCCCATGGAATTCATCATTCCAGGGTTGGACGATTTTGTGGATTTGGGACGCAGTTACTTTACCATGGAATTGAGTTTGAAAAAGGCGAATGGTGCGAACTTGGTGGCCGCGGAGAAATTGTGGCCCGTCAATAATTTGGCCCATTCCATCATCAAACAAATTGACTTGCAGCTGAATGGCACGTTGATCAGTCCACAATCCGACACGTATCATTACAAAGCTTACCTGGAAACCTTGCTGAATTATGACCGAGAAGATGGCAAGACCGTGTTAGGACCCCAAGGATGGTACAATCAAGTGGATTTCCCACCCGAATGGACTGCCACCAACACAGACAAAGCAGGAAACCATCAACATTGGCAAGATCTGCCTCCTAATCATCAAGCGGCCTTCAATACCTCTGCGGCCGAAGTGGAGAAGTATGCTGCAGGTGTCACCCACAGTCTAGTGTTTACCCCCCACTTGGAAGTCTTTCACACTGGCAAACTGTTGGTGCCTGGTATTGAAATCAAGATGAAATTTCATTTCAATGGCCCCAACTTGTTTTTGAATGGAGTGGCTCTAGCTGGCCGATTGATGGAAGGGGATGTGAAACTACGGTTTCATCTCTGTCAACTGCGTTTGAATGACGCCATCTACCAGAGCATATCTGAAAAAAGACACAATGAAGGCCAAGTGGCGGCTTACCCGACCGTCCGCAGTGAAATCCGGACCTTCAGCATGCAAAACAACCTGGTCCGCTTTGATATCCCGAACCTGTTTCAAAACAGAATACCTGACCGATTGATTGTGGGGTTACTGGACAGCCGTGCCTTCAATGGAGATGTGACCCGAGATCCGTTCTGTTTCCAGAAATTTGGTCTGACGTCCATTAAACAGATTGTCAGAGGAGAAGAGTACCCTTATGAAACCCTCCAGTTAGTGCACAACAATGGCACCCGAGATAATCTAGGCTACTTCCGTTTTCTGCAAGCCAGTGGTGCCTGGTGTAAAAAGAAAGGCAATATGGTAGAACTGCTGGATTGGGGCCAAGCTAAAAATTGTACCTTGTTCATGTTTGACAATGTGGCCAATGGATGTGCTGACAGTCAAAACCTCAACCCCAAGCAAACAGGTGATTTACAACTGGTCTTGGAATTTGGAGCTGCCCCCGGTGTCAATATAACCGTACTCGTGTATGGAGAATTTGAGAATTTGCTGGAGATTGACAGGAACGGAGCCGTGTTGTATAACATTTACCAACACTAAAGATGGAACATGTGGCCTTGAATAATGTGCAGTTGGATTATTTAGCCCGAGACGACCCCCAATTGAACCCGGTCTTTTACGGGACGGTGGCCTGTGATCGTTTACCCAAGAGTCCTGTCAAGACTACCCCTCAAGGGTACATTGTGAATACCGACCCACACGATCAACCGGGACAACATTGGTTAGCGGTGTGGACGGATGGAAAGGTGTGTGAAGTCCTGGACAGTTATGCTTTGCCATTGGATACGTACGTGCAAGCGACCCCGTTACGAGATTGGATTGTCCAACATTGGAAGTATGTAGTGACCAATGGCAAGTCCCTCCAAGCCATTACAAGCAAGAGTTGTGGTGATTACGCCTTGTTGTACTTGAAAGCCAAAGCCCGTGGACGGACCTTGCAAGCGTTTTTAAATGAGTTTTCGGATCATGATTATGTTAGTAATGACCATCAAGCCGGTCAACGCCTTCAACAATTGATTGTAGGCCAAGAAGCCAGATGGTATCAACTCTGTTGTCATCCGTATCATCAATGTAATCATTAAATAAAATTTGTTGGAAAAAACTGGTGTCGGAGTCGTAGCTCAGTGGGTAGAGCCTTTGGATCCCCTCGAATACATGAGGAGGGTCGTGCGTGGGTTCGAGTCCCACCGATTCCAATAAAAAGGTGCCTTTTTTTTTCTAAGGGTAGTTCGTCATCATCATGCAAACGGGGAAACCGTTTCGTTTTCATACGCCTTCCTCTATCTTGGTGGTGGGTCCTTCGGGATGTGGTAAAACCGCGTTTACGGAAAAACTCTTGGTAGACAACCCGGAGTTGTTTGACACCCCACCGACCCAATTGCATTATTGTTATGGGGCCTGGCAAGATCGATTTCAAGGCATGCAAGATCAAGGGGTGGTGTTTCACGAAGGGATTCCCGATCATGAGGCCTTAGTGCAATGGTTTCCTCAAGGACAGGGGGTCCTGGTCTTGGATGATTTAATGGACGAAGGGAGTCACGATAAACGCGTGTTGGATTTATTCACCAAACATTCGCATCATCAAGGGGTGACGGTGCTCTACTTGTGCCAAGACATGTTTCCCGTGGGTCGCTATGCGAAAAGTATATCCCGCAATGCCCATTACATTGTGGCGTTCAAGAACCCCCGAGATCAATTAGGGGTACGCAATGTCATGCTTCAATCGTTTCCGACCACGTGGAAAGACACGTTGGAGACGTTTCA
This sequence comes from Siderastrea siderea, assembly GCA_964030785.1. Taxonomy (NCBI): domain Eukaryota; kingdom Metazoa; phylum Cnidaria; class Anthozoa; order Scleractinia; family Rhizangiidae; genus Siderastrea; species Siderastrea siderea. The sequence continues at coordinate 54,480,045 of OZ034969.1, read as the reverse complement.
TCAAGCCACGACACGACCGTATGGGTATTTGGTCTTGGATTTACATCCGGCCTCCTCCGATCAACAACGTGTGTTGAGTCACCTGTTAAAAGACGAAGGATGGACTCGCACCTATCAAAAACGTCTATAAAGGGAGCCCTTTGGAACAGGTAAAAAGAGAAAAGCAAACCATGGCCGATGATGATGACCGTCAACCTCCGCAATCGTACGATACCGTGTCCCCGGCGGGGGTGGGGGCGGCCAGCGGCAATCAAATGTCCCCAAGCGCCTGGCAAGATTTGTATTTCACGGGAGACCAAGGCCTTCTCGACGTGGCCATGGAGGAAATGGAAGCCGAGCCCCTCTTTCAGTTTATGGAAGCTCTCCCCATTACCGGTAGAGATGGTGTGCCCCCTGCCCAGGCCTCTTCCCCAGCAGGGGTAGGAAGTCCAGGAAATCAATCATTCCAAAGCCCCCAGACCAGCCCGTTGTCTTCTGGTGCTCGAACCCCTGCGAGTCCTCCTAGCGTACCCTTGGCAGCGGGTGCTCGAACAGCAGCGGGTGCTGGGGGTAATGGGCGTGGTGGTGGACGTAGTGGACGTGGTGGTGGTGGTGCTGGACGTGGACGTGGTGGTGGTGGTGGTGGTGGTGGTGGACGTGGTGGTGGTGGTGGTGGTGGACGTGGTGCTGGTGGTGCTGGTGGTGGTGGTGGTGGTGGAGGTGCTGGTGGTGCTGGTGGTGGTGGTGGTGGTGGTGGTGGTGGTGGTGGTGGTGGTGGTGGGGGTCGTCGTGGACGACGACCTTTTCGAATACGAGGACGACGACGAAATACCCCCACTTCCCCTTTGACACCTGCCTCCAATCCAGCTACCCCTCGAGGATCTTGGACGTATGGGAGTTCTGGTAGACAGCCTCGTACCTTGCGTCAAGCGGATTTACAACGACGTTTACGTATGCTGTTACAAGATCAAGAACAGTTGGCCCAAGGACGTGAAATTGCTAATGTCACCATGACCAATAGCATTGTGACCAGTTATAAACAGGGAGGAGCACCGAGCGTACAAACCTCGTCGTCCCGTGTTTCGCCGTAAAGATGAAAACCGTCGTGTCGTTATTGAATGGATCGAAACAACATGGTCTTCCCTTCCCCCCGGAATTATTACAACGGATGGATTCCTTGTATGCCTTTTATCATCAACAATGGTGGTGTTATCGAAAAATGTTGAATCATTACAGGTGTATCAATGCTTTGTTTAATGGGTTGGCCTTACTCCTGATGGCTGCCGGTATGATTGCGGGCCCGCTATTGGAAAACAGTACGTTGGTAGCGTGTTTGGCGGCCGTGGGCACCGTGGTCAAAGGATGGAATGATTTTAAACAATACCGATTTAAAGTGACCATGAGTCGATTTGCGTTTACCACCTATGCCAAAGCCTTGACCGAATTGAAAACCCATGTGCGGGGTATTCCCTTGGAGGATCTGGAACGATTTTTAATCAAGATGCAAACCTTGGATGATACCATTGTGGATTTCACCCCTCCATTACCCAAACGATGTCTCCAAGATTACCATGGTCATTTTGTGTACCAACCCTTGGAAGCCCTATGCTATGTAGACGGATGTCCTCGTCCCTTGAGACCTAAAGAGTATTGGATCAATAAAAAGCCGCTCCCTCCCAGTCCCACACTCTTAGAACCATGGCCCCCCGAAGAAGACGGACAAAAAGAAAAAGAAGAACCCAGCAAGGAGAAGGCATACCTTGGTTCGTCGACGTGAAAAAGGGGTATGAAGTCACAAGTGATTTGGTCAAGGCCTTGAAAAAACCCCAAATGAGTGCTGCCGAAGGGAGAAAGATGATATCGGGGTACAAACAACAACATCAAGCGTATAAAAGACGAGGGGGTACCAAAGGGTACAACAGTTGGTTGATCGACAAAGGCTATGCCAAAAAACCTAACAAGTGTTGTATCCAATGAAACGTCTTCGACGTCAATTCCCGTTTTTACGGTCCATGTTACAAGAAGCCAATGGTTCCAAACGTCAAGAATTGTTACAACATGCCAATGCCGATCAAATCAATGCTGTGAGTGAACTGGTGTTGAACTTTTTAAAAAACAAGATTCCCGTCACCCCACCCATGCTGGCTAAACTTCAACCCTATAAAAAGGTACTACGTGATTTGGGACGTCGTCGACATTCCGTCAAAAAACGTCGTCAGTGGTTAGTCCGACAAAAAGGAAGCGGATTGTTTCAAGGACTTCACGAGGTGTTATGTCAATGTGTTCGTTAACCCTCCCTACGTGGATGACTCTATTACAAGAGGCCAATCGGGCCACCGACAAGTGGAAAGACGAGTGTCATTATTGGAAGCATAAATATCACCTGTTGTATCGAGAGTACCAACACATCTTGAGGGCCCGTCTTTGTAAGAGTTGCCGTGACCAGGAAGACGGGGAACTTTGCTCCGAGTGTAGTCAACGAACATGGACGAGGTGTACATGATTCCCCAAAAGGACTTGGAACAACTCATTCAATATTACAAAGGAGAACTCACCGAAAATGCCTTGTTGAACAAAGCCGCCACGCTCGCCGCCCAAAAACATGTGTTATTAGCCAACCCTCAATTACCCCCAGCCTTGGTCAATGCTCAAACCAAACCGTTGAGTCAAGAATTAATCAAGTTAACCAAACGCATTCGTCAATTTCCTGGTGGGGTGGGGGTTGGTGCCGTGGGTGCCCCGGGTGGTCCACCAGGCGAAGAAGAAGAAGAAGCCGGGGATTTGGTGACGGGACCCGTCGAACAATGGTTGAAGCGCATGATAAAAGGCAGCCCGTCGACCCCCAAACCACCCATTACGCCTGCAACCAAGAAAGGCAAAGGAGCAGCCACTACCAGTAAGATTCCCATTGTTAAGAAAGGGAGCCCATCCACCAGTCGAGGGGATAGCCGGTCACGTTTAGAAGTCATTCGAGAACAACGCAAGGCCTTGGAAAAAAAGTTAGCCGAGAGTCGCAAAGGCAAAGGACCCGCTCGTGAAGTGGAACGATTGAAACCTTTACCCGGTTGGGAAGATTGGGCCCAAGGTAAAAAGTTACGACGTCGATTGGATTACGACGACAGTGACTAAAACATGCCCACCAAGAGGAGGAGAAGGGGACGCCGCCAACGAGGAGGGGCCTTGGATGTCCAAAAATGGATTGCGAAAACGGGGAAGGAATTTCATTGGCCCGGTTATCAGTACATGGGCCCTGGCACCCATTTGGCTAAACGTCTGAAACGTGGGGATCCCGGGATCAATCGTTTGGACCAAATTGCTAAGCAACACGACATTGATTACAGCCGTGCTAAGAATTTGCAAGATAAATGGAAAGCCGATACCAAGATGATCCAAGCCATTGATCGATTACCCGGCAAGAAAAACAAGACGGAACGGGTGGTCAAGAAAATCATGCAAGCCAAGAAACGTTTAAAATTGTAAATTTAATGTCAAACCATACCATGTTGAGTAATAAAAAATGAAAATGTCTCATTTGATTCACGAGTTGTCAAGTTCAATGTTCTGCCAAAATACTGAGACGAGGGTTAAGACACCAAATCGTACATCAAATCCACGCCCTCGTCGGGTGACATCTCATGAACAATGCCATCAGGGGGCACCAATGCCTCCAAATCAAAGTCCTCGACATCGTCCATGACCTGCTCCCAATCGTCGGGTGACATGTCTTTCAATAAGTCCTGCAAAAACGAAAGGTCATCCCAGTCAGGGGGGTTCCACGACTTGCATGGTCCCCGCTCTCTTCGCTTTAACTTCTCACCAAACTCCACGACACTTGGGTCGAGCACCAACTCCACCTTGACTTTCTTCAAGATGTCCTCCACCTCGAGATCCCCTTCGAATTCTTCAAACTCTATGAGTAATTGGTCTTGACAAGAGGCCATCTTGGGATGACTCACCTCGAGGTGCGATCTGTTTTATAGTCTCTCATTCGTTCCCGTGATGCACCATGGACCCTAACTAGAGAGGGGGGAGGGGGGTCCCCCCACCTCGTCCCACCCCTCCCTAGGGCACCCCCTCGTTTAGTGATTGGCTCCTTCCCCTCCCACGTGACCTTTTGGTTCTCTATAAAAACAGAGCCCCGATCTCCAGTCAGTTCATCTGATCATGTCCTCTCAAGAAGACGATGTGGCGGGGCCAAGTGGCCTCGCCCACCATGAGGTTTTAGCCATGCTCGGTTTAACTGATTCGGACGACGACACCAATTCCTGTGTGGGGCCTTTGATTTGCACCGAAAACATGGCGGACAGTGACGACGACATTTGTGAAGAGGCCTTGAACCAATGGGAACAAAGTGGGGGTGGATTGGATCCCTCTGAACACGTTACCTTCGACTTTGAACTCGAACCTTTTGTGAATCGGAAGAGTGATCGCATGGGGGTACAAGAACGTCATTTCAAGACCCAGTTACGACAAAGGGGGAACTTGCTTCCAGGTCAAAATATAACCCAAGCTCTGCAAGATGGATTACGTCGAGCCGTCGATCAAGTGTTAACCACCACCCCCGACCTCCACGATCAAGATCGACTCTACTTTACCATAGCATCCGATCGCTTGCACAATAATTTTCAGGGGTGGGGATTACGTGCCGGTGAATGGCGTCGAGACACAGAACGGGTGGAAGCGCTGTTCCAACGTTTAGCCCAAGCCCTCAACAGCAACGAACAATTTGAAATGGATGACTCCTTTCAAGTCTCCATCACTCAAGTTCATCATGCGCCTCAAGGCACCGGCAAACCCCGTCGTGGGAAACCCGGCCATCCTACCATGACCATGTTAACGGCCAACAAACGAACGGTCATCCGCATCCAAAATAATGATGAGCTCTGTTGTGCCAGAGCCCTCGTGGTCGCCAAAGCTCGCGTGGACCAGCACCCGAAATGGTCATCCATTCGCCAAGGAAAGTCCCTGCAGAGAACCCTCGCTCTGGACCTCCAGAATGAAGCCCAGGTACCCTTGGGTCCTTGCAGCTATGATGCCTTGACCCAATTCAGTCAAGCTCCGTCCCTCACCGGTTACCAGATCATCCTGGTCGATGCACAGCGATCGTTTCACATCACGACGTTTGGCCCCCTTTCTGACAAACAACTGATCCTGTTGCACAACCAAGACCATTATGATGTCATCACCAAATTGCCGGGATTTTTCGGGTCCAGTTATGTGTGTGCGGATTGTTGGAAACCCTACAACACCGAGGGACGTCATCGATGCACCAAGACCAAGGTGTGTGGAGCCTGTCGACAGAAAGATTGTCCAGACTTTCAATATGCTTACCCCCGACACCTGAAAGCCACTCAACGTTGCGAGTCGTGTCATCGGGACTTTTTTGGACCCGCGTGTTTCGAAGCCCATTCCAGCAAGACCCATGCGGGCAAACCCGTCACGGGCCTCCAGACCTCCGTGTGCTCTCAACGACACCGATGCGATGAATGCTATCAACAAAATGTGGGCTTGTCCCGCATTCAACGTCACCTTTGTAAGCACGTGGATTGCCCGTCTTGTCATCAGTACGTCGACGCCGACAAACACCGTTGTTTTATACAAAGAGCCCCCAAACCTCAAGACCAAAAGAAGAGAAAGAGGACCCGTCAAAAAGGTCCTGGCGCCAAACGAGGTGCCGCCGCCGCGGAACCCCATGCCTCCTCCGAGGACGAGGACGAGGAAGACCTGCCACCCTTACACGTCTTCTTTGATATCGAAGCCATGCAACCCCACGGAAAACACATTGCCAATCTCGTCGTGGCCGAAACCGAAGACAACGATGAACCCAAGCCTTTCCCAGGTCCCACCTGTATCCGTGACTTTCTGGAATGGCTGGATACCTTGACCCTCCACGATACCCGTCAAGTCAACGTCATCGCTCATAATTTTCAAGGGTACGATGGGTACTTTATCATCCAAGAATACTATAGTGAAAACCGCATCGTACAACAACTCCGCAACGGATGTAAACTCTTACAAATCCAACATGACCGCATCCGGTTCATCGATTCCATGAGTTTCTTCCAGATGCCCCTCTCCGCGTTTCCCAAAACCTTTGGTTTGACAGAACTCTGCAAAGGCTATTTCCCCCACAAGTTCAACATACCTAAGCATCAAAACTACGTGGACATCCTCCCCTCACGCGATTACTACATGCCTGAGAGCATGACACTCGAAGGAAGACAAGCCTTTGAAACCTGGCATCAACAACAACGCGACCAGGGTGTGGTGTTTCATTTTCAACAAGAGTTATTGGCCTATTGCAGTTCCGATGTACGACTCCTCAAACAAGGATGTCTGACTTTCAAACGCATGTTTGAAGACTTAACAGGCTTCAATCCCTTCGATCACGTCACCATTGCCTCCGCTCGTAATCGAGATTTACGTATGAACCGGATGATCCCCAACAGTATTGCCAGCGAACCCGCCGGTCATAAAGGATGGAGAAATAACATCAACCAGTCCCTCCCAGCCCTTGAATGGTTAACCTGGTGCGATCACCAACTACGTCAACGCGCCCTCCAAGATCTCAACCCCAACGATCTACTGGCCAGTGCCAATCCAAAGCCTCAGTACATCCAACATGTCCGAAATCAAGGCGAGTATAAGATCCCCGGGACCAACATCCATGTGGATGGTTATTGCCCCGACACCCACACCGTCTACGAATTTCAAGGCTGTTTCACCCACGGATGCCCTACCTGTTATCCCCATCGCTACGAAAAACATCCCCGCAACTATGATCGAACCATGCAGGACCTCTATGACGTCACCCAAAACAAAGTCCAAAAGCTTACCGACCAAGGGTACAACGTCATTCAAATGTGGGGATGTCAATGGGACCACCTCCGAGACACCCACCCAGAGATCGACTCCTTCGTCCGGGAACTCAACTTTATCCAACCTCTTGAACCTCGGGATGCTTTCTGTTGAGGTCGTACCAATGCCATTAAACTGTACCATCATATTACCCCTGGCCAAAAAATTCACTACATCGATGTCACCTCCTTGTACCCGTGGGTGAACAAGAAGTCTGTGTACCCCAAAGGGCATCCCACCATCTATTCTCAACCAGGTCACACGAACATACACCAGTACTTTGGTCTCATACAGTGCAAAATCCTGCCTCCCCGTGAATTGTACCATCCCGTGCTGCCTTACCGTCATGACAACAAACTGCTCTTTCCACTCTGTGCCCGTTGTGTGGAAGAAGAAATGGACAAACCTCTTTTGGACAGATCTTATCATTGCCCTCACACCGACGAACAACGAGCCCTCACTAGTACCTGGTGCACCCCAGAGTTGTATAAAGCCGTGGAGCTCGGGTACCAAGTCCAATACATCTACGAAGCCTGGCATTTTGAAGAGACCTGTGAGGGCCTCTTCGCCGATTATGTTAACACCTGGTTAAAAATCAAACAAGAAGCTAGTGGGTGGCCTAAGGATGTCACGACAGAAGAAGAAAAGCAACGTTACATCGAAGAGTACTTCCTGCATGAAGGCATCCAGTTAGAATACGACAAGATCAAGAAGAACCCGGGCCTGCGTACCCTAGCTAAGCTCATGCTCAATTCCATGTGGGGTAAGTTTGGACAACGCCTCAACAAAACCCAAATTCAAGCCTTCGATGACCCCCATGCCTTCCACCAGTTTTTGGATAGCGATGCCTTAGACGTACGTCACGTCGCAGTTATCAATGAACAAACTGTGGAGATCCACTACCAGAACCAAAAAGAGGACATCCGCGGCTCACCCAACCTCAACATTTTTGTGGCCTGCTTCACTACCTGCCACGCCCGCCTTAAATTGTATAACACCCTCCAAGCCTTAGGGGAAAGAGTCCTCTACTTTGACACCGACTCCGTCATCTACCTGGAGGAAACACCCACTCAATTCCAACCTGTCTTGGGTTCCTATCTTGGGGACTTCGACTCCGAATTAGCTAAGGATGAATACATTCAAGAATTTGTCAGTGGAGGACCCAAGAACTATGGGTATACTACGAATAAAGGAAAAGTGGAATGCAAGGTCAGAGGCTTCCGACTCAACAGCGAAGGACACACCCAGCTCAATTATGATGTCATGCTTCAAAATGTCAAGGACGAAATCCAGAAACCCCTTCCCAAACCAAGGGAAATCCAGGTGATTAACTCCCATCAAATTGTTCGCAACCCAACAAACTACACCTTGCTCACTGAACCCCAACATAAATGGTACAAGTTAGTCTATGACAAACGAGTCATTGATCACAACACCTTCAAGACCTACCCCTATGGCTACCAGTGAAAACCCCAACAAGATCGTCGATTGTGATCACTGTGATCGAGAACATTTGGCGCCACCACCCCCATTCTACAGTTCCTTTGCCGTACCTTTGAACAGAAAATCCTCGACGTCAACAATGGATCCGTGACAACAACCAATGGCGAAGAATAACTCGATGTCAAAAACAATGGTGGGGACCCTCTATTGAACATTAAGGAACACTCAAAGGAGTTATTGTAAAACAAATCAATAAAACATGATTTATTCATTTTGTGTACTTTTCAAGGACCACCCCCGTTCCAACAATTGGACTTTGGACTTTGAGCCCGCGTTTTCTCAGCGGGTTTACTTCCCCTTGAGCCCACGATCCCTTTTTCCCACTGGTCAGCGGTTTCCCTTTCCAAATCACGTGACTTCCGGTTCCCATGAGCCCACGATCCCTTTTTTCCCACTGGTCAGCGGTTTCCCTTTCCAAATCACGTGACTTCCGGTTCCCATGAGCCCACGATCCCTTTTTTCCCACTGGTCAGCGGTTTCCCATTCTAAACCATGTGACTTCCGGTTCCAGACACTTCCGGTTCCGGTGACGTCATTGATTTGCTCTCGACCAATCAGAAGCCAGGAAAATGGCCATACGGGCCCCCCTTACTACTTGTAGACATAGCCTAAACCCTAATTAAAAGGAAACATATGAAGGCCTGACTAAACACGATCACTGACTTAGTTAAAACAAATAATACTCCTGCCCCGGACAAGTCCCTTCATGGACTGCAGGGTCCCAGGACCAGTCATTTGCATGCCTTCGTTTGTTTAACCATAGTAATACACAAAGTTTCACTAATCATACAGAATTCCACTGAGATGCTTAAATACGCTCAAATACGCGTTGCTTGAACTGAATCATGAGGAGTTCAGTTGTTAAAATTTAAAACCCACTGTTTATGACATACGTTTTCCAGGAAAGCTGTTTATGAATTTAAATATACGTTGCCGGTCAATCACAAAAGACGGCTCGGAGAGTTTGTCCAACTGAACTCTTTATCCCAAAGCTCTTTTATTCTAAGCATGTCCAACAACAGTGAAGAAAACAAGGTGCCTGAGGCTGAGAATAGTCTAGCTTTTCAACCCCCCATCCACCCCCCTCCTCACCCCCGTGGCTGCATATCATTTGTGACCATTTGTTTCTGCGTTTGCCTAAAGCTCCAGAGTTAGCAAAACCAAAATGTATACAAGATGGAAATGACAAACATTTTTCGAAACCTTGCTACGAAATTGTACTCTCTTTGCTTGTGCTTAGTTCTGAGAAGTACAGGCTCCTACAAAACAATAGAAATTCGTCCCATGCAGTTTATATTCTACCCGTTTTGAAGCCAGGTGGCATTAATGTTGACAGTACCGCGGTAAAGGGAAAACTAAATGTTGATCTCTAGACACAATACAATTTAATTCTTGTAAATTTCCTCCAAAGTGCCGTGCAAAAGGAAAATACGCGAAAGTTTAGAAGCAATTATATGTCGCGACAAAATTATAAACTCCGGAAGTACCAAAAGAAATACACCACTTGTTTTTGCCTTGTTAGTCTCATTTTCTTTTAATTAAAATGCATTCTTTTTAACAAGAAACTCACTTGGATATTCGCGTTTGTAAGAAATACAGCAGTGTATTTTTGTTTTGGCTTATCTGAACAGAAAAATGTTTCCCGGCATAAATGAACCTTATCGGACCATGAAATTGAAAGCAAATAGCTTTGAATTAGACGGTGCGAAAAAGTCAATATTAATAAAATTGAGAAGCGATTTCCCTTTACGTTACGACCAATTAAAAAGTTATCAATTCCAAAGAAACGTCATCGTTGATAAGAATGCGAAGTGCGAAGCGGTAGTAAGTGAAACCAAACCAAACGTCGAAAAGCTAAAGCAGGTGGATTTAATCTAGCCTGAATAATATCAACAAGGAAACATCAATCTAAAGGCAGCCAGATAAATTGTTGGGAACCTGAACGTTAGATGTGAAATTTTAAAACAATAGAACCAAAATAAGCGCTCACTTCAGTGGTTAGTAAACTTTAAAAAAAAAACAAGGTAGGTTGTAAAAATGTTTCTGTTTTTGTAATCTCGCGAGTGTGTGTGAAATGAGATAATACATCAACAAAAAACTAACGATGCTCGCATATATAGTTCCTGAATTATTGGCTATAACGGTGATAAAGAGTAAATGTTCTATTCCGTCGTGTAGTAAGCAAATAATGTCTAGTTTGTCTCGACTACAATGAAAAATTCTGCGCGTCGGAAGGGAGTCGAGCCCATACACCTTCTCGATCTTTCCTGGTAACGGATTTTTGTTGTCTTATTTTTCAAGAAGAATGAATAACTTAAATCGACATGATGATAAAAGCTTAGCTTATTACTGAGGAAGAGATCTGATCACACCTGCACTGATCTGTCTGACAGAGAATGTAAAAGAGCAAGTATATTTGAAGCCGGAGTGTTCTTTTGGAAGACAATTGTAAAGCCATCTGGAAAAAAAAAAACGAACGAGAACTCATGCAGTGAAACTATCAAAATAATGGTCCAGTTTATAATGACATGTTTTAATAACCACTGGTTTCTGGGGAATTGTTTATATACAGTTGTCAAGTTAGTTAACCGATTTGATCGAAATGATATCATATTGACTGAACTGGCCAGATACGGAGTCTTACAAATTTCGATAATATATAGTGGAACTGACCCGTCTATCTGGTTCTATCTGAATTAGTTGCAAACGCTAGACATAATGTTATTCCAGTATTAAAACTTCGACTCTGGCTATAGTAGCATGATTGCACCTTGAAAAGGATTTACTTCGGCGAGTTTAAGTTTGGTTTTTCGCTTTTTGGTGCAAACATGCTTTTATTTCGTAAAGAAAAATGTAACTGGCTAAAACTATGACCGAAAACATAAATCCTGAGTAGGAAAACCATGTTAAATTATCAATAATTCCTTTTAAGATTAAGCATACAGTTTTCATCATTACAGAGCTGTTTCGCTGACAGTCCTGTTTGGCATACACGGCGGCTGAATCGATACCCCGCCAAGTGTGCATGCAAAGTATATATGGCTATTTATTTTGTTAAATGATTTCTTTGGTGAATTCAATAGAAACAGTTGCGTATAAAATTCATTTTATTAATCCGGGTAAAATTTTGAAGGACAAAAACCAAAATTTGGTTGAAAACTTATTTACCCTGTTATATAAGGCCAAGAAAAATTTTAACTATTATATTACAATTATGGCGTGCAAATTTTTACATTTTAAAATAAACATTTTTCCCGAACATATGCCTCGTCGAAGTTTTCGATTTGAATTTTTTGAAGCAATCGTAGCACGCAACTGAAAAACCAGAGAAAAATATCCTTACGAGCTCTACGTGTTTTGCCTCCTCTAAAACTAGAAATTGAGCTCTTTAAGGTAGCAAGAAAACTTTTGTCTACTTTCTGCAGGGATTCAGCATTAGTCTCGATACCATGAATTTACCCTTTGCATAAGCAATGCAATGTCTAAGCTGGTTTTCAAGAAGGAAGCCTTCAAGCCCTCTTGATGTCGTTCTGAAATTAAGCATAAGAATCCCATCAGAAAAATATAGTGGTTTTCACATTGTTATTATTGTTGTTGTCGTTGTTTGAGCTTATCATGCTATTGTTGTGTTGAAGCTAAGTGAGGAAGTGAATGACGCAATTATGCATGAAGTGCAAGTTTCAAGAAAACCATTCGAATGCGCAGAACAAGTGAGTGGTTCTTTTTTCGTGACTTAAAATTTCGGTGAAGAAAACCACAAAAAAGCATGAACACGAAAATTTGCGCAATATTAAAATTACTATTATTTTCTTTTATTTTCGTGGCGTTTAGAATTCGTAAAATGTTTTCTTTAATACATGTAGATAAACAGATCAAATTACGAAGTTTTGAAAGTGGACAAATGGAACTAACCGCTGTATAATTTATGAAACTAGCAGTGATAAAAATTTGGTAAATTCCAGCCCTACATTCATGTGGGTTTTATGCATTTTTGCTAATATCAATCATGATCGCAATTGAAAATAAAGAACTGAAACCTTCGCGAAAAACAGTGAAATTGTCACTAGTGTGACGAAAACGTGTCCCAGTTGATTGGAATGATTGCTGCACGGCAACAAGTTAAAATTCCGTTCAGGAGACATTTTTTACCAAAATCTTTCCCCGTACTGAACTATTTGCCAATGTTGCGATGTCTGGCGAAGCCTCTAGGAAAAACAAATTATGTTTTCAGTTCACCGAACAGTACGGTGCATGCAGCCGGGATTCGCATTAAGTTCAATTCAATTGACAGGTGTATAGTGTATTCAATAGATAACAGTTAGCTATACAGCGTGTAAATAACGACCATGCATATGGTTTTCTGAACCAGGTAACATCCTCGCAATTTTGTCAATTTCAGTGATTTTTTGAACAAAAAGGGAACTTTGGCAATTTTCGTGGACACGTTAATTTTTTGAGGTTAAGGAGGAAACTTTTAAACCGCTCACATGTCAAACAGGATGTAAATTTTTATGATCCACTGGACAAATTTTGCCATGGAGAAAATGGGCGGAGTCAGTAAAAGACATTAGAATTTCAATCAACTTTTCCAGAAAGCTTAAAATGATCTGCGCTCTCCTTTGTAGCTTGAATTCACAGTAAGTCGCTAAGTACCTTTGTATTCATTGACAAAGCTAGGGTTGATGAATGCATTAGCTGTTAGCTCGTTTAATGAACTAAACTATAATTTTGGGAGAGCTATAGGTAAGTCCAGTTTAAAGACGAAATGTTCCCCGCTGCATGCTGGTAAAAATGAAATGGTTACGCGAAACACCAACAGTTTAGCAATGAGCATCGGCTAGAAGAAGAACGTTATACCAGTTTTAAGGTCGAGATTGTTGAAGATGCCCACTATTTTGCCAATTTTTCGAGGCTCGTATTTTGTTACTGAAAGATCCTGAAAGCTTTCGACATATCAAATGCACTACTCTTACGTTAAATGTAATAACAATCGTAAAATTGTGGTGCAAACTCAGTGATTCAGACAGGCAAGGAAACAAAACTAACCTCCACTTGAATTCGAACCCATTTCGTTTATTATTTGCGAAACACTGAAAGCTAACATAGTTTATCGATGTACTTTCATTTTTGCATCAATTGCATCTTTTGTTTGTCAAATTTCTCTTTTAGCTATAGCTCAAACATCCTTAAGCTTGTCATTGAATTCAATTACAAAAGACGAACATTGCAATTGTACTGTTTCTACTTCGTGAAATTGAAAACAACAAAGGACATGTTGAGAGTTAATTCACCCCTTGTAGCATTTCAATCACTTTGTCTTATTTTCTTTCAAATGCTTATGAAAACGCTTTGAGATAACCAAATGCCTTTGTTATGGCTGACATCTGCTTTAACCTTTTTCCTGAAATTTTTGCTGAAACCCCTCAATGATAAGCTTTCATAGGTAGCAAAAAACACTGAATGATTAGTTATTTTCTCGACACTTGAAACATCTCGCCATGGTAAAGTACAATTCTCGGGAGACTGTACTTTCGCACATGTTACTGGTAAAACTAAACATTCAATTAACATTTGCCTTCATTCCGTACTCAACAAATGAAAACATGTTTTAAAATCATCTCTTTCTCTTGCAGATAAGCTGGATGAGACGATAAGTCTAAGCTAAAAAAAGCAACTCGATAAATGGCTTTTTCATGCACATAACAAGTGCTATTCATACGCTGGCATCCGATCCGACAGGAAAAGAAGACTGCAGCTGCAAAGCGCAAGCCACCCTTCCACTCCGCTTACTTGCCAAAATAACATCTCAGCTGGTTATTTGCCACAAATCTAGTGAACCAGCAGCAAATATAATGCGTTGTCGTTCATCTGAAAAAATGACGCTGAGCTTTCAACACACAAGGCAATCATGGCGCTTTGTTATCCTTCTGTTTATGTTAATAATCTATACCTGCATTTGTGCGATGGTTTTTAGCTCGTTGGAGAAAGAAAACGACCGAGCGCAGTACGACATTTATCAAGGCTTAAAGAAAAGTTACAAGCGAAAGTACAACATGACTGAGGATGAATTTATTGATTTCGTCACAGACGCAAGCATTTTGTACAAGGGGGGGTACATGAACGACTACAGAAACTACTGGAACTTCTATCATTCGTTTTGGTTCACAACTACAGTGGTTACAACTATGGGTAAGTATCGCCTAAAAAACTTAAATTACAAATAAGTAACGAAAACATTTTGATGAGTAACAATAATTCGTAAGACTTTATTTTAAACACTGATTTGTAAAGCTTCATGTTAACACTCTTTGCCGGCGTACGGAAAAGCAGGTGATAAAAGTCTGCAAAATTGCAAATTTTAGCTACGTATCTGGCTTCGACCTTATCCTGAAATTATGTTATAAATTTGTCCTTTAGTTGCCGTTTTCACTGTCATCGATGGTATTTTTTCGTCCGAGCCAAAATCGTACTGTATTGGACACAATTTTTTTGGGTAAATTACATTAAAATGACGGAGGATTTTTAGTTTTCAGCAGTGGGAAAAACAACATCAAGTTGTCATTGTCAGATAACATTCTTTATCAAAAACTGAGGTGTTTCCTTCTGTGTCCAAGATAATAGTTTCATTCTTTCATTTTTGGCCGATGTATGAACAGAATTTGTCGGTTTTTCCTTTGAC
The DNA here is from genome assembly GCA_964030785.1 of Siderastrea siderea. Taxonomy (NCBI): domain Eukaryota; kingdom Metazoa; phylum Cnidaria; class Anthozoa; order Scleractinia; family Rhizangiidae; genus Siderastrea; species Siderastrea siderea. Next base: position 54,465,026 of record OZ034969.1, on the reverse strand, counting down.
ATTCATAGATCTTAAGTATCTTTGTTCCTTTTCAAGACATACACGCGACATTTCTCAGATGCTATACTCATTACTGATAGGTTGATAACACAAAACAAAAGAACACTTCATTTAAGCATATTCTTTCAGTCGCAAACGGGTGAGATTCCATCACGGTCTTCAGAAATAAGCTTCGTAAAGTAACAAATTGAATTGTGAACTGAAAACACAGTGATATCAAAGCCAGGTTAGTGACTCAATGTGGAATACTTTCATCAATTCAACTTCTAGGTCTCTTGCATAACTTGCAGCTACTTGACAATTGGAAGACAACAGAGATTAGTATTTTAATGAATAAAGGGAGCATGCTTCTCGTTTTACGACGCTTGGTGAAATAAAAAAATCCGGTTTTATTACCAACCTTTTCCTCGGGTGTTTCTAACTTCTAAATTAAACCTCAAACATTTTCAAGCGCCTTTTTTTAGCGGAGCCCCATGGCCAAGGAAATTTGGTAACCTATCGATCCGAGAAAGCTTGGTTCTGACGTCAGCGTACGCCCACCCGCCCGTCCATCCTTACGTACAGACCCTGAGGGAAGGGGAGGGGAGTCCCAAGGCGACCCGACGGGGGGAGGAGAATGCCATCTTTTTTTGGCGGGAAATCGCATGACCATCGTCGCTTCTGAAAAAGAGGTTTCTTTAAAAGCTTAAGCTTTTTTAGCAAAACGATTGTTCGACAGGGTCGAAGTTTTTAACTTGGGAAAAAAGATCTAATATATATAAATTGAAAGAAAAAGTTCAAAAGAATACTCAGTTGTCTTTCTGGTGGAAGGCGAAAAGTTCAAGTTACGAAATTTGCCTTCGAGGACTTCATCTTTTTTGTGTTCTGCTGCGAACTTGGACGGCTCATCGCTTGAGTTTGCAGCATTTGGCAGTGGTTCCGACGCCAAATATAGCTTTTTGGTCTTTCTGTCCACAACCACGTTGTTTGGAGCGGTCCGAATACATTTTCCCAGGAAAAACACCCGCGTGTTTATCTCGATCAATGAACAGCCGGATAAGTATTTGTGTTTTCCAGGTGTTTGGCGTAGCCTAGTGGTCCTCGCAGACACCTGCAAAGCGCTGGATAGGGGTTCGATTCTCAGAGGGGAAGAATAAGTTTGTCTTGTTTTCCTTTTTTTTTTTGTAACGACTTCAACGAGGGTATTTTCAGAAATTCATCAGTATCTAATGCGAATGAAGTTGCGATGGAAAAAAAATACTGTTTGATTGCATACAGCTGCAAGTGGTCAGCAAACATGAGGAGAAATCTGTGTATTGTATACACCTGATTGATAAGACGTTGTCGGATGCAAAGTACAAACCATGAACGATGCGACACGATGGAATTCTGGGAAGACAGCACTGACAAGGTTGCTGCTCAGTTCCATATATTGATATTGAAGACATTTTCATTCCTCAGAAGGTTTTGGAGTAGATTTGGGTATACTGTGTTAATGTTATCTTCACGGTTTTACCGCTTCCCAGAAAACCATTGGGTCGTATCATTCATAGTAAATGCTTTCCACACGACAACGTTTTAGCAATAAGGTGTATAGGCACAAACTCATGAGGAGTTGAATTCAAGTCCTTATGGTCTTATGAGTTTCTGATATGGTGGAATAAAACATTTTGATACATTTCATCGGCAGAGAAATATACGGATAAATAGTTGAAATTAAGGGCTTGAAACAACTACAGAAACGGTGGTTTGTAGCTATTGTTTCGACATGCAGCATTTCTCTTTGACAGAACACCGCCGTAGGGCTGTTTCAATGGAACGTCGTGAAATCAACAAGAAAGCAGTAACTGTGGCCAATCACAACAGGCACAAACAACACAATGAACCAATCAGAACTCGAAACAAATACATGGTTTTGAATTGGTTTTTGGTCGAAAAAATGGCGCGAGCTTTTTAACCAATCACAGATCGTTGTAAAACAAAACCAAAACGAACGCAAATTAGAAAAGTACTTACGATACTTAATTGAAAACCTCTCTATCGCTTTTTTTTTTCGCTCTTTTTAAAATATACCCGAAACAGGTAGCCCAGTCATATTGATATCTTACTACACAGGGCGTGATTGATAGAAAACTCTTCGAGGCGAAAGAGCAAATTCATTCCGTGTTTTACCACAGGGCGTGTTTGATAGAAAACTCTTCGAGGCGAAGTTAAAAAAATGAAAAAATTAATAAATTAAAATTATCAACATGCGTGCGTTGTTTGTTTCCTGTGGTTTTCTTTTGTGTGCAGCATCAAGCTGATTGATGCGAGCGACAGCACTGTAGTCGTGAGCTGAGCTAATTCAGATCCGCTCGCGCGCAAAACAGCTCAGCTTACGACTACACTGTACTATCGCACACAAAAGAAAACCACAGGAAACGAACAACGTACGCAAATTGATCATTTTAATTTTATTTATTATTCCTTTTCTCAACTATTGTGGACTCCTTGTGGTTTTGCTTTCTCTTCCCAGGTTTTGGACACGTCGTTCCCTTGACATTTGCGGGCCGGCTTTTCTGCATTTTCTGCGCCTTACTTGGTATCCCATTAAATTTAGTTGTGCTGAAGACAGTCGGTGAGCGAATCACACGATACATCTACAACACCATCGAGCACACCGAAAAGGCGTATTGCAGACGAAGGCGCCCCTCCCATGTGGGGATCAAAGCTGCCGGTGTATCATTCATAATGATGCTTGTGGTGATTCTAGTGGGTGGAGCTTCGGACATGATATTTGACGGATGGACATTTTTTGACGGGGTCTATTTTAACTTCATCGCGTACACCACCATAGGGTTTGGGGACCTGTTCCCACGTGTCGAAAAAGCCTCGAAACTCGACGAAATCGGCTTCGGTGAAAGCGGTAAACGTTTGTTTGCTACGTTTATCATGCTGAGCTTTATGATCTTAGGATTGTCCGTTACATCGAGTGTTATCTGCTCGATATTACACGCGATAGAAGAAATGTCGCAGGTCCCGGCAACTTGGAGAAGTAGTCACCGAACTATCTCCAGTCAAGACGATTCGGTGAAGTTAAAAAAAGTTGACAAGAAAACACTCGAAGGAGAGCGACATGGTTGGAATCAGTAATGTAACGGAAACAACTGTAAAAGTGACTCAACAGTTCGCAATAACAGGACTGCCACTGCCCATGGTACGTCATGAGATACCCCAAAACTCTCTGCGGGTTTCAGTTTCTGCAATTTTTGCGAAAGCTTTTTTTTTTCTTTTCTCTTCTCTTTTCTTTTGGAACGAGCGTTCAACTCTTGACCATTCAATTCAAATATAAGCTACTAAGCAGTACTTCCCTGCGGTGCTGTTTCTTATGCTTTACAAGGTGGTTTCTACCTTTTCAGACTCTGGATGAAAACCAAACTGGGACCATTCAAATTAAAGCCTTTATGCAATACCTTCCTGTAGTGCTGTGAAATATGCAGCTATACAAGGTGACTGTTTTGACTTTGTGGGCGCTACACTGACGTCAATGGGCGCTGTCGCTAATAAACACAGCATTCTGATTGGTTATACTTTTTAGGATTGCAAAACTCTCAGATAAACAACTCGGTAGCTGTCGTGGGCCCTTGTTTTATCTCTTTTGACGTATCTATCGATATATACCGTTGTATATTTACCTCGGAAAAGCGCAGTTACACCGCAATTATATTTTTACCGCGGTTAAAAGCCCGTTTAGTAAATGTCACAGGACTACATGCTGTCCAATTTGGGAAATAATCAGATGATAAAAATTCCGAGAACTGTCAAATTGGACGAGGCCGTAGGTCGAGACCTGTTTGGCAGTTAGAGGAATGTTTTGAATACAATTATTTCCCAAATTGGATAGTCTGTAGCCATGTTACGTGTTAATAATATTGCGAACGAGACTTCGCGCTGTCCGATTTGGGAAATAATTGGACGGTTGCTGGAATGGGAGTTTTCGCAAGCAATATAATCCCAATGGTGAAACACCCCAGCGTAACCCCGCAGCTACTAGCACCAAGCCCAAACGTGGAGGCTTCTTATAAGGCAGGGATAGAATTAAAGGCAAACTCTCAAGGTACATTTTATTGGCAGGTACCATTTACGGTTTTTTTACAGAGGTTAAATAAGTGCGATAGGTGCACTCGCACTGCCTTCCTTGATAAGATTGTCTCGTGTTCTTAGAATATTAATGTAAACTGCAATAAAGAATTGGTACTTTTTTTAAAAGCCATATTTTCCCCTTTTGAAAATACTTGTCACTATATGTGACCACGTTGCTGACTGAAATAAATACTTTATGACAAAATAAATTCCCGTTACGGTGCAACATTAATCCCAGTGGCAATCCGGAAATACACATGACATTTCTTTTCCCTATGACGTTCGTTCTGTAGCTATGACAATGTCAAATTATTATTTGTCAATGAGAGCCACCGATTTGCCTTTCCTCACTAGGGACTTCAGGGACCTCTCTTGACAACCAAGGGCCGGGACTGTTACCATAACAGCTGAAGGACAAACCTTCGTTAACATCTAACCTCCCAAACTACCGCAATAACTCTTGTGTGAATGAAAATCCTTTTCACTGGACAACCCTTTCCACTAGAAAAGACAATCCTTTCCATTAGAGTACGTACTTGAACCCAGACCAAAATTAAGCAACACGTTCCTTAAGCAGTCAAACCGCCAATAAGTTGACAACTGGAACCTTCGACTGAGGGCGCAAGGGTTTACAGAAGACTAATGGACTTCCATGTGTTCATTTAACACAGCTGGTCTGTACAAAACAATCCTGGTCTCCAAACTTGTTAAAATGTCCATCTCTGGAGTTGAACATCGCGATGTTGAATTTTTTTATACGTCTACTGTTTTTTTTTTATTATAAGCTAAGCAGTCTTACGTTGTCGTTGTTAATCCTTTAAGATCTTCGAGTACTTTTCTTTCTAAAGCCACGTACTTCCTTGTCTTAAGTGTGCAAATCCCAAAGATTTACCGACTTCTCTGAAATTTAATTTATTTCTGGATGTAGCTTCTGCCCATTTTCTTGAGTTTGATGAATGTGCTATCCCATACGCATGACCCTATAATTCATTTTTCGGAATTCTCCAAGGTAGAAGGATAACTAAGGTATTGGATGTCATTTCAGGCGATCTTCTTGCCCGTAGCAAATATAAGAAAGACTAAAGAGCCCAAGATAAGAAGTACAGCGTTTAAATTGAAGACATTCTCCCAGCTGTGGGTAACTTCCAGCATGTAACCCGTTAGCAGTGTACCAACAATACCTGTGTGAGAAGGAAATAAAGAATTAGTTTGTTACCACAAATGAGCAAAGAAAAAGGGACAAAACAAGAGTAAATAGGTAAATGACTCAAGCAAAGGAGCCATGACAAAAGTTCACTGGTGACGAGAGAGGGAAAAGCGGCAAAACCAAATTACTATTACTGCCGTTGTATCCTAAAGCGGCTCAATAGAGCGACTTTGGACTGAGTGTCGAAAGTGATATTCGCGTTGCTTTGCTAATGCTTAGCGACGCTCTCTGATTGGTTCCAAAAACTTAGCCCACTTTCTAAACCAATAAGAGTAAAACAAGAACCAATCGCGACTCGCTGGCACGCGTTTTCCGAGTCACGTGCATCTGTTTTGAGTTCTGATTGGTTCCTTGTGTCGTTACTGTCTGTCGTGAATGCCCAGTGAGAGTGATCTATTCGATTTTGGTTTTACGATACTCTAACAAATGTCGTGAAAGCAAAATCCAGGTAGATCAAGCCAATCACAGCAAGCGCTTTTAACGGAATGAACAATCAGAATTCGAAACAAAAGTATGCAAATGATGCCACGCGCGGGAAAACATGCAGTCAGTGCCGAGCACAAAAAAATAAAAATAAAATAAAACACGTGTAGGGTAAGCCACGATTGGATTGTCGTTTCCCCTGAATGAAGTATTTGCCTGACTGGTTGAAAAACAATAATCGAAAATGAAACCCCAGATAAATCTATACATTATAGCTGATCGAAATGTACTAGTCAAAGAGACCCAAATCTACTGCTTTTGTTTGTTAGAACAAGAAGAAAACGTTTGAAGCAGTAATTAGAGTTTCTTCGCAAAGGAATATAATCACTACTTTCTAGGAAGATTTGTTATTTTATAATAATTAACTGCTGGCAATTCATGCAACGTACCTGAAAATGCGCCCGCAGAATTCATTATACCTAGAGGTCAACAAGAAACAATATATCACATTTAACGTAAAATCACCATAGGGTAGACTTGCTCCAAGGCGCGATCTACGCGCGTGAAACAAACTGGCGGCTTGTTTTCTATCATGACATCACGCGCAACATACGCGCGAGTCTTGCAATCATCTGACCATCAATCACCGTGCTACACATGCACATTTACCAGTGCGCGTCTTGCAATCACCAGCTAAACATCTCTTTTGTCCCCGAGAAAAAACGAGCGACTTGAATCAAGTCTAGTGCCAGGGTTCCATATACCATAATGATTCGATTTACCACCAAGGGCCCCTAATTTAATTTGGAAGCGCAAGGAAGGGAAGGACGCCTTTTTCCACCTAAACATCTGAGAGAGTCAAAACACTTAATGAACAACAACAGAAACAGTACAGGGTCAGATTAGTCATTTTCGCCCGTAGGCTCACTGCCACTATCTTTTTCCACATTGGGGCACTTTGGACAGTTTATTATCGGAAACAGGGCATTTACACAGATGACACGCTTTTCGGTATAGGGGCGCTAATTAAGACAGGGGTGCTGGTGGTGTAGAAGGCGCTTATTAACAAACACTTATTTAACAGGAGTGCTTATTAAAGGAGCTACGTCACGAGGAATTTGCTATTTTAGGTCAATTCTGTGCTAAAATCATTACCTAGTGCCTTTACTCATGCACAAAGTGCTCCTTTAATACTATGAAGAAGACATCAAATGAGTTTTATCAGCGACAGCTCACCATAATAATTTTGTTTGGTGGTTTTTGAGAACAGAGCATCAAAACTTGAAAAATTTGGCCCAATTTTTTCAAGTTTCAGTCCATTTCCATCCTTGCCATCAGTAGCAACAGGCGACAGGAAACAGTTTCAGTGCCGTAAGATAGTCTTTAATAACAAAGCTAGATCATTATTTTTGGAATTCAGTTGATGGGAAGACACTTTTAGCGTTTTAAAAAGATACTAAAATGGGGGCACTAGAAGGGCACTAGATCGAATTGTGTAGTGAACACTGAATAGTCCATTTATACAACAAGGGATAATTAATCTGTAAATGTGGAACTAATGTGCCCCTATTCAAGACAGAAAGGTCTGTTTGAAGTTATCTTACCAAAGAGTGTTCCTGCAAACTTGGGTGACATGTCCTGCGGTACGACAGGAGAGCCTGCATTGCCCAGTGCATTCAGACTCATAGCCATCATCATACAGAACAACGCCTGACCGAATGAGCTGGACTTGTTAATGAGTATCATGAATAACGCCCCACCACACATGGACAGAGTCTGCAAAAACAGAACGTTTTGAAACGTTACAACGACTGCATACACAGAGGTGCGATGGTGTCGTCGTTAGCGCGTTCGACCTTCGAACAGGAGATCAGATGGTCAGTTAACCTCCTGGGGGGGGTACTCACGCATATAAGCTATATAGGTATGTGTGGCAGAATAGGGTATGGTTTTTGAGCTTCACAGTCCTATGGTATTGTGAACCCTGTGTGATTGTTAGACAGGGTTCCTTTTTTGTATTAGAAAAAATTGCCCCCACGTAAACGCCCCACTAAACGAAAAAAGATATGATCTTCTACAACTGAACTACCCATTAAGGCGATTTTATAAAAGAAAAGAAATAAAAACGACTTGTTCACACAATCCTTAGTGTCGTTTCCTTAAATAGGGTGTAACTAACCTTAAAAGGGTATCAATTTTGGAATTTTTAATCCTTAAATAGGGTCAGGGTTTAAGAACCTTTGTAGCACACACCTATTCTAAATTGACAGGAGCACCCCTCCCCCCCCCGGGGGGGGGGGGGCTGGCTCCTTAGACAAGATAACGAAAGCTTACTCCATATTGAGTCTTCTGACCTAGGAGAATAAATCGAATCCAGCGAACCGTTAGGAAATCCGAACAAACCGATGGAGGTTACCCTGTGATGAACTAGTATCCTGTCCAGGGGAGTTGTGATGCTCCTAATCGCTTCATCCTAAAGAAATCATATTTAAGCAGAGTCACTGATGCTCCACCTAGCTCGTTCTATCCATTCTATTAACACTGGACTTAACCTTAAAGCTATGAGTGACCTTGGAAGCAGTTCAACTATAGAAATTTTACTAACTTGACCAGCGTATTAGAAAACAGCCACATTGACGATTTGCGGTTGCATGGCTACATGTAGCTTACCTGAAAAAATTTCCTAACAAATGTTACGGAGAAGCCTGTAGACGTAATCAAATAGAAAGTCTGAAAATGTGCCCACACATACATGTATGAAACGTATTTAACATTGCTATCCTGTGGTACTATTGCTTCTGTGACTAAAATGATAATAGAGTATGATCACTTGAATGGCAGGTATTGAAAAGTGCTTTCGTACAATGGTGTTTACTAAAAGGTAAAGGAGTTCTAAATTTGGAGTCTGTGGACCATTCAACTGAGAGCTATCTGTATAGCAGTACTATTCATTGGTGCTATTAATTACACTCTACAATGTGGTTCTAAGTTTTCATTCGTGATTTGTACCTAAAATCTCAGTGTGTGCATTCAGTGAAAACTAACGAGCAGTACTTTCCTGTGGTGCTGTTTATTATGCTGTACAAGGTGGTTCTAACTTTTGAGTCTGTGGATGAAATCATTAAGTGTAACCATTCAACTGAGAACTACTGAACAGTACTTTCTTGTGGTGCTGTTTATTATGCTGCACAAAGTGGTTCTGACTTCAGAGCCTGTGGATGGAGGCCTAAAGCTTGATAAGCCAAATCAAAGCTATATCAATAGCAATACGTTTACAAGTTGATAGAAGTAGTTTCGTTTTTTCCCAAGAAGTTAAATGGGTGAACACTTGTACAGGTTTGTCCACTGGCGGTCTAAGAAGGGAAGTGTTTAAGGAAAACAAAAGGATTGCTTGACAACACAGACCTTTTCTAATCATGCAATCAGCCACACGTCCTACCATCAGTGCACATGGAAAGTACATTAGCCAAGGCAGAACATTAAACACCCATTTCTACAAACAAATATTGGACAAAATATTATACACAGGTGAAAGTAATCGAAGAGGGGTTATAACTGTTTTTTTTTCTTTTTCGTGCTTTGGAAACCATACATCTGCATTTTAAAGCCAATCAAAGGGATCAGGTCTTCAGACACAGACTTGTTTTTACTCCCACACTGACTGGTCGATTTCTTAGTCGAACTTCCAATCATTTTGCCATAGATGCTTTACTTTAACTATTGGAAATAAAACCACTGCTATAGTTGCTCTTAAATGGAAGTTTAGCATTTTAAGCAAGAATCATCTAGGATAATTTCACAATAAAATGCACCCATTGGAATAGGGCAATTTACAATTGCCACTTAACCCTTTAATCCCCAAGAGTGACAAGCATCTAATTTCTCCTTACAATTTCACTTGTTGATCAAATATACAGGTCATGAGAATAAAGGAAATGATCACCTAAAGTGAAATGTGTTGATGTTTAATCAAATTCTCCCAACTAGTAACATATGAAATATATGGAGAACAGTGAGGAGAATATGCATGTGGATATTGGGGCTTAAGGGGTAAGCAACAACCTGAGATTTTTTCAATCTACAGTTACTAAACTGTTAGTTCACTCTTTATTTTACCTAGAACAAAGGCCACGCTCTTGGTGCCAAATCCTCCTTTCACATGGCTTCGTACAACAAGAAATGTAACAGTTTTTTCAAGAGAGGGCTGTGTGTCCTCTCAAGCTTAATTTGAGCCTTAGTTTGCTTCACTTTTGACTCACCTTACTTCCTGGGTAATGTTCCTCAAAATACATAGGAAGCCACGCAAACACGTTCCAGAATGCACATCCCTGACAAAAATGTGAAATCACAAGGCCCCTGCAATAAGTGTTACAAAAAAAAAAACATTACACAAAGTTTCCAAATATGTCATGATAAACTTAACATTAAAATAACTTTGTGGGAGAATACCCATGTACAGTCTATGTTGTAATTACACTCCCAGTTAAACATTAAATCAGATAATGTGGTTCTCCCTTTTGAGTCTGGATAAAACCCACCATCAGAAAGATCCCAGAGAGGTCTGCACATTGGAAGCACCAAATCACACCATCTCCTACGTGAGAGATGATTGATTCAGCACTCATCCAATTTTGCAACTTTTCCTCCTGCACTTTAATGATCAATCAGCCTTGAAAAAAAACCATGACCTGAGAACTGTAGCTTAATGATATATCCAATATACAGGGGGGAGAAGATGTTGTTAAAAGTTTTTTTAGACTCCAATTTGGACACTTTTAATTGAACCTGTGACTTCCTCTGTCATTGCAGTATACAAAATTCTATAAACGACACCTTCCAAAATAATGGTACATCACATTTAGTCTTGGGGTCCTAATAAGACCTTTAATTTGGCACAACATGGTTAAAGCTAGAATCTTGTGGGGTTGTGCCTAATTACAATACATTACAATAAAATATATGCATATAAAATATAAATACAAAGCTAAGAACGTTATCACTTTCTCTATATCAAGAAGGCAAAGCAGTTGAACTATCAAAATAAAGCTATAGAATACTCCTTTTTTGTCAAGTTACCACTTTACAAAAATGCACCACCATTTCCCAAGGGGATGAAAGAGCTAATTGATAGCAGAGAAAACTAAATAGCACATACCATACAGCTGGATGCCTTGCAAACACCCCCCAAGGCACACTGACTAAAGATGCTCTTTCAAAGCCACTTGCTTCAACCATTTTAATGTTACCAAGAGCAAACTGCTGTCTTCTTTGTTGCTGCTCTGGTAAAAGTAAATAAAATCTCCAAAGATATGCCCATAATAATGCCATAAGACCATGAAAGATGAAAACACTATGCCAGCCAAGTTGAGAAAGAAATATTGAACCAACACTGCCCATGAACAATGTCCTGTTGAGAAAAGAACATAATATTGAAGTCCTGGGTTTTGTCACTGATTATATTCCACTAATGACTTGAAGAGCAAGTAAATGTCTGCTAAAGGAAAATTAGGACCTGGACCCCTAAAGAGATATGGACTACAAATTTTTCCAGCACAAACAATGCATGTATCATCTTTTTTCACAGTTCAGACCAGACTTTTTTCCAATTTGGACAGTAAAATCATAGGTTCAGACAAATAGTTGCGGTCCAAGAGAATTGTGAAAATAATTCCCTGGCACATACAATGTTATTTTGTGTGAGAAAATGCACATATCATCATCAAATGAAGAATGGTCCTCCCAGTGATGTATGCAATTAAAGAAATTGGCCTGGAAAAAAATTTAAGGCCTTGGACAAGATTTCAACTTGTGACCCTCAGGCTGCCAGTGTGATGCTCTTATCAGGTGAGCTACCAAGGCCTCATATGTTGGGAGCGGTCAATAAAATATTGTGACTTCAAATACTCCATAAAGTGGATGAGTGAAAAGACAATGAATATATGATAACTCGTATACATGTATGAACAGCAGAAATGAAATTAACGAAGAATGATCCTAGCAGTGATGTACGCAATTAAAGAAATTGCGATGAAGCCTGAAAAAAATTTTCGAGGCTTTGGACGAGGTACCATCTTGCTGCTAGACAAGTGTGACGCTCTAACCAACCGAGCTACCAAGACCTCATATGCTTGCACGCTGTAAATTGTAGTGTAAACAGCATGTTCCAAATCAAGTCCCTAAGGACCAAAGAGGTACTTTTTATCTGACCAGTGTCTAAATACCGGTACTTAATTACAATGTATTTTGTCCGAGAAAAAATTTGGACCATTCAACTTTTTATGGGCCTGAAGCAAACTTTTGGGTGGTGTACATCATTAATGTGACATAGAACTAAAGCAGTCTAAGAAAACCAGCCAACTAGAAAACGATTATAATTATTGTTTTCTAGTTGGTTGGTAAATTATTTATTCTGAGCCTCCAAGGAGTCAAACTCATGAGCTTCTGCACATTGGTGGGATGCATTCCACTAAACTGCTGGGAGACTTGTTGTGGGCATATGCCCTGTCAAATGCATCTGGTATATTCATGAATGTTGAGAAAGGTAATTATGACAAGCAAAAAGCTCCAAGGCTAAGAAGACACGACAGGTTACAGTTTTGTTTTTGATTTTTTTACTGCTGAACACGACACATCCTGGACAATAACAGCACAGAGCACCAATGTTGGACATTGTATAGGGGTCCCTCCATAACAATGTAATGATGAGGAAATATTCAACAAACCCTAAAGCACTTACCCTACTGGGCCACCGGCAAATATTGTACTTGTCAAAAACGTTCTGTCTTTTGTTGGAATTCTTTTAGCTATGATGTTTGTTAAAGAAGGATAATGCAAACCTGAAATGAAAGTTTGATAAAAACAAAGATTTAAAAATTAATAGTTTAGTAATTAATGGTACTAATCTTATGGGTAGACAATAGTAAGTATGGGAGAATTTGCAAGTTTGTGTGAACTAAAAAATGAGTTCCTCTAAAGTCACTGGCCATGTGGGTCGTTTTTGGTCTGTGTGTGACTTCAATGTTTTTTAATTTTCAATCACCAACCTTGTGACAGTCCAGTGCACATTCTTGCAGCAAGCATTATCATGGTTGGAGAAATGAAAAACACTGGAGATACAGGAAGAAACGGTACAGCAAGGGTCAGCAATGACCAGACCACTGCTGCAGATCCTAAAATCACTTCTCCACCATATTTATCACTCAAAAATCCTCCGACCACTTGTGCTGGCATGTATCCCCAGAAGAAAGCAGACATAACAGCTCCCTGCAGTAAACATAAAACAACTTACAGCTAAGATCATGGTTGTTTGAGACATGAAAGGGCAGAAGCATCATATTCACGTACATGTAGTTCAAACTTTTAACCTTAGGGTCGGTGGTTAAAAACTGGTGCAAGTTACATAAAACTTAACATCAGGCATAACAGCTAACATTTGATTAAAACCTGATTAAAACCTGAATTTTGATTAAAACCCTATTCTAGGGGGCGTGATGGTATAGTGGTTAGCACGTTGGACTTCAAATTGGAAGGTCGGTGGTTTGAGGCCCAGTCCTTGCCACTGTGTTGTTTCCTTATACAAGAAACTTAAAGTGCACCTAACCCCAAAATATTTTTTTCGCTAAAATAACTCTTTGCACCTGTTCGAAAAGCATTCCGCCTTTTTTTATGAAATCCCCCTCAGTCTTGACTTTTTATAGGCTGTAAAAGTTACAAAATCTAGCCATCATCTGGTACACGACCGAGCTAGTGAGGGCATGGGTCTATTCTGGATTTGACATCAGAAACTGATTTGCATCTCCTTAAGTCTTTGTAAATATGCATGCAAAGCAGTTTGTGACGTCAAATCAAGAATAGACCCATGCCCCTTCTAACTCGGTCGTGCGACAAATGGTGCTTAGTTTGTCGTAAGTTTTGAAGCCCATAAAAAATTCAAAAACTGCAAATAATGGCGAAATGTTTTTAAAATAGGTGCAAAGATTTATATTAGCGTAAAAAATATTTTGGGGTTAGGTGCAACTTAACCCCACATTGTCTCTCTCCATCCAGGTGTATAAATGGGTACTGGTGACATACTGCTGGGGGTAAACCTGTAATGGATTAACATCCCATCAAGGGGGGAGTTGCAATACTCTCAGTTGCTTCATGCTAGAGAAACTGGGATAAGCTCCGGCCACGTGGGACTCCTTGGCTTGTGTGTGACTTTACTTATTCCAGACTACACACCAAAAATCCCTACCCTTGCATGTGACCCACCAGTGTCAATGACAACTCACGACATGAGCACAGTAAATAAGCGAAATAAAGAGGACAGTATTACAACCCTTCTCGCTGTATACATGTTTCATACATTAAATACCAGAGAGAAAATTGCCTGAAATCTGCAAAGACTGAAAATTTGTTCCTGCAATGCACAAAAAATCAGCAGTCCACAAAATTAAACTCCTGCAAAGATTTTATGCCACATGGTACACAGTCCCACCCATTCAGAAAATTGATATGTGGGGTGTCAATTTTCCACCTCAAGTGTGAGTTTGCACTTGAATTGTAGGCTCATGCAAACAAAAATTTTACAACAACTGAGCAAATTCTCGAGCGCTGACTGGCTAAATTTTATCTTCAATAAGAGTACAGACAGAATGAAACACATAAAGCTGATGCAATCAGCAAAAGTTTTGTTAAACTTTTTAGCACTTCACTTGGTGAGGCGAGAATTATACCACAAATCTAGTAGTCTTCAATGAGGAAATCATCTAAAATTCATGGGTTAAAACTGCGGAAACCATTGCAACCTTAGAGCGAAAGGATGAGGATGTTTGTTGAGGATTCAGAACTGAAAATCAGTGGTGAGCAGGAATTTGTGCTGTCAATGAAATTAAGCTGAACCATGTTTTAGTGGATTATTTTGTGAACAGTTTTCGCTGGAATAAAGGTTAGATGAGCAATTAGAATTTTTCCTTCTATTTCTGGCCTATTATTACTAAGGTTTCAATTTATGACCCTGTGATTCTCCAAATTACAGCAATGAAATTCAGATTCTGTGGCAATCGCATCTTTCATTGACTCTTGCATTTCTTTCCTTCATTTGAAATCAGTTTTGGCTTTTTGTTATTGTAAAAGACAAATTGACGTCAGCTTTTTATGTTTCTGTCCTCTTATTGATAATGAATTTTGTCATAACATTGTCAAAGTGTTGTAAAGTGTTTTAGATCCACGAGCCGCAATCTACCGGTAGTGTAGCACCTCTCAAAAGCTTGTATTTTCATTGGACCGCTATATGTAGCAGCTCTATTGTTTTTACACCTCATTCTTTGTTTCTTTTGTTTGTTCTATTGTTTAGCGGACTAATCGTGGAAGACCTTATGACAGCTGCTACATCGCCCCAATCTACAACACTTTGACAATGTTATTTAGCATCAATAAGAGGACAGATGCATAAAAAACCGACATCAATTTGTTAATTGTAGATTTTTGGTGATTTTTTTAAAAGTTTTTATAGGCTTCTTGAAGGCTTGGAGAGCTTTATAAAGGCCAAGGATTCAAGTTATTCTGTAATAACTGCCATTCACATTTTAAAATGTTATGTAAATGACTTTACTATTGTTTATCACTACATTTACATTTACACTAAATGCAATTCTTGTTTCCATGACATCACCATTTGGAATGTGAATTAATGTGACATTGCTATTCACATGAGAGCATATTAGCTTGAATTGCCAGGGTATAATTATTAACATTGCAATATAGCTCTCATGGCAACTAACTTTGGCTCTCATTTTCACCATTCCTAGTCTGAAAAAGCCCTCAAGTTTTGCATGAGTTTTGGATTTTTAGATAACGACGTGGCAAAGGACGAGAAAATGTGTTTGTTACATACAACGGGGTTCGTTATAAACAAAACATAATTATAACGAACTTGTGGGAAAACGACCAAAATCCTTGTTATATTGGGGTCTGATTAATGATTATTTTGCCTTAAGATTAAGCAGTGTTAAGTATCACCACACACATTTGGTTAAATAATTGCAATTACAGTCTCGGATTTGATTTGAAAGAGCCTTTTACAGTACTATGATTAGAGAGCTTCCATTGCTCGTGATCTGTTAAGCATTCCTCTTTGCTGGCCTAATGACAGTTATTTGATATACTGAGTAACATTTCAATTTGGGCTTCTGCATTGTGTTCGTTATGACAGGGATTTTGTTGTATTGGGGTTCGTTATAGCCAGGGTCTGGATTCATGAAGCCCTACTAAGATAAGATGTGTCCTATGTATTGCTGGAAAACGAAAGCCTACAGTGGCCTTTGTTAAGAAACAATACTTAGGATTCATCTTGAGTCCTGCCCTAGGTTTGTTTGATACATTTAATTGCAACTTTGGCCGGCCTGAAGAATATCATTCATTATACTGTGTGCATCGTTATGTAAGGTTCATTATATTGGGGTCCCAACGTATTTACAAATTTTCAGACTTGTGGATATTGTAAATTTATGACCTTCTTCCAGTCTATCTGCACCTTTGACAAGTTTAAGTCTTAGCTACACACATGGTACAATACATGAATGAGCATATAATGGGACACTTGCAAAGTAGACTTTAGCAAAACATTTACATATAACACCAAGAGTTTTGTTTGTAGTATTATTGTCAAACTTACATCAATCTCCTTATCCCAGTTCATATCAGAACTCATGGCCGCCATACATAACGGAACGGCTGATCTTGCTGCGTACAGCAGCAGAGTGCCACAAAACATAGCCACTATCCAATACTTTCTCTGTTCGTCAGGCCATTGAAATGCCGTATCTCCTTTACGATCATCCGTTCCCATGTCTATCTTCAAACGTATGGGCGATGACGGCGATGAAGATGTCATCTTTTAAGCTTAAGCTTAATTAAATTCCCTTTGCTTTTACTGCACTCCTTGAATTGGTTAATGAATCGTAAAATAAAGCTTGCTTCCAGTATTTAAACCGTGCTTGAAAGTACCAAAGGTCTGTGTGAGTTAACGTAAATCTGTGCGTATAATTCCAGAGATAACTGGAAAAGAACGAAACGATGTTGAAACTCCCTAAACTCCAACAACATCAAATTGATCATGCATACCGTATGTCGACAGCGCCAATTTGAAATCCCTCAAGCGTTACAAAGCGACAATCTCGCTTTCATTCCATAATGTCTTGTTGTTTAGAAGTTACAGGGTAGTCGTTTCATGGCATCCACCAAAACTTATGGCGCTTTTATAGCCTAAAAATTGCCGCCAAATTGAGCGTCAGTAAAATTTCACTTGTATTTTCCTTTGCCACGTCCAACCGGCATAACGCCGAGTAGCCAAGCCTGCTGCAAGGTTGTTTGTTTCCATGACTTTTCTAGGGGGGCAGGAAAATCATTGAATCAAAACATGGGAAATAATCACAGGGCTGTTCACAGGGTTTCATCACTTCAGTCCAGAGTTCCAATGGGCCAGAAACAGAATTTTTGTCGGGTCTCCAAATGAAAAAAGGTCTCAGCAAGGCTTCCGCTTCAGGGCATCCCTTCTTTGCGATCCCGATGGATCTATCGTATCGCTTTTATTGTTTTAGCGTGGAAACTGCGTTAAAGACATAAGTTTTTTTTCTGTAAGAAAAACCCTCGTACGGGCAAAGTAAGTTAGTGTCACTTCTGCCTTCGCGCTTTTCGCAACATAAATGCGACTTGCAGCGGAACATTTATTGTGCCACTAAAAACATTCAACCAAGGGCGAACTTTCGCCCGTGAAAATTCAGTCGTCCCGACTAGCTACCCCTGGGTCTCCGAGGATGAACTCTATATTGAAAACATTCAGAGCTTTCCTTCTTTTTTCTCACTATTGATTTATGGAAACGCTAATAAATTGTTTAACAGAACTCGATAAGTTGCAGAAATACTAAGTAAACCATCTTTCAACTGATAATAACATCTATGATCGCCAGGTTCTTATATCGTGAAAAACGGAAAATGTATGAACAAGATGTGAAAGGACATCTGTTTTCTGGTAGCATTTTCCCTTCACAAATTCCACGTCAGATTGTGGTCTCGACTGAGCTAACTTTTGTTTTGTAATTAACCTCATACTGTTTGGACAACTGAAAACACTCGAACAGGTGACGTCGACAATTTCTTCGCTGTACATACGGACTTTAACAACAACAAATTCTTGTCGGTTGTTAGTTCATGATTGGACTTGAGTGAAGGAAATTTGGCGCAAATGACAATTATATCCACTTCCATTATTGTTCTGTTCGTAATAACAACCACTGTTAACCATTTAGTGGAGATTGGGTAGGTATAATCAAACAGTTTTCGACTTTCCGTTCACGAATGATTTTTCGTTTTCTCTAAGTCTAACGGAACGTCTAACCAAGAGCATTTTCAGTAAATCTAGTAAGCAGGCCTTCAACACTATTGACCATGTTTGAGCTGATATATCGATCTGAGACCACTTCGATTTAATTTGACGAAGCTATGTACATGGAATTTAATCTTCCCAAGTCTTTTTTTAGCTGGAAATTGCATGGAGCCCCCAAAATTTTACAGACAGGAAAGTTTCACTCTCTGATGTCGTTAGCTAAACTTGTAGCGGTTTTCTTTCGACTTAACTGGATCTATGCTTTAAGTGCAAAAAATAAAATGTTAACTCGATTTCTAAAAATTTTGGCTAACATTAAACCAACAAGCGAAAGCATTGACTTGCTGCGTCATAGCCACATTTTCTAGCAAATAGGCGTTTTTTTTTTAATTGTAATTTTTTTTATTTTTTTGACCAGTTAGTTCTTCAGTTGTGAGCTGCATTTTTACGGAAACTCCAAATCAGTCGCAACTCAACTCGCGAAAAACTCAGCTAACCTTAACTTTCAGACGCCCTTATTTCCAGCGATTTTTATTTTGTACCTTTCTTTCTTTCTGACCAATAGGTTTTCCATGCCAAATTCTGATCGCTGGTTCGGTCACCTTTAACCATTAAAACTCACCATTTTTTAATTTCTAGGTAACTGACCTTGCAACCATATGTTTTTTCTGCACCTTTCATTTGTACGTTTGCTCCGGAAAGCCGGACTGACTTCTCCACACAGGCACAGTTATGTATTTTATTGTGTGAGTTATGAAATGAAATGTTCCGACTTGCCCAGTTCAAATCAGTTAGTTAGGCTGAACCGGGCTTGAGGCTCCTATCGCTTTTTATCAAATAGAAAGTGACAAAGCCTCAGTGTTGAGTAACATAGTCAAGACCATTTACAATTTGTCAATATTGCAGTGGCCCATCCAGGACTTTTGAAGGGGGTGGCTGACCTGACAGAACCATATCGGAACAATCCGAGAAAAAATCGCCTCAGTGATAGTTTTTGTTCCCTTTCTTAATTTCAGGGGGGGGGGGTGGCTAGCCACCCAATCCACCCCCTGGATTCCCTCCCTGTAATGGGTTTTGAAGTTGAGAACTGACAACCTCGTTCCCAGGGCTTTTTCCCTTTTTTTTTTAAATTAGGAGAGGCGGAAAACGAAAAAAGGGAAAACGTCCTGGGAACCAGGTTGGAGAACAGATAAACTGACTGAAAGAAGCAAGAAGGTGAAAATTGTTGTCGTTGTTTTCAATAGGTTTGGCAATTATGAAGAAAAATCAGTTGACGAAAGTGCAGCCGAAGGAAACAAAACGGATCAAAACGGTCTGACGACGCCAGGTCCATCAGGAAACTCAAGTTTCGGCGGTGAGCTGGAGTCCACGGACATTCCTTTTTTCGGTACACAGAGTGAAGACCCAACCACAGCAGATGTAGCGACAACTCAGCCAGAGGACGACTAGTGAACTTTGCACAGGACCGAAAATTGTCTTCATACTAACAAACCACATTCTCTAATTAAAGTAACGCAATCACTGCAAATGTAGAGACCACTCAACTAGCAGTTCCCGGGGGTTTGCGGAGGGTACTTCCATTAAGTATCTACCAAACCAGTGGATAGTATTTTTCGCGCGCTAGCGCTCTCATTGGCTAGTCAAATTTGGGATGGTTTTGCTGTTCACCTCCCGGCATTTTCCTGGACTTCACGCGCGAGTTTTCTCTCATTTCTCAGAAAAAAGGAACTTTTTGGAGGCGATCCAGCTGCTTTGTATAGGCATGTGCTACGGCGGAATAGGATATGGTTTTTGAGGTTCTCAGTTCTTAAACAAGGTATCCAATTTGCCCCAACTAGATAGGGTTCCTTTTATTGTGTTAGCGAAAATTGCAGTACGTAAATTGCACTGATGGAAAGGCCCGGGTCTGGGCCTTAAAAAGGATTAATTTTCGACTTTCTATCCACAAATAGGGTCAGGGTTTAAGACCCTTTGCGGCACATACTTGTTTTAATTGAGGGGGGGACCTCCTCGCGCTCACCCACCCAGGGCCAGCAGATGACTGACTTCGGACGTATAAAATTGTTTTGAAATTCACACTCTTGATACTAATAACGACATTCTGCAATGAAAGTAACCCGCTGACCACAGCAAATGCAGACCACTCAACCAGCATTAAATAATCATAAAGAAACATCCAGTAATGAACGTAGCTCAGAAATACCAGCCTCACAACACGACTACTCGAATGGAAATTAAAGTGAAAGGAATTGCATGGGGACTTCTCGTTGCAGCCGATCAAGTTTGCATACGCTGTCTGACATAAGCAGTTGTTGTCCATACGTGCCGGTTTCTTTCTTTTTTCGGAGTTTTGTTCCGCTGTTTAAGGGCCCGTTGACTGCATTGTAGTGAGTTTTAGTTTGCTTTTTTGGGCTTCCCCCAAAGCTCGCTACAGCAAAAACAAAACAAAACAAAACAAAAACAAAAACAAAAACAATAACAACAACAGGCTAGGTCAGCCGGAATGACACCTCCGTGGTAAGTAAATGTTTATTATGGTTATTTCGCTTTTTAATTTCTTTTCCGCTGTAACAATAAATCGTCATATAACACTTTTGTTTTTGACATCGAAGAGTCCCGTCAGTGTGAGCCTGAGTTCCCTGAAAAAATGGCGGCCATAACTACCGATAAGCTGCAACGTGAACTTGTTTTTAAAAGGTATTCTGGTCATGGAATTGTCTCGTTACCATTTCCACGAATCAAAAAATTCCCACATTGATTTACAATTCTATACCTGCCAAGTGTCACGCCTAAGGCGTGATTGTCACGCCTGCGGATCGAAAACTGCGATCTCACGCCTACTCACCCCTGCGTTCCCATTTCTCACGCCTGGTGGAAAAGTTTGAGCCTTTACAGCCTTAACCGACTCATTTAAAAAAAATATAAAGTATTTAAATAAACTCGAACTAATGCAAGAAAATAATGATCTTACTTTCGCGAAATCTCGGATTTTAGTAGGGAAAGCCACTGGAGACATGGTCATACTCGATTAAATGATCAGAGCATAAGTTTACTGGCCATAAATTGGAACGTCTTCGGAACAGCTTTGGAAGTCTTCGGACGTCTTCGGAAATCGTCGGACCTCATCGGATATTATCGGTCCCCTACGAAAAATCTTGACGCCCTCAAGATAAAAATGTCACGCCTATGAATCACAAAAAGTTGGCAAGTATACAATTCGATGTTGTGAAGTTTATCGTTGACAAATGGATCATGCTGGATTATTTTCCTTTAGTTTTCGGAACTGACAAACTGGTAACAGACCTCTGAACGTGGCTGATTTAGGCGTAGAAAATGTGGGGTGTGGTAGATGCGGAGTGCATGTAGTAGAAAATGAGGGGTGTAGTCCATTTTCTACACTGCTTATTTTCCACACACTACATTTTCTACACTCTGCATTTTCCACCCTTCGCAGCACAGATAACCAAAGCGTAATATGAGAGTTTGTATGGAGCTGAAATTCGATAGAAAATAATAGGCGGTTTTCGACCTGAAAATACCTAATTTGGTTACCTGTGTTCGCAGTTCGCACACCGCGCTCATTCCGCACTCCGATTTCCCATCCAAACCTCAAAACAATATCCCCACTTTCAAAAAAAAAATGATTAGCTGTCTATATCGAGGAAAACATTTATTGCCATATTGCAGGAGTAAACAATTCAATGGATTTCCTAGTTTCAATAAAATCCTGAGAATTTTTTTCAATGAAAAACCTTTTGGAAGTCGAAAACCTCAATCTCCATCACAGCCCCTTCCCGCCAAAATTACCGGAAATAGGACCCAGTCTTCCTAATAAACTGATCACGTGCGTGCCCCTGGACTCCCCCACATATTGTTGCTTGGAACAAATGCGAGTCGCGGTCGCATGTCCGTCGTGAAATTTTAGCTAAAATCACTCCAAAACAGGAAATTTGCTCGGCCCGGGGCCGAAACGACCATTTCCAGACACACTACAATCTCCTACCAGTCGCCATGAGGGAGCAATTCGGGTTCGTGGATCGATAAATGCCCGTGGATTTGATCACATGCAAACAAGCACAGGTAGGCCATTCGATCGAGCTCGAACCTAGATGTTCGTAATTCTACGCAGTGTTTTTGCCGGCTGTACCTCACGTATAGGGGGCTCCTTACCCCCCTGTTGTCAAAAAAATATTTTGAGACATTTTGGAGTTTCAGGAGTTGGAGAGAAACCTTATAACCATCTTCCCGGAAGCTGTACTTGGCTGCTTGAAATTCTCTGTTTGTCTGTTCCGTAGAAAATTGTCTATTTCAAGGGCATTTCCCATTTCGTTACAATTTTGCTTATTTTGAACTGTAGGGTCAGTGACTGTAGTGAATGCTAAAGGCTCACCGTCAGTTTGTTCACCCGTTTACCGTGTGAAATTATGGACGATGGAGGTGCCAAATGTCTCCTTGACGTGATAAAGTAAGTAAAAATATTTATTGTCATGATGTCGAGGTAAGCTGACCATTGCATGTTTTCAGTTCAGTCAGAATTTACAGTTACAAATTAAAGAGGAAGTGAAAAGGAATTTGTTAGAAATTAATCAATTTATTTAATAGTATATTTGTTTTTCCCCACAGTGACCCAAATGCCCTTCAGGAATTTCTGAGAAGTAACAGTCAGGTTTGTGAAGTTGTTAAATGTCCAATTATGAAACATGTGCTCGTCATAAGGTTAACTAACAGGGGAAACTTCAATTTTGGACTTAACTTGTTGAGACAGATGTGAACTGTGTGTGTATTTCTCTAATGACATGGATAGGAACAGGCAAGATAGCAGAAAATTGCCCCCTCTCTCTTCCCCTCACTTGTCAAATTATGTTGTTTTGAAAGGTGTGATCATTCATCAGACTTTTTTCCGGCAGCAAAGCAACATCAGTATGGGGGAGAAGGGGAAAAATTGTTCTTGTAAGAATTTTCGCAGTGAAAATTCTCATTCAAAAGTGTCTCAGCAGTTGCGTCTCAGTTTAGGTCCTGCCCACGGCTAGCCATTGTCATAAGTCTATAGAAGTCAGAGTTTTTTTTAGTGCACTCTTTCACAAAGTGTTTTGTTCACCCATATACATTATAATTTGTTTTTAGCATCCATACATAAACAGCTGAAAATGATTGAAAACATTGTAACATCATTGTGTTTTTAATTCAGTTACAATCACCTTGGATCATTTACGTGCATAAAGAAGGCCAAATGGTCTGAAAGTCTGCCTCTTTGTCTGTTTTGAAAATCTCCAGTTTGAACAGTATTTTTGGAAATCTCTGTTTTCTGAGGAGGCCCCACTTTATTAATAGGGTAACAAATGTAGGTTTTGACAGGCTAACAAATAAAGCTTTTGACAGGGTATCGATGTCTTTTTTGACACTGAACACCCCGTCAAAGTTTGTGTCTTACATTTATGTCAATCATACCCCTGGAAAACGGGAACTGATAAAATACCAGCAAATGAGCTGCACTCACAGATGACTAGCAATCAGTATTTAGGAGCTTGAATTTTCTTTGGGGGGGGGAAGGTAAAAGAAATCAAAAGTTTAGTTGTGTCAGTAGTGTTCAGTAGTCCAACAGTGTGTTATTGTCAATCATATTCATAATATTCGCTTATTTAAACCTCTTTTTACCCTGAAGGTGACTTTTAAATTAGTTGAAAATGTTTGTTTCCCCCCCCCCCCTTTTTTGACCCTTTTTAGCCTTGTAAATAGTGTTCTTAATTGTCAATCATGTTCTTTTCATTAACAGGACAATGGAGTCGACTCGAAGAATTCTACTTCACAGGCTGTTGCTAGATCAAACTTTGGAAATCACTTAGCAACTCGACCATTAGTGAACACAAGTGGGTTGAGAACAGGTGGCGTCACTAGTACTTTGCCATCAAATGCAGGTATTGCGTCTACAGGAGCAAGAAGTTCATTAAGTAACATTCATTCATCTGCTCTTTCTCAGAGTACATTTGTGAATACAGTAGTTAACAATAACAGTGTTGCAAGGACCAGTGGAGGTAGTAGTGCAAGCCATAATGTCGGTGTTGTTCCCTCGTCTGTCCCTGTGTCTAGTGGAGTGAGTTTTATGAAGGCTCCTACTGTTGAAAATGCTTTGAATAAGGTTGGGAGTACTGTGTTAAGAATGTCTCCAACTCCAGGGAATATAGCAGTTGCCACACCTGTGGTTACTTCTTCAGCAACATTTCAAGGGAAAAAACCCATTCCAATTCAACCTAAAACACCCAATGCTTCCTCGCCTGTGACTAGCTCAACTATTGGCTCAGCAGGAAGTCGTGGGAGACAGGTCATAAATTCAGGAGTACCTCTTGTTACACAAAAGCAGACAGTTAGTGGCCAGCAAAGTGTTTCGTCAGTTGGACATCGTGTTGCATTAAATGGAGTTGATTCAAAAGCAAACGTTAAAGCTAATGTTGTTACAGGAAGTTTTCATACTACAATATCCTCATCTCAAGTTACTTCTCAACCAATTCTTTCAACAACTCCTGTTAAGCGGATTGCTCCAAAGCAGCCAAATGTTTTACCTCAAACTGGTTTGTCTTCACCACCTCAAATGGTGGGTACACCCCACAAGATTCTTGTACAACAAGTTTCAAATCAAGGTACACCACAGTTGCAAACCATTATAAACCAAGTGTCTACGGGAACTGTCCAGCAGCAAAACCACACGCCGCAAAATCAACAACTTATACAGGCACAGCAGCTTTTAAATTTAATTAGAAACCAAACCCCAACCAACCAGACAACTCAACAGGTGTCACCCCAGCTTGTTCAGTCGCAGTCGTTACCAGCTAATCAAATTAAACAAATTCAGCAGTTAGTTCAGCAGAAACTTTCTAACCAGCAACAACAGCCACAAGTTGTACAAACTGTGCAGCAGCAAAAAGTGTTGACTCCGGCGCAACTTCAAGCAGCTCTGAAACAGAATCAGCAGCTTACCACACAAACTGTACAAGCACAGCCGCAGAATATTGTAGTCCAAGAGGAGGTTATCAAGCAATTGCTCCAACAAGTTACCCAGCAAAAAACTGCACAAAATCTCGCCCAACAACAGCCGCAGTTATTTCAGCAGATTCAACAGCCTGTACAGAAGCAGATATTAGTGCAAAATGTTCAACCGCAATCCACTGGACAAGGGCAGCAGGCAAGTGTGCAGGTACAAGGTAACATTGGTTCGCAGGTGAAGCATTTGAACCTTGAGCAAAGGACTGCTGCTTCACCTGTTAATGTACAGTTGCAGCAAGTATTAGGTAACCAGCCAAAACAGGTTCAGCAAATACTTGGTCAGCAGCAAGTGAACTTGTTACCACATCAAAATCTTGTGATTACAAAAGATCAAGGAGCTAGGTTACTTCAAGGAATAACTTTTGTACAAAATCAGCCTAACAAGAACTCTGCTGCACAGGTTTTAGGTCAAGGTGTTGTAGTTCAGCGGTCCAAACCTGTTGTGCAACAATCCAAGCCAGGCACAACTCCTCTTGTGCAAGTTGTTACAACAACGCAACAGAATGCTGTCCCTCAAACACAGCAACAGCAAGCTCAGAACGCAGGCGTTCAAAAAGTGTTTATCATAAAACAACCAGAACTTTTACAAAAGCTGGGATTACAGGGAGCAAAAACACAACAGACTATTCAAATTACGCCACAACAGTTGCAGGCCCTGAAGCAATTTCAGCTTCAACAGCAAGCTGCAAAGCAGAAGCTCGTCTCCAACAATCTTCAGACTGGAGCTAATGTTCAACCTAAGGTTTTGACAACAGAACAGTTAAAACAATTGCAGTTACACCAGCAGCTACAAGGTTCAACAGTCAAACAGGTTTCTGTACAGGGTACAACACAACAATCAGCTCTTCAACAACAAAGACAAGTTACGTTAAAGACACAGGGTAAAATGCAACATATTCCTAGAATTCTTCAGACGTCAGGAAGGCAGCCAGTGTCCCAGGTAAGCAAATCAAAATCAGACCAGCAGGAATTAAATCGAAGTCTCTGTAATTTTTTTTAACAATTTCCTTTGTAAAAAGAAGAGACCCACTGGTTATTGAGCTGAACAGGCCAGCCTAGTTATAAAACTTAATTTAATCTGATTATGTACCATGGTATCTTAAATATCATTTTCCCATATCAGTGTTTATTCTAGAGATTGGCATTTGGAATTAAGAATACATTGGCATATGAAAATTAATTTCCACTAGTGTCAAAGGAGGCACACAGAATTTGGCTAGGGAAGCCTATGTACCCATTATAAGGTGGTCTGACATTTTAATAGCTTTTTCAAACTTGATCATTTACCAATCATTTTGCCGTTGTTTCTTTACAAACATGGAGTAGTTTTCCCACATGTATGATTTACTATTGGAGCAACTTTTCAGTTAGACATGGTTTAAAAGCAGCTAAAGTAGCAGGGCTGTCTTAAGTGTTGAGTCACCTATTGCCTTGATCTTCACATCCGTAACAAACTTGTTGCTTTGTGAGTAAATTACATCAAGAAGAGACCAAGGTATACGAGCATTTTCAGCCGTAACAGGTTACATGGGTTATGGCCCTTGATGACAGCCCTCAGTAAGTCTTAAACTACATATGAGGGTTGGCCAGATTATTTTCAAAGTTAAGCCACAGATTGGTAATACCTGTCTAAACATTTCTTCAATGATCAGCCCATAATATTCAATATGTCATTGATAAAACATTAACTAAACTGGGCTGCTTTCATGAGAAGAGGCCATTAAGCCTCCCTAAAGATAGTTCTTTAAGGTAAACCCAATTGACTTATCCGCGGTAAATACGTACACACCTGTAGAGACCAGACCACAGTACTGGGAACTCCTTACACTAATCTTATTGAGCAATGTCTTCAGGTATTTTCAAGTAGGCCGTCTAATGGGAAACAAATCTAATGGTTTAATCCTTTAAACTCCAATATCAACATGCTTGTTCTCCTCACTCCTCTCCATGTAGTTCTTATTTCACAAGTTGGGAGAATGTGTTTAAATTTCAAGATATTATTTTCATCTTTGTGGTTGTTCCCTTCATTCTCATGACGTGTTTGAGCATGCAGTGATGGAGAGCAAGATGGTGGCTAATCACAGGATAGGGTCTATTCAACAGGGTCATCATTGCTGTTCAGTAGCTGTTATCAAGTAGCACTTAAAGCCTTTAAACCTTAATGACAGCATATCATTTCTCCTTACTGGTTGCCATACATTTGTTGTAGTGCTAGTTGGGAGAAGTTGTTCAAATATCAAGACAGTTCATCCCTGGTGATCATTTCCTTAATTCTCGACACCTGTGCACTAAATTGTGCATTGAAATTACAAGGAGAAATTTGATGCTGATCACTATTGGGGCTTAAAGGGTTAACCCTTTCACTCCCAAAGTCAGTTATGGAGACATTTAGGTGGTTCTAACTTTTGACTCTGTGGACGAAATCCTATGGTGTGACTATTCAAATGAAACCTTGTCAGCAGTTCTTTTGCATGGTACTATTTGTATTAAAGTATTTTACAAAATGAAATTTGTATACCTCTCAAATTTTGATTTTAGGCACTCTTGCGAGTGAAAGGGTTAAGAACCCATTTGAGGCTAATAGAAATGCCATTTACATTGTACAAATTGCCTTGGCCTCTCTTTCAAATCAAGGCCTGGTGGGTATCTTTTCAAACAAAGATGAATTGCCATTCAAAATGCAAATAAAACTCATTCTCACATTAAAGGCTGTGTAACAGCCCTTGCTTTGAAATAGAGGCTAAGGGCTATTCAGAAACGGCCTGCTTTGATTGCCCTGGGCTCCTGCTTGGGCTGTTGTTTAATTTCTGTTTTCTTTCCCTGATTTCTCAGAGTGTCAAGGTTTCAGTGCCAGTGAAGCAGGAGACCACCAAAGGAGTGAAGCGTCCACACTCTTCAGATGCTACGGAGGTGCCTAAAGCTGCCACTAGGTCAGTTGGGCTGTCATCTGATTCATAGCATTGCAACTAGGCTTAGATACAAATGTCCGGATAGTTTTTGAGATATTTAGAAACTTTGAAAATTGAAAAAAAATTCTAGATATTCCGGCAAAATGGCGACATTTTAGGGATATTTGGAGTTTTTGTTCAGGTTGTAGGTGTTTATTTCAGTAGTTTCTTGGTGTGTAGAGCTGTTTTACCCATTTCAGCGGTTTTCCAATAAACACTGCATCCCATGGGGCTTATGTCAGCCAGTGCAGAACAAAATGGCAGAACCTGAGGAGAAGGCTTGTGGTTATGTTAAAGTTCCTGGTTATGTTCTGACCTGTGGCAAATGCTATGAAACTGCAAAACAACCACAATAACTAAGACGGCCGTTCCTTTTGAGTCAAATCTATAATAATCATAGCAATTACAGCATGATATTTAGACAATTTTTCAGGATATTTAAAGATTTTTGGCAGATATTTATATTTTTTGAGAAGTTCTGGAAACATTTTTAGACCATGTTTTGAGATATTAGAGTCTAAGCCTAATTGCAGCATTCAGCATGTATTACAGATACCATTGGGAAACAGATATGGTGTCTCTAATATTGAGAGTCTGTAGTAGTTTTTCAAGGTCATTCAGTATATTAAAAAAGATAATATGGTCTCTTAAACTCATGTCCAAAAATGGATTGTCCACAGAAGGAAGATATCTGTAAAGCAGGGGAAAACTCTGTGATGGATTAAGATTTGAAGTTCTTGAATATATCTACTGATATGTGCATGCTTAAATTGCAAAATAATCTCAGTCTCACTCTAACCTGTATTCAGAAGATGCCCTGAGATCCCTTCGTCATCTTTATCCTCAGCGTAATACCATTGCCATTGACATGATCATCCTGGTCATTGTCAGCATCCCCTACATCATCATCTGTGTCACCATCATTTCATTTCTTGATGCTGTTTGTGTCACTTAATTAGGGTGCTACATTCTATATTTTACGTAAGTGAAAATGACCTATATTTTACTTAAATGAATATTGTTTGACATCTGACAACTGTCCATTTAATGCAGGTTCAGCTTTACAAGTTTGGTCACGTTGTTTTAAATCCTTAATAACTAATGTCCATTTATTTTCAGGTTAAAGCAAGGTCTGACACAAGACCAGCAGGCAGTACTTCGTCCTGATGTAAAAACACCTTTTGCTTCACATGAAGATCTTGTCAAGCGTCTGACACCTTACCATGTGTGTTATGACCCAAGTCCTACCCCAGCTGATGTTGAAAAAGGTGAGAGCTTGGTATTCTGTTATTATTTTCAAAGAAATAAAACACTGAATTGCAAAATCAACACGTTGATAAATTCACTGAACTTGAGCTTGAATTTGAAAGTCTTTGTTGTTGGGGAGGAAGAAAGGTTTGAAACAGGGGGAGTAGCAATAACAAACTCAACCCAAGTGGGATACAGAGTTCTGGATCCTAACTCAAGACACAACTCATTGAATTGTGGGAGGGGAGGCCTCTGAGGTTTAATAGACAGCATTCAGAGAGGAAAGGCAAATTTAGTGAACATGGGTTTCGTGCCAGTTTTCTACATCCAGCTCAAACTGGAATTTAAAAATCTTTGTCTTTATGGAGGAAGAAAGACTTGGAGTAAGGGAAAGAGCAACATGAACTCAACTCACGTAGGACACTGAGTTCAGAATCTGATCTCAAAACCGAGATGGGAGGCGAGGCTTCTAGGCTTAAACCTTGTAAGCCCTGGCGTCATTATATAAATTCTCCTTGCTGGTGTCCATATATTTTATAAAGTGCTATTTGGGAGAACATGTTTAATAATCAAGACAGTTCATCTTTTGTGATCATTTCCTTAATTCTGTTGACCTGTATATGTTACAATGCACTGATATGATGAGAAGAAATTCAATTCTGATCACTATTGGGGCTTAAATTTTAATAGAAAAGGGAAGGTTGGGTTGGATGGTAATTGGAACACTCTGTGACAATACATGCTAATGATAACGTTTTTGTTAGGGATGGTCTTGTACATGTACAGTCTGTTACAGTTAAAATTTTTGTGCTCTTATAATGAATGTGGCCAACTTATGAAGTTACCGTACTCTTTTTGTTGTAGCTGCTGACTTTTCCTTTTAAATTCCAAAATGCTCTTTCAAACAAACTTCCTTTCAGGGTTTAATGCCCCCTAGAAGGTTCTGAATATGTAGTAAGCTCTCAGAACATTTACGTAAATACCAACATACATAGATTGAACATGTAATTCAGATTTGAGGCTGGGGTGTGCGTTAGTTTTCAGTTCAATCGGTTATGATGGTAGATTTAGTTTGCTAACATAGTTGCTAATGATCCGTTCAATCGATGCTCTAACGTATGGTACTAACATAATTGCTTATGATCAGTTCAGTGGGTTATGATGGTAGATTTGTTTTACTAAGGGCCAATTTAGATGGTACGATTTTTCCTTATGACTGTAGTATGCAACTTGCTCACGTCATGTCTACAACACGAATCGTGTCATCTAAATCAGACCTACTACATGTTCACGACAGTCACACACAAAACGAAAAATGTCGTAGGATTTTGAAACGTTTTAAAACCTTACAACAGTCGTAGCCACAATCAAAATGTTAGAATGACGAGTTGTATACAATCTTTGCCTGACGCACCCAGCATGTGCTACAAAAGTCGCATACGACAGAGGTAAGCAAAAATCATGCCATGTAAATCGGCCCTACAGTGTTCTCCTTATCAGGCGGTAACCGGTAAAATTTACCGCTTGCAGCACTGCTTGTTACCGGTTAGCCGGAACCAGATAAAGGCCTGGATTAGAAACATCCAACAGTTTGGGATCGTGAAAGATTTATTATCGGATTGAATTACGAAAAGATTTATGTCCGTCGTACTGCGTACCTAGCCTGCACCGCAGACGGAATATGACCGTTACATTACGTCTGCGACGCAGGCTACTGCGTACCACGTAAGTCTAGTTTTAGTAACTTTTCTCATTGTCCATGCGTTTGTACAATATTACACATAGTCTTATCATCTCGACATTTGTACGTTCGTTGGATAATAGTCTCATCTCTACGTTTCTCCGCACGTTCTACCTTAGTAAGATGTTAGTCGTATCTTTTTAACGTTTCTCCGTATGCTAGTACATTCCTGAGGTATTAGTCTTCTCGACATTTTCCATGTCGACATTTCTCTGTACGTTAAAACATTCGAAAAATATTATTGTTATCTTCTCAACGTTTGTCCGTATATTCGTAACTTAGAAGTTGTTAGTTGTATCTCCATACGTTAGCATTGTCGTAAGATACTAGTGTTATCTTCTTGACGTCTATATCCGTAGGCTGGTTTGTTCAGGTTTGTTCGTAATGTACTCTTAGTATTGTCTTCTCCTCGAAGTTCTTCCTATCCTCGACGTTTGTGCCTTTGTAAGGAGTATGCCTCATCTTCTGGGCGTTTCTCAGTACGTTTTTTAGGTTGCTGTAAGCTTTTTCTTCTCGACGTTTATCTGTACGTTAATACGTTCCAGGTGACAGGAATTACCAACGTCAACCGTTTTGAAGGGTTTTCGAGACGTGTGTGAGCCTAGTGTAATGCGGGCAACATTACGGGTCTCATGACGACAATTCCACACCAGGGTAGAAAAAGATTTTCAACAGAGCTGCTTCACCGGTCTGAAAAACTGACTTACCTGTTACC
Organism: Siderastrea siderea; assembly: GCA_964030785.1. NCBI lineage: Eukaryota > Metazoa > Cnidaria > Anthozoa > Scleractinia > Rhizangiidae > Siderastrea > Siderastrea siderea. The sequence goes on along the minus strand of OZ034969.1, from coordinate 54,433,238 downwards.
CTGAAAACTAGGGAGAACACTGCCCTAACATAATTGCTATTTGTTTCAACACCCAGCTGAAGGAGTTTTCAGTGCTGTGTCCACTCAGCTTGTAAAACGTAGTCAAAAGATGATGGAAAAGTATAGACAACTTCTTTTTGACGAGAGCATGGTAAGTGTGCGTCTGTATGTAATAAATCATCTACTAGCCTTACTCTCTTGACTGGAAAGAATGCATTCTACAGACAACAACGTCTCTTCAGCTCCTGACTTAAGTTACAATCGAAAGTGCTGCATTGTTTTTCTATGCTAAATTAGTGGTCTTTGTTAATTGTTAAGAAATAAGGTTGAGGTTAAGTCATGTGTTCAATCAACTTGATTGAATGAGCCCAAAAACAGCCCTTAAAATCCAATACAGACGTCATGACTATTTTCTCCATTCCAGAGCTGAAAAATACAGTACCAGTTGGTCGTTGAACAGTGGTGGACCAATAATTGCCCATGTCCATAACAATTACATCATTACAGATTTGAACATAATGTCTGGAATTTTTTTTATACCAGTGTCTGTCATTTTGTAGATTTATGAAACTCTACCTTGAGCAACCTTTTGCCCAATCAAAATGGCAAGGAAGTTAGGGGAAAAAACATATAAGCAGTTCTGAATTACGTTCAAGATCATACTAAGGTGTGCGGAATTTTGTTCCATTTCTTTCATGTTGCATTCTCTTTTTTGTCTCACACTTAACTTGTGTTGCAGAGGGAACATCCATCAGCTGAAATGGTGATGTTGTACAGAGTGTTCTTGACTAATGAACGAGCTGCACTAGCAGAAGAAAGAAAGAAGGCAAAAGGTACAAAATTCAAAACTGTGGCATCCTGTTTGTTCTTGACATTGTGAAATCTTGCTTTGTGATTGGGCTTTTTGTCTTACCATGTCTAAGTGTTACAGTAATCTTACTAGGCCATTGAATGCCCTGTTGTTCTGAGCAGTTTGTTATTTCTAAATGCCTTGCCATTCTGTTTCAGCACTGGCCAAGTTATTTTTGTTTTGTTTTTTAATGAAAATGTATCTAAAGTTGATGTGAAGAAGAAGTTTTATTACCTTGTCATGTCTTTCTAGCTTACAAAAATCTGTATGCAAACTGGGGATAGCTGTGCTGACATTTTAAAATCGAAATCCTGAAGAGTGTAATCCTAACTCCTTCAAAATTATGTCACAAGGTGATAACAAATTTAAATCCTAAAAATTCAATTTTACAGTCAAACTGTAGTGCTGTAAACGTGTGCTCTACCTGTAAACTGTTTTATAATATTTCTTTTATTTATTTTTTCAGAAAACCCCATGGAGATTCTAAATGCAATAAAAAGAGAAACCACGTGTACAGAGGCTCAAACCAGTCTTACATCAACAGAGACTTCTAAGAAAGATTTAAATTCTTCAAAACATCAATCTTCTACAGTGACTTCAACCGCAGAGAACGATGTTGTTAGCAGTATGGAGAATACTGTTTCAGAAGCTTCATCAAAAATATCCTCTCTTCTAAACTTTAATATATCACCAGTGAAAAACTCCTGTGCAAACTCTCTATCACCCAAGACTGAAATATCCTCATCGTCTCATCCAACAAGAACTCATTCATCACTCACTACTAATTCTGCCAACAGCTGTCACCCTAATACATCACCGCAAAATTTTTCAAGCAAAGAAGCTACACAACTTCTAGATAAGACTGTCGAAAATCACAGCTTTGATGATGCAACTAGAGAAGACTTGATTGTTCCTCCGGATTCATCTGGTGATTTACCAATGGATACTGAGTCTGAGAAAGAAGATGTGACTGCAACTTTGGCTTTGCTCAATTCAATGGCGTCTGAACTAGATGAGGTCTTGGATGTCGAGGGGACACTCTGAAAAATGGTTGAATTATTCAAACGGCTCTTGGATATGACAAGTTAATGCAATACATCACTCAAATGATTAATGAGATCATGTGGTAATGAAGGCTAGTTTCAAATTCTGTTCATTTGGTTACAAACAAATAGAGTTGAGGCTCATGGGGGAAGGGGGTAAAACAAACAATGTTTTGGTTGGTTTTTGTGACCAAACCATTGTAATCTGAAACTAGCCTGATGCACATGAGTGTTTTTCACTACATGTGTTTTGGCAATCAACTGCAATGAGACCTTGTTAATCGATCCATGGCCACTTTAAAAATGTATTGGCCTTTGAAATATGACTGCAGTAATTTGTAGTTATTTGTGGAAGTTTTCCTGATGTCTTAAATATGATGGACGGTGGTGAAGTTACATGTACATGGATTGTTTAAAGTACTGCCTCTCTGATGGTAACAAACCAGGTCTTTTCTCTTATTTCTTCACAGCTCCTGGGCTGTTGTATTCATGTTTTTAGATCAAAGCTCCAGGTTTACACAGCAAAGCATTCACCTTGATCCATATTTTCTTTTCTGAAAGGTTGAGGCCCTGCTGATAGGCTATTTGTGAGTTTCCATTACCCTGGCTTTTAAAGCCAGATCTGGTGCATAGTTGTTCCTGTGAAAATCCAATCTCGTATCCAGAGTCTCCAGGCTTCTTGGTCAGTGGGCGGTTGCCGGGAGAGACTCGGGGGTAATGGGAAAAATTTGATTTTTGTTATCGTCTTGTAACTGAAAACCATTAACTGCAAGATTCCTGTGGTAACAATTGCATTACCCCAAAGTCTCTCCCAAAAACCGCCTGCTGACCAAGAAGTGTGAGGACTCTTGGGTATAAGACTGATGAAAATCAGTTTTCATTCACATGCAGATAAAACTCATTTTTGTAGGAAAAGTAGTGCACCAGGCCACTTTTTCATAGTGAGGCTGAAGGTAATGTGTTGTTCCAGAAAATATTGTTACTCCCCCCACGGAGGGTTTTTTGGTTTGACTCCCCCCCCCCCCCACCCCTCTGGAAATTCCAGTATAGGCTCATACTTTCCGTTAAACATTTTGGCCTGTAAACCCCCGTCCCCCATTGGAATTTCCAGTGACCCTCTGTGGTGGGGGTATGGATATTTTCTGGAACCATACAACTCAGAGATGGCCTATTTTGGTAAGTTCTTTTTGACAAAGCCCATATCATCTTGTGGTTTTGTCAGATAGGCTTGAGACTTTGATCTGACAGCATTATTTGAAATAACTGCATACAACATGTTTTCTTGGTAGTTTGCCTAATTCGAAGCAAAGTGTTCCTTTCTTTCATTCACCATGGCCTTCATGGCCTTAACAACAGACATCCTTACCCAGTTTATTGCATATCCCAGACAAAAGGTCTGAAAGAAAAACTTTTATCCAAAACTTTCTGCACTGATGATGTGGCACCACACAGGTGTATTTGTTAGAACTGCCAGAAACGTTTTGGGCCCAATGTGAAGAAGGTTCGTGAGCCGATATTCAGCTGCTAATAATTGATTTGAAAGCTGAACATTAAAACCGTTACAATTTTATGAGGGAGTTTGGGCTTTTTTTGCATGGAAAACTGCTACCAGTCAAAGGAAACTGATTTGAAAACCTTCTTTTATTGTGCCTGAAATATCTTTGGGAGTTTGAAAAATGTGTATCATGGTTGAGGAGTGACATGTCATCAGAAAGAACTTTTTAGGTTCTTGAAATGCATTAACAAGGTTTCATGTGCATGTAAACATATGAGGAAATTAGAAAATTGAAAATGGTTTGAACCCAGGAGTCATATCGTAGGTCGGTTAGTCATGATTGAGCGGGTGAGTGTAGTCCTGAGAAGGACTGTTTGCAGTGACATTGACTGATGTTTCGACAACCTGAGCGGAAGTCATCATCAGAGTCAAGCAAGTCAAGTCATCATTTTGAGTCTGATGATGACTTCCGCTCAGGTTGTCGAAACGTCAGTCAATGTCATTGCAAACAGTCCTTCTCAGGACTACACTCACCTGGACAATCATAATTTACCGACCTATGAAATTAGAAATTCAAACAAAACAAACACATTCTCTTTGAAGACTGATGCATTTGCTAACGTACATTTTCTACTGTTTTGCTATTGATAATAACTTCCTAACATGTACATAGTTTTTCCAACTTGCACTGTATATGCCTGGTTCCAGGCAATGACAAGTGACCAAGTTAAATGAAACATTTTTCCCATACCCTGGGTTACGCTGACAAGGATCTGCGTTGTCTTACTCGACGAACTGCAAACTGAAGGAAGGCAGTGGCATGAATAGTATTGATATTCAAAGAAAGAAAAAAAACGAAAAAGGAGAAAGAGAAGGCGAAAACGCCAGTCTTTCTAATTCATGTTTGGGTGTAATATACTGTTGACTCCTCATCCTTCTTGAAGAGAGTTGATTCTCAACTTTCTACATTGCTGCCAATTTGTAGAATATTAAGTAATGTTACAGCTTTCTCTTGTTCAGCACAGGACCTTTCGTAACTTCATATGCTCTTGGCGATCTTCTGTGAAGATTGTCGTTCTTATATTTGTACTCACACATTTGCAGTCACACTGGTGAATATGTAGAATTTTGTGCTTTGTATGCCTATTTATAATGTAAATGATATTTCCTATGAAAATATTAATATATTATTCTCTGCTTGCATTTCATGGTATTTTTTGTGAACATGGTTTCAAGTACTCCAGCCTTAAAGTGGTTAGAATGTGCCCTTGGGAGGGGTTGGACCCCTTTAAAAAAAGTGACGGGGTGCTGGGTGGGTATTTTGAAAGGAACTCCAATAATCCTTCTCTGCAGGCCTGGTTCAAATACTTTTTCGCAACATTTTCCCCCGGCTTTTACATACACTGTAGAAGGTATCAAGATATTTCCAGTGCTGGCCAAGGTTTTTAACACCCTAAGCGGTGACCTTTTTATTTGTATTTTTTATTTGTTATTTTTTTTGGGTCTGTGTATCACCTAATGAAGCACGACGAATACTTGGAGTAAGATAAGAGCGTCTTCGTCTGTTTCATGATAATGCAGTAGGCCATTTCCGAATTGTCTTGCGCCTCTTTTTCAAAACGAGGCCTCTTGCAAACCCTTTCATGTGATAATGAGTTTTATCTGCATGTGAATGGAAACTCATTTTCATATGAAAGGCCATGCACCAAGTGAAAAAGAGGAGGTGCTGCGTGAAGAGTGAGAGAGCCCTGGGAACGAGGATTGGCCTCCCGTGCTGGTCTGGCCGTATGGCCCGTACTAATACTTGAGCTCGACGTTTCGTATTACTGGAATTAACTTACACTTTTGAATTATTGAAAAGCCTTGGAGTTTTGTAACGATTGGAGAGCTCAGACTTTATTTATCATGTTACGAATGACCTGAAAGCACCGATTCTTCTGGAGACTACATAGCCATTTAAAACAACTTGGTAGCGTCTCTTAATCTGCCAAATTCTCGTAATTTGTTAACCCGAGCGGCGAAGCCGAGGGAAATACGACGACTGCTTTCAGTTTAGCAACACCCGAAGCACCTTTGCGGGGGGTGGGGTGGGGGGGGGGGGAGGGCTAGGTAAACTTTATTTAGATACGATTGCCCCGTCAACTATAGCTAGTAATACAGAGATAGCCCACAGGATGCGGAGGGCTCCACGCGTATCCTCATGCACAGGAGGGGCTCCACGCCCACAGGAGGGTTCCACGGGAATCGTATCTTTTTCTGTACATTCTTGTTTACTTGTTTTTTCTTTCATTGTTTTATTTTATTCTGCTTCGAACGGCGGGGCCCAAAACCCCGTTTTACACCATCGGGGAGGACATACCCTGGTTTAATTAAAATGCCCTTGGCGCAATTGACATCAGGAACCATAATCAGGGACGATTATGGCTCCTGATGACGATTAATAATGGTAATAGGACTGAGTGGAGTCCAATTCGGTCTGTAATCATACGAGTGATTAACGAAGCGGGAGTCCGATTTGTTTAATCACGAGTATGATTACAGACCAAATTGGACGACACGAAGTCCTGTTACCAATTAATCATATCTATAACAAAATTAGCAAAAGAAAAGGGAGAAAACGTACTGGAGAAGGAATTGACAACAGTTTCACGATACGTAAAAAGAACTTATTCAAGTGTAACTGATCCATTAGCGCGCGCACTCTGACGCGTACTGTCCAATTACTTAGGCATGACGCGTACACTGTCCAATTACACTGTCCTAACTGTCCTATTAATGCTCAAATCATGGCTGGTGATAGCCAATCACATTCGAGAATTTTGTTATAGTTATGATTAATAATGGTAATAGGACTGAGTGGAGTCCAATTCGGTCTGTAATCATACGAGTGATTAACAAAATCGGACGACCGCGTAGCGGGAGTCCGATTTGTTTAATCACGAGTATGATTACAGACCGAATTGGATGACACGTGTCCTGTTACCAATTAATCATATCTATAACAAAATTCGAGAGAGAAAAAGGAGAAAACGTACCGGAGAAGGAATAGACAACAGTTTTATTTGCGAAATACGTAAAAAAAAAAAAGCTTATTCAAGTGTAATTGATCCATTAGCGCGCGCGCTCTGACGCGTACTGTCCAATTACTTAGGCATGACGCGTACACTGTCCAATTACACTGACCAACTGTCCTATTAATGCTCAAATCATGGCTGGTGATAGCCAATCAGATTCGAGAATTTTGTTATAGTTATGATTATTACGATTATTACGTGTTTGATTTTTGCTAAAAATTGTTGTAATCGTCGTTCAAAGCGGATTGAAGCTGTACAAGATCTCACCGTTATAGCTGCGGGAGTTCAAATGAAAGAGTTTGTAATCGCTCCGTTCGCACAACGCTGACAACGGAGCCATCATGTGTTTGTTTGATCGAACTGAAGACAGAATTTATAATTAAACTTGAACGATAATTTCTATGCAGCTCACTGAAACAAGACTACGGGGTGAGGAACATTAGAATTCAACATCTTACTTTTTAAACGCAACCACAAAACGCAATTGTTCTCAGTTTGGAGCCCGCGGACGGAATGGTAAAAACAACACTCATCTGTGAAAGCGATTCAACGTATTTTACATGGCACCCGACATGTGTCTAAATGTCTGGAGCTGCTCAAGGGAACACAGATAGAGCCACAACGTGTACAGGTAAACCAGTGTCAATTTTGCGTGGTATAGCCAAAAAATGTCGCCTTTTCTGGTACTGAATTTATTCAATGCTTGTTGTTCAGACTGCTGCATGATTTTTGTACTGACTCGCCATAAAAAAGTGTGACAATTTTTATTAAATGCTTCTCTCTTATTTCACTGTGCTTTATTTTGTCTTGTCTCGATATTTCCGAGTCAAAGCCTTCCGTATAAGACCTACTGTTTGTGAAATTTTAAGAACAAGTGTTTGAATTGACGATTAAAGAAATTGTAAACACGGCGCTAAATGCTTAAATTTCTATTTCTACAGTTTCTGTTCGTCCTAAGAAATCAAGAATTTGTGTCTCAGTGACGTTCAGTTGTAATTTCTCCTTAATTTTGCTTCGACACAAAGTGATTCTTCTCGCCGGGTTGCTGGCGGAGAAAAAAATTAAGCGCACTCTGTCGTTGAAACCCTTACCACGTCCACTGCGCTATGCATCCCTTCTAGGTTCGTAAATTGCCCAGAAAGTAATATTCAGTACTAGGGTAGCATGAAGTTTCACTTAATCTTTCTCCTTCTCATCGATGGAAGTAGTTTTTTTCTCTTGGTGTTTTTCCAGTTCTCTATTTTGTCGACGATTGATAACGCACCGCGAGAGCATTTGCTTGAACACAAAGCGCGCTTTTCACTATTCTTTGTCTTCATTATAAATATTTCGGCCATTTATTTCAGAAAACATACGCTGAGAAATCTCCGCAAACGTTTTCTTTACTGGTTCGGTATTTAAATCTATGTTACTATTTTTCTTGCAGTGGAAAAAGTGACAACGATTTATCAGTGCCTTACTTTTCTTTACAACGTGCTTGGAAAATTATGTTACAGTCTTTGCGGCTGCTCTTCAATCTCTGCTCGTCCTCAGAGGAAATATATATTCGGGATGTATTTTCCCTTTTCTTGCCTGATTCCCCTTCAACTGATTTTTTTCGTATTTCGACGCCTTTTTTGCCCGCAAAACGTTTCTTCCGTCTATTAAACGGGAAATCCTCGTCCGACATGTCTGATGTATCTTTGCTACAGGATTTTTCTAAAATATTCTCACTGCCATCACCGGAATCACTTGTACAATCCTCATATCCAGAGTCACTATCCAGAAAGTTCTCCCCAAGGGCTTGCCTCAAATTAGGAAGCGACACTGATGACAGAAATTGAATTTCTTCATCTCCAACGAAGGTAATTTCCGACGCCATTTTGTTTGTTTTTCTCTGCGCGGAGTCCTCGCAACACACACGCGCGTGGGCCACGCGCGATGGCACAATTTTTTCTAAAAATAGCACATTTTTAAAAATAGCCCCATCGAAAAAGACTTTCGATGGGGCGCGGGCCAACGCCACTACTGAAAATGGCACCTGCAGAAAAGGGTGCGTTTCTTTGGGAGAATCCGAAAACGGATTTGTGATCCCAGATCATATGATTCTTCGACAACAAAGAAACGCAAAATCCGAAAAAGGATTATTGTGTCATGACAAGACAGGCTGGAGGCACGCAACATAGAAATCAGAAGGATACTTCTCTCGTACTGCCCTAGAATTCAACTAGAATGGAATACAAATAATTTATAAACAGGGATAGTATCTGCAGTAGTTCAAGTGAACTCGCTGTTTGCGTTCACAATTAGCAAAATCTGGTCCTTGAATTACAGAAATGGTACACAAATGAAGTTATCCTGACGTGTCAATGCTTCTGTCTGTACTTTTGGAGGAAACTTTTCAAATATACGAAATGGAATAATCACCTGAATTTCCTTTTCCACGATCAAATGTTTTGTCACGCAAGATCGAGAGAAAATATGGCGAGACCAGTAAATTTGCATGGAAGACCGCTTGAGAGATGTACTATTTTCGGATCCGTCCCCCAAAGAAGCGCACGGATCATGAATCCTACAAATCCGGATTTAGATTTGATCTGATGTATCCACTCGGAGTGTGGATTCTTCAGATCATTAATCCCTGATTAATCCATTTTTGGATTTAGGTAAAGAAACGCAAAATCGGTTTTTGGATACAAGAATCCGGATTTGGATTTTCCCAAAGAAACGCGCCCTTAGTTACGGTCTCCGTCCCCGATTATGGCTCCTGATTGACATGTATGCCAGCCCCTATAACACTAGGTAATCATGACGCGTGGACCATGATGCATGTCGGGTCACAAATTGCTGACAAGAGAAGTCATGAGATGTACGGAAATAGGTAAGTTTGCGGCAAAGAAAGAGAGGAAATTCAGATTGAGAAATGTCGAACATTTGTGAGAAGTCTTCCCATGTCCAAAAAGAAAAGATGGGCAGTTGCTAGGCGAGGTTTATGTCCAAACAGTTGACTGAACGCGTTCAGCTGTCGTTCGATCAGCTGTTAATCTTAATGTTTGTTTAGGCCTTCGATGAGTTTCATAAAATGCAAACACAACATCACAGCCCTAGCCCTCCTTTGAAGCCTAGAAAAGAGAAGTATTCTAGTACACAAAAGGCTCAGCGTCAGGACCGCGGAAGCAAGCATTTGAAAGGTAAGCTTCTGTTGAAAATACGCATAAACGCTTACCATCCGCTCAAGGAGATCATTTTTCAACCAAAATAGTACGTTTGTAGTCGATTAATGCGCTGCTAAGAATTTTAGAGCGAAAAAGTAGTCTGAAATGGCGGTTGTTGTTCGTTCTGTTCGATGACCAATAGCAGTAATAATAATAATGGGGACTTTTATAGAATTTGAATGGAATTTTAGGGGTGTGTCTGGACCAGGATTTATGATCAAAGAGGAAAAGAATACAGTGGAATCCCGATTTTTCGAACCTCCCAGGGAAACGGAAATTGGTTCCAAAAAATCGGGTGTTCGAAAAATCGAAGGTGGCATGAAATCACGCTTCATTTACAAGGAATTGGCTTTTGACAACCAGGAAAGCAAACAGAAATACTATGGCACTCTTATACAGTTCCTTAACTTTCATTTGAATAGTCACACTTTAGGATTTTGCTCGACTCAAAAGTTAGAACCACCTTGTACACATGATAACAACACCAGCAGGAAAGCCAGGCTCAAAAAATGACCATTCAAATGAGAAGCACTGAGCAGTACTTTCTTTGGTACTGTTTTCTGTGTAATAGAAAGTGGGCCTAACTATTGAGTCTGTGAGCAAAATCCTAAAGTGTGACCATTCAAATGAAAGGTACTGAGTTGTACTTTCCTGCGGGTTTGATAAATCGAAGGTAAATTTCTTATAAATTTCTTCCATGGGAGGCAAGAATTAGTTCAAAATATTGAGGGTTTCCGAAAAATCAAGGGTTTGAAAAATTGGGGGTAAAATTACAGTGTTTGACTGAAGCAAAACCAGGGGAAATGTGCCATGGTTCTAAAAACCGGGAGGTTCGAAAAATCCAGGGTTCAAAAAATCGGCACTCCACTGTATGTGCGGTTACACACACCATGGTAAATGGCATTTCCCGTAGTAGTTCATCCCGCAGTGCATCACACTTGGGTTTTAATATACCTCTAAGGTGCGGGATTGCAGAAAAATGCCACACACTCATTTGCATCTCATTGAAAATATACCGCGTTAACCAACGGTCACACATGAGTTGTGATTTGCCAAGGTAAAAGCATTATGCTGAGATAAGGAACTTGAGCTTGCTTGCTTCCCACCATTGTTTACAAATTGGACGGACTTTCGGAGGGAACTGCAACAGGACTTTCCCCATGAAATATGTGAAACTGCTGATATCCAGGATAGACATAGCTGGATGGTCCAGGTTGATCTTATCCCCGGTTCTGGATTTCGTTAAACAGGAATCCATTGTAAAGTTGTTGATCGTCCATATTTGAATTTCTGCAAAGGATAAAAATGTTTTCAGTTTTAGCTGTTGTTAGAATAGCTGGTCTAGCAAACAAGTCAAGAGGTCACCTGAAAATAATACACAGGATACTTACAGCATTGCACGAAATCCTGTCACATCTACAGTTTATTCCCACAAGGGAGTGAATGCGAAGGAAAACCCCATTTACTTTGCAGTTATGTGTTGATATCAAACCAAGTATCGTGATTAGCTCTTGTACCTTGGGCATCAAACACTATTGCAGCTTACCACGTTAAATGTCATGGGCGCTTCTTGTGATCTTTTTGATGTATCCATGGCAGGGTTGTTCCTAACAGCTGGCAGCCAGCAGAATTAACCGGCTACTTGGGTCATTTGTGCCTGCTACTTTTGTGATATATATATATATTTTTAAAGACAAATTATTTGTTCCTTTACTGGCACAGATATGTGAAAATGAAACTTGTTTCCCATTACAGTTTATTGACTTAAAAATAATCTGGTTGAAACAGAGATACACGATTATTAGTTCATTACATTGAGTTCTGGGAATTACATGTAGAAAACCACTGAAGGCATGAGTTCATACAAATAAAATGGAAAAGTTATGATTACTTTTGGAACTGACATTATTGGAAATTTGTGCTCAGAATCAAGGAAATTCCGTTTCTGGGGACTTAAAATGTAAAAACTTCCCAGGGGGACATGCCCCTAGACCCCCCAAGAAAGGATCGCCTTCGCCGCTCGATACTTACTATCCTCCTACTTAGAAATTTGTGCGAGCTACTTGAAAAGTTGTGGACAACCCTGCCATGGACATTTAACACGGGAAATTTACCTCGGGAAATGTCAGTTGCACTCACTAAATGCAGTTTCCTGTGGTGAAAGGGTCACTTACCACAGTAAAAGTGCCCTGTGTGACCGCACCTAATATCAGTGAAATAAATATCAGTGGTTACTAAATTAAATGGCAAGAATCTGAAGGGTGTTTAAAAAAAGTTTGGAGAGATTGGGAGTATCTTTGGGGTGAGTGAAATCTAATCCGGACGAGTGCATTCTGAGAGTCACTCCCTCGAATGGTGAGTGCTCTCAATATAAAGTTTCCAACACTGAAATTTGAAGCTTTTTGGACTTGTTATGTACGACACAGATGACTATATATATGTATAAGTCAACTTATACATGAAATATCAATCTGCAGTGGAAATATTGAACACATTGGCTTTGCGCTGTTATTGCCTGAAAAAGCCATTAAGCACTGTATTCGTCAGCAGTATACCACTAAAACAAGCAAGGTGAGCCCCCATTTTTATTGTAATTTTAGAACCTACATGACTTGCTGAATATTTGTGCCAAGTTTCATTACCAATCTATGGCAAATTCTTTTTCCGAGGAATCACCTTAAGCCAAGTACAGTTGAACTTCCTGAAAGACCATCAAAATGTCCAGCCTAAATGGTAGGTTGTGAGAGGTCTAACCACTTGGGGTGTTATTTTAATTACTTAGCCTGCAATAGTTTTTTTAAATAAAGCAATATAAATTGATTGATTGATTGAATTTTTTTTTGATTTAGGGTTGTTTCTTTAACCCATCCACAAATAGATCTACACACGTTGGAACCCAAAATGTATTGTAATGTCTTTTCAGTAGTCACAAAAGAGTACCAAAACGTGAATGAAAAGCAGCTGGCAGTCAGGATACTTGTTACAACTAAAACTATGAATTATATTTAAACTTTATTTTAATAAATAAACTTTCTCTCACACCAAAAATAACTGTAAAAATCCATTACAATGAGATGAAGTTAAAAATTTGATATCAAGCAACAACTACATTATGAAAATACAGTGCTATATTCTTACATTAAAATGGAAAAACGTTTTTTGGGGCGACTGGTAGTCTCTCCCTCAGCTTCAGTCTTCTCTGGAGCAGCTTTCTTCCCTGTCCTTAAAGAAAAAATAGAGTAACATGTTTGATTTTTATTATTGTAGTGATGTTGAGGTCAAATACAGCTTCCACTTGTCTTTTTGGCATTGAAAAAAAAAAACAGTTTTCAGCAGGAAAACAAAAGATCTGGTCCCCAAGGCGTCTGTTTAACTCCCAGTAATGTTAATTGCATGCTGAGCTTTTTTGTTTATTGTATAAAGTAATAGTAATAGAGTGTCATTGTACTGATACTTTGCTGTGTTAGACACAAGTCCTTGTGCAAAGCCTGTTTAATTGTGCTTCTTGACACAGGAGAAGCTGGTTTTTCCTCCTCTCCTTCTCTTGATTTTCTCAATGGTGGTTTTTTTTTTGTCAGTTTGACAATAACCTGCGATCAGGCCGAATTTTAGCATCGCTCTCATATTCTCTTACGTGGGTCGCTCGCTAAAATAGGGCCTGATACAATCTCTCACAGGAGTTCGTGTCGGCGGCCAAATTTTGGCCGCGGGAATCTCGCAATCTGATTGGCCCTTTAACAATAGAGCTGTCAATGGAAGTAAATTGTCTACGAGACTTGCTCACATTTTCAATCTGACTGCCATGGCCAAGGAACAAGTCTGCCGAGGTAAACATGTCGCTCAAAGATATTCTCGTCGTTCTAGGAGAATTGTCATCATTTCTTTCTCTCCTGAGAATGGCGTCCGGTTTGACGCAAGCTGTCTCTCACTCGGAGCAGAGAAGTACAGCAACAGTGAAGTATGTATCCCGTTTTATCGCATCGTGTCTCCAAATTTTCATTTGAAGGCTTTCAGCTAGTATTGAAAATATAAGCAGAGTAGTGGTTGTATCCGCGTTTTACGGAACAAAACGAACAGCAAGTATCTTTCGCCAAGAATGATCAACAAGTCAACCGATAATTCCGTAAACTTAACGATAAGCTGATGTTTAGTGAGAGCCGCACTCAGCGAGATGCTATATTTATTTTTACCTAAGTAATACAGACTTTCAGTTTATTCATTCAGTGTTAATAATGTCGTTTTGATGATCTCTGACATTGATATCAAAGGATCTGACTAGGTTTATAATAAATGTTCTTCGTTTTAAAATTCGCTGCTGTTTAGAGATGAAATTCGCTGGTAATCTCAAATATTTATCCCTTCTGGAACTAAATTAAATTACAAAACACTCGTTTGTTTATAAACGGTTTTATTGATATCTTTTTTCTAAAGAGTGAAACTGAAGGTATTTCTCTTAATTTCCCAAGGTATTTTACGCAGAAAATCGGTGACAAATACGTAGAGAATATTCCGGATACCACCTGAAATGAGAAAGGATTCAAACATGCAGCATATTTTGGTACAAGACAACCTCGTCGTGTTCTGAATTTTCATTCAGTTTCAGCTCAGACAGAGCAACTATGTACAATACCGGAGCACGTACCTTCAAGTTGTTAATTTGAACGCTAGTGCCAAGATTTATCGTAGCCTGTGATTTTCTTATTTTTGCCGACATTTGAGAACTTTTTGCGAATGTCATTACATACACATATGAGAAATTTGCATACCGAGGAGCGTGTAAGCGAAACAAATTTTGATTGGCCGTTTTGTTGAATGTCAATCAATCAAAAAAGTGGACGGCAGACGTTCCGTAGAAGAATTGTATCAGGCCCTATTTTTCGTTTCGCCCTTCCCGCCGGAATGTTTCACCGAGCGAAACGAAAATAGAACCTGATCGCAGGTTAGTTTGACAACCAATGAAAAATTTGAAATTTAATATAACAAAGATAGAATAATTTACGGTAAACAAGGTATTAATTTTTAGTTGACCAGGAGTGCAAATGGGATAATGTAGCACCAAACACAGTTTTGGTACAAGCATTCTAACTAGGACTGTGTGTCTCCAAAGACTTCCCCCTCTGAGCAAACCTTTCCTGTGTGACTACCTCCTGTAGGCAACCATCCTCACCTTTTATTTGAGGTGGTTTGACTGTATAGTTATCTTACGAGCCTTCAAAAGTATCCATATTCAAGGATTTCTAGTGAGTTTACTGTAACCACTAGAGGGACATTTTCCTACAGCATGATGTGTTCACATTTCTCATAGATTACATATCGGTTATTGCTTCAATTATATCTTGGTCAAGAGAATTTTCTGGTGCACACGCAGCAATAATAAGAATGGTGGTGAAACCAGGATTACAGTTTTCTGAATTGAATTTTCTGAATTTCTTATTGAAATTAATCCTTAAGTTGGTGCAATTTAGTATCTGAGGTGGCACATCCATAGCAAAAGCCATTTTCATCTTTCGAGAGGGACGTTGTCTGTTTCCCAGCTAAGTGGTCTTTCCCAATGTTTTGATTGTAAACAGCGGATTTGTCTGTGGTGACTCCTTCTTGGCTTGTGTGGGGAGACAAAGAGTTGGCAGATTTTGAAACGACAACAGGATCAATGCATAAGTTTTGTTTAATTTTTCTTCATTATTGGTCCTGGTGTGTTCATAACAAAATTTTGTTAATGCAGCTTGTCCTCTTCTGATAGTGCACACGATATGTTCTGCCAAGACAAAAAGCATTTGATTAGACATTGTGGACTGTGAAAAGGTAAAAGTATGGTCTTTTTGATACATTGTGTTGTTTTGTGCTTGTATCTACTAGTGAAAGTAAGCAAAATGCTATTTTGTAATTATTTATTTCAACTGGTGATCTGAGTATTCATTCCTCACCCAAACCCCAAAGAACGGCATTACCTTCTCTTTTTTTATTTACATCCATATATAACTTAAAGATAACTCGGGAAAGCACATATTTGGTATCTTCATGAAATGTTTTAAGTAACACTGTATGAAAGAATTAACCTTACCTTTAAATCACCTTTATATCGGAATACTACAAAATAACCAAAAATCAACAAAATGTAATGCTTAAGAATCTTGTCAACATTTATTAGTCAGTTGCATTAGCAGGCCTTGCAGCTCTTGCAGTGCAGCTATATTGGGCGAGCCGCTGCTCGGACCAGTCCAGTCACAGTTTGGTTAGGATTTGTTTCTTCCATTTCATTGTACTTTCATTCACGAAAATGTTGTACTGCCATCCAAAGGGGTAAAGCCATTATAGTACTGATGTGTGCATAGGTGATGCAATCTCATGGGTGCCCTGTGGCAATGATGACAATGTGTTAATTCAGACAGATGGTAATGCACCCCTTTGTTATTTTCTTGGACTTAATTATTTGCAGAAGCATAGTTGTTCTTTTTTTGGTTGACAGCATTAATATGCCATCTTTGAAATACCACCTGAAATGTGTGTGGTAGCAGGAGAGACTGCAAGTCTGTATGTTTCGTATTTAAATAGCTAATGGCAACACCCAAATGTTTAAAAATATGCTGGATAAAACTGGGCACAAAATAAATTCCCTCCAATACTGTACTTCAAATTGATAACTTTCCAACTTTTGTGACTCTTCACCATTGGTAAAAATACTTATTTGTAACCCATGGAACTTAGTTTGCACCTCTTTGGACGTTTCGCAAGATTCCTCCTTTCCTCCTCCACAAACAGCATATTTTGTTCTCCTATCAGAAAGCATTTCTGACATCCAAGCACTCTCATTCTACAGTCTGCACTTTTTACATCTTGAATGCATTTGAGGCCTGTGGCTGTACATGTATACAAGTGTTAGTTATTAGACTCTTGACCAGCTGAAGCCTGAAGTCCAAGGCAGGCAGGCCTACCAGGATTATGGTACCCTCCGTTTCATGACATTCAATGTATAGTTGAAAAAGCTTGAGACAGGACCATCTGGTTTGATACAGCATTCATGGTGGCATGACTTAGCATGTAAGACATGGGCTACAAGAACTTACTCTTAAAAAAAGCCATGGGCTTCTAATGTTACAATTTTAATTGTTGCATTTGAAAGTTCAAAAGCTGAGACACAAACGTCTTTGCCAGCCTTTGTTTTTCGAGATGTGTCATAAAATGTTTCTTCCTCATCTGGTTGAAAGTAATAGTAGTTTCGAGATGTGTCATAAAATGTTTCTTCCTCGTCTGGTTGAAAGTAATAGCAACCCACCAGAAATGAAGGTGCTTTGATAGCTGTATCCACTCATTGCACTGTAAAAGTAGCTAGTCTTCTGTCTATGCTTTATATCATACAGCTCAATAGAATATTTCTTGACTCATTTGCAAGTAAAACATGGGTTACAGTGATTTGCTCTGCTATAAAGATGGTACGATGTCTGACGTTACAATGTTGATTATTGTATTTGAAAGGTCATAAGCTGAGACACAAACCTCTATGCTGGCCTTCATTTTTAAGTTGTTTCAACCTCATCTGGTTGAAAGTAATAGCTACTTGCCAGAAATGTTTGGGTGAAGGTGCTCAGATAGCTGTATCTGCCGCGGAATCTTTACAGATCCCGCAGTCGCTGGTCAAACAATCAATGAGGACTGTATATCTTCTTTTCAAGGTTTATTTGCAGTGTTGCATTCCAAACCCTAACCGATACTTTCACAATCCAACAATCTAGAGATTCGACAATCTGACAATCCAACAGTTCTTCACTTCAACAATTCTAACACAATCT
The DNA here is from genome assembly GCA_964030785.1 of Siderastrea siderea. Taxonomy (NCBI): domain Eukaryota; kingdom Metazoa; phylum Cnidaria; class Anthozoa; order Scleractinia; family Rhizangiidae; genus Siderastrea; species Siderastrea siderea. The sequence continues at coordinate 54,415,795 of OZ034969.1, read as the reverse complement.
GATCTTACATTATACTCTACTACAATTTTCATAGCCCATCTTGCGTAACTAGTAATTTCCCCACGATCACGTGTAGTGTAACATCCCAAGCCTAAGTATTGTAACGTAACTAAATTTAATTCCAATTTCACAATAGCACGTTCTCTTCCCTAATTTAGCTAGCTATATGCGTGCAGTTACATTTGTTCTCTCACAGTAATAAAACTACGGACTTTGTTCACATTGTTGCGAAACTCATGTCACGAAATCTACGAGTTACAAGCATTGTGTTTCATAATAATCAGTATAATAATTAATATTTCATGGCATTGCGTTACGGTCTAAATCAATAATTATACGTGAAACATTTTCCGACACTCTCCCCCCCTTGACTCGCCTACGAGTCAAGCATTTGTTTTGTTTTCCATCTAGAATCTAAAGCGGCCGGTCTAGTTGGGTTGCGCCTAGCGCGTTCCCTTACTGGCCTAATCCTAACCTGATTCCTCCCTTCAAAGGTACTTTGCACTTCTATGGGGTACAGCTTTTGAACAGGTCTGGAAATGCGCACAGGTTTCCCTTTGGCAATGACTCTTACATTTGCACCTCTGACAATACTATCTTTACCTGTGACAAGACTCTCTGCCACTGCCAATTTCTACTCTCCTTTCTTTTTGTTCTCTTCAAAAACTGTTACTACGTCCCCTACTTTAACTTGCCTAACTGCGCGACCCGATTTGGCGCGGTGAAATTCTCTAAGATTTACTAGATACTCGTTTCTACACCTCTTCCAGAAATGTGTGAGCCTTTCTGTCAAATACCTGAACCTTTCATAGCAACTACTCTCATTCTCTTTGGGTTCCTCAGCTATCTCATCTGGCATAGACTGGATTCTCCTACCATAAACTAAGTGCGAGGGTGTTAAAACTTCATGCCCAACTTCATCGTACTCGTACGTTAGTGGTGGTGAATTTAACGTCCCCTCCACTTCAACTAGTGCTGTTAACAACTCGTCAAAACTTAATCTCGCGTTACCCAACACCTTTCTAAGACACGCTTTCACAATCCCAACCATTCTCTCAAAGAACCCTCCCCACCAGGCTGCCCTCTCTAAATTGTATCGCCACTCTATTCTCTTGCTGTCTAATTCGCTGGCTACCTCTGGATGTTTAAAAGATTGTTAAGCGCCTTTTCGGTCGCTTGAAATGTTTTCGCGTTGTCTGAAACAATCAATGTTAGCGTGCCTCTTCGCGCTGTAAATTGCCTTAGCGCTTGTCTAAAGGCTTCAGCAGATAAATCCTCAACCAATTCTAAATGAATTGCTTTTGTTACACAGTATGAAAACAACGCAATGTAAGCCTTATTCATACCTCCTGCAGTCGCTCTAATGTAAAATGGTCCAGCGAAATCCACGCCTACTTTCGAAAACGCTGGTGCCTGCCTAACGTGAAAATCTGGCAAAGCTGCTGTCTGCGACGTACTATAAGCTTGGCCTTCGTGGCGTTTACAAGTTACGCATGTACTCAAAATTTTTCTTTATGCATTGCCTACCCTTAGGAATCCAATGTTTCGATCTCACTTCGGTGAGTGTCACTCTCACACCACCATGCATCACCTTCTCGTGACAGTCTCTTATCACCATCGTTGTGTACGCGTGGTCTCTCGGGAGCACCATTGGTCTGCGCGCATCAAATTCCAAGTTTGAGTTGACCAGTCTTCCAACACATCTTAGAATGCCTTCACTTTCTACTACGCCCAGTTTGGTTTTTAGCTGCTGGAAATTCTTTTGCCTTCGCAGATCAGATTGCGTTGCCTTCAACCATTCACGTTCGGCCTCGGTCAGTTCTTTCTTCGTCAGTCTTCCACTTCTCTTGGTGTTCTTGTCTTGGTTCAGTCGTAAATTTCTTATGAAACGGAACACCCACGCGGTCACTCTCAACAGTTTCTCTAGATTTCCATGCCTGTTGATGTCCACAACATTCGCAACACTCGCCAAGCACTCCACTCTCACTACCATCGCATTGGCTGTCTTTTTTAGTTCTTCTTGACTTTCGGGTGTGTGCATGTCTTCTATCGTCTATGGCCATTCATCTTCTGTCTGGGTTAACCACTTCGGCCCGCACCACCAAAGTTTCTCATTTTTAAGTCTCGATCCTAGCGTTCCCCGTGAGCCAATGTCTGCTGGACTTTCTTCACCAGGACAGTGCCCCCAATCTTTCTTGTGTGTCCATTTCAAAATCTCATTCACTCGGTGACGTACAAACTGCTTCCACTCCCCCCGGTTTTGGATCCAACAGAGCGCGGTTTTGCTGTCCAACCAGTACTTGGTAGGACTTATTTCCAGCTGGGATTCTGATACATTCTTTACGGTCTCCATGAGTTGGGCCAAAATTCTAGTGGACATGAGCTCTAATCGCGGAATAGTTAACGTCTTAACGGGCGCTACCCGGGATTTCGAAGCTAACAATTTCACATTAACTCCCTCATTTGTAGTATAAACTAGGTACACTACAGCGCAATAAGCTTTTGTGCTCGCGTCCCCAAATTCATGCAGCTGACATTCGAGAACCCTTTGTTTTGGATTTTCATAGACACATCGGCTGATTGAAATCCCTTTGACTTTGGAAAGATCTGCCGCCCATTCACTGAATTTCTTTCTCGATTCCCCTTCAAGCTCCTTTTCCCAATCCCGTTTTTCGCAACAAAGTGTTTGAAAAAGCATCTTCATCGGAACAATCATGGGGCTAATAAGTCCCAGGGGGTCAAATAACCCTGCCAGCAAACTTAACAAATTGCGCTTCGTTGCCTGCATTTCTCGCGCCTGCTCTACAAGCTTCTCAAAACTAAACAATACTATCCCTTTCCAAGTCCCATGGGAGACTTAAGACCTTTTTGCAACCCTTCTTAATTTCCGATCCCGATCCAAGCGTGATTTTTGCGAAGGTTTCCTCTCCATCACTGGTGTCAGTTGTGTTGGTCTCTGACCTCTCTTTCTCTTCGTTCTGCTCAATGCGATCTCTCAATGCCTTGTCATTCGTGAACCATTTTTGAAGCCTGAAACCTCCCGCTGCCATAAGCTGTTTTGACGTCTCGTGTAAATGGAACGCATCAGTTGAATTCTTCTCGCCCGTCACCAGGTCGTCGACATAGAAGCTCTCAAGCATTTTTCTCACGAATTCGGGATCTTCCTCTTTATACTTCGAGATATGATATCTCAGCATGGCATTCAACAAAAATGGCGAGGCATTTAATCCAAAAACTACGCGGCAAAAGCGGTACACTATAATCTTGCTATCGGGCTTGAGGCTATCTCTATCACTCTCGTCTGCCTCGATGTTGAGAAATGCTTTCTCAATATGTCCTATCAGTGCCACCGTTTTCTCTCTAAACCTAAGCAAAATGTTGAACAACAAGGGATTCAAAGATGGTCCCACATGTAAACCAGGCGCGTACGCAGTTTTTTCGGTGGGGGAGTGCACTTTAAGCTTGAGCGGAACTTTTGTCAGCAGTCCTAATATATATATATATATATGTATGTATAATATGGAAGGTTCACCCTTTTCTAAAAAACAGAAAAATGGTTATGCGCAATTAAGGTACGTTATGTAAACCTTTCTTTAATAGCAAATAATTCTGTCTTATACAGCGTTGGAATCATTTTATTTCTACTCATATATGCGAGACTGTTGCTTTATAAATCTGTAGTCACAATAGTGCTGCATGCATATATAACATTCAATGCAACAATCCATGCGAAATTCATGAGAGCCATTAAAGAATTTCACTTGAACTTGGAAGATAACAAAATTGTTGACTGAGGCGCATAATATGTACTCTATTCCTAACTTTTACAACTGAACCAGGTGGCAATTGCAGAAACAATGAAAAATTAAAGATTTGGTTGAGCAGCACTATCACAAGTTTGAACTGTCTTTGAGGAGTGTGCCAAACTCCAGCCTTCTCGGGTGTTTTCTGGCGAACAGCTCAACAACCTCGTTCAGGTCAACTTCCGCTGAATAGTGGATATGAAAAAGAGCCAGATGTGATAGCCTGTCTTGACTCATAGTGACCCTGGTATATGTATGGAGGCGTCTTAGTGCACTAGCACTGCGCTCACACTCGCAGCTTGTGGCAGGGATGGTGCAGCAAATCTGCAATAGGACATAAATATTTGGGAACATTTCCCGGTCGCACTCCTTAATTGCATTTGCTGCCGTGTCGGGCCGCTCCTCTTTGGACATCGCATCATATCTGTTAAGGTTATAAGCAAAGGCAATGTTAACATTCTTTGAAATAACTGGAATGTGTCATTTAACACAGATTGAACGGGTTTTGTCAGTTTTGTTTTACTCTAGCTTACTTGATCCTATATCGAAGTATCTCCTGAGGAACGAGCTCTGAAGATGGGAGGTCATCCTTGTACATGTTGACGATTGCCTCAAGGTTCGGAGGATTCCCTCGCTCGCACAGAACCGAGGGCACGAAGCCCAGAAGACTAGAAGCCAAGACAGCTAAATCTGCAGTTTGGTAATACAAAGAATCATACAGTAAAATAAGGATACAAAGGAAGATTAAGTAAGAAATAGAAATATAGCAACTCAAGGAAGAAAGTAAACTGCATGCAGTATACGGTTGGACTAAGCAGTAACTTTTAACTATAGTACGTTTTCAAATCTCAATCTAATCATCTTTCACCGAGTTAGATTGGAATTACCAGAAAACTGGCTCTCGATTTCTGTAATGATGTGATCAACGAAGGGAATGGCAACATTTCTTCTGTAGTGCTCTTCAGGAGTATCTGCAGGGGCATTGCTCCGGTGTACCTGCCGTCCCACCACTCTGGGGGTCGAGGGCTGCACATTTAGTGCCTCAGCCACACGAACAGCGTGCTCGTAAACCCTAACAAAATGCTCTTCCATCCTTTCGCTGATGGTCTGGTAAGTCTTCTTCACTTCTGTGATCTAAAGTACAAGATAGCAAAATGTATCATATTTAATAAAGAGTAATAATTACTCTTTTAAAAAATGAGATGTGGTCGGGACCCACTTGTTTGAAACTATAAACTTGAGGAAATAGTGGTATATACCCTGTTTCTTTTTAAGAGTGACTCAATTGTGCATTATTTGCTCTAATCGGCACCAGATGAATGGGAAGTTGTTAATTTATCATACATCGTGAAGGATTGCACTTATTGTCTTGAGTAGGGAATAGTGTGCTCAATAACCAGTCGCTACAGCATTTAGAACAGCAGAAGAACATTTACAACCGATCCGTTAACGTCAGATTCAATAATATGTGCAATTATATCATGGCGTAACTATCTTATTTGTATGAATGCAGACGCACCTCGTGATATGCTTTAATAATGTCAATTGTCCTCCCTTGCAGCTTTACCGTAATGCCAGACAGGTGGGATAGAAACTCGTACAAGACGAGGAAAGAGACGATAAAGTCGAACGAAGTAAGATTTCCAAGAAGCGCTCCCGCGTCTTCTTTGCTTTTCCTGTCCCATACGGCACTCTGAAAGTCTTCTCCACACTGGTCGCGGTTGGCTCCAAACGCAATGTTCTCCAAAGCGGTCACAATGTAAATATGCGCTTGGTAGAAATGTTGAAAGGCAACATGTCGCGCTGCCCATCTTGTGCGGCACATATCAATTAGGGCTTTTCTTCTCTGAGTTTCTGGAAGTGCCTTGGTGATTATGGACTGTAGAAGACCTGCCCCGAAAAAGCCGTATAGTAGCTATTGTTGTTACATATCATTTCTTTTCTAGCTAGCATAAGAAAATTACTGACAAAAGGCAAAATTCAAAAATTCGTGGTATGCAAAACTGCAACCGAAAACAGAGGAAATGATTTATATTGGTACCATTGTTTGTCTAAATTTCGTGGATAAGGGAACGAAAGGACTATTATTGTATTGGATCAGCATTAGCATTAAGAAATAAAAATAAAAATAAAAAAATATTTTAAAAATTCTGTCATTCGAGCTAGCGCTAGCTATAGGTTTGCACAGACAAATATATTTTCACCATTTTGTTTTACTTACCCTCACGCTTTGGACTTCCAAGAAAAAACAAACTACACTGCTTAAGCTTGTCGACGGCATTTCTAATGTTGGGCAGGGCACAGGAGTGCGAGATCACTAGATTGAGGGTGTGGCTACTGCAGTGAACATAAACCGCATTAGGGGATTGGTTCTTGATCCTCCTTTGAACACCAACAGTGTCGCTGGACATGTTAGCCGCCCCATCATATCCTTGGCCGTGAACTTTGGTGATATCAAGCTCGAGCTCTTCAAGGGTGTCAATGATCTTGTTGGCAATGGCTTCTCCTGTTATCCGGGGCAGTTGAAGGAACGACAGGAACTCTTCCCTCACATCGGAATTGCCGTCGACAAATCGGACACAGAGAGCTAATTCCTCTTTGTTGTGGCTTGTCACCTCATCGGCTAAAACGCTGAAAAACGTCGCCGATTGTACTTCTTTGATCAGATTTGAAAGTATCATATCCTTAGCAATAATTTCAATTATCTCATTCTGTATTCTCGGTGAAGTATACTTTGCGTTTCTGTTGTTCAGGCCCGTGCTGTTGAGGTGCTCATTCAACAGTTGATCATGTTTAGCAAGCATCTGTAGTGCAGCTAGAAAATTACCAACGTTACTAGAGTCATTATCGAGTTCTTCCCTGTGCCCCCGGAGGCCTCTGCACTGTCGACCGCAATATAGAACTGCGTCAGCAACACAAGCAATAATGTGCCTGTTTCTTCTGATATTTTGCTTCTTTTCCTCGTCCTACCTATTGTTAATGTTCTGTTCTGGATTCAGAACCGACTGAACAAAAGATTCTGCTGCAATCAACGAATCTTGGTGATATCGTGTGCTCTGGTGGTCTTTTGCTTTCTTGTCGATCTTTTGAAAATTTACAAACGGTTTGTTCACAAAGAACCCTTTGCTACGCCTGTTGTCGGATGTCAGCATGAGAGCACAGTGCTTACAAAAAGCACCATCAACTTCTGGACTGTACACCATCCATGCGTAGTCCCGGAGGTAACGTGACTGGAAGGCTCTTTGTTTCTTACCAAATTGCCGGAGTGGAAATGAGTATCGCTCAGGTGGTACGAAGTGTTTTGTAAGCAAATGGTGCTTCTGACCAGCCGACAATTCATGAACAGCAGTAGCAACGGCCTCACTGGACATAGATTCTGTGATAATTTTGCCAATGTCATTGACGAGGGTCTGTGGCTCGTTGCTTGATTGTCTATGATGTCTCTCGAAGCTTCTTTCTTTTGGTTGATTATCTAAAATGAAAACGTTATTTATGTTGCTATTGATTTAAAAAAAAAAACGAATGGAACAGTTTAAAATTGTTAATTTTTTAGCAATTTAAGTGATTTAAATGGCGGTACGAATGCACCGATAAGTATGAAGGTGGGGTGGTGTGGGGACGAACATTTTTTTAAATAAAAAGCTGCGGATATTAAAGATTGCCTAAATATTTTGTTGTGTGTTTAGAAGAAATTTTAAAGTGTTACAAAGTGAATAATTTGAGCAAACAGTCGTTTTTTCAAATAAGTAGTTATATAGTTGGGGGTACCAGCTCATTCTGAGCTGTTACCAATCCCAACTATTAACTACTTTCCATCTGATGGTAATAATTTTATGGAAAACTATATGTTATTTATTTTATGGAAAACTATATGTTTTTTATTTTATGGAAAACTATATATTTTTTTGTGATGGCATTTTTGTGATGGCATTTTGTGATGGTTTCTATGAGATGGAGATCATATTATGGATAACTATATGTATTTTATTTCAAGGGCACAAATATTTTGGATTTGGATACTATATGTTTTATCTCATGATGTATCCAACGCATTCTTCCATCACGTGACCACAGACTGCAGGAAGTTTGTTTCTATCAGATGGTTCTCTCTTGGTGAATAAAGAGCAGTTGTATTTAACAGGGGTATAAAAGCATGGTTATATCTTTAAAATATTATCTCATATAATAGTATAGAATGAATTGTAATAAAGATATACACGATGAATTGAAAGAATCAGGAGATATTGTTTGTCCTTTTTGTGACCAAAAATTGGAAGATTCTAATGAAAAACCACAAGATCGTTTAGCAAAAAATTATTTATGCTGTGATAATCAGTATATTATTAACGACGATGGGATGTTAGCATGTCTAAGTTGTGGTATTGTTCAAGGATATAATTATGTGAAAGAATATGTTGATTTTTATAAAAATAGACATAACTTTATAAGAAAATCAGTGTACCATAGAGAATACCATATAAATAATGCTATCATGAATGTTAAGCGAAAATATAATATAGAAATATCATATCACAATAAGCGTAAAATTGAACGAGTTTTTGTAGAGATAGGTAAAATTATTGATCAAGTAAATAATGATCGAAAGAGAATGATTAGCATTAATTTCATATTGCGTAAGTTGTTAAAGATGATGGGAATACCTTACAAAAAAATTCCAATTAGTAAATCGAAAAAAACATTAGCTTTTTACAATAAATATTGGGCTAGTATTATGTCTCTTATTGGTGATGAAATGAAATCTATTGTTGGATGAACAACTTATTATATTTCTTTTCAAATTTGTCAGTTAATGGACACATCAATTATTATATCATCTAGAAGTTTGACAAAATCAAGAAATTCTTTGTCATTATACTCCAGTCCTCTCATAAAAGACCGTAAATGTGTTAAAACCTTTTCGTACGAAGTGTATGCGAATTTTGACATCTCTATCTTTCTTTTATAATTTTTAGCCTCTGAATATGATTTAAGCAAAAGCCCAGCACCAGATACTGTTCCGAGAACAACAGGGTTTAACGTGACACCACCAACTACTGTCCCTGTTACTACCAATAAAACAGATCCAATATTACATGCAAGTTCTGCTTTTTTGAAATATTTGTAAGTCATTTTGAAAAGCCAATATTTTTTATGATAGAATTTATACAATGATTTCAACTCAGATATTTGATCGTCAGTTAATTTTTCTGACACATGGTTCCAATTGAAAATATTTTTTGTCATATATTATACGGTTACATTTTTTTTCTTCTTGAATGATAATTTAAGACTATAGTATAATTTTCTGATGTTTTGAACCAATTTCTCGATACTATCGAGAATTTCATTGATTAAAATAGCTGTTCTCATATATATTATTGTGTTAGATTGTTCATCCTGAAAACGATGTCGAAACATCGGTCAGCTTTGAAGTGTTTGGTCGATATGGTTGAATTCGAAAATGTCCCGCACTGTGTTATATATTAAATGAAAATTTTTTGTGGAAAGTTATCACGCACTTGTTTGATACTCGATACGAAGTATAATTGCGTTGTAACTTTTCCAAATATCATCATTCATATTTAGTTCAAAAGCCAAAATCCCGGACGAAGGCATTTGGAAAGAATTTGGGTTTATCGTTTGATACCACCCACTTTTTTCTGAGATAAAATTTCTTGAAGAGCTTAAAGTTCCAGTGAAAAAATTCCGTAAAGCTGTTTTGAGTTTTAAAGATATTCTTTTGTGTCTATGTATAGTGACATGAGAATCCGAAGAAGTGGTTGGACGCGTACAATATATATCAATATTTTTCAAAATCGCTTCACCCGGCAATGAAATTATTTCAGCACCATTTAAAACAAAATTTTTGTCCCCTTTTGTCGAATTTAAAAAACCGTGTATATAATGAACGGAACCACTCAAATGGTGTCCGTTTAAAGACAAATCTGTTTCCATTACCATTTTTCCATTTTCAATAACAAAAGCGGTGTCATAGACACTTGGATCAACGTTTGAAATTGTTTCTTTAACGCCATAGACAATTAAATGCCCAATTGTTAAAAATGATGGATTACTGACAGTACCGTGCAAATCAAGATATAGGAATTGTGGAGGTGAGCTACCCCATCTGTGAAAATGGATAACTGTTTTGGTGTAATTCTCGAATGTTTTGGTTGTTTCATCAGAAATTGAAATCGTTGTTCCTTGAGCTGTTACACTTATCTCATTCATTTCCGGCGGAAACCATTCAACGACCATTGTGTAATACCCGACTGGAAGTTTATATAAGTTAAAACCAAGACGTGAGCGGTACTGGTTGGGTGAGCTTTTTTCAAACAAGAGTTTAAGTTGGTAAGCTTTTTTATTAATTTGATGTGGAGAATTGGGAAAATCAACAATACCCAAAACCTCGATATTGTTTTCACTCGAAGATTCATCAGTGTCTTCCATCAAGTATCTGAAGGCGTCCCTTTTTTGACCTGAGTTATTGATCTGAGATTCACGAATTTTTTGAGTGACAAGATTTCTCAAATCTTTTATTTCCTCTTGCACAAAATCAACATTAACTGCGGATTTTGAATTTCTGTAATCGGTTTGTAAGTTAATAATTTTATTGTTATTTAAATTCAAGTTTCCAGTCATATTGTTGGTGCCATCAACTTTGAGAAACTTTTTTTGTGTCATGTCATCAATTCTGTTGTTAACAAACTCGACACATGCGGCGTCTCTTTGGTTTGATGGAAGATCAAGATTGATAATTGAATTATTTTTCATATCAATATCAGATCCTTTATCCAGTTTTTTTTCAAGCTGATTTTCGACATACTTTTTGTTTGTGGCTTGATCTGCCTGTGTTGGGTCTTTCACATTGAAAATTGTATTATTATTCATATCAATATTTGCTTCCATTTGACCCCCTTCCTTCTTTGACAAGAATATCTCTCTTTGCGATTCATAATTGATAACCTTGTTGAGATTACCATGAACTGGATAATTGTCTTTTGGGACAACGAGTGACCCTGTCATCGTATCACCAGATATTGCAACAAATTTAGATGTATCCACACTTGGAATCTTAGCTATTTCAGAATCAATATATTGTTTAGTAACCACATCATCATTATTAGTTCCTTGTTTTACATTCACTAATTTTTTATTCTGCATATCATAATCATTATTAGCATCTAATTTAAATGCAATACCAGGTAAACCTCTTAAACCTATCTTACCTTGTCCTTGAGAATCAACATGATTAAGGATACCGTTTGTATAACTCATATAATATTAGTTTAGATTTTTTCATCGAAATTTCGGGCTACCTTTTTTTTGACCTTATCAACATACAAAAAACTATATGGATCCTTAGTAGCTTTCTGATAATCTGATTTATTTATGTTCATTTCTCGGCAAATCATCAATTGCTCGTTTATAGAAGGAAAATCAAACACACAAAAATGTGAACTATTCAGTCTTATTGTTTTATCGGTTCCGTAATAGCTTTGACTCAAATATATACAACAACAATTTTTATTTCTTGAATTGGTGAAGTAGTCTCGTATCCGTTCGTCATTTTTCTTACCTGTATTCAAATAGTCATCAAATATGATTAATTTTTGGTTTTCATCAGACAAATCTGTCAGAGGGATGATTTCATCGTTACTTGCTTCTATCACGTCATAACCGACCTCTTTTGATATTGGTTCAAGATATTTCAACAGATGCTTATATTTGCTTTGGGAGAGATTTCGAGCATAAAGGTATATCTTGTCAAAATAGAGAAGCCTATATATCATATCCAGGAGAAGGTTGGTCTTACCACCACCAGATGGAGCACAAACGAGCATCCTAAAACATCGGTCTGACATGAAACTCTTTAATTGAACAAAATCGTCATTGTCATCATCTTGGATGTCGTAATTTTGAATCTTCATATATCATTTGTTTATACAATTTCACATGCTATGCGACACGTTATGCGACACGCTATGCGAGTGTTTTTATATATGATAACCCTAATTTTACAAACAAAATACGAAATTTTATGTAAACAAATGATATATGAGTTTACTCAAATGGAAAGAAATGGCTGAGAAACGATCTGAGAGAGACAATAAAACAAAAAAAGATATCTGATCAAATGGGTGAAGTAGAGGCAGAGAAACTTTTCAAACCTATAACATCTGAGTTAAAGGAACTTACAGCCCCAAAAGCACCGTTGAGAAGATTGGTAAAGAAAAAGCGACCTGTTCCAGATTATGGAATAGCTATTGATGATGAAGTGCCTGATTATGGATTGGACGATTTGTTTGATCAACCTGTTTTACCTGAAAACGAGAAACAGATAGTTCCAAAACCTCCATCTTATGAAGATGTCCTTGAGGATTTAGCATCCGGAGAAAAACGAATTCATATTGACCCAGAATACATGTATGAACCAGAAGATCTTCCACCTGAATACGAAGAAGAAGAAACACCTGATTACGAAATTCTTGAAGAGGATAGAATAAATCAAGTTTTGGATGAACTTCAAATACCGAATTATGATGATATTGAATTACGACTTCAACAAGAAGATATGAATAACAAAAAGAGGAAATCTTATCTGAACAAAATCTTGAAAAATGCTAAAGATCAACGTTTTAAACTAACTGGCTATTGGAGTGATATCACTAAAAAATTAAATAGGGGTTTAATGACTGAAGCTGAGGCTCAATATCGAAGAAAAATTATTCAAGATACAAGAAAGGTTCTAAATGATTATATCAATTACAACAATCAAAAAATAAAAAATATTAAAGGGTCTGGTTTGAAGAAAAAAACAAAAAAAGGTGGACAGGTAATGTTTTTCAACAATCCGACAGAAATGATGAAAAAGCTTGAGCTGATTATCGGATCAAAGGTTGCTGGTAATAATAGCATCGAACTACGGAATACAGGTGTCGCTCTTCTTGACATCTTGTTGAGAAATTCAATACTCAATAAGCCACAATACAACAAAATATACAAAAACTATTTTAGTCTAAACTAATCATATAAATGAATAGACAACTTGTATTATCCAGTCATATCGTCAAAGGTATAAGTGGTAATAAACCATCAGATTTCACAATCAAATACAGTAATCCGATAATACTGGATTCAAACAGACAATATGAAATCGGCCTAGATCGAATCATTTCGATGTCATTCACTTGGTTTAATGTGACAAGTGAACTTGATAATCAGAAAATAAGATATTCGTCTGATAGTGGTACTAATTGGACGGAAATTATATTCAACCCTGGAGTATGGAATTACATTGATTTTGACAATTTAATCAAAGAAAAAACAAAAACAGGAACCTCATCAAACCCTCAATATCCAATCACTCTGGAGTTTAACGATACTGTATTCAGGACAATAATAACACTAGCCTCAAATTACAGATTAGATCTTACTCAAAGTAATTTTAATGATCTTATTGGTTTCAATAAAAAGATTCTAACAAGTAGTGTAAATGTTGGAGATTACATTCCTAATCTCTCACAAGACAGAGAAATATTGAATGTTCATTGTGATTTGATAAGTGATAGTCTTGTCGATGGTGAAGAGTCAGATATTATATATAGTTTCAGTACCTCAACTCTCACCCCGAGTTATAGGTTCACACAAGAGCCAAGACGAGTTCAGTACAACCCGTGTAATAAAAATACGATCAATAAAATTCGGATATATATAACAGATGGCAAACGAAGAATTATAGATCTTAATCATAGTGACACTTCATTCAGTTTGATTTTAAGAGAGAAGAGAGATTAATCTAACTAATAGTTATATATGTCGTCGTATGAATACAAGCGAATTTATCACCCGAAACTAGGTCGTTTTGTGTATAAGCATAAAGGATCTGGGATTATTGTTGATAACATATTCAAACCAGTTGGAAGGGTGTTAAGTAAAGTTCCAGAAATGGCTTTAAAACCTTTTGCCAAAAAAGCGCTAGAATCTGGTATTTCACATGCTGGAGACAAACTGGGAAAAAAAGCAGCTGAAAAAAGCGGAGAGCTTATTATGAGAAAATTACATGGTTCAACTAAACAACCAATGAAACCAACCAAACCTACTAAACCAAAACAAGAAGAAGATTACAACACAATTCTGAATAGACTTATATCAGGTACTGGTTATTAAAAAGTGAATTTTATCTAAACTACTCATATAAATGAGTTTCAGAACAAATGAAAATCTACAACGATATGAATACGTTCGTTTCCATTTGGATAATGTCATTGAGCAACCTGCTAACAATCAAAGCCAGAAAAAGACAGGTTACAGATTAACTATCAACGATAGGTCGACAATGTTCGATTTTTTTAATGGGTATTTTGAAGTAACTAAAGAGCTTCAAAAAAAGGCAAATGGTGCTGGATATGCTCAAGCGGATCGCATCACTATGATAAACGGATCTCACAGTCTAATCAGACATATGGTTATTAAATCGTCTGGTAAAATAGTATACGAGAGTGATAATTTACATAGAATTACGAATGTGAAAAATCTCCTTGAATACAGTGATGATTTTAGTAGATCTGTTGGGAAGAATTCGTTCTGGTATCTTGATACTGATGAAACTACAGCAAATACAAACACAGGTTTCGAGGCACGTCGTATTTTAACCCAAGCAGCAGCCAACGACGGTAGTGGGGGAGCTAAAAGTATTAATGAGATGCTTCCCTTAAACAGATACAGTTTTTTCCAAGAATTAGAAAGAAAAATGTTGCCCCCGATGCAGCTCACAATTGAACTTACACTTAACGAAGACAGTGAAATGATTCACATGGCAAATGGCACAGGCGCTGGTCGTGTTGTAGTAAAGAGATTGTATCTTTGGCTCCCAAGATTAATCCCAAAAGACAGTATGTATAGTAATTTCGTTTCAGAGTTTCTTAAACCAACAACCTGGACATATCTGCGAGATCTCTACAATCAGTCAGCAAATACCAGAGCTATTCAGAATATGTTTCAAATCAGTCCAGCTATCGACAACGTTAAACACGTTTTTATATATCTCCAGCGGACAGACGCACCAAATGATGATGAAGCAGAGAGGAGTCCGTATTTATTTGACACTTTCAAGTTGAATGCAGCTGACGCTAATAGCTCTCTATCAAGCTGTCGTTTAGAGTATGGTAACAATACATTTTACCCAGAGCTGGAATATGATGCGGATAGTAAAGTAAGAGTATTCAATGATCTCATGTCATATGCATTTCGTAAGAATGATTACAATTCAGGGACACAATTGAATATAGCCAATTTCACCAGTTTGTATGGATTATTGTATTTCGATTTGTCATATCAGAAAGAGGTAGTGACGAGAGATCCTAAACAGTTGATTCTCCATTATCGTCTCAATGTAGCCCCTACAGCAAACGTCCGAGCTCATAGCATCGTATTTTATGAGAGTGAGGTTGTAGTAAAGACAGTTGGAAACGAATTGATGATAGTTTAAATAAATAAGCTTTACATCGATGAAAATTTAAATGAATATGTTTTTTAAAAGAGAATTTATCTAACATATATTATATGACACAACTATACGAAATTAAAGTTAGTTTATCACCAAACCAGAAAAAGAATCTTAGTAACGCGTATCATAAAAGAGAAACAATAGTTCTAAGGCTCACGAAGGACTCTCTATCTGGGAATGATACTCTGTATCTACCTCAGAATATAGTTAAGTGATTGGAAAAAAATAGAAAATTGAAAAAGGGAATGGACATTAAACTTTCTAAAACAAACATTCGAAAGCAATTAGGTGGATCTCTTCTGTCTACAGTTCTGGCGCTTGGAAGAACTTTTGTTCCAACGATTGCTAAGACTCTTGGATTGTCGGCTTTAGCTGGAGCAGCTAGTGAAGGAGCATCTCAGATTGTTAAGAAGATATCTGGAAAAGGTGTTCAAACTGGTGGGTTTCTCATACCACAAAATAAAATCGATCAGTTGATAGCATATAAACATCTTTTGACAACCAAACAAAAGAAGGATATATTAAATGCTCTACAAACAGGCTCTGGTGTTCATATAAAACCAACAAAAGTACAGACAGGAGGGTTCTTGGGCACTCTTCTTGCATCAATTGGAGTTCCTTTGGCTATTGAGGCAATAAAGAAGATGACTGGTAAAGGTGCCCCTCAGATGGGTCAACCGAAACAAAGACCACCCAGATCTATATCACAACTAACCAATGATAATCAGGATGGTGGTTTGTTAATGCCAATGTATAGAACTCCACCTTTTTATGGGAATTGGCCGAACGGTACAATCGGTATGGGGACAAAAAAAAAAGCTCCCAAAAAAAAAGGAGAGGGTCTACTATTGGGCAAGAACTCACCCTTCAAAAACGTCCCTCTTCTAAACATTCTATTGTAAAACCAAAATTCCATAAGAATGTCCCATTAAGCAATTATGATTTAATAAAATGGTGTAAATATCTGGATATCCCAATCAAAGATGTTCTGTCTCGAGATGAAACTGTCCCACATAATCATAGACAGGCTCTATTCATTTACAATCTTGAACCGAGTTATATGTCAGGGAGCCATTGGGTTGCTACTTATGTGAAAGATAATGTCATCAATTACTTTGATTCATTTGGTTTGCCTCCCTTCCAAGAAATGGTCAATCATGCTAAAAAGAAGAACTTAACATTGCTTCATCAGAACAATCAAATACAAAATTTACTAACAACAACATGCGGTTACTTCTGTTTATACTTTTTGAATGAGATGAATAAGGGCAAATCATATTTTGATCTGTTGGAAGTTTTCGACATATACGATACGACGAAGAATGAGAGGTTTCTAGAACGGTATTTCAAAAATATCTAATCATATTATATATGAAATCATATTGCGTGAAACAGAAAAAGGTAACAGAATGTGTACCTGGGAGTGAACGATATGAAAAGGCTAAAAATGGGAGGCTTATGCTTAAATGTAAATGCTCTGAATGCGGAATAACTAAGACTAAATTCGTTAAACAGGCGGGAAACGGGTTAGCCCGTCGAAAGGGGCGGGTGTACTAGATACAGTAGCATCAACTGGTACTGATTTATTGATTCACCACGGTATTCCTTGGTTGGGAAAAAAGGCTGTTGAAATGGGTCGATATTATGGATCAGAAGCCTTGAGAAACCCAAAACTGCAGAAAAAGGCTATCGATTATGCTCTGGATAAGTTGAATCCAATGATTCAAAATGTCGGAAGTCAAGCTCTTGATCAATTATCAACCAAAATCAGACCAAGTAGAAAGTATAAAACCGACAGAAAGGATTTGGATGGTGCTGGTGTTGATATACATAAACTAATTGGGAAAATACCGAAACCAAAAGCTGGATGGACTCCTGGAAAGTATAAATACATGGGACCATACAACCCTCTCGATTAACAGTTACAGTATGATAGGAACACTGGAGAGGTCACCAAGTGGCACGTACAACCTTACAATAAAGTGGATGAAATAGCAGCTCATCATGATATTTGTTATGATATGGGGAAAAACAAAGGTGAATGTGACAAGAAAATGGTTAAGTCATTGGATGAAATACCTTATGGACAGATGCCAAAATGGGGACAAACCGCTCGGTTCTTGATTAATACAAAGCAGAAACTAGGTCTCGGGACAAAAAACGGAAAAGGCCGTCGAGTGAAGAAAACTGGCAAGAAAAATTAGCTGATGAGCTTCATAAGCCCATAAAACGAAATTTTACTCGGCGGCGAGTAATTGTAAATCATATTGACGAGATATGGTGTTCAGATATTGTTGAGATGCAAAAGTTCAGTCGATGGAATGCTGGCTACAGATATCTTCTTATGGTTTTAGATGTATTCTCTAAATACGGTTGGATCGTCCCATTAAAAGATAAAAAGGGTGAAACCGTTATGAATGCTTTTAAAACAATCCTTAAAGAAGGTAGAAAACCACAATATCTTTGGACAGACAAAGGCAAAGAGTATTACAACAAACATGTTAAGGAACTACTTGATAAGAATAAAATAACCTTGTACTCAACTGAGAATGAGGAAAAGTCGTCAGTTTGTGAACGATGGAACAGAACAATTAAAACTAAGATGTGGAAGCAGTTTACTGTTCAAGGTAATACACAGTATTTAGACATGCTACCCAAATTAGTGAAACAGTATAACAACACTAAACATAGCTCTATCAAAATGACGCCAACAGAAGCCAGTAAAAAGAAGAATGAAGGGACTGTTTACTTTAATCTATACGGTGATATGGAAACATTAAAACAGAAACCGAAATTTAAAGTTGGTGATAATGTCAGAATAAGTAAGTATAAACGAAATGTGTTTGATAAGGGCTATACACCAAACTGGTCTGAGGAAATTTTTACAGTTGATGAAATACAAAATACCAACCCAATCACATACAAACTGAAGGATCTCAGAGATGAAGACATTCAAGGTAGTTTTTATGAACCTGAATTACTGAAAGCTGAACAACAGGTATTCAGAATTGATAAAGTTATTCGGAGGGATTATAAAAAGAAGCAAGCTTTTGTGAAGTGGAAGGGGTATAGTGATGAATTCAACAGTTGGATACCGTTCAAGGACTTGAAGGATATATAAAATGTTTAAAAGAGAATTATCTAACATATATTATATCTGACTTGCAGCACGACTGTTCATCGCTCACGGTAGCCAAAAATATCTTTATTTCTGGCTATTATCTAACACAATTATATGAAGAGTCTTTGGAAAAAATTAAAACGCTGGTTCATATGTGGAAGTAAAATACATGACAAATATCGGTCAACATACCCTTTATTTTACAGCAACAATTCAGTCCTTGCGATAGAAAATAAATATGTAACATAATTATATGGAAAATCTAAAGTTTGGAGATGAATTCGATTCTCTTAAATTCAGAGCCAAAAACGTGTACGGTGCAAAGGATCTGAATCATTCAAACCGTGCAGATAAAAAGTATGTTGTGACACTGAAAAACGGTGATAAAATACACTTCGGTGACAGAATGTATGAAGATTATTTAATCCATAAAAATCCAGAAAGACGGTTGCAATATCGTAAAAGAGCCTCAAAGATAAAGAATAGATATGGCAAGCTGACATATAAGGATCCGCGGTATGCTAATTACTGGAGCTATCATCTGCTGTGGTGAACAGGTTTAAACAGAAAATAAAAATTATATATACATATATATATAGATGGATACTGGAAATCAGAAGTGGTTATGCGATATTTGTAATAGGAAATATAGTTCGAAGAGAAAGGACAAACATCTTCTAACTAAAGTTCATAAAAATAATCAAGAACGTCTGAATCGTGAGGCGAATTATGAAGAATATCTAATACGTCGAGAGGAACTATTGATGGAAAATATTGGAGATATGGATTTTTTGGGGTTCTTAAAAAAACGTACACTTGTTGATAAACAACTTAAAAAAGAATTTGGTCGAAATTACAAAGTTCCTGAATGAATTTAAACGAACAAGTCAAATTCATTTAAAATAAAAACATATAGTATTAATATATGGAACAAATCAAGAGAGGAAGACCAAAAGTATATTTAACTGAAGAAGACAGAAAGGAGGCTTTAAAAAAAAGCAAAACAAAGTACATGCTGAATAAAGAATGGTATTGCAATGTCTGCAAAAATGGACGAAATTATACTCTTGCTGGCAAATGGATTCATTTCAAATCAAAAAAACACATCAAAAACGCTGAAAAATAATACAGTTCAAAGGATTCATATTCGGATCATTTGAATTCTTGACCATGCTTAAACGCGGAATGAAAGTCATTTAAAATAAAAACTTATAGTAATATATACATAGAATGAAATCAAATATATCCAACAATAATATAAATATGGATAAAGCTAGTTTGAAGAAATTAAGCAAATCAAAACTTATCAAATTGCTCCTGAAGCAGGAGAAGCCTACACCAGTTCCTGCACCAAGAACATACAAACCAAGGAGGCCAATACCAACACCTCGCAAGAGTGTCAAACAGATGGTTAAGCAGTACGAAAATAATATAATTCTACCGCCAGCAGAATTCAGGGATAATTACAAACCCATTCCTGCACCAAGAACTAAACAAAATGCTGTTAAAAAACCAGTTCCAACACCAAGAACCATAATAAAGCAAACAGACAAAGCTTTAAAAGGTTTCACTAAGTCATTTGAAATTGACATTAAAAACAATGAAGACCCCTTAAAACAAATGCAAAACACGAGAAAAGCTATAGAACATCGTGTAATGACTTTGTTGAATGAAATGAAAGGCTTGAAATACGTAGAAACATTGAAAGTCACATTCGACAAAATGTCTCATGGTGTAATAATTGAAAAGACAGCATATTTCAATAGTAAATCTCAAACAATCATTAACAATACAGAAATCAATGAAGCATTACAAATGTCTAAACAAGAGATACTTAATAAGATAGCTCAATGGATATCAGAAGGTTCAGGATGGACGGTACAATCAGTTGATAACCATTACCTAAACATTGTCACATACAAACCCATGAAAGGATCCTCATATATAAAACTTCCTTCTGAACTGCGAAACAGTGCCAAGGGACTAATTAACATAAAAAATGAGGATAATGAATGTTTCAGATGGTGTCATATCAGGCATTTGAATCCACAAGATAAGAATAACCAAAGAATTAAGAAGACTGACAGAAAATACATTGAAAAGTTAGATTACTCAGGTATCGAATTTCCAGTCAGTGTCAAACATTACAACAAAATCGAGAAGCAAAACAGTATCAATATAAATGTATTCGGATATGAAGAAAAACAGCCATATCCCATCTATGTTTCCAAAGAAAAGTATGAAGATCATATGGAACTACTCATGATAACGGAAAATGAAAACAAGCATTATGTTCTCATAAAGGATTTCAACAAGTTCATGTATAATCAAACAAAACACAAAGAGAGGAAACACTTTTGTATGTGGTGTCTGCAATGTTTCAGTTCCGACAGGGTATTGAAAAATCATGAAAACATTTGCATACAAGTGAACGGCACTCAAGCAATTAAAATGCCTGACAAAGACAATAACATACTGAAATTCAACAACTTACATAAGCAACAACCTGTACCATTTGTTATATATGCTGATTTTGAGGCTATAACTGAAAAGGTACAAGGATGTCAACAAGACGGTAATAAATCATACACCGAAGCATACCAGACATACAGATTGTGGATATGGTTACAAGGTTGTCTGCTGTTATGATGACAAATATACAAAAAAAATACAACTATATAGGGGTGAAAAGGCTGTTTACAAATTCATGGAAAATATGTTAGAAGAAGTGAAATACTGCAAAAAAGTAATGAAAAAACATTTCGATAAACCATTGAGAATGACAAAAGAGAATGAAGAGGAATTTGAAAAAGCAAAAGAATGCCACATATGTGATAAAAAGTATACTGAGAAAGACATTCGAGTCAGAGATCATTGCCATATTACTGGTAAATACAGAGGCTCAGCTCACCAAGAATGCAATCTGAAACTCAGAATAAATCCAAAAGAAATAAAAATTCCTGTTATATTCCATAATTTGAGAGGTTATGACAGTCATTTCATAATGCAAGAAATTGGAGCTATTGTCAAGAATAATACATACAAAAATAAGAATGGAGAGGAGAAACAAATGAATGTCAATGCTATTCCAAATAACATGGAAAAGTATATGGCTTTCATGCTTGGCAACCATCTGAAATTCATCGACAGTTTCCAATTCATGAGTTCAAGTTTGGATAAATTAGTGAGCAACTCACCAGCAGAAGCTTTGAAATATACAAGCAAAAGATTCCAAAAAGAAAAATTCAATCTTATGACGCGAAAAGGTATTTATCCGTATGATTACATGGACAGTTTTGAGAAATTCAATAAAACAGAATTGCCAACTAAACAAGAATTTTACAGCATATTGAATAATGAGCATATAACAAACGAGGATTATTGTCATGCTCAAAAAGTATGGAATACATTTAAATTACAAACGATGGGTGAATACCACAATCTATATCTTAAGTCTGATATACTTCTATTAGCCGACGTGTTTGAAAACTTCCGCAAGACATGTCTACAGTATTACAAACTTGATCCCTGTCACTATTTCACTAGCCCGGGTTTGAGTTGGGACGCCATGTTGAAAATGACTGATATTAAATTGGAACTGATGACTGACATTGATATGTTTCAATTCATTGAAAAAGGTATGCGTGGTGGTATATCTTATATTGCCAATCGATATGGAAAAGCAAACAATAAATACATGAGAAAATACAATGAGAATGAACCCTCAAAATACATTATGTATCTTGATGCTAATAATTTATACGGTTGGGCTATGAGTCAATATCTACCAACTGGTGGTTTCAAATGGATGACAGAAAAGCAGATTAACAAGATTGATTTAGCCAAATATAATGAAAATAGCGAAAAAGGATTGATACTAGAAGTTGATCTCGAATATCCTAAAGAGTTGCATGACCTTCATAATGACTACCCATTAGCTGCTGAGAGGGTTTGTGTAAATAAAGATATGCTGTCTGAGTATTGTAAGAAAATACAAAAAAATTCAACATATCAACAGGACTGGTACACAAACTGATCCCTACTTTATGTGACAAAGAAAAATATATTTTACACTACAGAAACCTGCAGCTGTATCTTGATCTTGGATTGAAAGTGAACAAAGTCCATCGAATATTAGAATTCAACCAGTCTCCATGGCTCAAACAATATATAGACTTTAATACACTGAAACGTACTCAAGCAAAAAATTCATTCGAAAAAGACTTCTTCAAACTTATGAATAACTCAGTATTCGGTAAAACTATGGAAAATATAAGAAAACGTGTAGATGTAAGACTTGTGACTGATGATAAGAAATTATTAAAGATGGCTTCAAAACCTACTTATGTAAGCAGTAAGATCTTCAACGAAAATCTAGTTGCAGTGCATAAAATAAAGGAAACACTTACTTTAAACAAGCCAGCAGATGTTGGAATGTGTATTCTTGATCTGAGCAAGACATTGATGTATGATTTCCATTATAACTACATAAAAGAAAAGTATGACAACAAAGCCAAATTATTATTCACAGACACAGACTCATTAACATATGAAATCGAAACCGAAGATGTCTACAGAGACTTTTGGAATGATAAAGATCGATTTGACAACAGCGACTACCCTAAAAGCTCGTCGTATTTCAATAATACAAACAAAAAGGTAATTGGTAAATTCAAAGATGAAGCTTGTGGTATTCCAATAACAGAATTTGTCGGTTTGCGATCAAAAATGTACAGTTACATCAAAGACAATAATATAGGCGGAAAAACAGCTAAAGGAATCAAAAAGAATATAATAAAAAACAACATCAAACATCAAGACTACAAAAAAGTTTTATTAGAAAATAAACAAATACATCACACAATGAAAACTATTCGAAGCAGCAAACATCTAATAGGAAGTTATGAAATAAACAAAGTATCACTAAGCTGCTTCGATGACAAAAGGTATATATCAACAAACGGAATACAAAGTTCAGCTTACGGTCATTACAAAAATTAATACTCTAACATAAGTTCATTTGGTTCAATTTCTTCAATAGTAGGTTCTTGCATTAATGCAGCATTTGGCGGAGGCATTTGGCTGGCAGGATTTGGCGGAGGCATTCGTGGAGGAATTTGGCCAGCAGCAGCCATTGCTGGCATAACATTCGGCTTGAAAATAATTCCCAGACGTTGAGATCTTCTTTTCTTTTTCAAATTAGCCCTGAAGTCAGCCGACTCCTCTTTAACTTCAATAACTTCTTTAATTGATCTCCTCTTTCTCTCCATAGCGAGGACTCTTTGATACTCCTCCAGAACTTTAACATACGATGAAACATTCTTCTCCTCAGATTTAATGTCGACGCTGTCTAAGTTTGTAATTACTTGTGGCAAATCAAACGTAAATGAGTTATGGCTCCCCATGTGCGATTCCATTATTAAAATGGAATCTTGAATGTTATTAGAGTAATTCTCAAATCTTTTTACAGCTTCTTCCAGACTTAGAGGCATCTTGGAGGTTTTGTTAACCGGAAGCTACTTCTGATCTTTTTATCAAAACTGGAGCAACTTCTGATATTTTTATCAGAAAAAGTAATTTATGGGGAAGTTTTTAATTGGTCGATAGAGATCATACGACTATCATGACCTTGGAAAATAGCTGAGTCATTTCATGTTTTGACCGAACATGTCTAGACTTGTTTCTGAGAAAAACTTCCTGCTTTTCCGAGAAAGACTTCCTGCAGTCTGGCACCACGTGATGGAAGAATGCGTTGGATACATCATGACATATAACATATAGTATCCAAATCCAAAATATTTGTGCCCATGAAATAAAATACATATAGTTATCCATAATATGATCTCCATCTCATAGAAACCATCACAAAATGCCATCACAAAAATGCCATCACAAAAAAATATATAGTTTTCCATAAAATAAAAAACATAGTTTTCCATAAAATAAATAACATATAGTTTTCCATAAAATAAATAACATATAGTTTTCCATAAAATTATTACCATCAGATGGAAAGTAGTTAATAGTTGGGATTGGTAACAGCTCAGAATGAGCTGGTACCCCCAACTATATAACTACTCAAATATATTTAAATAATTAGCTGCCTTTCCCAAATTTAGGACTCTCGCTAGCCGTCAGCCGATGGAACTATATACACTCCTAGGTTTCTCATACACGGCTTGACACTCCCGTTATCTGTTAGTGTACGTGAAGGTAATTATTGTATATTACAATTCTTTATTTTCAACAACGACAATAACAATAACTACGCGTTTATAGTGACGGCCTTGACGACTGAGTTGTGCAACATGATTGCCATTGTAAATATTTAACATTCGCAGGGTGACGCAAATTTATTCTAACAATAGCACAGTAGTAGTTAGTACAGTTGAGTACAATAATTAAGAACGTGTAGTACAATTTCTTCTCTTTGGATTTAGGAACTTGATGATTTGTATTTCAACAAAAATAATGACGTGATTCGTATAAAAAGTATGTTATACTAATGACCAATAGACTGTACCTTTACTCGATGATTCACTGCCATTCGTTGGATCAGAAGATTGATCACTTGACATGATTTGACCTCTCTCTTGCGTCCTTGGAGCCTTAGGCGGCAGAAACTTGTCTAGCTTTTGGCAAGTGGCTGCTGCTCTCTTCCGCTGCCGTTCGCGTTGTTCCGGACGACCCATTGGTCCCGTAATATTCGTTAAAAAAACGTAACACACAGTACGATAAACAGCATAAACGATGAAAATAAATATGATAAAAGTTAAACAAGGATCACTTGTTGTTCCCGATCTGAAATAGAATGGCTCCGAAAGTAATTGAGAACGAGTGGACTATGAACCTTGACTTGAGATTGACACGTGTTACCAGACGATTGCGAAATGTTATATTTGATGAAAAACGAACTTTGAACCTGACCATGTACTAAGCGCGTGCTTATAAAACTCTTTTATGGCATGATGACGGGTAGCATCAACCTTTATTCATTTCCAAAACAACAGTAATGGTGAGAAAACATGAAAAAAATCTACTTTAGGATTTCCAGTTCCGACAAACGGCTATCGTCTTTTTTTTTCTTTTTCCTTTAGTCTTTCAGTCTTTTCGTCTTTTTTCCTTACCATTTCCGTTTTAATTCTGCCGTATCTGAGCGGAACGTGTCGATCGACCTATCTGGGCGGAACTTTGTTTCCTCTTTTGGACGTTTCTGAGCGGAACTTTTTTCTTAGGGGGGGGTGCACGTGCACCCAGTGCACCCCCCCTGCGTACGCGCCTGTAAACAGTCGTTCAAGGAAGTCCCCTCCTTTCCTATCTTTGCAGAAGTGTCGTACACAACACGAACCTTGGTTGTGCTCGCTTCTCGGCGCACGACCGCCAGGTGTGGTATATAGTGAACCTGTTCTGCCTTTTCTAATTGTGTGACTGTCTCAATAACTCCTGAATCTAAGTGTTCCTTCATAACTGCGTTATACTCTTCTAGTACTTCTGGCTCCTTTCTAAGCTTCCTAATCTGACTCTTCATGCGTGACAAGCTCAAGTCGTAATTGCTAGGTAAAGTATCGTGACCTTCCTTCCAGGGTAGCTTCACTGAATACCTAGCGCCGTTAAAGGATATGTTGTCCATAAACTCTTTGTACACTCCGTCACACTCCTTAACTCCCAGGGTTTCTAAGTCCCACAACCTTTGGATATTTCTGTCTAAACTATCTGGTGGAACACTGTCACATCCTATGAAGTTTACCTAAACTACTTGCTCTCTATCTGCTGACTGATTGTAAGTTAATGGCCCCAAAATAACCCAGCCCAACTCTGTTTCTACTGCGACTGGTTCATGGACCTCCCCCCGTACCACGTTGCCTGTCTGGAAACTCCACAAATAGTCTGCCCCTATCAACAAGTCTATTTCTAACTGATCACTGCTCTTGCAAACATCCGATAGCCATATTTGCGCCAAGTGCAGGTAATTTTTGCGTGCAATCTCCAGATGTTCATTGTGCATGTGCATAATTTTGGGAACAACATACGCTTCAATTGTCATGACCTTCCCTCCCCCCACCGGGGTCAAATCTATTCCGACAACATCCCTCAAGCTGGATCCCGTAGCCCTTCGGCCGAAAGTGTTAACAGTTAGGCATTCCCGCTTAAGAGTCCCTAATTCAAATGATTTCACAACTCTCGATGTAACAAACGATTTATGACTCGCGGTGTCAAAGAGTACCCTCACCCTCAAGGAACCCTTACCCACTATTTGGGCCTGGGCGGTTTGTAAAGCGACGCAATTTCCCGTCCCAATGTGCATACTTTCCAATTCCCACTGGCTCTACATTTCCCGGGACCCGTTAGGTTTCTGACGTTTCTACGTTCCCTTGGGAGGCAATTCAAAGCGCTGAATGGTGCCTTCCATTACAGTATTTACAAACTACTTCTTTACGGTTACTACAGTCTTTCGCTAAATGTCCCCTCCTTAAACATCTAAATATCGACCAAACTTAATGAATAGTTTCTTACGTTCCTCGGCGTCCTGAATCTTGCGACATTCTTCGTGCTGGTGCCATCCTACCCAGAAGGCACAGTTCGTTTCCTTTTCAGAATCCACGTGCATTGTTGTTGATGGTAAATCGCCCCTTTGCCGGAAGTCTCTTGCGTGACTGTGATGTGTGCTGTCATTGTACTCTTCTCTAAGTTCAACTTCGTCTCCCAGGGCTTCCAGCTTCTATCAAGTTCCATTTCTGATGCTCCTTTCCTCTCGTGATTGTTAGCCGTAATGAATGGGGCAGCTTTTCCAAGATCGATGGAACCACGATAGCTGAATACGTACTCTCGTCCACACTGAGGGCTTGTAAGGCTCTGTATTTCATCTCCAGGAAATCATACAGGCTGCGAAGTCGTGGGGCGTCTCTTTCATTAAACACTGGCTGAGCATTTAACAGTTCATTTACATGAGCTCGCTGGATGGCCGTCTTTTTTCCGTAATGTTTGTTAAGCAATTCCACTGCAGATTCATAATTGGCTGATGTCAGCGCGAATCCCGCAATGGCCGATCTTGCAGGTCCAACAAGGAGTCCTCTGAGATGGAGAACTTGCCGATGTCTTCCAGGGATTCATTTCTGTGGATGGCGCTCTCAAACGAATCCCAAAACTCTTGCCACTCGTGTAGCTTTCTGTCGAACTTTCGCACTTCTAGTTTAGGCAACCTCACTTTTGTTTTCGACGCGCTACTTTGCACTGGTTGGATCTGTTGCTGTGGAGGCGACGATGGCGGCTGTTCATCGGCTAGTTTCTCTGCTATCGCGGCCAATCGGAACGTCAAGACTGCCTTTAGCCGTCCGCTTTGCTCGACTTCGTCGGCCACATCTTTCTCACTTGCTTTGTCGTCTTCCACGATTTGATCAAGTATGACTGCGTCCAGTGGAAGGATCTTTTTGAGTTGCTCCTTCAATGTGGCTTTCCATTTGACTAGTTCAGCTTTTGATCCACTGTTGTAGCTTTGCAAACACTCGTCCACTTCAGGAAGGATATTCTTTACATACGTTCTATGGCCTGCTCTCTCCCTTCGTTTGTTTGACATTTCGGCGTCCGGCTCGTGGGACCAGATGTTGCAGAATCTTTAAAGATCCCACAGTCGCTGGTCAAACAATCAATGAGGGCTGTATATCTTCTTTTCAAGGTTTATTTGCAGTGTTCCATTCCAAGTCCTAACCGACACTTTCACAATCCAACAATCTAGCGATTCGACAATGTGACAATCCAACAGTTCTTCACTTCAACAATTCTAACACAATCTGATCTTACATTATACTCTACTACAATTTTCATAGCCCATCTTGCGTAACTAGTAATTTCCCCACGATCACATGTAGTGTAAAATCCCAAGCCTAAGTATTGTAATGTAACTAAATTTAATTCCTATTTCACAATAGCACGTTCTCTTCCCTAATTTAGCTAGCTATACGCGTGCAATTACATTTTGTTCCCTCACAGTAACAAAACCACGGACTTTGTTCACATTGTTGTGAAACTCATGTCACGAAATCTACGAGGTACAACCATTGTGTTTCATAATAATCAGTGTAATAATTAATATTTCGTGGCATTGCATTACGGTCTAAATCAATAATCAATTATACGTGAAACATTTTCCGACAGTATCCACTCAGTGCGCTGTAAGAGTAGCCAGTCTTCTGTCTTTGTATTATTTCATACAGTTAACTAGAATATTTCATGGCTCATTTGCAAGTTAATCACATGGGTGACATGAAATTACTCTATTTAAAAAAATGGTACAGGCTTTTAATGTTGCAATTTTAATTGTTGTATTTGAAAGGTCATAAGCTGAGACACAAACCTGTATGCTGTCCTTTACTTTTTAAAGTTGTTTCTTAGGATGTTTCTTCTTCGTCTGGTTGAAAGTAATAGTTACCTGCCAGAAATGTTTGGGTGAAGGTGCTCAGATAGCTGTATCCACTTGTTGCATTGTAATGGTAGTCCATCTTTTGTCTGTTTAATTTCACACTGTCCATTAGAATATTATGGTGCTCATTAGTGCGTAATACGTGGGTCACGGGAATTTACTCTACCGTAAAAATGCTACGGGTTTTGATGTTACAATTTTAATTGTATTTGGAAAGCCAAAAGCTGAGATGTAAACCTCTGTTCTGGCGTTCATTTTTTAAAGGTGTTCGTAAAAATGTTTCTACCTCATCTGGTTGAAAGTAATAACTACCCACCAGAATTGTCTGGGTGAAAGTGCTCAGATACCTTTACCCACTTGATGCACTATAAGAATCACAGGTCTTTCGTCTTTGTTTTATTTCGTTCAGGTCATTAGAATATTACGTGACTTGTGTGCATGTGAAACACAGGTATATGAATCTACAATAAACAAAATACTAGGGGCTTGTAATGTTACAATTTTAATTGTTGTATTTGAAAGGCCACAAGCTGAGACAAAAAGCTTTATGCTGGCCTTTATTTTTTAATTTGTTTCTACTTCATCTCCGGTAATTCATGGGCTACGTGAATTTACTGCTGTAAAAAAAGCTACAGGCTTGTTATGTTACAATTTTAATTGCTGTGTTTGAAAGGCCATAAGCTGAGACACAATCGTGTATGCTGGCCTTTATTTGTTTAAGTTGTTTCGTAGGATGTTTCTTCTTCGTCTGGTTAAAATTAATGTTTGGGTGAAGGTGTTCAGATAGCTGTATCCACTTGTTGCACTGTAAGAGGGGCTATTCTTCTGTCTTTGTTCTCGTTCACGCTACTCGTTAGAATATTACACAGTTCATTGCAATGTAAAACACAGGTTATCCAAAGTTACTCTCAAACAAAAAAATGCCACAGGCTTTTGATGTTACAGTTCAAATCGATGTATTCAAAGGGGCAAAGATGAGACAAATGTGTATGCTGGCCTTTATCTTTTAAGTTGTTTCGTAGAATGTTTCTACTTTGTCTGCCTAGAAGCGATAGGCACTCCCCTACAGACTGTTTGGGTAAAGGTGCTCATATGGTCCCTGCATCCACTTGGTGCACTGTAAGAGTAGCCAAGGTTTGTGTAGGAATTGGTGTTGGATGATGCTCGGTTGGTAATGTGATGTTATCTCATAAAAAAATGCCACAGGCTATTGATGTTACAGTTTTAATTGATGTATTCAAAGGGCCAAAGATGAGACACAAACTTGTATGCTGGCCTTTATTTTTTAAGTTGTCTCGTAGAATGTTTCTACTTTATCTGCTTGGAAGTGATAGGTACTCCCCCAGGAATGTTTGGGTAAAGGTGCTCCGATGGTCCGTGTAAGATGGCCAAAATAGTCGACGCAAGAACAAAAGATTTGAGCTCAGTTTTACGAGTTTATTGAATCAAAACAACAATACAGGATTAACTGGAACAAGTAACACAAATGTTATTGATAACTACACGTCTGGGGGAGACTTGAAAATAACTTGACTTGAGGACTGGCACTCTTAGGGAGACCAACTGAATCAATTGAATTTACTGAGCAAATGGTTGTCAATTTATAATAGATTCGAAGGAAATTCAAAAATACTACAAACCAAATAAGGCCAGGGAGTGAGTTTACTGCCTACAAATACAGGATCTACCTACAGGAAACAGGTGTATAAACTGTAATGTTTTTACAGTAGCAGGATTTGTGTGAAGGAAACAGATGTTTACCACTCCTAAACAACAGGGATTTGGTAAAAGAAATATGTGCAAATAGCAGGTTGGCTGGAGTTTCTTCTCGTAGAATTCTTGTGTGACGAAGGTCAGCATCGAACCAGTATCCACCACGCACAGCTCATCGACAGTGCCAAGTTTAGCCTGAACTGTAAGGTAACCTCCGACCATGTGTATTGGCATGTGCTCATCTTCTTTTAGAGTTTTGGAGCCACCACTTTCCCCCTCCACGGCATAGCTTACTGCCATGGAGTCTTCTCGTTTAATGCCGGCAGCTCTTTGTCAGAACACTTGCTCTTGCTGCCACCCTGTTGATTCTGTTGGTTCTTAGGGCCGTCCCTCCATATGTGGGACCTTGAACCACAACCATAACACTCAGGCTGCCACCATTGCTGGGAGATTGTCTGATGCTGTCTGTCCAGAGCCGCCTGTTGGGATTTGATCTGTTCTGCAAGGAACTTTTGCTGCTTTTGCAGGTTCTCTGCTAGAAGTTTTTGTCCCGCCACCAACTCATTCACCACCTTCCGCAGATCAGCTGAACCCTTCACCTCATCACAAGTAATCTCATCACGAGGCGGGTGTCCTGCTGTGGCCTCGCCAGAGCAGCTCTTCTCTTTGGGGTACTATCCTTGTCTACTCAGCGCTGGACTTCCTCTCGGATCTGTTGGAAGTTCTTGGTAGGGTGATCCCTTGCCCAACGCTTTATTTCTCTTCTGAGCTGCAGGTCTTTCAAATTCTCCAGGAACTGGTCCCAAAGGAGTTTGTCTTTGTCTTGAACACCATCGGGGTCCGGGTGCTCAACACAGGTGAGGAGTAGCAAAAAAGTGTGAGAGTACTCCAGGATGGTCTCCCTTTCCTTCTGTTGACGCTCAAAGAACTTCCTCAGGGCCTGGGTAGAGGTGAGCCCTTCTCCAAATACGCTACAAAGGATCTCGCAAATTGCTGCTTTGTTGGCTCTCTCTTCAGGGGGACGGAGACAGACCTCTTCCGTGGGAACTCCTTCCCGGTCTTACATCAGGAAGTCCACTGCGTCTGCATCAGAATGGCCAGTAGTTGCACGTTCTGTGTCAAGGATCCACTCCTCTATGGCATGGTCATCATGGCTTCCCTCAAACTTGCGCAGCTTCCTTTCCCGAGGTACTTTTACGGTGATCTGGCTGGGGGCTGCACTTGAGGCACCTGCAGAGGAACTAGCACCAGTCCGTCCTTGCAGCTGCTGTTCCAACGCTGACAACTTATCACTGAGCTGTTTTAGCTGGGGTTCAGTAGTCATCCTATTTAGTTGTTAGGTCGTTCCCATTTGAAACTCTACTGAAGGTCTGCTCAAAACCACTTCTGACACCAAAACGTAAGACTGCCAAAATGTTCATGCAAGAACAACAGACTTGAGCTAAGTTTTACGAGTTTATTGAAACAAAAGAACAATATAGGCAAATATGCTGGCCGTTATTTTTTAAGTTGTTTCTACTTCGTCTGGTAGAAAGTTGTAGCTACCTGGCAGGAATGTTTGGGTGAAGGTGCTCAGATAGCTGTATCCACTCAGTGCACTGTGGGAGTAGCCAGTCGTCTGTCTTTGTCTTATTTCATACAGTTCAATAGAATATTTTATGACTCATTTGCGAGTAATACATGGGTTACGTGAATTTACTGTTATAAAAAAAGCTACATGCTTGTAATGTTACAATTTTAATTGCTGTATTTGAAAGGCCATAAGCTGAGACACAATCCCTGTATGCTGGCCTTTATTTGTTTAAGTTGTTTCGTAGGATGTTTCTTCTTCGTCTGGTTAAAATTAATGTTTGGGTGAAGGTGTTCAGATAGCTGTATCCACTTGTTGCACTGATAGAGGGGCTATTCTTCTGTCTTTGTTCTCTTTCACGCTACTCGTTAGAATATTACACAGTTCATTGCAATGTAAAACACAGGTTATCCAAAGTTACTCTCAAACAAAAAAATGCCACAGGCTTTTGATGTTACAGTTTTAATAGACGTATTTAAAGGCCCAAAGATGAGACACAAACTTGTATGCTGGCCTTTATTTTTTAAGTTGTTTCGTAGAATGTTTCTACTTTGTCTGCCTGGAAGCAATAGGTACTCCCCCAGGAATGTTTGGGTAAAGGTGCTCATGTGGTCCTTGTATCCGTCTGGTGCACTCTTAAGAGTAGCCAAGGTTTGTGTAGGAATTGGTGTTAGATGATGCTTGGTCGGCAATGTAATGTTATTTCTTATAAACAAAGATGCCATTGGCTTTTGATGTTACAGTTTTAATCGATGTATTCAAAAGGCCACAAGATAGATTAGACACAAACTTGTATGCTGGCCTTCACTTTTTAAAGTTGTTTCGTAGAATGTTTCTACTTCATCTGCCTGGAATAGCTTTCCCCCCCCCCCAGGAATGTTTGGGGAAAAGTGTTCAAATGGTCCCTGTGTAAGACGGCCCAATTGGGCGACGCATGAACAACAGATTTGAGCTACGTTTTATGAGTTTATTGAATCAATAGTACAATATAGGATTAACTGGAACGAGTAACACAAATGTTATTGATAACTACACGTCTGGGGGAGACTTGAAAAAAACTTGACTTGAGGACTGGCACTCTTAGGTAGACCAACCGAATCAACTGAATTTACTGAGCAAATGCTTGCCAATTTATTATAGATTCAAAAGAAATTCAAAAATACTACAAACCAAATAAGGCCAGTGAGTGAATTTACTGCCTACAAATACAGGATTTACCTACAGGAAATAGGTGTATAAACTGTAATGGTTTTACAGTAGCAGGATTTGTGTAAAGGAAACTTGTTTACCACTCCTGAACAACAGGAATTTGGTAAAAGAAATATGTGGGAATAACAGGTTGGCTGGAGTTTCTTCTTATAGAATTCTTCTGTGATGAAGATCACCATCGAACCATTGTCCACCATGCACAGCTCATTGACACCGCCAAGTTTTGCCTGAACTGTAGGGGTACTTCCGACCATCTGTATCGGCATGTGCTCATCTTCTTTTAGAGGTTTGGAGCCACCACTTTCCCCCTCCACGGATGGCTTACTGCCGTGGAGTCTTCTTGTTGAATGCCGGCAGCTCTTTGTCAGAACACTTGCTCTTGCTGCCACCCTTGTGATTGTGTCAGTTGTTAGGGCAGTCCCTCTGTATGTGGGACCTTGAACCACAACCCTAACACCCAGGCTGCCACCACTGTTGAGTAGTCATTGAAATTTGGGAGATTGCCTGCTGCTGTCTCTCCAGAGCCGCCTGTTGGGATTTAATCTGTTCTGCAAGGAACTTTTGCTGCTTTTGCAGGTTCTCTGCTAGAAGCTTCTGTCCCGCTACCAACTCATTCACCACCTTCCGCAGATTGGCTGAACCCTTCACCTTGTCACAAGTAATCTCATCACGAGGCGGGTGTCCTGCTGTGGCCTTGTGCACAGCAGCTCTTCTCTAGGGGGGTACTATCCTTCTCTACCCAGCGCTGAACTTTCTTGGTAGGGTGATCCCTGTATGCTGGCCTTTATTTGTTTAAGTTGTTTCGTAGGATGTTTCTTCTTCGTCTGGTTAAAATTAATGTTTGGGCGAAGGTGCTCAGATATCTCTATCCACTTGTTACACTGTAAGAGTGGCTATTTGTCTGTCTTTGTTTTCTTTCACGCTGCTCGTTAGAATATTACACAGTTCATTGGTGTGTAAAACACAGGTTATCCAAAGTAACTCTCTAATAATAAAATGCCACAGGCTTTTGATGTTACAGTTTTAATCGATGTATTCAAAAGACCAAAGAAGAGACACAAACTTGTATGCTGGCCTTTATTTTTTAAAGTTGTTTTGAAGAATGTTTCTACTTCATCTGCCCGGAGGCGATAGGTACTCCCCCAAGAATGTTTGGCTAAAGGTGCTCATGCCGTTCCTGTATCCACTTGGTGCACTGTAAGAGTAACCAAGGTTTGTGTAGGAATTGGTGTTGGATGATGCTTAGTTGGCAATGTAATGTTATCTTTTTAAAAAAAAAATATGCCACCGGCTTTAGATGTTACAGTTTTAATTGATGTATCCAAAAGGCCACAAGATGAAAAACAAACTTTTATGCTGGCCTTTTTTTTTTTAAGTTGTCTCGTAGAATGTTTCTACTTTCGTCTACGTGGAAGCAATAGCGCCCCCCCCCCAGGAATGTTTGGGTAAAGGTGCTCAGATGGTCCCTGTGTAAGACGGCCATAATGGTTGATACAAGAACAACAGATATGAGCTAAGTTTTTTGAGTTAAATGAATCAAAAGAACAATATAGGAAAAACGGGGACAAGCAACACAAATGTTATTGATAGTTACACGTCTATGGGAGACTTGAAAATAACTTGACTTGAGAACTGACATTCTTAGGCAGACCAACTGAATCAACTGAATTTACTGAGCAAATGGTTGCCAATTTATAATAGATTCGAAGGAAATTAAAAAAGAACTACAAACCAAATAAAGCCAGGAAGTGAATTTACTGCCTACAAATACAGGATTTACTTATGTCTGATGTCCGATGTTACAATGTTAATTATTGTATTTGAAAGGCCATAAGCCGAGACAGAAACCTGTATGCTGGTCTTCATTTTTACGTTGTTTCAACCTCATCTAGTTGAAAGTAATAGCAACTTGCCAGAAATGTTTGGGTGAAGGTGCTCAGATAGCTGTATCCACTCAGTGCACTGTGGGAGTAGCCAGTCGTCTGTCTTTGTCTTATTTCATACAGTTCAGTAGAATATTTTATGACTCATTTGCAAGTAATACATGGGTTACGTGAATTTACTGTTATAAAAAAAGCTACATGCTTGTAATGTTACAATTTTAATTGCTGTATTTGAAAGGCCATAAGCTGAGACACAATCCCTGTATGCTGGCCTTTATTTGTTTAAGTTGTTTCGTAGGATGTTTCTTCTTCGTCTGGTTAAAATTAATGTTTGGGTGAAGGTGTTCAGATAGCTGTATCCACTTGTTGCACTGTAAGAGGGGCTATTCTTCTGTCTTTGTTCTCTTTCACGCTACTCGTTAGAATATTACACAGTTCATTGCAATGTAAAACACAGGTTATCCAAAGTTACTCTCAAACAAAAAAATGCCACAGGCTTTTGATGTTACAGTTTTAATAGATGTATTTAAAGGCCCAAAGATGAGACACAAACTTGTATGCTGGCCTTTATTTTTTAAGTTGTTTCGTAGAATGTTTCTACTTTGTCTGCCTGGAAGCAATAGGTACTCCCCCAGGAATGTTTGGGTAAAGGTGCTCATGTGGTCCTTGTATCCGCCTGGTGCACTCTAAGAGTAGCCAAGGTTTGTGTAGGAATTGGTGTTAGATGATGCTTGGTCGGCAATGTAATGTTATTTCTTATAAACAAAGATGCCATTGGCTTTTGATGTTACAGTTTTAATCGATGTATTCAAAAGGCCACAAGATAGATTAGACACAAACTTGTATGCTGGCCTTCACTTTTTAAAGTTGTTTCGTAGAATGTTTCTACTTCATCTGCCTGGAATAGGTCCCCCCCCCCCCCAGGAATGTTTGGGGAAAAGTGTTCAAATGGTCCCTGTGTAAGACGGCCCAATTGGGCGATGCATGAACAACAGATTTGAGCTACGTTTTATGAGTTTATTGAATCAAAAGTACAATATAGGATTAACTGGAACGAGTAGCACAAATGTTATTGATAACTACACGTCTGGGGGAGACTTGAAAAAAACTTGACTTGAGGACTGGCACTCTTAGGTAGGCCAACCGAATCAACTGAATTTACTGAGCAAATGCTTGCCAATTTATTATAGATTCAAAAGAAATTCAAAAATACTACAAACCAAATAAGGCCAGTGAGTGAATTTACTGCCTACAAATACAGGATTTACCTACAGGAAATAGGTGTATAAACTGTAATGGTTTTACAGTAGCAGGATTTGTGTAAAGGAAACTTGTTTACCACTCCTGAACAACAGGAATTTGGTAAAAGAAATATGTGGGAATAACAGGTTGGCTGGAGTTTCTTCTTATAGAATTCTTCTGTGATGAAGATCACCATCGAACCATTGTCCACCATGCACAGCTCATTGACACCGCCAAGTTTTGCCTGAACTGTAGGGGTACTTCCGACCATCTGTATCGGCATGTGCTCATCTTCTTTTAGAGGTTTGGAGCCACCACTTTCCCCCTCCACGGATGGCTTACTGCCGTGGAGTCTTCTTGTTGAATGTCGGCAGCTCTTTGTCAGAACACTTGCTCTTGCTGCCACCCTTGTGATTGTGTCAGTTGTTAGGGCAGTCCCTCTGTATGTGGGACCTTGAACCACAACCCTAACACCCAGGCTGCCACCACTGTTGAGTAGTCATTGAAATTTGGGAGATTGCCTGCTGCTGTCTCTCCAGAGCCGCCTGTTGGGATTTAATCTGTTCTGCAAGGAACTTTTGCTGCTTTTGCAGGTTCTCTGCTAGAAGCTTCTGTCCCGCTACCAACTCATTCACCACCTTTCGCAGATTGGCTGAACCCTTCACCTCGTCACAAGTAATGTCATCACGAGGCGGGTGTCCTGCTGTGGCCTTGTGCACAGCAGCTCTTCTCTAGGGGGGTACTATCCTTCTCTACCCAGCGCTGAATTTTCTTGGTAGGGTGATCCCTGTATGCTGGCCTTTATTTGTTTAAGTTGTTTCGTAGGATGTTTCTTCTTCGTCTGGTTAAAATTAATGTTTGGGCGAAGGTGCTCAGATATCTCTATCCACTTGTTACACTGTAAGAGTGGTTATTTGTCTGTCTTTGTTTTCTTTCACACTGCTCGTTAGAATATTACACAGTTCATTGGTGTGTAAAACACAGGTTATCCAAAGTAACTCTCTAATAATAAAATGCCACAGGCTTTTGATGTTACAGTTTTAATCGATGTATTCAAAAGACCAAAGAAGAGACACAAACTTGTATGCTGGCCTTTATTTTTTAAAGTTGTTTTGAAGAATGTTTCTACTTCATCTGCCCGGAGGCAATAGGTACTCCCCCAAGAATGTTTGGGTAAAGGTGCTCATGCCGTTCCTGTATCCACTTGGTGTACTGTAAGAATAACCAAGGTTTGTGTAGGAAGTGGTGTTGGATGATGCTTAGTTGGCAATGTAATGTTATCTTTTATAAAAAAAAATGCCACCGGCTTTAGATGTTACAGTTTTAATTGATGTATCCAAAAGGCCACAAGATGAAAAACAAACTTTTATGCTGGCCTTCATTTTTTTAAGTTGTCTCGTAGAATGTTTCTACTTTCGTCTACGTGGAAGCAATAGCGCCCCCCCCCCAGGAATGTTTGGGTAAAGGTGCTCAGATGGTCCCTGTGTAAGACGGCCATAATGGTTGATACAAGAACAACAGATATGAGCTAAGTTTTTTGAGTTAAATGA
The DNA here is from genome assembly GCA_964030785.1 of Siderastrea siderea. NCBI lineage: Eukaryota > Metazoa > Cnidaria > Anthozoa > Scleractinia > Rhizangiidae > Siderastrea > Siderastrea siderea. The sequence goes on along the minus strand of OZ034969.1, from coordinate 54,377,778 downwards.
ATCAAAAGAACAATATAGGAAAAACGGGGACAAGCAACACAAATGTTATTGATAGTTACACGTCTATGGGAGACTTGAAAATAACTTGACTTGAGAACTGACATTCTTAGGCAGACCAACTGAATCAACTGAATTTACTGAGCAAATGGTTGCCAATTTATAATAGATTCGAAGGAAATTAAAAAAGAACTACAAACCAAATAAAGCCAGGAAGTGAATTTACTGCCTACAAATACAGGATTTACTTATGTCTGATGTCCGATGTTACAATGTTAATTATTGTATTTGAAAGGCCATAAGCCGAGATAGAAACCTGTATGCTGGTCTTCATTTTTACGTTGTTTCAACCTCATCTAGTTGAAAGTAATAGCAACTTGCCAGAAATGTTTGGGTGAAGGTGCTCAGATAGCTGTATCCACTCAGTGCACTGTGGGAGTAGCCAGTCGTCTGTCTTTGTCTTATTTCATACAGTTCAGTAGAATATTTTATGACTCATTTGCAAGTAATACATGGGTTACGTGAATTTACTGTTATAAAAAAAGCTACATGCTTGTAATGTTACAATTTTAATTGCTGTATTTGAAAGGCCATAAGCTGAGACACAATCCCTGTATGCTGGCCTTTATTTGTTTAAGTTGTTTCGTAGGATGTTTCTTCTTCGTCTGGTTAAAATTAATGTTTGGGTGAAGGTGTTCAGATAGCTGTATCCACTTGTTGCACTGTAAGAGGGGCTATTCTTCTGTCTTTGTTCTCTTTCACGCTACTCGTTAGAATATTACACAGTTCATTGCAATGTAAAACACAGGTTATCCAAAGTTACTCTCAAACAAAAAAATGCCACAGGCTTTTGATGTTACAGTTTTAATAGATGTATTTAAAGGCCCAAAGATGAGACACAAACTTGTATGCTGGCCTTTATTTTTTAAGTTGTTTCGTAGAATGTTTCTACTTTGTCTGCCTGGAAGCAGTAGGTACTCCCCCAGGAATGTTTGGGTAAAGGTGCTCATGTGGTCCTTGTATCCGCCTGGTGCACTCTAAGAGTAGCCAAGGTTTGTGTAGGAATTGGTGTTAGATGATGCTTGGTCGGCAATGTAATGTTATTTCTTATAAACAAAGATGCCATTGGCTTTTGATGTTACAGTTTTAATCGATGTATTCAAAAGGCCACAAGATAGATTAGACACAAACTTGTATGCTGGCCTTCACTTTTTAAAGTTGTTTCGTAGAATGTTTCTACTTCATCTGCCTGGAATAGGTCCCCCCCCCCCCCCCTAGGAATGTTTGGGGAAAAGTGTTCAAATGGTCCCTGTGTAAGACGGCCCAATTGGGCGATGCATGAACAACAGATTTGAGCTACGTTTTATGAGTTTATTGAATCAATAGTACTATATAGGATTAACTGGAACGAGTAGCACAAATGTTATTGATAACTACACGTCTGGGGGAGACTTGAAAAAAAACTTGACTTGAGGACTGGCACTCTTAGGTAGACCAACCGAATCAACTGAATTTACTGAGCAAATGGTTGCCAATTTATTATAGATTCAAAAGAAATTCAAAAATACTACAAACCAAATAAGGCCAGTGAGTGAATTTACTGCCTACAAATACAGGATTTACCTACAGGAAATAGGTGTATAAACTGTAATGGTTTTACAGTAGCAGGATTTGTGTAAAGGAAACTTGTTTACCACTCCTGAACAACAGGAATTTGGTAAAAGAAATATGTGGGAATAACAGGTTGGCTGGAGTTTCTTCTTATAGAATTCTTCTGTGATGAAGATCACCATCGAACCATTGTCCACCATGCACAGCTCATTGACACCGCCAAGTTTTGCCTGAACTGTAGGGGTACTTCCGACCATCTGTATCGGCATGTGCTCATCTTCTTTTAGAGGTTTGGAGCCACCACTTTCCCCCTCCACCGATGGCTTACTGCCGTGGAGTCTTCTTGTTGAATGCCGGCAGCTCTTTGTCAGAACACTTGCTCTTGCTGCCACCCTTGTGATTGTGTCAGTTGTTAGGGCAGTCCCTCTGTATGTGGGACCTTGAACCACAACCCTAACACCCAGGCTGCCACCACTGTTGAGTAGTCATTGAAATTTGGGAGATTGCCTGCTGCTGTCTCTCCAGAGCCGCCTGTTGGGATTTAATCTGTTCTGCAAGGAACTTTTGCTGCTTTTGCAGGTTCTCTGCTAGAAGCTTCTGTCCCGCTACCAACTCATTCACCACCTTTCGCAGATTGGCTGAACCCTTCACCTCGTCACAAGTAATGTCATCACGAGGCGGGTGTCCTGCTGTGGCCTTGTGCACAGCAGCTCTTCTCTAGGGGGGTACTATCCTTCTCTACCCAGCGCTGAATTTTCTTGGTAGGGTGATCCCTGTATGCTGGCCTTTATTTGTTTAAGTTGTTTCGTAGGATGTTTCTTCTTCGTCTGGTTAAAATTAATGTTTGGGCGAAAGTGCTCAGATACCTCTATCCACTTGTTACACTGTAAGAGTGGCTATTTGTCTGTCTTTGTTTTCTTTCACACTGCTCGTTAGAATATTACACAGTTCATTGGTGTGTAAAACACAGGTTATCCAAAGTAACTCTCTAATAATAAAATGCCACAGGCTTTTGATGTTACAGTTTTAATCGATGTATTCAAAAGACCAAAGAAGAGACACAAACTTGTATGCTGGCCTTTATTTTTTAAAGTTGTTTTGAAGAATGTTTCTACTTCATCTGCCCGGAGGCAATAGGTACTCCCCCAAGAATGTTTGGGTAAAGGTGCTCATGCCGTTCCTGTATCCACTTGGTGCACTGTAAGAGTAACCAAGGTTTGTGTAGGAATTGGTGTTGGATGATGCTTAGTTGGCAATGTAATGTTATCTTTTATAAAAAAAAATGCCACCGGCTTTAGATGTTACAGTTTTAATTGATGTATCCAAAAGGCCACAAGATGAAAAACAAACTTTTATGCTGGCCTTTTTTTTTTTAAGTTGTCTCGTAGAATGTTTCTACTTCGTCTACGTGGAAGCAATAGCGGCCCCCCCCCCCAGGAATGTTTGGGTAAAGGTGCTCAGATGGTCCCTGTGTAAGACGGCCGTAATGGTTGATACAAGAACAACAGATATGAGCTAAGTTTTTTGAGTTAAATGAATCAAAAGAACAATATAGGAAAAACGGGGACAAGCAACACAAATGTTATTGATAGTTACACGTCTATGGGAGACTTGAAAATAACTTGACTTGAGAACTGACATTCTTAGGCAGACCAACTGAATCAACTGAATTTACTGAGCAAATGGTTGCCAATTTATAATAGATTCGAAGGAAATTAAAAAAGAACTACAAACCAAATAAAGCCAGGAAGTGAATTTACTGCCTACAAATACAGGATTTACCTATGTCTGATGTCCGATGTTACAATGTTAATTATTGTATTTGAAAGGCCATAAGCCGAGACAGAAACCTGTATGCTGGTCTTCATTTTTACGTTGTTTCAACCTCATCTAGTTGAAAGTAATAGCAACTTGCCAGAAATGTTTGGGTGAAGGTGCTCAGATAGCTGTATCCACTCAGTGCACTGTAAGAGTAGCCAGTCTTCTGTCTTTGTATTATTTCATACAGTTAACTAGAATATTTCATGGCTCATTGGCAAGTTAAACACATGGGTTAGATGAATTTACTCTATTTAAAAAATGCCACAAGCTTTCAATGTTGCAATTTTAATTGTTGTATTTCAAAAGTCATGTTGAGACACAAAGCTGTGTGCTGTCCTTTAGTTTTTAAAGTTGTTTCTTAGGATGCTTCTTCTTCGGCTGGTTGAAAGTAATGGTTACCTGCCAGAAATGTTTGGGCAACGATTCTTCGATAGCTGTATCCACTCCATGCACTGTAATGGCAGTCCATCTTTTGTCTGTTTAATTTCACACACCCTATAAGAATATTATGGGGCTCATTACTGCGGAAAAACGGGGGTCACGGGAATTTACTCTACCATAAAAATGCTACAGGTTTTGATGTCACAAGTTTAATTGTATTTGAAAGGCCATAAGCTGAGATGTAAACCTCTGTTCTCGTGTTTATTTTTTAAAGTTGTTTCATAAAAGTGTTTCCACCTCATCTGGTTGAAAGTAATAACTACCCACCAGAAATGTCTGGGTGAAAGTGCTCAGATAGCTTTACCCACTTGATGCACTATAAGAGTTAGAGGTCTTTCGTCTTTGTTTTATTTCATATAGCTCATTAGAATATTACGTGACTTGTGTGCATGTGAAACACAGGTATATGAATATACTTTATTATAAACAAAATGGTATGGGCTTCTAATGTTACAATTTTAATTTTTGTATTTGAAAGGCCATAAGCTGAGACACAAACCTTTATGCTGGCCTTTATTTTTTAATTTCTTTCTACTTCACCTGCTTGAAAGTTATGGCTACCTGCCAGGAATATTTGGGTAAAGGTACTCAGATAGCTGTATCCACTCACTGCACTGTGAGAGTAGCCAGTCGTCTGTCTTTGTTTTATTTCATACAGCTCAATAGAATATTCCATGAGTCACTTGCAAGTAATTCTTGGGTTGCGTGAATTTACTGAAGCTACAGGCTTCTAATGTTACAATGTTAATTGCTGTATTTGAAAGGCCATAACCTGAGACACAAACGTGTAAGTAGTTATAGAGTTGGCGGTTCTAGACCACTTTCAAAGAAAGTGTTCTAAAACCAAGCCAACTCTGTAACTACTTTTCCATTAGATGAAATCTATATGTTTTTTTTTTTTTTATCACATGACTCCATCACGGCAATAGACCCCCCGGCATGCTAAGTATTTGGATGGCTTGCGAGGCAAGACGTTCAAAGACGACGCACGGGGATGGGGGGGTCGTTATTGGTAAAGACGCTCGGCGGGAAGAGCTTGAAGAGCTCGAAGAGCTTGAAGAGCGATGGCGTCTTTATTTTGTGATGACATTATGTGATGGAGTCATTTTATGGATAACTATATACAAGATCCATTTTTTAAGCATTGGGGAACAAAAGCGGAGCTTTTGTGAGGCAGTGAATTGATCGCTTTTGCGATCAAGAGGGGAAGTTTCTTTTTGCGATGCTGGTTCCATTTTATGGATAACTATATGTATTTTATTACATGGATTCAATTATTTGTATTTGGATACTATATGTTGTATCTCATGATGCATCCAACGCATTATTCCTTCACGTGATGTCGCACTGCAGGAAGTTTAGTAGTCTTCATGTTTGATATTATTTTTTATTGTTTTAATCAAAGCGGGAAATTATAATTATGACTTACATGATTTCCGTTTTTTTTCTTCACGTCGTAACTTGCTGTTTGCCATGAATTGTCTTTATCAATTGAACCGTCGCGATTTTCCATTACGACTTTCGTTTGTATAAATATGGATTTTAATGAGACATTTACAATTTCCCAATATAATGTATGATTTGTACTATTATTGTCGTAATGAATAATTGATGATGTTTCTATTTCTTTTTTTATATATTCAGCGTCATAATCATTGTAATTGTTAATAATAAGTTTGGTATCGTATGATCTTTTTTTGTCAATAATGCCGTCGGGGGTTATGTAATCAACAATTTTCCATCTTAAATTTGGCGTTTTATCATTACCATTGTAATATTTGATTATATGAATTATTTTTGTGGATCCATCTTCATAATGCTTTGTTATTCTCTTTTTTACTTCACGAGTTGCTACTATCATATATATGTATAATAGATTTTATTTAAGCTGTTTGAAACGAATTGAATTGTTATAAATAATATCTTAGATAATAGTATAGAATGAATTGTAATAAAGATATACACGATGAACTGAAAGAATCAGGAGATATTGTTTGTCCTTTTTGTGACCAAAAATTGGAAGATTCTAATGAAAAACCGAAATATGATGAATGCTGTGATAATCAGTATATTATTAATGACGATGGGATGTTAGCCTGTCTAAGTTGTGGTATTGTTCAAGGATATAATTATGTGAAAGAATATGTTAATTTTTATGAAAATAGACATAAATTTATTAGAAAATCTGTTTACCATCGAGAGTATCACATCAGCAACATATTACTCGATATTGAAGAAAAATATAACATTAAAATATCAAACTGTCAGAAATATAAGATCGATAGAGTGTTTACAGAGATCGGTAAGGTTCTTAATGAAGTTAATGGTACAAGGAAAAGAATGATTAGCGTTAATTTTATTATGATAAAGATATTCAAGATGATGGGGATACCTCATAAACAAATTCCAAATAGTAAATCGAAAAAAACTTTAGCTTTTTATAATAAATATTGGGATAAAATTCAATTTTTGATAGGTGATAAAATAAAATCTATTATTAGATGAATACCTTATTATATTTCTTTTCAAATTTGTCAGTTAAAGGACACATTTCAATGATTATTTCATCAAGAACTTTGACATGATCAAGAAATTCTTTTTCATTATACTCCAGTCCTCTCATAAAGGATCGTAAATGAGTTAAAACCTTTTCATACGTAGTGTACGCGAATTTACACATCTCGATCTTTCTTTTGTAATTTTTGACCTCTGAATATGTTTTTAGTATAAGCCCTGCGCCTGATATTGATCCAAGTACAGCGGGGTTTAACGTCACACCACCAGCCACAGTCCCAGTTACTATCAATACAACAGATCCAATGTTACATGCCATATTCTTTTTCTTGAAGCTTTTAAATGACTCTTTGTGGAGCCAGTATTGCTTATGGTAGAATTTGTACAATGCTTTCAACTCAGATATTTGATCTTCTGTTAAATTTTCTGAAACATGGTTCCAATTGAATATTCTTTTACGTCTATCCATATATATTATACGGTTACATTTTTTTTCTTCTTGAATGATAATTTAATACTATGGTATAATTTTTTGATGTTTTGAACCAATTTCTCGATACTATCGATGATTTCGATGATTAAAGTTGCTGTTCTCATTATATTATAAAGTTAGATTATTCATTATGTTTTTCATCGGAAACCTCAACGCTTATTTCTTTTGGGATAATATATTCTAAAAAACATTCCATACTCCAATCAGATGGATATCCGCATTGTGTTATATAATAAATGTAAAAATTTTTATGGAAAAAGTTATCACGCACTTGTTTGATACTCGATACGAAGTATAATTTCGTTGTAACTTTTCCAAATATCATCATTCATATTTAGTTCAAAAGCCAAAATCCCAGACGAAGACATTTGGAAAGAATTTGGGTTTATCGTCTGATACCACCCACTTCTTTTTGAGGTAAAATTTCTTGAAGAGCTTAGAGTTCCAGTAAAAAAATTCCGTAAAGATGTTTTGAGTTTCAAAGATATTTTTTTGTGTCTATGTACAGTGACATGAGAATCCGAAGAAGTGATTGGACGCGTACAATATATATCAATATTTTTCAAAATCGCTTCACCTGGCAATGAAATTATTTCGGCACCATTTAAAACAAAATTTTTGTCCCCTTTTGTTGAATTTAAAAAACCGTTTATGTGGTGAATGGAAGAGCGTAGTTGGTGTCCGTTTAAAGACAAATCTGTTTGCATTACCATTTTACCATTTTCTACAACGTACGCCGTATCATACACATCCGAGTCTACATTACTCTGTGATCCTTTGACTCCATATACAATCAAATAACCAACTCCTTGAGTGGAGCTACTTGCAGTGCCCTGACAATGCATGTCAATGTAAATGTATTCGGGAGGAGTTATGCTCCACTTATGTAAGTGAACAATCGATCTACTGTAATTAACAAACAGCTTAGTTGATTGTTGACCAATATTTAGTGAAGTGGAAACGACACTCACTGACAAATTTGTTGTGCTTGGAGGGAAAAATTCAATAGCCAAAGTGTACTCACCTTCTGGAAGTTTGAACATGTTAAAGCCAATGCGAGAAGAATACTCATTTTGAGCGTCTTTCCCCATTTTAAATTTATAAGCTTTTTTGTTGACATTGTGGAGGGAACCAGAAAAGTTAACAATGCCATCAACTATTATGTTGTTTTCACTTGAAGATTCATCGGCATTTTCCATGAGATACCTGAAAACGTCTTTCTTGTTGGTTGAGCTGGTGATGTGAGACTCCTTGATTTTTGTGTCAAAGTAAGTTTTCAGCCCTACAGTCACATCACCTTTGGCGGCGTGTACCTTACTGCTGACATAGCCGACATTAGCTGCTGATTTTATGTCTTTGTCATCGGTGTTCAAGTTGATTATTGTTTTTTCATTTAAATTCAAGTTTCCAGTCATATTGTTGGTGCCATCAACTTTGAGAAACTTTTTTTGTGTCATGTCATCAATTCTGTTGTTAACAAACTCGACACATGCGGCGTCTCTTTGGTTTGATGGAAGATCAAGATTGATAATTGAATTATTTTTCATATCAATATCAGATCCTTTATCCAGTTTTTTTTCAAGCTGATTTTCGACATACTTTTTATTAACACAATGGTCTGGATTAACTGGATCTTTCACATTTGTGATGAAATTATTGTTCATGTCAATATGTTGCTCCATTCGACCTCCTTCCTTCTTTGACAAGAATATCTCTCTTTGCGATTCATAACTGATAACCTTGTTGAGATTACCATGAACTGGATAATTGTCTTTTGGGACAATGAGTGACCCTGTCATCGTATCACCTGCTTTTAGCATGAATTGAGATGTATCCACACTTGGAATATTGGTTATCTCTGAATCAAGATAAGATTTTGTAACCACGTCATTATTATTAGTTCCCTGTTTTACATTAACAAGTTTTTTGTTTTGCATATCATAATCATTATTAGCATCTAATTTAAATCCAATACCAGGTAAACCTCTTGAACCTATCTTACCTAGTCCTTGAGAATCATCATGATTAAGGATACCGTTAGTATAACTCATATATTATTGGTTTATATTCTTTCATCGAAATTTCGGGCTGCCTTTTTTTTGACCTTATCAACATACAAAAAACTATATGGATCCTTAGTAGCTTTCTGATAATCTGATTTATTTATGTTCAGTTCTCGACAAATCATGGATTGCTCGTTTATAGAAGGAAAATCAAAAACACAAAAATGTGAACTATTCAGTCTTATTGTTTTATCGGTTCCGTAATAGCTTTGACTCAAATATATACAACAACAATTTTTATTTCTTGAATTGGTGAAGTAGTCTCGTATCCGTTCGTCATTTTTCTTACCTGTATTCAAATAGTCATCAAATATGATTAATTTTTGGTTTTCATCAGACAAATCTGTGAGAGGGATGATTTCATCGTTACTTGCTTCTATCACGTCATAACCGACCTCTTTTGATTTTGATATTGGTTCGAGAGATTTCAACAGATGCTTATATTTGCTTTGTTGGAGATTTCGAGCATAAAGGTATATCTTGTCAAAGTATAAGAGTCTGTAGATCATATCCAGCAGAAGGTTTGTTTTACCACCACCAGAGGGAGCACAAATAAGCATCCTAATACATTGGTTTGGCATGAAACTCTTTAATTGGATAAAATCGTTATTTTCATCGTCTTGAATGTCATAGTTTTGAATTCTCATATATCATTTGTTTATACAATTTTATCGCATGGCGACACGCTATGCGACACGCTATGCGAGCGTTTTTATATATGATAACCCTAATTTTTCCGAACAAAATACGAAATTTTATGTAAACAAATGATATAATGAGTTTACTCAAATGGAAAGAAATGGCTGAGAAACGATCCGAGCTTGGTAAAAAGATTAACACAGTAAGAGATACAATAAAACAAAAAAAGATATCTGATCAAATGGGTGAAGTCGAGGCAGAGAAACTTTTCAAACCTATAACATCTGAGTTAAAGGAACTTACAGCCCCAAAAGCACCGTTGAGAAGATTGGTAAAGAAAAAGCGACCTGTTCCAGATTATGGAATAGCTATTGATGATGAAGTGCCTGATTATGGATTGGACGATTTGTTTGATCAACCTGTTTTACCTGAAAACGAGAAACAATTGGTTCCAAAACCTCCATCTTATGAAGATGTCCTTGAGGATTTAGCATCAGGTAAAAAACAAATGTATATAGATCCAGAATACATGTATGAACCTGAAGATCTTCCACCTGAGTACGAAGAAGAAGTACCAGATTATGAAATTCTTGAAGAGGATAGAATTAACCAAGTTTTGGATGAAATTCAAATTCCTAACTATGATGAGATTGAATTACGACTTCAACAAGAAGATATGAATGACCAAAAGAGGAAATCTTATCTTACCAAAACCCTTAAAAAGGCTAAAGAGAAACGGCAACAACTTTCTGGATATTCGATGAATATTACTAAAAAATTAAATAGTGGCTCAATCACTGAAGCTGAGGCTCAATATCAAAGAAAAATTATTCAAGATACAAAAAAGGTTCTGACTGATTATATGAATTACCATCAACAAAAACTCCAAAAACTCAAATCTATTAAAGGATCTGGTTTGAAGAAAAAAACAAAAAGAGGTGGACAGGTAATGTTTTTCAACAATCCGACAGAAATGATTAAAAAACTTGAACTGATTATCGGATCGATGATTGCCAGAAATAATAGCATCGAACTACGGAATACAGGCGTCGCTCTTCTCGACATCTTGTTGAGAAATTCAATACTCAATAGGCCGCAATATAACAAAATATACAAAAACTATTTTATATAAACTAATCATATAATGGATAGACAACTTATCTTATCATCCCATACAGTCAGAGACAAGAATGGTAATAAACCGAGTGATTTCATAATCAAATACATCAATCCGATAATTCTCAATCCAAATCGACAATATGAAATCGGACTAGACCGAATCATTTCAATGTCATTTACTTGGTTTAATGTGACAAAAGAACTCAATAATCAGAAAATCAGATATTCATCTGATAGTGGTACTAATTGGACAGAGTTGATATTAAGTCCTGGTGTATGGAACTATGTCGATTTCAATAATTTTTTAAAGGATGAAACTAAAACAGGAACAGCTAACAATCCGTCATATCCGATCAGTCTCGAATTCGACGATACAATATTTCGCACAATAATCACATTAGCCACAAATTATAGATTAGATCTGACTCAGTCAGATTTCAATAATCTCATCGGTTTCAATAAAAAGATTCTAACTTCTTCTGAAAATGTTGGTGATTACATTCCTAATCTCTCTCAATACAGGGAAATCTTGAACGTTCATTGTGACCTCATATCCGAAAGTCTAGTTGATGGTGATGAAACGGATATTATATATAGTTTCAGTACCTCAACTCTCACCCCGAGTTATAGTTTCACACAAGAGCCAAGACGAGTACAGTTCAATCCTGTCAATAAAAATACGATTAATAAAATTCGGATTTATATCACCGACGGTAAACGAAGAATTATAGATCTTAATCATAGTGACACTTCATTCAGTTTGATTTTAAGAGAGAAGAGAGATTAATCTAACTAATAGTTATATATGTCGTCGTATGAATACAAGCGTATTTATCATCCAAAACTTGGACGATTTGTTTATGAACATAAAGGATCTGGGATCATTGTTGACAACATTTTCAAACCTGTTGGAAGGGTTTTAAGTAAAGTTCCAGAAATGGTTTTAAAACCTTTTGCCAAAAAAGCGCTTGAATCTGGTATTTCACATGCTGGAGACAAACTGGGAAAAAAAGCAGCTGAAAAAAGCGGAGAGCTTATTATGAGAAAATTACACGGTTCAACTAAACAATCAATGAATAAAACCATGAAACCAACCAAACCTACTAAACCAAAACAAGAAGAAGATTACAACACAATTCTGAATAGACTTATATCTGGTACTGGATTAAGACGATAAAATGTTATTAAAAAGTGAATTTTATCCAATTATAAATAGACTAGCAAGTGGGAAATGGTTTATATAAAAAGTGAATTTTATCTAAACTATCAATATATAATGAGTTTCAGAACAAGTGATAATTTACAAAGATATGAATACGTTCATTTCCATTTGGACAATGTCATTGAGCAACCTGCTAACAATCAATCACAGAAAAAGACGGGTTACAGATTCACAATCAACGATAGGTCGACTATGTTCGATTTTTTTAATGGGTATTTCGAAGTAACTAAAGAGCTTCAAAAAAGGGCAGATGGTACTGGATATGCTCAAGCAGATCGCATCACCATGATAAACGGATCTTCTAGTTTGATCAAACATATGGTTATTAAATCGTCTGGTAAAGTAGTATACGAGAGTGATAATTTACATAGAATTACGAATGTTAAAAATTTACTCGAATATAGTGATGATTTTAGTAGATCCGTTGGAAAGAATTCGTTCTGGTATCTTGATACTGACAGAACTACAGCAGATACAAACACAGGTTTCGAAGCCCGTCGCATTTTAACCCAGGCTAATCAGAATAACGGCGGCGGAGGAGCTAAATCGAATAACGAGATGATACCGTTGAACCGATACAGTTTTTTCCAAAAATTAGAAAAAAAAATGTTGCCCCCAATGCAGCTCGCATTTGAACTTACACTTAACGAAGACAGTGAAATGATTCACATGGCAAACGGCACAGACGCTGGTCGTGTTGTAGTAAAGAGATTGTATCTTTGGCTCCCAAGATTAATTCCAAAAGACAGCATGTATAGTAATTTCGTTTCAGAGTTTCTCAAGCCAACAACCTGGACATATATGCGAGATCTCTACAATCAGTCAGCAAATACCAGAGCTATTCAGAATATGTTTCAAATCAGTCCAGCTATCGACGACGTTAAACATGTTTTTATATATCTCCAGCGGACAGATGCACCGAATGATGATGAAGCAGAGAGGAGTCCGTATTTGTTTGACACTTTCAAGTTGAATGCTGCTGACGCTAATAGCTCTCTCTTGAGTTGTCGTTTAGAATATGGAAACAACACGTTCTATCCCGAACTAGAATACGATGCAGATTCTAAAATCAGGATATTCAATGATCTCATGAGTTATGCATTTCGTAAAAACGATTACAATTCTGGGACACAACTTAATGTATCTAATTTTAGTAGTTTGTACGGATTAATATATTTCGATTTGACATATCAAAAAGAGGTAGTGACGAGAGATCCTAAACAGTTGATTCTCCATTATCGTTTGAATGTTGCCCCAGCTGCTAACGTCCGAGCCCATAGTATCATATTTTACGAGAGTGAGGTTGTTGTTAAGACAGTTGGAAACGAATTGATGATAGTTTAAATAAATAAGTTTTACATCGATGAAAATTTAAATGAATATGTTTTTTAAAACAGAATTTATCTAACATATATAATATGACACAACTATACGAAATCAAAGTTAGTTTATCACCAAACCAGAAAAAGAATCTTAGTAACGCGTATCATAAAAGAGAAACTATCGTTTTGAGACTGACAAAGGATTCATTATCTGGGAATGACACTCTATACGTACCTCAGAATATAGTTAAGCGATTGGATAAAAATAGAAAATTGAAAAAGGGAATGGACATCAAACTAGCAAAAACAAACATTCGAAAGCAAGTTGGTGGATCACTCCTCTCTACAGTTCTGTCGCTTGGAAGAACTTTCGCTCCAACGATTGCCAAGACTATTGGATTGTCAGCTTTGGCAGGTTTAGCGTCTGAAGGAGCATCTCAGATTGTTAAGAAGATATCTGGAAAAGGTTTACAAACTGGTGGGTTTCTCATACCACAAAATAAAATCAACCAGTTGATAGCATATAAACATCTTTTGACCACAAAACAAAAACAAGATATATTAAATGCTCTACAAACAGGCTCTGGTGTTCATATAAAACCAACGAAAGTACAAACAGGTGGGTTTTTAGGTACTCTTCTTGCATCAATTGGAGTTCCTTTAGCTCTTGAGGCAATAAAGAAGATCACTGGTAATGGTGCCCCTCAGATGGGACAGCCTAAACAAAAACCACCCAGATCTAATAATCAAAATGGTGGTTTGTTAGACCCAATGTATATAACTCCACCTTTTTATGGAAATTGGCCGAACGATACAATTGGTATGGGAATTAAAAAAAAAAAAGCTCACAAAAAGGGCGACGGTCTGCTATTAGGAAAGAACTCACCCTTCAAAAAAGTCCCTCTTCTAAACATTTTGTTGTAAAACCAAAATTCCATAACAATGTCCCATTAAGCAATTACGATTTAATAAAATGGTGTAAATATCTGAATATCCCAATTAAAGATGTTCTTTCTAGAGATGAATCAGTGCCCCACAATCATAGACAGGCTCTATTCATTTACAATCTGGAACCATCATATATGAGCGGTAGCCATTGGGTATCCACATATGTGAAAGATAACGTGGTCAACTACTTTGATAGCTTTGGTTTACCTCCCTTCCAAGAAATTGTTAATCACGCAAGAAAAAAGAATTTAACACTTCTTCATCAGAATAACCAAATACAAAATTTAATGACGACAACATGTGGTTACTTTTGTTTATACTTTTTAAATGAGATGAATAAGGGCAAATCATATTTTGATCTGTTGGAAGTTTTCGACATATATGATACAACGAAGAATGAGAAATTCTTAGAACGGTATTTTAAAAATATCTAACTCATATATATATGAGATCATATTGCGTGAAACAAAAAAAGGTCACTCTATGTGTACCAGGCAGTGAAAGATATGTAAAAGCCAAAAACGGAAGGTTTATGCTTAAATGTAAATGCTCTGAATGCAAAATAACTAAGACTAAATTCGTTAAACAAAAACAGGGAAACTAGTACAGCCCTCTCTTGGAGGGGGCGTACTAGATACAGTAGCATCGACTGGTACTGATTTATTGATTCACCACGGTATTCCTTGGCTTGGAAAAAAGGCAGTTGAAATGGGAAGATATTATGGATCAGAAGCCTTGAGAAACCCAAAACTGCAGAAAAAGGCTATCGATTATGCTCTGGATAAGTTGAATCCAATGATTCAGAATGTTGGAAGTCAAGCTCTTGATAAATTATCCACTAAAATCAGACCAAATAGAAAGTATAAAACCGACAGAAAGGATTTGGATGGCGCTGGTTTTGATATACATAAAGCCATTGGAAGGCTACCCAAACCAAAAGCTGGATGGACTCCTGGAAAGTATAAATACATGGGAGCATACAACCCTCTCGATAAACAGTTAGAGTACGATAAAAACACTGGAGAGGTCACCAAGTGGCACGTACAACCTTACAATGAAGTTGATAAAATATCAGCTCATCATGATATTTGTTATGACATGGGAAAAAACAAAGGTGAATGTGACAGAAAAATGGTCAAGTCATTAGATGAAATTCCTTATGGACAGATGCCAAAATGGGGACAAAGAGCACGATTTCTAATCAACACGAAGCAGAAACTGGGTCTTGGTGTAAAGCAAAGGAAGACAAAAAACGGAAAAGGCCGTCGAGTGAAGAAAACTGGCAAAAAGAATTAGCTGATGAATTACATAAACCAATAAAGCGTAACTTCACCCGGCGGCGGGTAATTGTAAACCATATTGACGAGACATGGTGTTCAGATATCGTTGAGATGCAAAAATTCAGTCGATGGAACTCTGGCTACAGATATCTTCTTATGGTTCTTGATGTCTTCTCTAAATACGGTTGGATAGTCCCTTTAAAAGATAAAAAGGGTGAAACAGTTGCTAAGGCATTAAAAACAATATTCAAAGAGGGGCGTAAACCACAATATCTTTGGACAGACAAAGGCAAAGAGTATTACAACAAACATGTTAAGGAACTACTTGATAACAATAAAATAACATTGTACTCAACTGAAAATGAGGAAAAGTCGTCGGTTTGTGAAAGATGGAACCGTACAATCAAAACCAAAATGTGGAAACAGTTTACTGTTCAAGGTAATACACAGTATCTTGAAATGTTACCTAAATTAGTGAAACAGTATAACAACACAAGACATTCAAGCATAAAGATGACGCCTACAGAAGCAAGTAAAAGGAAGAATCAAGGAACTGTTTACTTTAATCTGTATGGTGATATGGAAACATCAAAACAGAAACCGAAATTTCAAGTTGGTGATAAGGTTAGAATAAGTAAGTATAAACGAAATGTGTTTGATAAGGGCTATACACCAAATTGGTCTGAGGAAATTTTCACAGTTGATGAAATACAACATACGAATCCAATCACATACAAAATAAAGGATCTCAGAGATGAAGACATTCAAGGGAGTTTTTATGAACCTGAATTACTGAAAGCTGAACAACAGGTATTCAGAATTGATAAAGTCATTCGGAGGGATTATAAGAAAAAACAGGCTCTTGTTAAATGGAAGGGATACAGTGATGAATTTAACAGTTGGGTTCAAATGAAGGATTTAAAAACAATATAATATATACATATATATAGATGGATACAGGAAATCAGCAGTGGTTATGTGAATTTTGTAATAAGAATTATAGTTTGAATAGAAAAGACAAACATCTTCTGACTAAAGTTCATAAAAAGAATAAAGAACGTTCAGATCGTGAGGAGGAACTTGAAGAATATATGATACGTCGAGATATACTATTGTCGGAAAATATTGCAGATATGGATTTTGAGGAGTTCTTGAAAAAACGTGTACTTGTTGATAAACAACTTAAAAAAGAATTTGGTCGAAATTACAAAGTTCCTGAATGAATTTAAACGCACAAGCCAAAGTGATTTAAAAATAAACATATAGTATTATATATGGATAAAAACAAAAGAGGAAGACCAAAAGTATATTTTACTGAAGAAGACAGAAAGGAGGCTTTAAAAAAAAGTAAAACAAAGTACATGCTGAATAAAGAATGGTATTGTGACGTTTGCAAAAATGGAATAAATTATACTCTTGCAGGTAAATGGTGTCATTTGAAAACAAAAAGGCATAAGAAAAACGCAAATAATTAACATAATGTATTCAGTTCAAAGGATTCATGCTTGGATCATTTGAATTTTTGACTATATTTAAACGCACTAATTATAGACACTTAAAAATAAAAATATATAGTAATATATAGAATGGAATTAAATGAGACAATGTTGAAAATCAATAGATTAGAATAAAAAATATCACGAATTAGTGATGAAATAGATAAGAGATATAACCTAATTATTTGTAAATTTCATAGTCATTCACCAGCAACACATAAACTAATTACTGGTGAGTATCCTAACTATGTAGAAAATATGATATGTAATAAATGTTCAGATGATATAAAAAATTTAAACTGCTATGAACTTGATAATATGGGAATTGTTGACATATATAAGTTATAAGGTTTAAACGCGAGTTAAAACTACTTAAAAAATATTTACTATAGTAATAATATATGGAATCAAATAAGAAAAAAAATTATTCTCTGGTATACTTTGGTGCTGGATGGGATTTCAAACCAATTAATGACCAAGTATATAAGAAATTCAATCACTTTATATTCATTGATAGTCTACCTATGATGCCGCATTATGAACCAGGCATGCCAGGGTATGAAAAAAGCAAAGATAGAGAAGCATTTATAAAAACTCTAAAAAATAAAGCTATGAACTATGGAATGACATTATCCAGTATCAGAAAAAATTTATTAACATTCAAAAACAATCACCAAAAACTCGAATATTATATCAATACAACAGTTCTAGATGCTTTGGCGAATAAAATGATTAGAAAGAAATTAAACAGGGTTATATGGGTACATGAGAATGGATTCAGACCATATGATTATGGTTTAAATATAGGCGATTTGCCTAATCTGTTAGAGTACCGTGCGAAAATACATGAATTATAAATATCATACGTACATAATTAAAGATTTTTCCCATATATAAATATATACATATATATATATGGTAAATGAACAATTAAAAAATCATCTAAAAAACTTCACCGTAAAGGAATTGAAAAAGGAGGTCATCGCCGTGAAAAAGGGTTTCCAAGTTTCCAAATTAAGGCGAGCTGATGTAGAAAACGTCATACTAAAAAATCATCAACACTTCCTACACTTACTAAAAAAGAACAAGGTGAAGAAGGCTAAACCACTAACGAAAGTAAAGAAGGCTAAACCAATGTCGAAACAGGAGAATGCTAAACCAAAAAAATCACAATATGAAGCGTTTATAAGAGTAAAAGAGTACATAACCGGACTTTTAGATGAACTTGACGAAAAAGCAGAAGGAACAAGAAATTCCGTATTCGTTGATGAACGATTCAGTGGTGTCACTATACAAAAAATTAAATCACAGTACGTCATACGCGATAGTAATGATTTCAGCAATATAATACTACGAGCTACAACTGATCGCAAGAAGGTTGAAGACCTACTATACCATATGTTAGCATAATTGGATCATTTGAATTCTTGACCATGCTTAAACGCGAGTTGAAACTACTTAAATAATATTTTACTATAGTAATATATACATAGAATGCAAATGAAAGAATCTAATCATATTAATATGGATAAAGCTAGTTTGAAGAAACTCAGCAAATCACAACTTATTAAATTGCTTCTGAAGCAGGAGAATAAGAAGCCAGTTCAACAAAAAAGAAGACCAATACCAACACCTCGGAAAAGTGTCAAAGAAATGGTCAAGCAGTATGAAGATAATATTATTCAACCACCAGCAGAGTTCCGGGATAATTACAAACCAGTCCCAGCACCAAGAACTAAGAAAAATGCTGTAAAAAAACCGGTTCCGGCACAAAGAACCATAATAAAGCAAACAGACAAAGCCTTAAAAGGTTACACTAAGTCATTTGAAATCGGCATTAAAAACAATAAAGACCCATTAGCTCAAATGCAAAATACAAGAAAGGCTATAGAACAACGTGTAATAACTTCGTTGGACGAAATGAAAGGCTTGAAATACGTTGAAACATTGAAAGTTACTTTCGAAAAAAATTCAGGTAATGTTTTGGTTGAAAAGCCAGCATATTTCAATAGCACACCCCAAACAATAATCAACCAAATGGAAATCAATGAAGCATTACAAATGTCGAAACAGCAGATAATGAATAAAATAGCTCAATGGATATCAGAAGGTTCAGGATGGACTATACAATCTGTTGATACCCATTACCTAAACATTACCAAATACGAACCCATGAAAGGATCCTCTTATATACAACTGCCTTCTGAACTTAGAAATCCAAAGAAGGGGTTGATAAACATGAAAAATGAGGATAATGAATGTTTCAGATGGTGTCATATCAGGCACTTAAACCCACAAGATAAATATCCTCAAAGAATAAAAAAATCTGACAAAGAATATGTCAATAAATTAGATTACTCAGGTGTTGAATTTCCAATAGCTGTCAAACATTACAATAGAATCGAGAAGCAGAACAGTGTCAATATAAGCGTTTTTGGATACGAAAACAAACAGCCGTACCCAATCTATGTTTCCAAAGAAAAGAATAAAGATCATATGGAACTACTTCTGGTAACTGAAAAAGAAAACAAGCATTATGTTCTTATAAAGGATTTTAATAGATTCATGTATAGCCAAACAAAACATGAACACAGGAAACACTTTTGTATGCACTGTCTGCAATGTTTTAGTTCTGAAAGGGTATTAAGCAGCCACAGAGATATTTGCATACAAGTGAACGGCACTCAAGCAATTAAAATGCCTAACAAAGACAATAACACACTGAAATTCAACAACTTTCATAAACAGCAACCTGTACCATTTATTATTTATAGCGATTTTGAAGCTATAACAGAGAAAATTCATGGATGTAAACAAGAAGGTAATAAATCATACACCGAAGCCTACCAAACACATACCGACTGCGGATATGGATACAAGGTTATCTGCTGTTATGATGACAAATATACCAAACCAATACAACTTTATAGGGGTGAAAAGGCTGTATACAAATTCATGGAAAATATTTTAGAAGAAGTGAAATACTGCAAAAGAGTAATGAAAAAATATTTCAACAAACCATTAAGAATGACAGAAGAGAATGAAAAGGAATTCAAAAAAGCAACAACATGCCACATCTGTGATAAAAAATATACTGAAAAAGACATTCGGGTGAGAGATCATTGCCATATTACAGGTGAATTTAGAGGCTCAGCTCACCAAGAATGTAATCTGAAACTTAGAATAAACCCAAAAGAAATAAAAATTCCTGTCATATTCCATAAT
The DNA here is from genome assembly GCA_964030785.1 of Siderastrea siderea. Taxonomy (NCBI): domain Eukaryota; kingdom Metazoa; phylum Cnidaria; class Anthozoa; order Scleractinia; family Rhizangiidae; genus Siderastrea; species Siderastrea siderea. Next base: position 54,357,587 of record OZ034969.1, on the reverse strand, counting down.
TTGAGAGGTTATGACAGCCATTTTATTATGCAAGAGATTGGAGCCATTATTAAGAAACATACATACAAAAATAAGAAAGGAGAGGAGAAACAAATGAATATCAATGCTATTCCAAATAACATGGAGAAGTATATGGCTTTTATGCTTGGCAACCATCTAACATTTATCGACAGTTTTCAGTTTATGGGTTTAAGTTTGGATAAATTAGTTAGCAACTTACCAGCAGAAGCTTTAAAGTATACAAGCGAAAGATTCCAAAAAGAAAAATTAAATCTTATGACACGAAAAGGTATTTATCCGTATGATTACATGGACAGTTTTGAGAAATTCAATAAAACAGAATTACCGACTAAAGAAGAATTTTACAGCATATTAAATAATGAGCATATTTCAGATGAAGATTATTGTCATGCTAAGAAAGTGTGGAATACATTTCAATTAAAAACAATGGGTGAATACCATAATTTATATCTCAAGTCTGATATCCTTTTATTAGCTGATGTGTTTGAAAACTTCCGCAAAACATGTCTTCAGTATTACAAATTAGACCCATGCCACTATTTCACTAGCCCTGGTTTAAGTTGGGACGCCATGTTGAAGATGACTAATATTCAATTAGAACTAATGACAGACATAGATATGTTTCAATTTATTGAAAGAGGTATGCGTGGTGGTATATCTTACATTGCCAATCGATATGGGAAAGCGAATAATAAGTACATGAGTGAATATGATGAGAATATGCCATCAAAATACATTATTTACCTTGATGCAAATAATTTATACGGTTGGGCAATGAGCCAATATCTCCCTACTGGGGGTTTCAAATGGTTGACGGAAAAGCAGATTAATAAAATCAATTTAGCTCAGTATAATGAAGACAGTAATAAAGGATTGTTAATAGAAGTTGATTTAGAATACCCAAAAGAGTTGCATGATCTTCATAATGACTACCCAGTAGCGGCCGAGAGAGTTTGTGTTAATAAAGATATGCTGTCTGAGTATTGTAAAACAATAGCTACAAAATACAATATATCGACAGGACTAGTAAGCAAACTAATCCCTACATTAAGCAATAAAGAAAAATATGTTCTGCATTACAGAAACCTGCAACTGTACCTTGATCTTGGATTGAAAATAAACAAAGTCCATCGAGTGTTAGAATTCAATCAGTCGCCTTGGCTCAAAGAGTACATTAGCTTTAATACAATAAAACGTACTCAAGCAAAAAATTCATTCGAAAAAGATTTCTTCAAACTTATGAATAACTCAGTTTTTGGTAAAACAATGGAAAATTTACGAAAACGCATTGATATTCGACTTATCTCAGATAATAGGAAACTATTGAAAATGGTAAGTAAACCAACTTATGTAAGCAGTAAGATCTTCAACGAGAATTTGGTAGCAGTTCATAAAATAAAAGAAACGCTCACTTTAAACAGGCCGGCATATGTCGGAATGTGTATCCTTGATCTGAGCAAAACATTGATGTATAATTTCCATTATAATTACATCAAAAACAAGTATGGAAACAAAGCCAAATTATTATTCACAGACACAGACTCATTAACATATGAAATCGAAGCCGAAGATGTCTACAGAGACTTTTGGAATGACAAAGATCGATTTGACAACAGCGACTATCCAGAAAGCTCGCCTTATTTCGATAAGACAAATAAAAAGGTAATAGGTAAAATGAAAGACGAATGTGCTTCAATACCTATTTCAGAATTCATTGGTTTACGATCAAAAATGTACTCATATGTAAAAGATAACAAGAAAGAGGCTAGAACTGCAAAAGGTATAAAAAAGGTTGTAATAAATAACAACATCAAACATGAAGACTACAAAAATGTTTTATTAGAAAATAGACAAATCCAACATACTATGAAAACTATTCGAAGCAGCAAACATCAACTAGGTAGTTACGAAATAAACAAAATATCACTAAGCTGCTTCGATGACAAAAGATATATATTAACTAATGGAATCGAAAGTTTGGCTTATGGTCACTATTATATAAGTTTGAAATAAAATTAAAGTTCAAACATCATTTCTTCTTCCTGTTGGGGTCGAGGTACTTCCCCAGAAGACGCTTGCGTAGGTACTGGCTCAGAAGACGCTTGCGGAGGTGCTTGTCCAGCCATTGCAAATGCTGGAATAACGTTAGGTTTGAAAATCAGTCCCAGCCGCTGAGATCTTCTTGTTTTTTTCAAATTAAGTTTAAATTCTTCTGTCTTTGTTTTTCTTGTGGCAATTTCCTTGACAGACCGCCTCTTCCTCTCCAAATTGAGCACTTTTTGGTACTCCTGCAATACCTTTATCTTAGCCTCAACATTTTTCTCCTCAGTAGATATGTCTACACTTTCTAAATTAGAAATAACTTGAGGCATACTGAAAGAAAACGAAGCATCACTGCCCATCAACGATTCAATTACAAGAATTGCATCTTGCATATTGTCCGAATATGCCTGAAATCGTCTGGAAGCTTCTTCAACACTCAGAGGCATCTTGTATGTAAAACTGAAGGTCTTGTCAACCGGAAGAAAATTTGGAAATTTTTATCAAAACTGAACTTTTTCTGATAAATTTATCAGAAAAAATAATTTATGGGGAAGGTTTTAATTGGTCGATAGAGATCATACGACTATCATGACCTTGGAAAATAGCTGAGTCATTTCCTGTTTTCACCAGACATGTCCAGACTTGTTTCTTAGAAAAACTTCCTGCTTTTCCGAGAAAGACTTCCTGTGGTTGAATAATGCGTTGGATGCATCATGAGATACAACATATAGTATCCAAATACAATCAATTCAGCCCATGTAATATAATACATATAGTTCCCCATAAAATGGAACCAGCATCGCAAAAAGAAACTTCCCCTCTTGATCGCAAAGCGATCAATTCACTGCCTCACAAAAGCTCCGCTTTTGTTCCCCAATGCTTAAAAAATGAATCCATCATGCCGATGATTCTATTGCCGTGATGGAGTCATGTGATGGAATCATGTGATAAAAAAAAACATATAGATTTCATCTAATGGAAATAGTAGTTATAGAGTTGGCTTGGTTTTAGAACACTTTCAAAGAAAGTGGTCTAGAACCGCCAACTCTATAACTACTCGTGTATGCTGGCCTTTATTTGTGTAAGTTGTTTCATAGGATGTTTCTTCTTGTCCGGTTGAAAGTAATAGCCACCAGCCAGAAATGTTTGGGCGAAGGTGCTCAGATAACTGTATCCACTTGTTGCACTGTAAGAGTGGCTATTTTTCTGTCTTTGTTTTCTTTCACACTGCTCGTAAGAATATTACACAGTTCATTGCAATGTAAAACACAGGTTATCCAAAGTTACTCTCTAATAAAAAAAGGCACAGGCTTTTGATCTTACAGTTTTAATCGATATATTCAAAAGACCAAAGATGAGACACAAACTTGTATGCTGGCCTTTGTTTTTTTTAAAGTTGTTTCATAGAATGTTTCTGCTTCGTCTGCCTGGAAACGATGGGTACTCCCCCAGGCATTTATGGGTAAAGGTGCTCATGTGGTCCCTGTATCCTCTTGGTGCACTGTAAGAGTAGCCAAGGTTTGTGTAGGAATTGGTGTTGGATGATACTTGGTCGGCAACGTAATGTTATCTCTTAAAAAAAATGCCACAGGCTTTTGATGTTGCAGTTTTAATCAATGTATTCATAAGGCCACAAGATGAGACAAACTTGTTTGTGGGCTTCATTTTTTAAAGTTGTTTCGTAGAATGTTTCTACTTCATTTGCCTGGAACAATAGCTCCCCCCCCTCCCAGGAATGTTTGGGTAAAGGTGCTCAGGTGGTCCCCGTGTAAGACAGCCAAAATGGTCGACACATGAACAACAGATCTGAGCTAAGTTTTATGAGTTTATTGAATCAAAAGAGCAATATGAGATTAACCGGAATGAGTAACACAAATGTTATTGTGTTATTGATAACTACACGTCTGGGGGGGAGACTTGAAAATGACTTGAGGACTGGCACTCTTCGGCAGACCAACTGAATCAACTGAATTTACTGAGCAAATGGTTGCCAATTTATAGTAAATTCGAAGGAATTTCAAAAATACTACAAACCAAATAAGGGCAGGGAGCGAATTTACTGCCTACAAATACAGGATTTACCTACAGGAAATAGGTGTATAAACTGTAATGTTTTTACAGTACCAGGATTTGTGTAAAGGAAACAGATGTTTACCACTCCTGAACAGCAGGAATTTGGTAAAACAAATTTGTGGGAATAACAGGTTGGCTGGAATTTCTTCTTATAGAATTCTTCTGTGACGAAGGTCACCACCAAACCAGTATAAGCTGAGACACAATCCTGTGTGTTGGCCTTTATTTGTTTAAGTTGTTTCATAGGATGTTTCTTCTTCGTCTGGTTCAAAGTAATAGCCACCTGCTAGAAGTGTTTGGGCGAAGGTGCTCAGATAGCTGTAGCTGGACTGTAAGAGTGGCTATCCTTCTGCCTTTGTTTTCTTTCACACTGCTCGTTAGAATATTACACAGTTCATTGGCGTGCAAAACACAGGTTATCCAAAGTTACTTCTAATAAAAAAAATGCCACAGGCTTTTGATGTTACAGTTTTAATCGATGTATTCAAAAGACCAAAGATGAGACACAAACTTGTATGCTGGCCTTTATTTTTTTAAGTTGTTTCATAGAATGTTTCTACTTCGTCTGCCTGGAAGAGATAGGTACTCCCCCAGGAATGTTTGGGTAAAGGTGCTCATGTGGTCCCTGTATCCACTTGGTGCACTGTAAGAGTAGCCAAGGTTTGTGTAGGAATTGGTGTTGGATGATGCTTAGTTGGCAATGTAATGTTATCTTTTATAAAAAAAATGCCACAGGTTTTAGATGTTACAGGTTTAATCGATGTATTCAAAAGGCCACAAGATGAGAAACAAACTTGTACGCTGGCCTTCATTTTTTAAAGTTGTTTCGTAGAATGTTTCTACTTCATCTGCCTGGGAGCAATAGCGCCCCCCCAGGAATGTTTGGGTAAAGGTGTTGAGATGGTTCCTGTGTAGGACAGCCAAAATGGTCAACGCATGAACAACAGATTTGAGTTAAGTGTTATGAGTTTATTGAATCGAAAGAACGATATAGGAAAAACAGGAACGAGTAACACAAATGTTATTGATAACTACACGTCTGGGGGAGACTTGAAAATAACTTGACTTGAGGACTGGCACTCTTAGGCATACCAACTGAATTTACTGAGCAAACGGTTGCCAATTTGTGATAGATTCAAAGGAAATTCAAAAATACTGCAAACCAAATAACGATAGGGAGTGAATTTACTCCTATAAATACAGGATCTACCTACAGGAAATAGGTGTATAAACTGTAATGTTCTTACAGTAGCAGGATTTGTGTAAAGAAAACAGATGTTTGCCGCTCCTAAACAACAGCAATTTGGTAAAAGGAGTATGTGGGAATAGTACAATTACACATGGTAAAAATAAGGTGTGTAAGGAAATAGAGAAACTTAGGTAAACAACCAAGTAATAATTGATAGAATGAAAATAACTCGAAAGGAATTTGGAATTTTTAAAATATAAATGAACTTAAAGTGACTTAGTCACACCTGTATCCACTTGATGCACTGTATGAGTAGCCAGGGTTTGTGTAGGAATTGGTGTTGGATGATGCTTGGTCAGCAGTGTAATCTTATCTCATAAAAAAAATGCCACAGGCTTTTGATGTTACAGTTTTAACTGATATATTCTAAAGGCAACAAGTTGAGACACAAACTTGTATGCTGGCCTTTATTTGTTTAAGTTGATTCGTAGAATGTTTCCACTTCTGCCTGGCTGCCCTCTCCCCAGGAATGTTTGGTTAAAGATGCTCAGATGGTCCCTGTATCCAAGTGGTGCACTGTAAGAGTACCCAGGGTTTGTGTAGGAATTGGTGTTGGATGATGCTTGGTTGGCAATGTAAATAGAATATCCATTTCTGAATGTAGGGCCAGGCGATGAGCAACTGTGTATACATGCACCTTATTTGTAGAAACTGGAACCTGCTGGAGATAGTTTGCCTGGTCCCCAGCCTGGCTTGTTGACAAGGGAAAAAAGTCTTTGGAATCGTATTGATATTTACAACTGGCACCGAAGGCCTGGGTAAATTTAACACAATTCCTTTTCCCCCAAGTTTGTATAACAAGTGGAAAAACTCCAAGCATTACACGGTTACCCCTTAAACTTTTACAAAATTGTTCATCCACTGATTTTGAAACTATGTTTTTATAGTGGTCTCCCCTCACACTATTCTGTAACCACGTTTGTGGTCAAATCCTACCTCTCATTTTGACGATGTCAAGAACCTAGTTAGGACTTGTATTAAATGAAAGCCAAGGCGTAAAAGTGGAGGCAGTCAGGTGATATTACACCTTAAGAGTTGAAATTTTTCACATTATTTGAAACATTTTTGCTAGTCTCTTCAGTGGTAACACAGACTGAGAAAAATTGCTTAGTGGTGTTATTAACACCTAAAAGGTACTATTAAACATGATATGAATAAATGAAAGACTTTCAGATAAACAAATAATAATGGGCCATTCTTAGAGTACAATTTGCTTGCCCAGGAATGGTAAATATAATGTTGTGCTATTCTCTTAGGTTCATTGCGTAAAAGCATCATTCAAGATTTCCTGGAGAAAATTTGATGAAATTGTCTTGAACAGCTTCTTAATTAGAAATGTTGAGCCCCTCACAGTTTTGTCAAAATCCAGTTTAAGAGAAAAATACATTAACAAATTGTACTTGGGTCTTGAGATTCCTTTTCAACTTCTGAGCAAAATAGGTCTACTAAACTGCTCCAGTTTCATAAGTCAGTCCCTCGGCTTTTTGCTTCTTGACTTCATTTTTCTCTCGTAGTCCCCTTATGACCTTTCTCTTCTACCTTTTATTGCTTTCCTTATACTCAGCACCACAAATGTGATCTATGTCAATGCACCGACACCCCTGTTCAGTGTATTTTCCTAGGGAGGTTTTTACTGCTCTTAGTAGCAGTAAAACAGCTCTAGCTCCAATGTTGAAGTGGCCTATAGCATCACACAAGCCAAAACCCAACAACTCTGCTCCAACAAAAACTTCCTTGGGTATGCGCTCCCAGACCATTCCATTTATGACTTCATTTTGATTTTGAGTTTTTCCTTGGAGGCATTTTCCAAGAAGTGAATCTTCACTCAATCTTTGTGTCACAGGTTAAACCATGGCAATTACAGTATCAGGCAGTCCAGGGCCATAGTTAAACCTATTTCTCTCCCACTGACAGCGACACCAGCTAAAGGTCCAGTGGGACAGTAGGGCAAAGATCATACTTTTGTCTCAACACACAGTGGAAGAAACTTACATGTATTGCCTTTTTGGTCCCATTCAAGTCTCCAACATTAGACCAGATGGCAATACCATAATAATTTTGAAGTTTGTCAATCATGGCATCAGTGAGTTTCCCTTTCCCACCAAGGCCAGGATTTTCGTTCTTCAGCTTTCTGAGTGCTGTGCCAACCCACATGTCCAGTACACTCTGTCTTGATGACTTGGACTCCATCTGCAAAATAAGTATCCTTGACCTGATCGTAACTTTCGCTGTCACCATCTGAATATAGATCATTATATCGTAGCTTATGAGTTATAATAGACCGTCTAAAAACACGATCTGCACCCTCTGGTTCCATGGCTGGGGCCTTTATAGTTAGCTTGCTATTGTTGTGATCTATCCTCTATCGACGGTACTCTCCACTGTGTTTTTCTAAATGGGAATGACGTCGCCACAAGTGTTGCAAGAGACTTGATGACACATCCCGTCCTTTTCCAATAGTTTTCTGAAAGGACTAAGTACCTCCGTGCTAAGTACCTCCATGTCAATAAACCTGAAACCCACTATTATTACCTCCTCTTCTCACTCGTTTTTTTTTTGTCTGTACAAGATTTTGCTTCAAATGGATCAGCCTTCAACAGAAGCTTTTCCAAAGACACAGACTTCTTGGTATGTACTACCAAGGGTATTCAAACCACATGCTTCTTCTTTTGCTTCTTCTGTGTTGCTCTTGACATTTTCTTTCAAACGTTTCATTTCCCGAAAACCTCCTCTTTGGATGCCTTGTTGTACAATGTTCAGGCATAGCTAGACTTCAAATGCGGAGTTGAGGACAATGGATTTGCCTGCATTGCTGGGGCCAATTAGGGGGCACTGTATGATACTTTTGTCGTCTTCCAGAAACACGTTTATCATTTATTTAACTGTATTTTACCCAGCTCATTAGAATACTATGCAGCTCACTAGCATGTGAAACACGGGATACACGAATGTACTCTATTGCAAAAAATGCGTCAGGCTTTTGATGTTAATTTTAAAATTTCAAAGGTCGTAAGCTGAGACACAGGCCTCTATGCCAGGCTTTATTTTTTAAGTTGTTTGTTAACATTTCTTCTTCTGACTGAACGCAACAGTGGCCAGCAACAAATGTTTGGGTGAAGGTGCTCAGGTAGCTGTGTCCACTTGGTGCGCTGTCTTTTCCCCATGTTTCATTTCACTCAGATGAAAATTACATGCCTCATTAGCATGCAAAACATGGTTTGCTCTAATCTACTCTATTACTAAAGACAGAACAACCTTTTTTTTTTTAATTTTATCGTTGTATTTGAAAGGCCATAAGCTGACACAAAAACCTGTACTGGTCCTTATCTTTTAAGTTGTTTCATTGAATATTTCTACTTTATCTGGTTGCAGGTGATAGCTACCTGCCAGGAGTGTTTGGGCGAAGGTGGTTTCATAGCTGTATCCTCTTCAAGTACCTTAGAGTTGCCAGGGTTTTTGTATGAATTGGTGTTTGATGATGCTTGGTCGGCAGTGTAAACAGAGTATCCATTTCTGAATGTAGGGCCATAAGATAAGCAACTGTGTGTAGCTTGTTTGTAGGTGCTCAGATCCCTGTACCCACTCGTTGCATTTTACGAGTTTGTGTAGGAATTGGTTTTGGATGATGCTTGGTCGGCAGTGTAAATGGAATGTCCATTTCCAAATCTAGTGTCATCAGATAAACAACTGTGTATAGGCTGTTCGTAGGTGCTCCGATAGCTGTACTCACTCGATGCAGTGTAAGAGTAGGCAGGGTTTGTGTAGAAATTGGTTTTTGATGATGCTTGGTTGGCAATGTAAATGGAATATCCATTTCTGAAGGTAGGGCTATGAGATAAGCAACTGTACAAAACATGAAGCTCATTTGTGGAAACTGAAATCTGTAAGAAATAGTTTGACTGGCCTCCAATAGGGATCTTCCGACCTAATTTACAAATGTGACAGACAACAACTATACTAGAAAATTACAATAAAATTAAAGAATTATATGTCACAAAAAAGGTAAAAACTATCACATGCAAATTACTAGTTACTTACTAAGAAAACTAGTGCAAAAATAATTTCTCAGACTACATTTAAATGTGACTACACATGATGAATTGCAGATCTTCGGTGGCACTGAGTTCCACACTATGGTTCCTCTATAGGTAAATGATTGTTGTGCCAGCAGCGTGCAGCATACAGGGAGATTAAGGTTGTTGTTAGTCCTTGTTAACAAGATAAAACAAAAAGGCCTTGGAATCATACTGATAGTTACAACTGGCACGATCTCTATTATTCTTTTACGCAAGTGATTAAGAGGCGCGGTAATTTTTGGCCAAATTGGTTTAATCACGTGCCCAATTGGTTCTTTGCTGGGGCCCTTCCAACAGTAATTTCACTTTTCTTAAAAGTTTCATCACGAAAAATATGTGGCCGGTAACGTAAATTACTCTTGGTTGTCACTTAAGTGGAGATCGCATAAAATGGTCAAAATGGCAAATTAGCATCAAGTTAGTATTTAAACCGAAACCAGAATTCATGAAGTTCAATCAAAGTTCTCTCAACTGTCCTTTAGTTAAAATATAATGACACTGGACAGTGCCATAACCGACAAGCCTATATCATGCTTCTGGCCGAGATGCGTAAGTTCTGTACACATAATGCTTAAACATTTCCATTATCAGTTCTGTTGTTGTGGCAGACAGTTGGAAGGCCATGCTGGTTGTGCTGGACTGCATTGGGGATCAGTGACACACAGTCTGTCCTCTTTCCTGACCCACACGACATCTTCCCTTTCAGGCCACATGAAGTTTGAAGTAGTCGTATTAACCTTCCCTCTCACCATGAAATTGACACAGGCCTCTCCATCCTGTCCGGCCATTTCCTCTATTTTGCCAATGAAGCACTTGTACTTCATTGTAATTCACTCTCCAGTGGTTATTGAGAGCTTCTTGGCTCTTCACAGGTACATCAGCCATTCCTTCATCACACATGGGTCTTTGCCTTGGCCTGCCTCAAAATAATTCCATGCTGCAGGAAGACTGAACTCGGCTGGATGGTTGGCGACCACAGAAAAGATTGTTGTATTATGATTTTGTGAAGTTGGACTGTCAGTTCAGTAATGGAATAAACTTCAACCCTGGTACTTCTGATTTGAGCTCAAGCATGCGTGTTATTGCACAGTTCCTGGGAATACTCCCGCCACCTTATCATCTAATTTGTATGAGCAATCAATAAGGTTCTCCTTCAGAAAGAATTTTCTGAGAAGAACAGTCTGTCCTTTTGAGTAGCTGCTTCCATAAGCATCCTCAAAGTTCTCTTTCAAGGAAATGACTCCATCACTTGTAACTTTTAACAAATAGTATATCACTGTTCATCTATTTTGAAGACTGTTTTGAATTCTTACACATGGCCAACCATGTTCGTTCCAAAATCCATAATAAAAATCAAATATGACTCTTTTTTTTATAGCAATACTTTATCCCAAATTGCCTATTAGCATTAATAATGCCCTTGACGTGCTTTTCACCTTTCACCTTCCGTTTAAGAAAGTGTTCTTTGGACAGATTCTGATCAGTCAAATCAAAGAACACGTTTCTCACCCTATTGTAGGCCGTAACAGCAAATATACAATTCTTTTGGGCCGCTTTTAGCCCCCAAAATTCCCAGCGTGAAAGATAAGCATTTGATTAGACATTTGTGAGTAGTAATGTAGGCTGATACAGGATGGTTTGCCTCACTTTCATGCGGCACAAAAAACCTCGCTTTCATGTGGGGTCTCAATATGAGGTCGAGGCATAGGGGAAATACGTCACGAGATCTTAGGTTTATTATTAATTATGATTGACAGGGTACCCCCTCCCCCCTCCCCTCGTTGACTCACAAACAACAGTATCCCGACATGCATTGGTTTGTTTGTCGGTAACGGCGTCATTTTGGTTCATGTCTAAAGCGTGTAAGGGTGAAATTATGAAGCCACGTCGAAGACCTTTGCGATGTTTGGATTCTTTTCAGAATATTTTTGGACGAGAAGCATTGCGTTTAATAACAAGACCCGAGAGATCACATTTGGCTCGATTGGCCGAGAGGATAAGAGAAAGAAGAGAAGAAACGTGGCGTGTGTTGAATAGAGATCGTGTGACAGCTTTTATCGAGTTGGTGACCCTTGTCTGGGTAGATGAAGAAAATGCCCTCCGTCACGCTTCCGATAGAGGATCAGCAGAAGAAACCCTTATGGAAACATTAATGCATCGTGTGTTACCGTTTGCATCGAGACATTGCAATGACTTTTCTACATCGGCGAAATGGGCCAGACCCATGTTGATGGAGGACTTTGAAAAAATGAAGATGTGCTTGGATTTGAAGTTTCCAGACTTGCGCGAAACATCTAGACATTGGCGTAAGGTTTGTCATTATTATTAGGGAATGTGGAAAGACAATCAATAAGACATATAGCGTGACATTTTCATGTTTATTATTTAACCCAAGTAGAACAATTACAAATGTTTATTAGCTTTATCTAACAATTGTTGTAAACGCACACGTTTTTTTTCACTGAATTTTTCTTTTCGTCGACTATGAATTAAATGCATGTATTTTTTCAGTCGTTTTCGTTTTGATTGAAAAGGAGAAGATCTCACAGTTATGTCTTCCTCTGAAAGAAGAGGTTCAAATCGGAGTAAATAAAAAGTGTTATTGTTCATGACAGGAGTGTAAGTTTTGACTTGGTTTGAAAAACGAACATGCTTCATGTTTTACAAATGAAGTCCTTCCAGCTCTAGTCTTGCTTGCTCAATGTTTTCGGGTAGACAGAATGTTCTCTGGAACAAGTTCTTGATTGCTGCCCTTGTTGCAGGAGTAATGTCTCGCGAACCAACCACAGCACTGCTCTGATGAAGGGTGGGTAGTTGAAGAGTGCCCCAGTGTTTAAATGATGTCACTTTTTTGAGACAGGAGTTTTCGATGTTGTAGGTATTTTCTGACCGATACCACTGATTGGTGTTGGTGTCAAACAGGAAGACTTCTTTACCCTGATCTATGGCTAATTGCACAGTCCACCCAGTTCCTCCTTCCACTCTTTTTAGTCTGCACACAGTTTTCCAAAGGCAAAGACGGTATGGGCTTTTCTGGCAATGTGGTAATTGCGCTGCAAGAGGGAGAGAGTGTAAAAGTGAGTTGGAACACGTTTACACAACTTGTGAGCAGCAGCACCTATGGCAGGATCGGCTTGCATCAGCAATTCGACAGAAGCAGGTGAAGTGAACTTTGAACAATCACTTCAATTTGCATTCCATATTCCCTGGCCATTTCCTCTGCTAGGGTGTCTGTTCCGTCTGCACCCCCCGTATACAATACATGTCCATGACCAATAGTCAAGTGCATTTCTTCTTCATTAGTCATCATGTTTGGATGCATTTTACCTGAGTTCTCTCTCTCTTCTTCGTCTTTTTTGAGAATGAAGAAACAAGTTAAGAAAACACCGAATTTATGGACAAAATGATCGAGTGAAACAACCAATCAGAAAAACAGTTTCCTTATATAGGCAAAGCGTGGGGTGTTGAGGAACCAAGTTCTTCACTTGGACAGATCTCCCCCTGACTGAAAAGTACCTGAAATGGTTTGACGAAGAAAAAGATCTCCCTCAAGTCAATGGAAACACATGGGGGGAACAGTTTACAGAGAAAGATCTACAGTTGTTGAGAGCCATCAAAGAAAAAGACCGAGTCGTTGATAATGTGGTATCACCACCAGTACTGTCACCACCAGCACTTCCACCACCCAAGTACTCAGACAGAGAAGACGTGTGGAGGCGAACCCTTTCTTCTGCACGATGGGGAGGACGATCAGACTATGCTGGCTGATTGACATGAACTGATTTGAATTGTTTTATTATTTTGAATGTATCTTTTAAAAGTGTGTGTAATGAGAATAAAGATCATTTTGAACGAAAAAATGGAAAGTGTTTTTCATACCCATTCCCGATTATGTTGAGGAGACACACCCGCTCCAAGTTTTTGAAGAAACCCATGTCGAATTGAATTTGTACCGTTGGATGGTATTTGTGTTGTGGTTGCAACATCATCCTGACGCTTGGCGCTGGTATCGAATCATTCAAAAGACGCACCTCTCTCGTATTCCTTCAATACCTACCCTGTTGAATGAGCTATGGCACCTCGAAAGAAGAAGTCCGTGAAAAAAGTATCCGTGGCACAAGCATTGCTCAAGCGTTATCACGATCCAAAAGCGAAGGGCTTACACCCTGCTTACACCCTGCATAAACCACGCCGACGTGGTTTTCCAACGGTACCTGTTGTGGTGGGTGGGTTGGACGACCAATGGGTTGCAGATTTAGTGGAGGTTCAGTCTTTGGCTAAGTACAACCGCGGTATTCGTTATTTGTTGACGGTGGTTGACGTGCTGTCAAAATTTGCTTGGGTTCATCCTTTGAAAGACAAGACTGGAGCGAAAGTGGTGGAAGCCTTTGAAGAAATTGTGAGTCAAGGACGTCAACCTAACAGACTTCAAACAGACAAGGGAAAGGAATTTTACAATCGTTCGTTTGAAAATTGGACGAAAGACCGAGGAATCCAACACTTCTCTACCAGGGGGGATGCTAAAGCCAGTGTGGTTGAAAGGTTTAACAGAACGTTGAAACAGAGGTTATATCGCTATTTCACGTCAGCTAACACGCTACGATTTGACGATGCTCTTCAAGACTTGGTGGATGGGTACAATGCGACACCTCATCGAAGTATTGGCATGGCTCCTAACAAAGTGACTTGGAAGAACGAAGAAAAGGTGTGGAAACGTCTGTATGGCAAACGATTGAAAGCCAAAAAGAAACGTTCTTTGTTGAAAGTGGGAGACCGCATTCGTTTGAACAAGATTCATCGCACCTTTGGTAAAGGGTATTTGCCGGGATGGACCGAAGAGGTATTTGTGGTCCATCGAGTTATCGAGGGGAGTGTACCAACCTATAAGATTCGCGAGTGGGACGATACACCAGTGAAAGGAACATTTTACCACGAAGATTTGCAAAAAGTGCATGTGTCTGACGAAGCGCTCTTTCGCATCGAAAAGGTACTTAAGCATCAAAAAGGTCAATTGTTGGTAAAGTGGAAAGGGTGGCCCGACAAGTACAATAGTTGGATTTCCAGTGCGAGCGTGAGTAAGCTTTGAAGAAGATGTCGTTTTACGTTACTTTACCCAGTCATTCAAACCGTAGTGAATTTCCAAACAATCAAGCCAATTGGCTCAAGATTCGTTTGCCAAAACCACTCCAACTGGGTGGAGGCCAATGGTATGTTGGTTTGAGTTCCATTTCCTTGCCAGACGCTGGTGTTGACATTTTTCAACTCGTTCCTCGAGGGCATGCCGTGTTTGGGAATTCGTGTTACAGAAAGGAGGGGTCTACTACTAAATATGAGTATTTTAACATGAAGATGGAAGACTTGAAGGACGACCCTTCTATTGTGGATGGGGTCACGTTCATGAAAGTTTCCTTGAGATGGTTGGACCAGAAAATGACGCAATCTTTTGTAACGTTCTATGGATCTGTTCCAGACAATGGTGGAAAACACACTTGTGCTTTATTTAAATGGAATGGTGAGAATCTTCAAATCGACAACAAAAATATTGCCCGAAAGAAAGCTAGTAGTGGTACACTCGTGCCCCATTTTGCTGTGAATGGAGTGTTGGCAGAAAAAATGGGATGGTTCAAGGAAACCAAAAATGGTGTATGGGAACTCGGTCCAAACTTGAAAATGAGTTTCATCGATGGAAAAGTCCTCAGCCAAAGCGAGGGTGACTTCTTAGATTCTTCTGGAAACCCCTTGTACTGGGCAATTACTAAAGACTCTAATGGCATTACATGGATATGGTTGAACATGAAAGTGGATTGGGAATTCATCAATTTGAATGTGGCATTCCGATCGATTGTAAAGGAACCCACAAGATCCCTTCACGTGTATTCAAACGTGGGTGGCAGCTCCATCGTGGGGAATCGCATCACCGATTTACTCCGAGAAATAAAGTTCAAGAGAGAAGGTCGGGGTGTAGTTTACTTTGAACCACTCCACGTTCAATATTTACCTGTGCGTTACGACGGGATTGAATTCATCGAAGTGCAAGTGGCCGAAACCAGCGGTGCAGGCGGAGACTTGGTTAAATTTGTGGAAGGTAATACCATTTTGACACTTCACTTCAAAAAAGGATAAAAAAGGAGACTTTACAGAATTGCTTTTAATCATGTCTGTTAAAAAGCGAAGAACGACCAAACGGAGGACGAAAGGGTCCAAAAAACGAACCACCAAAAGATCAACAGTGCGAAGGGGACGGAGACAACATCCGCAACGAGTGCCTGTGCCAGATTTTGTTGTTGACGATCAAGTCGGTCAAGGAATTGCAAGCGTGATAGCAGGACTTCCCAAAGCCGCTTGGAGCATTACCAAAGGGTTGGAAAAAGTCGCCAAAAAGAATGCGAGAAAATCTCATTTGAAACGTATGGAGGAGATTCAAAGTGGAAAACGAAAACGCTATGCTGGAGAATCTTTCACATGTAACATAATGTGAGTATAAAAAGAGAACAACAGAGTGGAAAAACAATCATCACAAAAACGACATGCGGGGTGGAAGTTTGACGCGTTTTCGTACAGACGAGGCCTGTGGTCAAGATGGGTCCGGCTTATTGAAAGACATCTTGCAAGGAGGCTTAAAAGGCCTTATAAAAAGTAGTAACCCTTTAAAAGTACCAACAAACACTTTGAATGGTCTGTCAGCAGGATTGAAACGAGGTGTGAAACGAAAAGCCGAAGAAGCTCTCAAAAAGGAAATTAGTAAACGAGCCAAACAAGTGTTGAAACGAAAGGACATCAATAAAGCCGTGAAAGTTGCTGCTGCTTTGTTTCCAAAACACGCCAAAAGAGCTCGAGACATTTTTGGTGTGTAAAAAATGCAACCGATTCCTTCGAGGGTTCAACGCGTTCGAAGTGAAAGAGGACTGCCTCAACGTGGTGGATTTGTACCATTGTGGAAAATTTTGAAAATGCCTTGACAGCAAGGGGGATGGATAAGTCAAGACGTAAGTCGACCTCCCGGCTATGACTTCTCAAGATTGCTCGCACGGGGAAAGTATAAAAACCGTTCCCAATGTAGAAGAGGTACTAGTAGTCAGCGAAAAAGACCGAGAAGAAGAAGACAACGGCGCTGAAAAAATGACTGAAAATACCATAGCGACTCACAACATGTCTGAGGGAACGACAAATGGTGCTCTCAATCTGTTCAAGGTTCCAAAAACAGACATCAGCACGGTTGCCTATCGAATGGTTACCATCCAACCAACGACGACAGGCATTAACCCCATGGAATTTGTCATTCCTGGGTTGGATGGTTTTACCGATTTGGGAAGGAGTTACTTCACTATGGAATTGGCATTGAAAAAAAATGATGGGGGAAATTTGGTTGCTGCTGAAAAATTGTGGCCTGCCAACAATTTGGCCCACACCATTATCAAACAAATCGATTTGCACTTGAATGGAACTTTGATCAGCCCACAATCGGACATGTACCACTACAAGGCTTACTTTGAATCTCTTCTCAACTTTGACCGAGCCGATGCTAAAACCATCTTGAGGCCAAGTGGATGGTACGATGCATTGGATTCTCCCCCCCAATGGACAGCCGATAACACAGACAAAACACCTCATGCGGATTACAGGGATTTACCCCAGAATCAGAAAAACACACTGGAGGCCATGATTGCTGAAACTGCTGAGTATGTCGGAGGAAGGACAAGATCTTTGGTTTTCAAACCGCATTTGGAAGTCTTTCACACTGGCAAAGTGTTGGTGCCTGGAGTGGAAATAAAAATGAAATTTCATTTCAATAGCCCCAATCTCTTCATGAATGGAGTTGGTTTGGCAGCGCGTTTGAATGAAGCCGATATCAAAATTCGGTTTCACATGTGCCAACTGAGGTTGAATGAAACCATTTTCATGAATCTGAGTGCCAAGAGGTAAGGCGGTGAAGTTGCTGTTTATCCCACTGTTCGTAGTGAAATCAGAACCTTCAGCATGGATGGGGCCCTGACTCGCTTTGACATACCTAACCTGTTTCAAAACCGAGTGCCTGACACAATGATTGTTGGTCTAGTGGACAGCCGTGCGTTCAATGGAGCAGTCACCTGAGATCCCTTCTGCTTTCAGAAATTTCGGTTGACTTCCATCAAGCAGATTGTGAAAGGGGAAGAATATCCCTATGAAACCCTCCAGCTGGTGGGCAACAACTCCTCCAAAGATCTGTTGGGATACTTTAGATTTCTGCTAGCCAGTGGTGCTGTGTGTAAAATGAAAGGAACATGGTCGAACAAGATGACTGGGGGCAAGGCAAAGGATGCACTCTGTTCATGTTTGACAATGTAGCCATTGGTTGTGCCGACAGTGCCAATCTCAACCCCAGACAAAGTGGAGACCTTCAACTGAAGCTCGAATTCCGAGCAGCACCAGGCAGCAATATAACTGTAATCGTCTACGGAGAATTTGAGAATCTCATTGAGATCGACAAGAACGGAGCTGTGCTGTACGACATCTACCTACACTAAAAAAGATGGAGCATGTTGCCTTGACCGACCAACAGTTAACTTACTTGGCAAGAGAAGACCCAAAGTTGAAACCAAAGTTTTATGGCGTGGTGCCCTGTGATGGTTTACCCAAGTCGCCCGTCAAAGACATGACGAGACCCAAGGGCTATATTGTGAACACAGACCCTCACGACCAGCCCGGTCAGCACTGGATTGCTTTGTGGACTCAAGGAAATGTGTGTGAAGTGATGGACAGTTACGCCCTACCCTTGGACTTTTACCATGAAGCCGCTCCCTTGAAAGATTGGGTGATGAAACATTGGAAGTACGTGGTGAGCAATGGAAGGTCCCTTCAAGGAATTCACAGTAAAGCTTGTGGACATTACGCCTTGATGTATTTGAAGTGTCGCGCTCATGACATGAACTTGCAAGATTTTACAAACAATTTTTCAACATCTGATAGAGTAAACAATGATCACGAAGTAGGACAAATGATCAAAGAGCTAATTACTAATCAAGATGAAAAAGGGTGGGAAAAAGTGTGTTGTTGCACTCATCTTCAAACTTGTCAATCACCACATGATCAAATGATTACTACTTAAATAAAGAGTGAAATGTGAAAAAACTTGAGTCATTCTTGAGTCATCATGCAGAGGTGCAAACCATTTCGTTTTCACACCCCTTCTTCCATTTTGGTAGTGGGACCTTCGGGGTGTGGTAAAACCGTGTTTACACAAAAACTCCTTTTGGAGAACTCGGATTTGTTTGAAACACCCCCATCTCAAGTTCATTATTGCTACGGTGCATGGCAAGATGGGTTTCGACCCATGAAAGATGAAGGTATTGTTTTTCACGAGGGGATTCCAGACCATCAGGAATTAGCGAAATGGTTCCCAAAGGGAAGAGGTGTTTTGGTGTTAGACGATTTAATGGATGAAGGCAGTGGCGACAAGCGTGTTTTGGATCTCTTCACCAAACATTCCCATCATCAAAACATTACAGTGCTGTATTTGTGTCAGGACATGTTTCCTGTAGGGAAATATGCCAAAAGCATTTCCCGCAATGCTCATTACATCGTGGCATTCAAAAATCCCCGGGATCAATTGGGTGTACGAAATGTCTTGTTGCAATCGTTTCCCTCCGATTGGAAAGACTATTTGGAAACCTTTCACATGGCAACATCTCGACCTTTTGGGTACTTGGTTTTGGATTTGCACCCGGCCTCGTCGGATGAATTTCGGTTGTGGAGCAATCTGTTAAAAGGAGAGGGTTGGACAAGGAGTTATCACAAACAACCAAATGGAGTCACCGAGAAGAAGTAAGAGACTGCGAGGAGGTAGCCCCGACTTGGGCTGGATGTGCTTTGAAAAACTGATAGGGGATCATCTCAGTGGAATGAGTATGGACGACATGGATTTTGAAAAGATGAGAGAGGTATATAAATTAGCTCGTTTGAGAAAAGGACAAAAATTCGACAACTTGTTAGAGAGTACAACGAGACTTATTTTCGTGAATTGATACAAACTCTGCAAGAGGAAGCATGTCGTCTGATGATGGATCCCGACGTCGTAGACAAGCTTTTCAAGGTGCCGTATCACCTGCGGGGTCGTCACGTCGGTCTCTAATCAAGTATCTCCTGACACAGAATTAGAAGACACAGACCCAATTGATCAAGCTTTTGCAAACATGGGAATTGCCGACATGAGAGCTTATTTGAATGCATTACCCTCTCCTAATTCTCTTTTGGCACCAACTGGAATTGGGAGTCACGCGTCTAATTCCCCAGTAAGTAGTGGTGCACGAACCCCTGCGAGTCACATAAGTGTACCCTCGGCGGGTGGATCGCGAGACGCAACTGGTGTAGGGAGTGTGAATAGAAACAACCGAAGTCGGAGTCGAAGCCGCAACAGTGTCCGAAGGCGAGACATTACTCCTCGTGCAAGAGTAGCTGGAGCATGGAGAGGTCGTGCAAGACGGGGTCGTGGACCACGCGTAAGGGGAGGTTTGACAAGAGGACCGTTACACTCTTCACCAATTTCACCGAGAAGTCAAAACTCAACACCGTCGTATCACCCGAGAAATTTGAATCAGGCCGATTTACAACGCCGTTTGCAAATGTTATTGCAAGACCAAGAACAATTAGCACAGGGGAGAGAAATCAAAAACATCACCATGACCAATAGTATAGTGACCAGTTATAAACAGGGCGGTAGTCCTTCGGTGCAAACCAATTCATCTTGACTGTCGACGTGAAAGCAAATGGGTTCCAAGGAGCAACTCGTGGTGTCTCTGGTAAACGACCCGCAGTCAACTTATTATGCCTCCAAACTGGAACCAGAACTATTACAACGAATGGACTCTTTGTATGCTTTTTACCACAAACAATGGTGGTGTTACAAAAATATTTTGAATCATTTCAAATGTCGCAATGCTCTGTTCAATGGGTTGGCCTTGAATCAGTGAAAGTTTTCGGCAATTCTGGTTTTTCCTGCAAATTGGTTTTTGGTCTCTTATTTATGGCCCATTTTCAAACTTTACCTTTTATGATGTTAAAAGTTAATCAAATAATCATACCTTTTTGCGCATTTACTAAGAAATACTCTTCGATTGAAAAAACATTATCTTTTATTTCTTTTTAACGAAATTGGCATGGGTTATTTTAATTTCTCGGCAAACAAATGTAAATCGAAATTGGGATCCTTTTCTCAACCACGCCGCCAAAAGAATTAATTCAAACTTTGGTACGTTTTTCAAACCTCTCTGTCAACAAATTTAAATCGAAATTTGGTACCCTTTTTCAAAACTCACTGTCAACAAATTCAAATCGATATTTGGTACCCTTTTTCAAACCTCTCTGTCAACTAATTTAATTCGAAATTTGGTACCCTTTTTCAAACCTCGCTGCCAACAAATTTAAATCGAAATTTGGTACCCCTTTTCAAACCTCGCTGTCAACAAATTTAAATCGGAATTTGGTACCCTTTTTCAAACCTCGCTGTCAACAAATTTAAATCGAACTTTGGTACCTTTTTTAAATTCGCTAATTAATTGACAAGTGACAAGTGGTGCCAAGTGACGGGTCACGTCATGCCAAAGACAAACGTAACTGTGTTCATTTTCCTTGGCTGCAATCACGTAAAATGGAGTTCCTAGAAACGAATATAGAGACCATTAGAGAGTTTGTTAAAGAAAACAAAACCCACAAACAGATAAGTAAGATTCTTTTGGAAGCTTTTCCTGAGGTTAAAAGAGGCTTTTCGGAAAGGAACATTAGATTGTTCTGTGCAAACCATGGAATCAAAAGATTATCTGAAGCCCAGGTTGATTACATTGTTGCTGGATGCGTTAGAGAGGTGAGTGGTAACGAGAAATTTCCTTAAATTTGTGGTGAAATGTTTTTATTATTGACCTCAACTAAATCATCTTCTATATCTCGACCAAAGGTTGGACCATCCTTTGGGCGCAAAATGATGACTGGATACGTACGAAGTAAAGAACTGAAGTTAACCAACAACCAGGTCATGAAGTCATTGAGACGGGTCAATCCAGTGAATCATGCTCGTCGAAGGGATGACACAGTTCGTCGCCGAAATCCTGTGCCCTACTACGCCCCATACTATGGCAACAAGTTACACTGTGACCAAAATGAAAAGCTTGCAATGTATGGTTGTACTTTGTTCGCCTTTAGTGATGGTTGCAGTTCCAAGGTTGTCAAACTTTTCTCGATGCCGAAAAAGAACGCAGTTGTTATCTACTCTCACTTCAGGTTAGCAATAAACTGTACTTCGTATTGATTAACTGATGTACAGTTGTGGTTCAAATTTACCATTGGTTCAATTTGGTACTTTCCTCTGTTTTGTTTTCAACAAAATTTCACTTTTATTCATCAGTAAGCTTATGTATACACGTCCTCAGTCTATTTTTTAAGGAGACAGTCTCGAGCGAGCGAAATTTAAATAGCGTTAAGAAACGATCGTAAAGAGTTGTAGTAGGTTGAGGGAGCATTTTTAAAAACATACCCTTTTTCCATGTCGTAAAGCATAATTGACACTGAATTGACTTCAAATTCGTGTTCTTTTGGTTGTAGGGATCTGCTCATTCATGAAGGTATATGGGACATGGTAAGGGTGGATCATGGGACGGAGCACTGCCTCATGCTGTTTGTCCAGGAATATCTCAAGGACCAGAGAGGAAATTTGTCATGCGAGCCTTACGTCCAGACACGTTCTAGGGAGGTTAGTTACGGGTTTAAAAATACCAAGAATATAGGTACTGTGGATACTGCTGCGGTTCAGTTCACCACCTCGCACGCCTCACAATTCCGCTCAGCGGAGGTCAGCGGACGCTCTCTATTTAGTTCCCAGTCTTCTCCTGCATTGAAACGCCTGGAAGAACAACTATCCACCTTTTTGAACCGTTTTGAGCGAGTTTCTGCGAGAGTTTTGTTATTTTTGTTATGAAGAGAAAAAGTTTTCCTTTAATGGCCCAACAGATCTGAAGGTAGGAGATGCTCTTTTTTGGACGAAATTTGCGATTGTCTGAATGAAAAGATCGATGAACCAGATGATGTTTTCAATAATTTCGTTGAAAAACAAGATGAACTAAACCTTCATGACAATAACATTGAAGATTATGAATGCAAGGAGGATTCTTTTGACCCAGGAAGGCTACGAAACATTTGTTTTTGCAGCTAGGGAGAAAAGGACTCAATAGAGTGCAGCAGCAGAACATTTTCGTACGAAAAGTTGCTTTCAGTTATTTGCCGTGACACTCAACTCCTACGTTTTTAGGGGCATAATGTAGCTTTGAAGAGTCAAATTTGATATCAAAAATAATATTCAACAAATTGGCTATCACTCTAGACATGTGCAGTAATTTTCATGACCAAATCAAGAGTGCAGGACACTGAAAAACATTTATGTTAACAGGTGTTAGGCAGAATTAATAAGTGACTTAATAATAAATATGTTGATTGACAGATGGCTCTATGTCTTGTCTGTCACATATCCAAATTTGGCTTTTATAATGTCAGATGAAACTGAAGATAGAGCAGATTTTACAAGACTGGTCCAAAATTGAAGAATTTCACTAAATTATTTTGGGCTCTAAAGACAGAGTTTCAGAGTTTCGTCAGGACATTCAATTCCCCTTTACATACAAAAAAGCTTTCCCCCATGAAAAGAGATAGTTTGCACAAGATTAAAAATTGATTATCTGTTTACAGAACCTTCCTGCTGAGAGGAAATGGCCCGAAGTAAACCAACGCGTGACATATCCCATAAAAGAAACACTGGTACGAATGGAGAACAACCTCATGATTGCCATGCACGATCCTGTTGTAAAATTCTGTGTCTCTTTCGTAACACTGAATGTAGCAGAAGTTGGACTTAGAAGGTTTACGGAATCATGGAATTTACATCCCCTAGAAGGTAACTGCGGTATATATTTTTAAAGCGGCAAATTATTAACAAGGTAAAAAAAAAGTAAAATTAAGAAAGGCATTTTAAACAGAGCACTACAGTATTCAACGTGTTTGATCAGCAACGATGTTTAGAATCTTTTTACAATGCATGCGCACTGCAAAAATTTCGTTAACACCATATCCCCCTTCCTTCCACCCTACCATCTTCCGCTGGCATATACCTATTCAGTGACTGGTCAATAAGTTGAGGATGGGGGGTGGGTATGCAGGAGCAAAAATGGGGGTGGGTCATCAGTTTTTGAGCCCTCAAAAGGGGGTGGGTTATGTAGTTTTGATCTACACGTAGGAGGTGGGTCATCATATTTATTCACTAACTTTAAACTGTTATAGTTTCAAGAAAAGTTGAATTCATCAGAATATAAAATTGATAAGTTTCTCCATGTGAGCAGTTTTAAATGAATTTCTAGCGATTTCAGAAGGCCCAAATATAAAAGTTACCGAGGAAGCATGCCCCCTGAACCCCCTAGATGGCTTGTGATCATAACATCAGTTTTGCCTGTATCTCTTCAACATGCATAGATTCACGTTGGCCCTTATGCCTTTTAATACTAGTAAACTCTTTTCTCAAACACTTTGCAAATGTGAATGATGGACAGTGGTTGTAGTTTCTGTTATCAATTTCTGTATAAGAATATGAACTCTTCAATAGTTGTTTATGAATTAATATTACATACTGTTTCAGTCTTCGCATATGTTTGTCTGAATTTTCCAATGGACTTAACACACAAATATGTGGAAAACTTACGAAAGACTAGTATAACAAGTGATAAATTCATCCTTCTTTTTTGTGCTAAGAAATGAGAAAAGACGTTCATGGAACAACAGTGTCCATCGGCGAAAACTTAGGGTGGTGTATGTAGGAAATTTCACTTTACAAGCTGATGTCAAATAAAAAACCTCCAACCCTTAACAGATGATAAAGAAATGATTGGTCCCTTGAATTTTTTAGCAAAGAGGGTGGGACATGTAATTTTCAACCCCCTATCAGGGGAGGTCAGTCAGTTTTGAGCCAGAAGAAAGGGGTCACAAATCTTTGAGCCACAACTTTTCCAATTATTGCTCCGGCCCCCTACCCCCGGTACTTATTGACCAGTCCCTCAGTGCCACCTCTTAAAAATTGGAAATGTACTGGTACTAATGTTTTTGGGAAGTCCATATACCTTATCTTATTTCAACTTTTCTTTGTGTATAGGTAGAAATGGGCGTATGCCAAACTTAGTGGCGGCCAACACCAACAGAGTTAGGCGAATTAATAATCCTACGATTATTCCTAGCGTCGATCAAGCCATTTGTATGTATGAAAATGCAGGAGGCTCCATCACGCGAGAGAGTTCATTTGGTACCGACCCTCTACGAGACAACGCTGCTTTAACCACCAGGAGGGAAGAGCTCTTTTTGCAAAACAACAGCTCATTTGAGGATATTTTTAGTAACCTAGTGAATGGAAATTCATCCCATTTAGAAAGGGCAATTTTGTCGTTTGTTGACATTACACGTCACCTTTCCATCACCATATAATACATAGACAACGTCAATTAAGAAATATTCTGATACTAACAGTGGCCTGGACTGTTTTTCAGTTACCTAGAGCAAAAGGTGACATTGCATTTTAACTATTGTCACAATATCGATTCACAACACTCATGAAAGAAAACAATAAAATATCATAAAAAAAATAGAACTGCTGAACTGATTTGTTTTGTTACCCTGTTGTATATTTGGCATTTCTCGGGGGGAGATGGGGGCCCACTATCTGGCTTATACGTAACCTGAGATCATACCCTCCCTCCCTTCTATAAAAAAGAACAGCTGATCGCAGGTTAGCTTATACAGGGACACACCGGTGGATGGGATGTGGCTTTTGGCCTGTTCGTGCTGAACAGGGTATGCAGTTTCAAGTGAGTATGTTTTAGTCAGACTGAGTAGGGCATGAAGTTTCCGGTGTTGTGGTCTGGTCTTGACCTAATGTACTGTCTAGGTTGGGGTGGGAATGCTCGGAGACATTAGCTGATTAAAGCTACTCTAGAAATCTGAGGGGGAAAAAGTATTCAGACTAGTCTGAGCTGCCCTAAACAGGGTATAGATGCCAGACTGTAGCGGAGTATTTAAATCCGAAATTGTAGATGTTTAACTATATTTATTTTGCAGCTCACCAGTCAACATTAGATCATTCACAGTATTATAATTTAGAGCTATTATTTATCCAGGAGGGGTGGGGGTGGGGGAAGAAAGTCGGCACTTTTCTTTGACGACATAGCGCAACCTCCAGCGTCATCCCTATATCCAGTCATGGGTCAAGTACCCCTCCCTCCTGGACGCACATCTATCAATGCTAAACACCTGTTAGGGGCTGTAGGCCGGGTTGTTGATCGTTCCCACCTTCGAGAATAGCGGTTCCGTCGCTTTGAACGTCATTATTTTATATCACTACAAATAGCTTGACCTAGCTAGCTAATGGGCTCGTAATTTATCCTTTAAAATCAGTCGTCATTTAATTATAGATCTTTTTTTTTTCTTTCTGGTCTTTTTGTTTCTTCTTGCCTGTTATAATAAATGGTCCCGGTAGCCTTTTCTCTCTCTCCCCTCTATGAAAAAGGGAGAAAGAGTTAAAATATTTGCGGACGTTTTTTGGAAAGGATGAAGAAAAAAAATAAGCTTAGCCACTTGGAAACACGTGAATATAGTCTTATAGAAGAAAAAAGCAGATTAAGAGTTAAGACAAGCATTGTGACATGGTGTGAGTTATTTAATTTCAAGATAACACGAAACAGCAAACTTGGATAAAAATCAACAACTTCATTTCACTGAAAGTGCAGACCGGATTTCGCTTTTTACGTTCTCAACAACCCTACGTAACTTCATAAGTAAGTCACTGTTCCGATATGCATTATTATAACACGATTATCCCGTACAAATCTACTAAATCCGCCTAAGCATCAGTAACATTGTCGGTGATGGACACTTGAATTTTGATTTAAACTTAAATAACTAACTATGGATTAGTCAGTATTTTTCACATTAAACAGGTAACGTCATTTTGAAAAAGAACTGCTAATGAGTTTCCTATAAACGTAGTCAAGACTTACACAAACAGAACATAAACTGGATAGAATCAGACTCAAGCATCCAATATATTGCATTGAGTTCAGTGAAACGTTTGATACAGTGAAAAACACGTGCATGAGCTCCTATGAACTGAAGAAACTGATTTTTAAAGCATGTGAGGCAGTTGTGAATCATCATCCGTGTCGTGATCGCCTGCACCGTATGGAATTGTGTCACGGTCATCAGAACCCTCATCGTCAATTGGTACTTCTTGACCTAGAATACAGGCCAGGTCCCGAACCACTGGAATAATGGAATACTGTCGGCTTGTCCGACACAAAGGGCACTTCGCCAGGGTCGGCGTTATGGCGATCCACTGCTCAATACAAGGAATGCAGCCAATACAGGCGAGGCACTTGGAGCAAGCAGCCGCCGGAAGGTGGGCTGTTGAAAAGCAAATAGAGCAGCGGAAAATTCCTTCAAGGGTTTCCTTTGCTGATGGTGCTTCAGGAATCTGGGAGATAGACCCTGAAGACTCTGCTTCGGCGCTCGGTTCCGCTATCATCTTCCTTAGTTCATCAAGGATGTCATCTGCTTTCCCTTTGTTTCTTTTGGAGTTGGGTTGTTTTAAGTTTCCCGCCTGACGTTTCTGGGCGACAATGATCTTTCTGTTGGTCCTCCAGAACTGTGATCCTAAAGTTTATTTTATCAGATAAAATATTGTCAGTAAAGCACACAAACATACCACAAAATAAAATGTATTTTCGATAATAAATAAGCTCAGTAAGTATCTCGAACGTATCGCAAGACAAGAATATATACACAATGTACATAAGGTCAGTTTCATCACTCTGTTCCTCTCACAAAAAGGGAAAAGGAAAAACCAGAAAAAAAACAATGAATATTTTCTGACAATGACAAGCGCTGGCCATACACAGCAAAATAAAAAAGAGAATGAGTGCGTGGATTTGTTATTTTGGACGAAGTTTCATTCTCGCGATTGAAAAAGCAAAAAAATATCGTGTCCACAAATCGTAGCGTCCTCTAATGTAGCGATAACAAATTAATTTAGTGTGACTTCCTCAAAAACAGCTGTGAAGTGGACTACCAAGTCTAAAAACACTTTAATAATAGTACACCCGGAGAGTTTCTCTTACTACTGAAGTACTAACAATGTGGCCACAACAACAAACAACAAAACGGAATCGCCAGTGTTGATCAACCGGCCCTAATTAAACGTCCAGGAATGTAAACGGTCCGACATGTGTTTTAGTTTGCTGAATGCCATGTGGTAGGAATTAAGATTTAAACTTACCTTTGGTCATATCATTTGATAAGATGGGAAGATGCTTTGAATCCAGAAGATTGACTTCATAGCCAAGCTGGCCTTTCAATTGCTCCTGGATTTTTTCAACTGTAGCTGTTTCTTCCTGTAGTACAAGGTGTATTTGGAACTTCTCCGTGACTGCACCTTTTGTGTCGATATCTACAACAATAAACGCTTTTTTCCAGGTGAATGTTTTCGCGGCAGTCGAAGTGCTGGAGGTGGTAAATCGAGGTCTTTTAATGCCAGGTGGCGGGTTGAGCCTAGAACGTTCGTTCTGATAGGATATCGGTATCGGCATAGCAATTGGAGACTGGCTTAGGCTCGGTATGGACGGAATTACGGCCACAGGATTTCCATTCACAATGTACTTCTTCTGCGCATCTAACGCATCGATGTGAAATTTTCCATCATCGTCTGGAAGTGAAATTTCGCCATCCTGGGAATGGATAAAAATTCCCTGGCTCTCGAGGCGAAATACCATCGATAGATTTGCTACGTTTAACGCACTTTCTTTAAGTTTTAATTCTCGATCGCCAAATGAAAGTGATATCAACGCCATACTGAATAAGCTGAGTAAGCGAGACCCAAGTGAGCTAAATACTTTGAGCGGAGCTAACTCGTGGAACAATTCCGGTGCTGGCAACCAAAGTATATATAGCTGTGCTGACGCAATCTTCCACGTCAATTTAGATTGGCGGGAGATAACTGCACAAAAATTCCTATTTCCGTCTTACAGCAAGGAGCCCAAAAGTGTGACCACTTTTAATTTATTCGCATTCTTTCGTGCAGATTATCCAATCAGAAGCCGAGAATGGCTTCAAGAAAATTAACTCAAACCGCAAAGAGATCTTGCGGCGAAGGTGAAGTTGCTCTTTGGTGGACGGATGCCTGTTTTTTTGAGGCTTTTACTCGTCAACTTTGGAGTTTTTGGCTTTGAAAACTTTCAGTAGACAAGTTTTGCAAATTGAAATGCGAAAATCGGAGAAATCGATAACGTTTTTTTTCTTGCGGTAAAATTGTAACTGTTCTCAGTCGAACGGGCCGCTGAGCAAGTGTAGCTCACTGTATAAAGGCTAAAAGCTCGAAGTGTAAGTAATTTCTACCGCCAGCATAAATGCATTTTTGCTTACTTTTACTTGTAAATACCACGAGGTTACTGTCAGCGTTCTGGCTTCACGTCTTTTAGTTAGCGAAGATGTAGCAGTTGACTTGTTATAGCGCGTCGAAATATAAACAGTGGTTCAAACTTTTTCTGAAAGGCTGCTGTACATCTCAGCGAACAGTTTTTATCGCTTGATTTCTGAGAAATAATTGTCCCCTGTGAAAACCCAGGGTGGTCATAATTTAACGAGGCATCTGATGCAACAGTTCACTTGTCGAGTTTCACGATGTAAACAAAGAAGCGCGAAAAGTCACTCAAGGAACTGCCGCTCGACTGGCAAGTGCATTTACTTCGATTAGATACCGTAGAATTTCGCATTTCGGAGAAGTTATTTTAGCGTCTAATTTCAACGCCAAAACTGACTAGAAAATATTTACATTCTTTACAAATATTATACTTGCACAGCAGCCTAGTAACTTTCCTGAGGTTAGCCTATCGCGCGATGGCGACGGAGTTTTGCGCGTTGATAAAAGTCGTCAATTCAGTTAGCTGTTGCTGCATGTTAGGATCTTTCTGCAGTATGCCTGCAACTTTAGGATAAAAATTCTCCTATGATAGACTACGTCGAAACAGCTCAGCACATAGCTCAACGCTGGTAACTGCATGCGATGCAAATAAATCGTGCTAGCAATAACAGATCACGCAACAACTTTATTTATAGTGTGCAAAATGTTCGTATTACAATGTAAGTCAATATCAAAATAATGCTGTGAGTTACAATGTAAGTATCGGAAACTTTATTAGCCCTCCAGAAATTACAAACTTATAACCTCATATTCTCGGGTCCTCCAGTGGCATTCTTTTTAGCTCGTCCTGAGATGAATAGTCTTGTCTGCGCAACAAATTCGCCGTTTAACTGACTTCTCCGCTGTTTACATCGTCATGACCCTGCATGGCCGTGATTCACATCACGACATCGTGAAACTCAGCAGCCAAACTGCATCAGATGATTGAATTATGACAATCCTGGGTTTTCACAAGAGCGAAGGTTATAGCTTATTCAGGGGACAATTATTTTATCGGAAATCAAGCGATAAAACTAGTCGCTCAGCGGTAATACCAGCCTTTCCGATAAAGTTTGAATCATTGTTTATATTTCAACGCGCTATTTAGCTAACTGAAAGACGTCAACCCAAAATGCCGACAGTAAAAAACATACACAGTAACTTCATGATATTTATGAGTGAAAGTAAGCAAAAATGCGTTGGAAATAGAAATTTAGGACTTACATCAAGGACTTTATACTAGCTAGGGTTGCCCGGCCAGGTCGATCGACTGAGAATACCCAAACAAACAACACAGCTGTTGAGCGGATGTATCAATTTCCCTACTTCACGGTCAATATCTCGCATTTCGGAGTTACGAAATTTGTCTAGCGTAGGATTTCAAGGCGAAAAACTCCAAAGTTGACAAGTAAAAGCCTCAAAAACGGGTATCCATGAAAAACCAAATTCGTCTTCCCCGCAAGATCGCTTTGCGGTTTGAGTTAATTTCTTGAAGCTATCCTCGGCTTCTGATTGGATAATCTGCACGAAAGAATGCGAATTAATTAAAAGTGGTCACACTTTTGGGCTCCTTGCTGTAACGTCGACTTTGAAAGAAATCTGCCTTGTGAAAGTGCTTACGATTTTTGCTTTTTTTTAACAAAATCTTTAGCAATAGTCTCTATTGCATTTATAGCTTCTGGGAAGCTCATTTCACATGGAAAATCAACTGACAGGCGTGTCTCTGGCTTGATGTGCGCGTCACGCCCACTTGTCACTTGTCAATTAATTAGCGAATTTAAAAAAGGTACCAAAGTTCGATCTAAATTTGTTGACAGCGAGGTTTGAAAAAGGGTACCAAATTTCGATTTAAATTTGTTGACAGCGAGGTTTGAAAAAGGGTACCAAATTTCGATTTAAATTTGTTGACAGCGAGGTTTGAAAAAGGGTACCAAATTTCGAATTAAATTAGTTGACAGAGAGGTTTGAAAAAGGGTACCAAATTTCGATTTAAATTTGTTGACAGTGAGTTTTGAAAAAGGGTACCAAATTTCGATTTAAATTTGTTGACAGAGAGGTTTGAAAAACGTACCAAAGTTTGAATTAATTCTTTTGGCGGCGTGGTTGAGAAAAGGATCCCAATTTCGATTTACATTTGTTTGCCGAGAAATTAAAATAACCCATGCCAATTTCGTTAAAAAGAAATAAAAGATAATGTTTTTTCAATCGAAGAGTATTTCTTAGTAAATGCGCAAAAAGGTATGATTATTTGATTAACTTTTAACATCATAAAAGGTAAAGTTTGAAAAAGGGGCATAAATAAGAGACCAAAAACCAATTTACAGGAAAAACCAGAATTGCCGAAAACTTTCACTGATTGCCTTGTTGGTGGTTGCCATTGGAATGATAGTGGGTCCCATTCTGGAAAACAGCATACTTGTGGCTTGTTTGGCTGCCGTTGGAACCGTTGTCAAAGGATGGAATGATTTCAAAAACTATCGTTTCAAAGAAGAGATGAGCCAGTTTGCATTCACCACCTATGCAAAAACTTTAATCGAGTTGCGAACGTTTGTGCGTGGTTTGCCGCCAGATGGTTTAGAAGGGTTTTTAGTCAAGATGCAAACCCTGGATGACACCATCATCGACTTTACACCACCCTTGCCTAAACGTTGTATACAGAACTATCTTCGTTTACATTGGTATCGATCAGTGAGCGGACAATACTACGTGGACGGCCGATCTAGGCCCTTGATGTCCAAAAGTCATTGGAAGGAAAAGGATAAAAAAAAGTGCTCCCATCCACCACTGTCACTTTCTAGACCATGGCCGTCCGACGGGGCAAACAAAAAAGAGGAAAAAGAAGAAAAGGAAGAAGGGTGCAAAGAGGTGGTGCTCTGATTCGACGCAAACCCCGAACAGTGGACAAAATTGCTGAGGGAATGAGCATGTTTTTAGCTGGACCAGCTCCTTCGTTTGCCACAGCCTTTGGTAAATTGGGATCCCAAGCTTTAAAAGGCATCACTGACAATGTCAAATTTTACAAACGCCGAAAGCGTGGGAAACGATGAAACGCGTTAAGCGTCACTTGCCATTTTTGAAGTCCATATTACAAGAAGCCAATCATTTGAAACGTCAAGATCTTTTGAGACATGCCAATGGAGATCAAATCAACGCCTTGAGTGAAGTGGTTTTGAACTTGTTGAAAAACAAGATTCCCATCACACCACCCATCATGGCCAAACTACGACCTCATAAAAACACCTTGAGAGAAGTGGGGGCGAAGGAAAAATTCAGTCAAAAGACGACGAGAGTTATTGATATGCCAATGTACCAAATGAATCTAGTTGTTTGGGTGAAATTGTTGCAAGACGTGAACCGGGAGTCATCGAAATGGGAAGAAAATTCATGGTATTGGAAACATAAATATGAAGAGCTGTATCGCGAATACGTGTGCATTCTGGTATCTCAACTGTGCGAAAGCTGTCGTGAAATAGAAGACGGAGAACTTTGTTCAAAGTGTCGAGAACTACCGGGATGGAAGAAGTCTACATGATTCCTAAAAATGAAATGGATAAATTAATCCAATACTACAAGGGAGAATTGACTGGAAATGCTCAGTTGACAAAAGCAGCCAAGCTGGCCGCGGAAAAACACGTGTTGTTGAATTCTGGGTTGCCTCCGCCTGTTATCAATGCCAAAACGAAACCATTGAGTCAAGAGTTGATGAAGCTTACCAAACGCATTCGTCAATTTCCCGGAGGAGTTGGACCCGGTGGTCAAGGTGGGATTCCTGGTGAAGACGAGGAAGAGGGCGATTTGGTAACAGGACCTGTTGAACAATGGCTAAAGCAAATGATAAAAGGAAGCCCCTCAACCCCCAAACCCATAATTGCTTCACCGTCTAAAAAAGGCAAAGCTGCTTCAACAAGTCGAATTCCTGTTAGAGTAAAAGCGGAGGGCATTCAAAAAAGGTTATCCGATATTCGGGAAAGACGAAAAGCTTTGCTGGAATCCATTGACAACATCGGAAAAGGCAAAGGCAAAGGCAAAGGACCTAGTAGAGAACTTGAAAAGTAAAAACCCTTACCAGGTTGGGAAGATTGGGCCA
Source organism: Siderastrea siderea (assembly GCA_964030785.1). Classification (NCBI taxonomy): domain Eukaryota; kingdom Metazoa; phylum Cnidaria; class Anthozoa; order Scleractinia; family Rhizangiidae; genus Siderastrea; species Siderastrea siderea. Next base: position 54,324,534 of record OZ034969.1, on the reverse strand, counting down.
AAGGCAAAAAGTTGAGGCGCAAGTTGGATTACAACGACAGTGATTAAAAACATGGGAGCAAGAAAGAGAAAACCCCGAGGACCTACGAAACGAAAAGGAATCAAACGAAAAGGAATCAAGCGAAAAAGAAGTCAAAAGGATGGGGATTTGATATTCAAAAATGGTTGGCCAAAACAGGCATGGAATTTCATTGGCCTGGATACCAATACATGGGGCCCGGCACACATTTGGCCAAACGTTTGAAACGAGGAGATCCCGGCATAAATCGATTGGACAAGATTGCCAAGCAGCATGACATTGATTACAGCAAAGCGGGAGACAATTTGGAAGCCAAATGGAAAGCAGACACCAAGATGATCAAGGCCATTGATCGTCTACCGGGAAGAAAAACAATGACGGAGCGAATTGTCAAAAAAATAATGCAAGCCAAAAAACGTTTGAAAATGTAAACTCTTTTTTATTGTTGTCATTAAAAACATTCATGCCTCCTCAGCTATGTCTGCTTTGGTGGGGTACCGTTTCACCTTTCCAGGGTAACACTGCCAAGGGCGAATGATAGGGTAGACAAGTTTCCAGTCAAACTGTTATCAAATAAAAGAAAAACAAACATTTTCATTGACATCATTTCTTTATTTTCATTTGAAAAACATCAAAATACAAGTGATTACATCGAAGACAAGCATCGTAATACATGTGATCATTAGCGTTACAGGCAAAACATGTGTCGTATCTTTTACACCCAGTGACCTTTTTCCACACTTCTTTTTTTCCACGCCATCCTCTCAGTTCTAATATCGTTCTCATTCCAAAGCCTTTCATCAAAGCGTTAGGGTAAATATGTTTATACTTTTTGTAAAATACAATTTCTTTCAAAATGTGTTTGTGAGAACACATGCAAATGGACCACACTGCTTTCATTTCTTGTTGAACCTAACAAAAATTAATAAAAAAAACTTTTCTTAACAGCAGGTTTTCTAAATCTCAACAACTTGGCACGTCTCAAAGTTTGCAAAAACATTACATAACAATGGGAACATTCAGTATGATGCCAACTCGCGGAGGAGGTCATCTGTACATGAACCTGCGGAGGACAATCGAAGTGTACGCTCACAACCAAAACACAACTTCAACAGACGTTTCAAAATTAACATCTTTGTTGAGAATAAAAAATTACGCTGAAATTTCAATTCACATCCCAAACAACAAAAACGGTGCCACTTTTGACAACTCTTCATTTCGTCTTGCACCTGAAAAAATACATTTTTAAAGTTCACAGTCAAACATCATGGCAATTTCATTCTTGAGGTCAAAAAGAAAACGGTGCCACACCATAAAGCTCTTCATGTCAGCCAATACCTAAAACAAGGAGAACACTTTGGGCAGCACCATTTAAACAATGCATCCATTTGCATGTGAACCTAAAATCAACAAGTAGTGTTAAATAATGCCCTTTAAGTTCAAATACCAAAAGCCATTTGCATGTGAACCTAAAAGTTGTAGCGTCTTCAAGTAGTGTCTTCTAAAAATGATATCATCTCTACGTTTAAAAAACATATACACACAATGCGAACACTCTTCACACTTCATCAGTAAAGAGCACTTTTCACACTTCATCAGCAAAGTCATTTCATGGAGCGCCTGAAAAATCATCTCGAATAATACAAGTGATTCCAATTATTTTTAAAAATGTGTCTAAACTTAAAGTAACATGGCGGACACTTAGTGCAATGCCAACTGAGTAAGCAGTCCATATGAACGTGGACCTGAAAAGGATAGGAAACAAGTTCGTCCACTTTTCAAATACACTTTCATCATGTGCACAATGGCCATTTGTTTTCTCCACAATTGAAATTTACTATAAAATTCAATTTCACACCGAACACAGTTAAATCGATGCCACTTTTCAGTCGTCATTTGGGTCATCACCTGAAAAGATCGTCACAGAGCATTTTCAGTAATCGAGTAGATGCCAACAGGTGATATTTATCACACCAATAGCACCGACGGAAAAAGGACGATGACCACATTTCTGAAATCACCTACAAAGTCAATAAATTCGAATTAATGGATGGTGTGCACAACATGTCCAACACCAAATCATTTCAGGTGTCTAAATGTTTTTTAAAGTGATATTGTTTACAATAAGAACACCAAATCATTGTCAGTTCCATTTCTTCCAACACCTATCAAAAATCACAGAAGCTTTTAGTCATTAAAAACGCAATACTTCTGACACGAAGAGCACCACATAAAAAACGACGATGTTGACATTCGTCTTCCAAATGTTTTTCATAGTGAAATTGATGACAATAAGAACACCAAACCATTGACGCCTCCATTTCTTTAATCACCTATTTAAATAACAAAAGTTTTTTTTATCAATGCCAGATATTTAATTAACAAAAGTTTTTTTATCAATGCCAGATATTTAAATAACAAAAGTTTTTTTATCAATGCCAAACCAATTCTGGTACATGTTCATTTCTTCCATTACCTATCAAGAATGACAAGTCATCCATTGGTAAAACAAATACGTTTCCACTCGAGGGCAATGGGAATGAGAATGAGTGTGATGACCACAATCAAAAAGAGGTTCAAATCCATTCCAAAGCAAACAGTTGGCTTTGGGACAATCATAAGCTTCCAAATCAACGTGTGGAATATTCAATCGGGACAATAACTGTTTTTCAATTGTTCCTCCCTTGTAGGCGACGACATCTTTATCGAGGGAAGAGAGTTTCTCGTGCAACGTTTTCACTACAAACTCAACCAAATACCCCTCGGTGGCATTCTCTTGGGAGCATGCTTCAAAAGGAAGAGCGTGGATGTTGTGGAACACATAACTCACAGTCCGCTTATCCCTCGGAGATAAAGAGTTGTATTGAACTTCAGGTTTAAAATGAAAGCTATCCGAAAATCCATTCATGCCGCACCATCCCACTTCGCGAACAATCACTCTATTCCCTCGGAGAACGAAACCTTCAATATCCAATATCATACACACTTGACGCAAACCGGGGTTAATATGAATGGGTGCAGGACAACACTCCAAATGCGCGAGTTTTTGACAACAGGGTGTCCACAATATCCCCCACTCTTCTTTCTTGCAAACAAAACATTGTTCAATCAAAAGAGACTCATCTTCTCCACATACCTTATTCAACTTTTCTCGATGGGCTTCACGCGCTGCCATGTCTTGAATTTTCTCCTGGATCTCGGGAGGTAGTTTCTGCCAATGACTCTCCGCAGTGGCAACAACTCTCGGCTGAATCTTTGGGACAGCCACAGTGTGAGTGAACCGTCCTTCGGGCTTGATTTTTTTCACAACTGGTTCGATCTCCTGGATTTCATGGGTGGCGGAGTCTTGGGTCTCTTGAACCTCGTGTTTCCATTGCGGGCAGCAATAATTCAATCCTTCAATAAACCACTCACAAGTCAACTGGGGGTAAATGGTCGGAACGGAAATGAGTTGATCTTCTTTCTTCAATTGAGCAGCAAAAGTTTTCAAACTCGTGGACTTGGTAAACGCTAATTCGTTTCCAATCTCTCTCAAGATGTCGCCCACTTGGGACATCGTCTGAATTCACCTTCTTTCGCTCTCTCCTTTTATAACGCCAAATGTCTCATCTCGCAATGAATTACGGGGAGTTATATAACCGAGTTATATAATAATAAGACGTGAAAATTACACGTTTATAGGGGTACCCCCCTCCCCTCATTATTCAATCATAGTTATGTAACGTCAAAAGTCACTGTTATGTAATTCAACTAAAACCATCACGTGTTGTGTTTCACGTGAAACACTCAAATTATGTAATCTAAATAAAAATCACGTGGTATGAAAAAAGGGTTTAAAAGGAGCGATCTCGGTTCGTTTCATTACAATTTGCCTCAACATGGCAAACCAACTACCTAAAAATGTTGGTGAAAATGTTGAAAGAAACTATGAGACCCACTTAGCGTCCCTTGGTTTAGACCTCAGTGATTCGGACGATGATTTAATTTGTTATGAAACAATGACTGAAAGCGATGAAGAGGAAGATGCATTGTGTAATGAAGCCATGGACAACTTTGAGCACCAGCGTGCATTTCAATCACTTCTCATTCAACAGAGCGGCGGGGCAATGAATACGCGTTCAACGGGAACATTTGAATTCGAGCTTGAACCCTACGTGGATAGAAGAAGCAATCACATGGGGGTTCGTGAGAGACATTTCAATACACGTTTAAGACAAACAGGAAACTTTGTGGACACTCCCAATTTGGTTCCAGCACTGCAAGATGGTTTGAGGCGTGCTGTCAATCGTGTCTTGGCAACTACACCCGATTTACATGACCGAGATCGTCTCTATTTTACATTAAGTTCAAATCAATTAACATCCAATTTTCAAGGTTGGGGGTTACGTGCCGGGGAATGGAGAGAAGGCGGGGATCGACTAGATGGCCTTTTCAATCGATTGAGTCAAGCCCTCAACAGCAATGAGCAATTTGAAATGGATGATTCCTTTCAGTTATCCATTACTCAAGTCATCCGCCCGCCAGAAGGAAGTGGGGGAAAACGAAACATCAAACCTGGTCACCGACCCATAAGCATTCTCAAGATTTCCAAAAAGTCCATCATTCGCATCAATAATGACGACAATCTATGTTGACAATCACGCACAATGGGAGTCCATTAGAAGAGGAAGAAAAATACAAAAAGAACTCGCACTGCTTCTCCACCACGAGGCAAACGTCACACCGGGTCCCTGCAGTTATGAGGAACTAACCCAGTTCGGCCATGCGCCATCTCTCTTTGATTACCGATTAATCCTAGTTGATGCCGATCGATCTTTTCATCGAAAGGCTTTCAGTCCGCCCTTGGGTCCCAATGAAAAACGAATCATTCTGCTCCATGAAAAAGGACATTACGATGTCATAACAACTCTTACTGGATTTTTCGGTTCGAGTTATGTGTGTGCTCACTGTTTAAAGCCATATAACAGTGAAGGACGTCATCGATGTCCAATCAACAAGAGTTTTTGTCATGCTTGTCGACAGCATGGGTGTCCTGATTTCAACGAGGCTTTTCCCCGGGGTTTCAAAGCAACTCAACGTTGCGATCATTGTCGTCGTGACTTCTTCGGGGACACTTGCTTTCAAGCCCATCGCACTCTCGATCACGTTGGCAAAGTTGCACCTGATCCTCAACTCACGATCTGTTTCAAGACTCGTCGATGTCCTCACTGCTTCAAACTCGAATCGGGCGTCAAAAACAATCAGCGTCACAAGTGTGGTTTCCTGGACTGCCCATCGTGTCACAAGTACGTGGACATCAATACCCACAAGTGCTTCATTCAGAAAGCCATGACCCCCCAGGAAAAGAAAGAAGAAAAAAAGAAAAGAAAGTGCAAGCGCAAACGGCAGGGTGGATCAAGAGCCAAACGTGGTGCTGCAGCAGGTCTCCAAACTTTGCACACCAACGAAGAAGGAAGCGATGACAACTTGGAAAGCGGTGAAAGTAGTTATAGAGTTGGGGGTTTCAGCGCATTTTGTGAAAATGCGCTCAAACCAAACCCAACTCTATATCTACTTTCCATATGATGGAAATAATTTTATGGTTTCCTCTGGGGGGTATAAAAAGCATTTTCACATGTTGGTAGGAGCCGAGCAGGCTCGGGAAGTCGTCACTTTAGTGACGAGTGAGGCTCCTTTCAGCCTACAGTGGGTAGAGACGTAGTCTCGTAGGGCACTGTGGGCAACATGGTTCCAGATCATTTTTATTTCATGAGCGCAATTATTTGGATTTGGATACTATATGTTTTATCTCATGATGTCTCCAACGCATTCTTACATCACGTGACGCCAGACTGCAGGAAGTCTATAATTCTCGGAAAATAGGGAGTTTGAATCATATAAAAAAATATCTCATATAATAGTATAGAATGAATTGTAACAAGGAATTACATGATGAACTGAAAGAATCAGGAGATATTGTTTGTCCTTTTTGTGACCAAAAATTGGAAGATTCTAATGAAAAACCGAAATATGATGAATGCTGTGATAATCAGTATATTATTAAGGAGACTGGTGATGATGCCTCACTGAACGGACACGATTTCTGAGGCTCCATTGAAGGTTGAGCTAAATAGCTCATAAAATGTTGAAACCGCTTGAATTGTGTTCCGAATAACAGCTATGTTCACTAATCTCTAGCAAGCTATGGGAAAGACGCCAAAGAAGAGCCCAAAGAAACGAAGCGACAACGCAAAACGTGCCAGGCCAAGCTCGACCGAAGAAGAACAATATGGTGGCAACGAAGACGTGTTGTACCTTGAGCTTTTTGACTTAATTAGAACATTGCAGGCAAAGGATAAAACCAAAGAAGAACAATTAAAAGGGCTCCAAGAACAACTCGACCAGGCTCGTGATGAGATTAAATCGCTAAAATCCAAAGTAGAGGAATTAAAGGAATCGCTCGAATTCACGCAGAAGCAGCAAGATGAGGCGAATGACAAAATAGAGAGATGTGAATACGACCAGGACAGGCAAGAAGATGAATTAATCAGGCAAAGCATTTACAGTAGGCGCTGGAACCTTATTTTTTACGGTATTCCGGAAACAGATGATGAAAGCTGCTCAGACCTAATTAAACACACCATGGTATCCAAGCTTAAAATGGACCAGAGGAAAGTAAACACGACCATGTTTTGTGGAGCCCACCGCCTCGGGAGGAGAAAGAGAGCAAGCAACAACAACAAACCGAGGCCGATTATAGTCAGGTTCACATGCCGCGCTGACAGAGAGTCCACATGGCGTCAACGCTATAACCTTAAAGGGTCTTCAACCAGAATGGCGGAGGACTTACCGCAAAATGTTCGCGAGATCAGGAGAGACGTCCTCGTGCCGGCCCTTAAAAATGCCAGAAAATGCGAGGGAACCAAGGCGACAATAATCGGCGATCGCTTACTAGTGAACGGTAAGCGATATTCTTTCGACAAGATTCCAAGGAAATGGCAAAATGTCTCTCAGGCTCCCGATGATGAAATGCACAACGCAACTCATGATGAAGAACCTGAGCAAGCTCAAACAAGCCAAGTAAATGACTAATAGGTAGAGCAAAATAGTTTTAATTCATCTAATTTTGTTTTCTTGTGGAATATTACAAGCTTAGATAAAATTTCAAGTTTTAATTGAAGCCACTAACTCAAAATTGTGATCTCTGACAACAGCACTTGATAAAGTTGATGCATATGCTAGCCAGTCAAAAACGCCAAACCTCGTTATCGCGGTGCGTTTTAAGGCCAATATTTGAGCCTCTTTTAGGTTATCTGTGTGTATTTTTGTTACATGTTTTTGGTAATTTTCCGTATGTTGTTCGTTTTGGTTTGCCCAAAATGCTATCAAGCTCAATATTATTCTTAGTATGTTTACATTACACTACAAATTATGCTAGTTTTGTATATCGCACGTCTAATGAAGCTTTCAAAGTCTCAGCCAATCGCATTCTCCTGAGCGTTACATTTTTGTTTTTCACGTACATAAATAATGAATCTGCACGAGAATATAAATGTTAAGTGCGAATCGTTAAATGTGAGAGGTCTTAATAAGTCGATAAAACGACGCTCCATCTTCCGATGGGTGCACAACCAAAATAACCATTTCACATTCCTGCAGGAAACGTATAGTTCCAAAGAATGTGCCAACATATGGGAAGCTGAATGGGGCGGGAGAATTTTCTTTAGCCATGGCTCAACTCACAGCAAAGGTGTCATGACACTTATAAACCCGAAATTAGACTTCAAATTAGAAAAAATGATTCCCGACAAAAACGGTAGATACATCATTTTAGACGTAATCGTTGACGAAACCCATTTAATACTTGTGAATATTTACGCCCCAAACGATCTTAATCAACAACTCGTTTTTTTTAAAGACCTGCATGATCGTCTACAGGAATTTGCACAGGAGAACATTATAATAGCCGGGGATTTTAATTGCGCTTTGGCTGACAAAGACAAGAAAGGTGGAAACCCAGTGTCAAAGAAAACTCCGGTAATTAAGGAAATTGAACGAATCATGCATGTCTACAACTTAACTGATATCTGGCGCAACTTAAACCCAAATACGGAATGTTTTACTTGGAGAAACAAAGCGCTTAAAATCCAATGCCGACTTGACTACTTTCTCATTTCTAACGACCTCAACAGCCTAGTAACATCCTGTACAATCTTGAATTCTCCAGAAACCGATCACTCTGCAATCACACTACATCTCAAATCAGAAGATCTAAAGCAAGATAGAGGCCCGGGCTTCTGGAAATTTAATAACTCATTACTACAAGACTCCGAGTACGTTACCATTCTTCAAGAAAATATAAAGGATTATAAAGAAAAATACTCTGCTATTGAAGATTTAGGGCTAAAATGGGACCTAATTAAAATGGAAATCCGGGGTTTTACAATTAAATATTCCAAGATGAAAGCAAAGAAACGCGAAAATGAAGAAATGGCGCTAAAAAAGAAAGCAGAAAAGCTGTTGTTAGAATCCGGAAAGAATCCGAAGGACAAACGAATACTAAATGAGCTTTACGCGACTAATTTACGTCTACAGAACATAATGCATCATAAGACAAAAGGCGCTATTCTCAGAAGTAAAGCACGATGGCATGAACATGGTGAACGTAACACCAGATATTTCTTTAACCTTGAAAAGCGAAACCACTGTAGGAAAACGGTGACAAAATTGAAACTTGGTGAAAATAAGTACACAAAAAATCAGTTTGAGATTTTACAAGAAGAGAAACGTTTTTACGAATCACTTTACAAATCCCAAAACATAGACAACAGCATCTTCCTCGCTTCCAAGTTTTTCAATCCCGAGAACGTATCACCATTATTGCAAGAAGAAAAAGAGTCGTGTGAAGGCCTCCTCTCAGAAAACGAGTGTTTCAACGCTATTAAAGAGTTTAAGAATAATAAATCTCCTGGCACTGATGGATTTACAGCGGAGTTTTATAAGTTCTTTTGGCCAGAACTAAAAACCGAAATGACTTCTAGTTTCAATTACGCTTTCCAGAATGGATCACTGTCAATAAGTCAGCGACGCGGAATTATCTCTCTCATTCCTAAAAAAAATAAAGATAAAACGCTCCTAGAAAATCTTAGACCAATTTCACTCCTCAACGTGGATTATAAAATTTTGACTAAAGCAATTGCGAAGAGACTAGAAAAAGTACTACCTAGCATTATCAACCCTGACCAAACCGGATACGTCAAGGGTCGTTACATCGGTGAAAATATAAGGCTAATTCAAGACCTCATGTTTTACACAAAAATGTTGGATAAACCAGGCGTCGCAATATTTTTGGACTTCCGAAAAGCTTTCGATACAATTGAATGGAATTACATCAACGCTGCTCTAAAACTTTTCAATTTTGGACCGGACCTATTAAATTGGTTCACCGTATTATATAATCAAGTGTCCAGTTGTGTCCTAAACAATGGTCATGCATCTGAATTCTTCCTCCTGCAACGAGGAGTAAGACAAGGTTGTCCGTTATCTGGTCTTTTATTCGTAATCGGAATTGAATTATTTGCCAGAGCGTTAAAAAATGACCACACAATCAACGGCATCGAAGTAGAACAAAAGGAAATTAAAGTTACGCAATACGCTGATGATACCACAGTCTTCGTGCGTGACCGTGAGTCGGTAACGCAGCTTCTAAAACTCTTAGAAGAATTCAAAATGAATTGTGGACTGGAAATTAATACCACCAAAACAGAGGCGTTGTGGCTAGGTTCCTGGCGAAACAACAAGGAAACTCCTTATAATTTCAAATGGCCGAGGGAGCCTGTGCACGCCCTTGGTGTGCACTTCTCTTACGACGAACAACAGGCGAATAAGTTAAACTTCGAGGAAAAGGCTCGCAATTTAGAAACAATACTTAATGCCTGGAGAAGAAGAAACCTTACTTTGATCGGTAGAATAAAAATCGTGAAAACCCTGGGAATAGCTAAACTCATATATGGTACATCCGTTTTATCCATTCCAGAGCATTTTGCAGAGAGAGTCAACAAGCTTATCTTTAACTTCATATGGGAAGGTAAAACCGCAAAAATTAAAAAGAAGACGATCATTGCCGAAAAGAATCATGGTGGACTAAAGATGTTAGACTTCGAAATAATGGAGAAAGCTCTGAAAATCGCTTGGATTAAAAGAATACATGAACAAAGCGATGCTTCCTGGAAAACAATTCCCGAACAAGCAACAAGTCATTATGGTGGTCTTTCGTTTTTAACAAAGTGCCGTTACGACACTAAGCTACTCGACCTACGAAAACTCCCTGCTTTCTATCATTCCGTACTAAAGTATTGGCAAGAATATAAACATTTAACCTCCTTTGAGGAAAAGAACCCGGAAAATGAGATCATTTGGAACAACTCTAGTATCCTGGTTGACCAAAAGCCGATTTTTTATAGCGCCTGGTTTAAAAAGGAAATTATACATGTCAAGGACCTGTTAAATGAAAATCGAGATTTCCTCTCTCTAGCTGACTTTAAACAAAAATTCAAGGTCAACAACCCATTCACTATGTATTATGGTCTCATCAGAGCTATCCCGATCAGTTGGAAAATGTCAATTCGAAATTCATCTCGCAGTACCCAGAGCTCCCCTTCTGAAACCACACTATCAACAACAGTCATCTCCACTCGAGGGGCGTATAATGCTATTCTTGCTAGACGTTCCGCGACACCAACAAATGAAACTAAAATTTTGAAATACGGGTTTAATATAGAAAATATTCACAACATTTATTTACTCCCTTTCCGGGTTACCACAGAGGCAAAGCTAATCGCTTTCCAGTTCAAAATAATACATAATATTCTGCCTACTCGTGTCAGCCTACTCCGTGCTGGCCTAGTAGACGACGACATTTGCCCTATTTGCAATTCCGAGAGGCAATCACTTGTTCATATGTTCTATAGTTGCAGGGAATCGTCAATCTTTTGGGAACAGTTTACTCAATGGTGGAGCGAAAAATTTCTTGAAAAAATAACTTTATCAGAAGGTACGATTTTATTTGGGTGGCACCAAAACACCAGCAACGAGCGAGAGCTCAATTACATTCTTCTTATTGCAAAATACCATATTTTTGCAACTTGTATCTGCGAGGACAAGCTGAGCTTTGATCGCTTTCTTTTAAGACTGAAATCGAAATTAGAAGTTTTACGTAAAGTAGCCATAGCAAACAAAACGCTTCATAAATACAATGCTACTTGGGCACCTATACTGTAGGTTTTTTTTTTTTTTTTTTTTCCCTTCTTCTGTTTTACTTAAATTTTTTTATTGCTTGTTAATGTCAACCCTTAATTTATTTAACTGTGTTGTAGTTTATCTGTAGTGTATTTATATATACACACAGTATATATTTTGTATGTAGTGTAGGTATTGTTAGTGTTATTTGTTTGTGTTTTTACTGTTTGTAACGTAAGTTTCTGCAAAAAAAAAAAAAAAAATCATCATCATTATCAAAAAAAAAAATATATATACAAACAAACAATAAAACTATAAAAAAAAAAAAAAAAAAAATATTATTAAAGGCCCAGTTTCACCCATTTGTCTTTGCGGGCGTTTATTATTGTTTTGAAATGACAAGCTCGTTTCTGATTGGCTGTTACCAGATCGTGGGTTTCCCTGAATTTCCTCGTGTCGCGGCAACTTATGTCGAAGCGGTAACTTGTGTTGAAGGTCGCGTTAGTTTTTGTGAAGTCAAAATCTTCGTGATCTTCGTGGTGTCGATCATGGCGAGCTATCATCAGGAAGACGAACTTGTTAATTTTTATGGTTCAGGAATGGCAGATGTGAACGAGGAGGACGAAGAAATGATAGACATCACTACCGAGGTGAGATGTTTTGAAGTTTCAATACGAAGCACGCGCGCTACTAAAACTGGCTCCTCTTTAAAATATATTCCTTTCATTTCAGGAACCAGGAAACGCAGAAAATGCAAGGATTAGCTGTTCATGTTCAGGACATTGCGCACGAAAGCGTGGAAGAGGAGCATGTCCTTGTAAAGAAGCAAACCACAGTTGCGCCGAAGCTTGTAAATGCAGCAGATCGAAGTGTAAGAATCAGGTAATGATAAATCTTATGACGATCAAAACGAATAATTCTTCGACTTATACAAAATACCGTTCATTTTATTAACTATATAGGTGACAGAGACCGTGGTCGCTCGAAGAAGCCAGGAAAATGTTATTCCTGATGGCGCCGATCGCTTCGAGGCAGACGTAGAGCAATCTGCTACAGCGATTCAGGTAAACCTTCATAGAAATTTTTTTCGTCTCTCTCTTTGATCACATTTTAGTTTGGATGGATTGTTCTTGAGCATGATGTTTTTTTCAATGTCCCTTTTATCTGTAGCTTAGTTTTACAAATCCCAGTAGCACTTTACAGGAGTAGAATACATGAAGTAAAATAGTTTTTACCAGACATTTTTATGGTTTTATGTAATCATGGCGCATGTACACGGTATCTTCATGTGTTTTGACATGTTGTCATTCCAGAGAAAATATAAAATTATTTTGTATTCGTAACAATTTCGAAAATAACAGTAAGAAAAGAAAATAATGACTGTACATTTGATCAGGGGTACAGGTTGACACATTTTCATAGTCCATGTTTATTTGAAATTATTTACTTTTACTTATAGGAATTCATTCAAGCACTAGATGAGTCTGCCAAAGATGGACTGTTAGTTAGATTATTGAGTATGGGCAGGGGCAGTTTGGATTTTGCTAAACAACTGGTTGCAGAGAACTTACCTGAGGAACCCTCACCCCCGAGTGACCTACCATGGTGTCAATGTCGTGTCTGTGTTCCAATGGAAACTGAACAAGAAAATGTCTGCTGTAAGAAGCGACAATGCATCACTTCTTATAGAGCCTTCAACAATATTTGCCTTGACAGAGATATTCTTGAGGTGTGCATCAAAGCACGATGTGACATTAGGGCAGATGAATTTAATTTTTCAATGGAGAGTTTCCGCAAAGCAGCTTATCGCCAGTTTGCTCTATGGAAGTATGGCAAGTTGGGTAGGGGAAACAGGCGTGTCATACCCTCCTGTGCAGTTAGGTTGATTCGACAGGCCTACCCTTCTGCAGATGGCAGATACATGGGATTTAGAAACAGTTAAGCCATGAAAAAACTGTCAATCAGCCATATGGTATCCGAATTACCTTTAGTTTCAATGTGTTGTTCCAGAAAATATCCATACCCCTCCCAGGGAAGGTTTTTTTGGTTTGAATCCCCCCACCCCTTTGGAAATTCCAGTTAGGCCCCATACATTATAAAATTTTGGTCGTTGAGACTCCCCACACCCTCAGAATTTCCAATGACCCTGAGGTGGGTATGGATATTTTCTGGAACTGCACAATATGCTCAACACCTGTTATAATGATTTTTATGGCATTGGCTTGAATTAACTACTACCCTTTACATCTTTTCGCATCTGCTTAGCCCTTGTAATAAGGTTGCCTAAGGATTAAAAAAAATTGAAACAAGAAAAAATAAACATTGTTTATAATTAAAAGAAAGAACAAACACAAAGCTGACAATTTGAGACTAAACTTTATTCAAATCATTTTACATACTTTGCAAAAAAAAAATACCTCTTTCACCATATAAGGTATTTCATAAACTGAATCAAGTGAAAACCTGGAGACACTTGGCAACAGTTGAATTTAACTTTAAAATATTTTATAAGTGGTTTTGTTTAAAAAAGTAATACTGTTCATATTATCAGCCCATTCTCTTGGCATGGGCAATAGGCCTTAGTTTTTGTTTTTCACAATGCCTTTATCTTGTAGCCAAATGTAAACGTTTGTTTACACATATCCAATCAATAATAATAAACAATCAAATTTTTGCTTACAATGAATTATATTTGACTGCTTGCTGACAACAGCATTCGATGATGATGGACTGTCATTTTTCAAACTGATTTTTTATCGAAGCGAGAGGGTCCCTTCATTAATTCCTCAGTAGGCGGGGGTTCCTTCATTCCAAGGGTGGGGGCTATTTGCTTTGGATCAAAGCTGTTCCTATCTGAAGGCAAGGTGAAACTACCCTCATACACAGCGCGCCTTTGCAACATTTTGGACACAAGGAATGGAAAATAACTGTATTGCTTTTCTTTCTTGACAACTTCCGCATGAAATTTCTGCGACCTTTTAGAATACTTTCGGTGGCCCTGCTCTTTCCCCTCGTTAGTAAGCTTTGGTTTTCGAGATAGGTGCATGTTGTGGTCGATGGCTGCCAGCATCACCCACATGATGAAGTATGGATACCTAGTTGTTGTAAGTGAATCAGATAATGCGACAAGTTACCATCAATGATATCAGAATACATAAAAGGATTACTCTATGATTCTTTTTTTACCATGCCATAGAAAATACAGCCAATCAGAATACAGGAAAGCCATTGTATATTTGACAGTATTCTACCCAACCTTCCCATTGTGCTTTATGATCCTATTCTCGACGAAATTTGGTAGGCATGTTTTCTATGGCATGGTATAAAAACGTTACACAACACTTTCTCATGGTATACTATTGAATATCCCACTGGTCACTTCTATTTCCTTTGTATACACACTTGCCTAACGGCTCGTCTGTATACTGAGAAAATACAAGCGACTTGTGGGATATTCCATAGTATACCACTCTAAAGCATTGCATGACTAGCATATATTTTAGAGACTGTTGAGGTAGCTTTGATGTTTTTCTGTTTGTCAAATCAAAAATATTTCCACTGATCTTGTTTATTTTTGGTTAAGTAAAAAGAAAGACTTGTTCTTTCTGTATTAGCTTTAAAAAGCTGCCTTGAATTGAATCCAGCCAGTATAAGAGTTGATCAAACACAAAATATGTGAATTAATTCAGTACTTACTCAAATGCCATTCGTTTGGGAGCATACTTTGTCATCATGCTGTTGTATGATTCTAATACACTGGTGTGTCTGCAAAAACAAAAAAAAAATGGATTCAATTCATCATTCAGTAAGATTTGTACCAACAGGCATCATGAGCAGGAGATGTGTTAAAAAAGCCCAAGCAGGCAAAGACCTCCTACAGCTGTTCAATTTACCCAAAGCCTGGCCCTAAATGAAACCACTGCATACCTGACAAGATTCTTAGACTGGTTATTTTTTTTTATCAATAATTTCACTCCCTCCCAAAACCCCATGTTTCAGAAAATAATTTACAAAGACATTACCTGAATTTCACATAGAAATGAAGTGAACTCAGCCATTTGGGATCAAGAACAATCTTGCGAAGTGCAGCCATAGCTTTCGAATTCTTCTCAAGATACTTCTTAGCACTTTCATCACTTAGGGGATCATGCTTGCACTGTCCTGTAGCCCATGTATGCTCTCCACAGACATGATGCAGCACACCAACCCATGTTTCCTTTTTGCAATTAAAGAAAAATATTATATTAAAATAATGCAATAAGTTACAATAATTTGGTCACTTCTTTGCAGTTTATGTTTTGCTGTTTTCAAAATTATTTTTTTCAGAAACAATCTCTACCATCTGTATTAAACACCTTTTGATTTCTGTTTAAAGTAATGCTAGAGTTTAGAAGAAGGACACAGAGCATTACCTTTAGCTGTTCTCTCGCTTATTGCATAAAAGTAATATTTTCTCGTAAACTATAGAGATAAAACTAATGCTTCATACAACGGTGTGTGACATTCACATAGCACTCCGGTTAGCCTGTTTATAGTTAGCTTTCAATAATGGTAATGGTAACACAATATATATTCTCTTAGTCTGCATTCTGCAAATGTCAGACAGTTTATACAAAAACACTATTTATAGTACAATTTATAGGTCTCCTTCCTGATGACAACTGTAGGTTATTTATCCATTCACACAATAACATTTATACTAGTAAATCTTTAGTGTCTAATAAAGACTAGCTTACGAGTTTGAAAAGCTTGCAGATAAATGAAATGGCTGTCGATCAGGCATACAACGAGCTGGTGTAGAACACAAAGAAATCAAATCTGCAAGGAACACATAATATTCTAAATAAACGAATATAAATAATAGAAAGCACATAAGCCATTTCAAAACTTTATCATTTCTACATATTAGACTATGAATGCGAGACAATGATAAAAGGACATTCACGAAATAAATATAACGATTCATCACAGTGCTGGGATATACAAATAAAACAACGGCTGCATGAGTTGCAAATCCTTGTTATAGACATGATATCGATCTGTCAAACGTACTCTGCGCTTACCTGGATCTTGTGATGTTGAAACCTGAAATGAACGATCACTACTGGATTCAGGATCCCTAACAACTCTGAAAGAAAAATAGCGAACATAAATTGAAATAAGGTTCAGTCTCAACGCTAAATATTAGAAATATTTGCTCGAGCCTATCGCTCCCTCAAACAAAAGAACGAATGTCAAGTATAAAGAAATGACAGAAATCTCACCTTCGATGCAAAAGAAATTCTGCAAACTCACTGTCTGTAAGCTTTCCATGGCTTTCCTTTCGCTGTCGCCAAAGATTAAATACAGATTCGCGAAGACGAATGTACTTTACCGACCCAGGTAAACGAGGTCTTCCAACACGAGCGCTTCGTTCCCTATCCGCCATGGCCGATGACAACATACACAACTACATGCTAGTCTAAACGATCGAAATGAGCAACTAATCGGGAACACAAGCCAAAATAACAATAAAAAGATAAACTGCAATAACAGAGCCACTTATTTATACAATTTTGACAATGCAGAATAGGTAAATAACCGAGGATTGAAACAGATTTCTAAGCGACTCTTCGTGTCGATAATTTTCAACTGAGAGAAATCAATTAGAGAGGCACGGGGCGCGCAATGCATTGAGGGTGAAACTGGGCCTTTAATGACGATGGGATGTTAGCCTGTCTAAGTTGTGGTATTGTTCAAGGATATAATTATGTGAAAGAATATGTTAATTTTTATGAAAATAGACATAAATTTATTAGAAAATCTGTTTACCATCGAGAGTACCACATCAGCAACATATTACTCGATATTGAAGAAAAATATAACATTAAAATATCAAACTGTCAGAAATATAAGATCGATAGAGTGTTTACAGAGATCGGTAAGGTTCTTAATGAAGTTAATGGTACAAGGAAAAGAATGATTAGCGTTAATTTTATTATGATAAAGATATTCAAGATGATGGGGATACCTCATAAACAAATTCCAATTAGTAAATCGAAAAAAACTTTAGCTTTTTATAATAAATATTGGGCTAGTATTATGTCTCTAATCGGTGATAAAATAAAATCTATTATTGGATGAATACCTTATTATATTTCTTTTCAAATTTGTCAGTTAACGGACACATATCTACTATTATATCATCTAGAATTTTGACAAAATCAATAAATTCTTTGTCATTATATTCCAGTCCTCTCATAAAAGATCGCAAATGTGTTAAAACTTTTTCGTACGAAGTGTATGCGAATTTTGACATCTCAATCTTCCTTTTATAATTTTTAGCCTCTGAATATGATTTAAGCAAGAGCCCAGAACTGGATATCACTCCAAGAGGAATAGGGTTTAGTGTTACACCACCAACTACAGTCCCAGTTACTATCAAAAAAACAGATCCAATATTACATTCAAGTTCTGCCTTTTTGTAATATTTAAATGTCATTTTTGCAAGCCAATATTTTTTATGATAGAATTTGTACAATGCTTTCAACTCAGATATTTGATCTTCCGTTAAATTTTCTGAAACATGGTTCCAATTGAATATGCTTTCACGTCTATCCATATATATTATATGGTTACATTTTTTTCTTTTTTGAACGATTTCTTAATACTGATGTATAATTTTCTGATGTTTCGAACTATTTTTTCTATATTCTCAATAATTTCGTTGATTAAAATAGCTGTTCTCATTATATTATAAAGTTAGATTATTCATTATCTTCTTTGGAATCCTCATTATTTCTTTTGGGATAATAATATATTCTAAAAAGCATTCCATGCTCCAATCAGATGGATATCCTGCATTGTGCTATATAATAAATGTAAATTTTTTTGTGGAAAGTAATCACGCACTTGTTTGATACTCGATACGAAGTATAATTGCGTTGTAACTTTTCCAAATATCATCATTCATATTTAGTTCAAAAGCCAAAATCCCAGACGAAGGCATTTGGAAAGAATTTGGGTTTATCGTTTGATACCACCCACTTTTTTCTGAGGTAAAATTTCTTGAAGAGCTTAGAGTTCCAGTAAAAAAATTCCGTAAAGATGTTTTGAGTTTCAAAGATATTTTTTTGTGTCTATGTACAGTGACATGAGAATCCGAAGAAGTGATTGGACGCGTACAATATATATCAATATTTTTCAAAATCGCTTCACCCGGCAATGAAATTATTTCGGCCCCATTTAAAACAAAATTTTTGTTCCCTTTTGTCGAATTTAAAAAACCGTTTATGTGGTGAATGGAAGAGCGTAGTTGGTGCCCGTTTAAAGACAAATCCGTTTCCATTACCATCTTGCCATTTTCAATAACAAAAGCGGTGTCATAGACACTTGGGTCAACATTTGAAATTGTTTCTTTAACACCATAGACAATTAAATGCCCAATTGTTAATAACGATTGCTTACTGACTGTACCGTGCAGATCGAGATATATAAATTGTGGGGGTGAGCTACCCCATCTGTGAAAATGGATAACTGTTTTGGTGTACTTCTCGAATGTTTTGGTTGTTTCATCAGAAATTGAAATCGTTGTTCCTTGAGCTGTTACACTTATCTCATTCATTTCCGGCGGAAACCATTCAACGACCATTGTGTAATACCCGACTGGAAGTTTATATAAGTTAAAACCAAGACGTGAGCGGTACTGGAAGGGTGAGCTTTTTTCAAACAAGAGTTTAAGTTGGTAAGCTTTTTTATTAATTTGATGTGGAGAATTGGGAAAATCGACAATACCCAAAACCTCGATATTGTTTTCACTCGAAGATTCATCAGTGTCTTCCATCAAGTATCTGAAGGCGTCTCGTTTTTGTCCTGAGTTATTGATCTGAGATTCACGAATTTTTTGAGTGACAAGATTTCTCAAATCTTTTATTTCCTCTTGCACAAAATCAACATTAACTGCGGATTTTGAATCTCTGTAGTCGGTTTGTAAGTTAATAATTTTATTGTTATTTAAATTCAAGTTTCCAGTCATATTGTTAGTGCCATCAACTTTGAGAAACTTTTTTTGTGTCATGTCATCAATTCTGTTGTTAACAAACTCGACACATGCGGCATCTCTTTGGTTTGATGGAAGATCAAGATTGATAATTGAATTATTTTTCATATCAATATCAGATCCTTTATCCAGTTTTTTTTCAAGCTGATTTTCGACATACTTTTTATTAACACAATGGTCTGAATTAACTGGATCTTTCACATTTGTGATGAAATTATTGTTCATGTTAATAGATTGCTTCATCAAGCCTCCTTCCTCCTTTGACAAGAATATCTCCCTTTGCGTTTCATAACTAATAACCTTGTTGAGATTACCTTGAACTGGGTAATTGTCTTTTGGGACAACAAGCGACCCTGTCATCGTATCACCTGTTTTTAGCATGAATTTAGATGTATCCACACTTGGAATCTTAGCTATTTCACTATCTAACTGACTTTTTGTAACCACATCATTATTATTGGTTCCTTGTTTTACATTCACTAATTTTTTATTCTGCATATCATAATCATTATTAGCATCTAATTTAAATCCAATACCAGGTAAACCTCTTGAACCTATGTTACCTAGTCCTTGAGAATCATCATGATTAAGGATACGTTAGTATAACTCATATATTAATGGTTTATATTCTTTCATCGAAATTTCGGGCTACCTTTTTTTTGACCTTATCAACATACAAAAAACTATATGGATCCTTAGTAGCTTTCTGATAATCTGATTTATTTATGTTCAGTTCTCGGCAAATCATCGATTGCTCGTTTATAGAAGGAAAATCAAAAACACAAAAATGTGAACTATTCAGTCTTATTGTTTTATCAGTTCCGTAATAGCTTTGACTCAAATATCTACAACAACAATTTTTATTTCTTGAATTGGTGAAGTAGTCTCGTATCCGTTCGTCATTATTCTTACCTGTATTCAAATAGTCATCAAATATGATTAATTTTTGGTTTTCATCAGACAAATCTGTTAAAGGGATGATCTCATTGCTACTTGCTTCTATCACGTCATAACCGACCTCTTTTGATATTGGTTCAAGAGATTTCAACAGATGCTTATATTTGCTTTGGGAGAGATTTCGAGCATAAAGGTATATCTTATCAAAATAGAGAAGCCTATATATCATATCAAGCAAAAGGTTAGTCTTGCCACCACCAGAGGGAGCACAAATAAGCATCCTGAAACATCGGTTTGGCATGAAACTCTTTAATTGAACAAAATCGTTGTTTTCATCATCTTGAATGTCGTAATTTTGAATCTTCATATGATAATATGTTATACAATTTTATCGCATGGCGACACGCTATGCGACACGCTATGCGACACGCTATGCGAGCGTTTTTATATATGATAACCCTAATTTTTCCGAACAAAATACGAAATTTTATGTAAACAAATGATATAATGAGTTTACTCAAATGGAAACAATTAGCAGAGAGCCGATCCGAGCTTGGTAAAAAGATTAACACAGTGAGAGAGACAATAAAACAAAAAACGATATCTGATCAAATGGGTGAAGTTGAGGCAGAGAAACTTTTCAAACTTATAACATCAGGATTAAAGGAACTCACAGCTCCAAAAATGCCATTGATAAGATTACCAAAGAAAAAGCGACCTGTTCCAGATTATGGAATAGCTATTGATGATGAAGTGCCTGATTATGGATTGGATGATTTGTTTGATCAACCTGTTTTACCTGAAAACGAGAAACAGTTAGTTCCAAAACCTCCATCTTATGAAGATGTCCTCAAGGATTTAGCATCAGGTGAAAAACAAATGTATATAGATCCGAAATATATGTATGAACTTGAAGATCTTCCTCCAGAATACGAACAAGAAGTACCAGATTACGAAATCCTTGAGGAGGATAGAATAAATCAAGTTTTAGATGAACTTCAAATTCCTAACTATGATGATATTGAATTACGTCTAACAGAAAAGGATATGGATAATAAAAAGAGTAAAGCTTATCTGAAAAAAATCTTGAAAAATGCTAAAGATCAACGTTTGAAACTAAATGGTTATTTGAGTGATATCAGTAAAAAATTAAAAAGTGGTTTAATGACTGAAGCTGAGGCTCAATATCGAAGAAAAATTATTCAAGATACAAGAAAGGTTCTTACTGATTATATCGATTACAACAATCAAAGACTGAAAATTATTAAAGGATCTGGTTTGAAGAAAAAAATAAAAAGAGGTGGACAAGTCCAGTTTTTCAACAATCCGACAGAAATGATTAAAAAACTTGAACTGATTATCGGATCAATGGTTGCAGGTAATAATAGCATAGAGCTAAGAAACACAGGTGTCGCAATTCTCGATATCTTATTCAAAAACTCTATTTTGAACAGGTTGCAATACAACAAAATATACAAAAACTATTTTAGTCTAAACTAATCATATAAATGAATAGACAACTTGTATTATCCAGTCATACAGTAAAAAACCAAAATGGTAATAAACCATCGGATTTCACAATCAAATACCGTAATCCGATAATACTAGATTCAAACAGACAATATGAAATCGGCCTAGACCGAATCATTTCGATGTCATTCACTTGGTTTAATGTGACAAAAGAACTCAATAATCAGAAAATAAGATATTCAACAGATAGTGGTGCTAATTGGACGGAAATTATATTCAACCCTGGAGTGTGGAATTACATTGATTTTGACAATTTAATCAAAGAAAAAACAAAAACAGGAACCTCATCAAACCCTCAATATCCAATCACTCTGGAGTTTAACGATACTGTATTCAGGACAATAATAACACTAGCCTCAAATTACAGATTAGATCTTACTCAAAGTAATTTTAATGATCTTATTGGTTTCAATAAAAAGATTCTAACAAGTAGTGTAAATGTTGGAGATTACATTCCTAATCTCTCACAAGACAGAGAAATATTGAATGTTCATTGTGATTTGATAAGTGATAGTCTTGTCGATGGTGAAGAGTCAGATATTATATATAGTTTCAGTACTAGTACTTTGACACCGAGTTATAGTTTCACACAAGAGCCAAGACGAGTTCAGTACAACCCGTGTAATAAAAATACGATCAATAAAATAAGAATTTATATCACAGATGGTAAGAGGAGAATCATCGATCTTAATCATAGTGACACTTCATTCAGTTTGATTTTAAGAGAGAAGAGAGATTAATCTAACTAATAGTTATAGATGGCATCATATGAATACAAGCGAATTTATCACCCGAAACTAGGTCGTTTTGTGTATAAGCATAAAGGATCTGGGATTATTGTTGATAACATATTCAAACCAGTTGGAAGGGTGTTAAGTAAAGTTCCAGAAATGGTTTTAAAACCTTTTGCTAAAAAAGCGCTTGAATCTGGTATTTCACATGCTGGAGACAAACTGGGAAAAAAAGCAGCTGAAAAAAGCGGAGAGCTTATTATGAGAAAATTACATGGTTCAACTAAACAATCAATGAAACCAACCAAACCTACTAAACCAAAACAAGAAGACTACAACATGATTCTGAATAGACTTATATCTGGTACTGGTTATTAAAAAGTGAATTTTATCTAAACTACTCATATAAATGAGTTTCAGAACAAATGAAAATCTACAACGATATGAATACGTTCGTTTCCATTTGGATAATGTCATTGAGCAACCTGCTAATAATCAAAGCCAGAAAAAGACTGGTTACAGATTCACAATCAACGATAGGTCGACTATGTTCGATTTTTTTAATGGGTATTTCGAAGTAACTAAAGAGCTTCAAAAAAGGGCAGATGGTGCTGGATATGCTGCAGCAGATCGCATAACTATGATAAACGGATCTCACAGTCTAATCAGACATATGGTTATCAAATCTTCAGGCAAAATCGTGTATGAGAGTGATAATTTACATAGAATTACGAATGTGAAAAATCTCCTTGAATACAGTGATGATTTTAGTAGATCTGTTGGAAAGAATTCGTTCTGGTATCTTGATACTGATGATACAACAGCAGATACAAACACAGGTTTTGAAGCCCGTCGTATTTTAACCCAAGCTAATCAGAATGACGGCGGCAGAGGAGCTAAATCGATTAACGAGATGATTCCGTTAAACAGATACAGCTTTTTCCAAGAATTAGAAAGAAAAATGTTGCCCCCAATGCAACTCACATTTGAACTTACTCTTAATGATGATGCTGAACTTATTCACAAAGCAGCAGCAGCTGATGATGGTAGGGTTGAAGTAAAAAGATTGTATCTTTGGCTACCAAGACTAGTTCCAAAAGACAGCATGTATAGTAATTTCGTTTCAGATTTTCTCAAGCCAACAACCTGGATATATATGCGAGATATCTACAATCAGTCAGCAAATACCAGAGCTATTCAGAATATGTTTCAAATCAGTCCAGCTATTGATAAGGTTAAACATGTTTTTATTTATCTACAGCGAACAGACGCACCTAATAATGTTGAAGCAGAGAGGAGTCCGTATTTGTTCGATACTTTCAAGTTGAATGCCGCTAACGCTAACAGCTCTCTATCAAGCTGTAGGATTGAATACGGGAATAACGTTTTTTACCCAGAGCTTGAATATGATAGTGACTCTAAAATACGGATATTTAATGATCTAATGTCATATGCATTTCGTAAGAACGATTACAATTCAGGAACACAGCTTAATGTATCAAATTTCACTAGTTTGTATGGATTATTGTATTTCGATTTGTCATATCAGAAAGAGGTAGTGACGAGAGATCCTAAACAGTTGATTCTCCATTATCGTCTCAATGTAGCCCCGGCAGCAAACGTCCGAGCTCATAGCATAGTATTTTATGAGAGTGAGGTTGTAGTAAAGACAGTTGGAAATGAATTGATGATAGTTTAATGAATAAGATTTTTAACATCGATAAAATTTTAATTGAATATGTTTTTTAAAACAGAATTTATCTAACATATATTATATGACACAACTATACGAAATTAAAGTTAGTTTATCACCAAACCAGAAAAAGAATCTTAGTAACGCGTATCATAAAAGAGAAACAATAGTTCTAAGGCTTACGAAGGACTCTCTATCTGGGAATGACACTCTATATGTACCTCAGAATATAGTTAAGCGATTGGAAAAAAATAAGAAATTGAGAAAAGGAATGGACATCGAACTAGCCAAAACAAACATTCGAAAGCAAGTTGGTGGATCACTCCTCTCTACAGTTCTGTCGCTTGGAAGAACTTTCGCTCCAACGATTGCCAAGACTATTGGATTGTCAGCTTTGGCAGGTTTAGCATCTGAAGGAGCATCTCAGATTGTTAAGAAGATATCTGGAAAAGGTTTACAAACCGGTGGGTTCCTAATACCACAAAATAAAATCGATAAGTTGATAACATATAAGCATCTTTTGACAACCCAACAAAAGAAGGATATATTAAATGCTCTTCAAACTGGTTCTGGTGTTCATATAAAACCAACAAAAGTACAAACAGGTGGGTTCTTAGGCACTCTTCTAGCATCAATTGGAGTCCCTTTAGCTATTGAGGCAATAAAGAAGATAACTGGTAAAGGTGCCCCTCAGATGGGAAAACCAAAACAAATACCACCCAGATCTGTACCAAAATCAACCAATTATAATCAGAATGGTGGTTTGTTAGACCCAATGTATATAACTCCACCTTTTTATGGAAATTGGCCGAATGATACAATCGGTATGGGAATTTCAAAAAAAAAAACTCCAAAAAAAAAGGGCGAAGGCCTAATATTAGGCAAAAACTCCCCATTCAAAAACGTACCTCTTCTAAACATTCTATTGTAAAACCCAAATTTCATAAAAACATTCCTTTGTCAAATTATGATTTAATAAAATGGTGTAAATATCTGAATATCCCAATTAATGATGTATTGTCAAGAGATGAAAATATTCCTCACGATCATATACAAGCTCTATTCATTTACAATCTTGAACCATCATATATGAGCGGTAGCCATTGGGTATCAACGTATGTGAAAGATAACGTCGTCAATTACTTTGATAGCTTTGGTTTGCCTCCCTTCCAAGAAATGGTCAATCATGCGAGAAAAAAGAATTTAACATTGCTTCATCAGAACAATCAAATACAAAATTTACTGACGACAACATGCGGTTACTTCTGTTTGTACTTTTTGAATGAGATGAATAAGGGTAAATCATATTTTGATCTGTTGGAAGTTTTCGACATATATGATACGACGAATAATGAGAGGTTTCTAGAACAGTATTTCAAAAATATGTAATCAAGTTATATATGAAATCTTATTGCGTGAAACAAAAAAGGGTCACAGAATGTGTACCTGGGAGTGAACGATATGTGAGAGCCAAAAATAACAGACTTATGCTTAAATGCATATGCTCTGAATGTGGTATTACTAAGACGAAATTCGTCAAAAGTCAAAAGGGAGGTGAAAATCCATTAGGTAAAGCTTTCGAGGCAGCCAAAATAGCTGAACAAATAACTCGCAAAGTAATTCCATCAACTAACCATGTATTTGACCGATATTGGTCTGGTGATATCTTGAAAGGTGTCTTCACAGGGTCAACAGGTATAACAAGCAAGAAATTCTGGACTAAACCAAAGAAGGGTACTGTTATGCGTTTGGTGAAAAATCCGAAAACTGGTAAATATGAGAATGTGTACGTTGAACCTTAATCTAATCTAATTATATATATATGAGATCATATTGCGTGAAACAAAAAAAGGTCACAGAATGTGTGCCAGGAAGTGAATGACATGTTAAAGCTAAAAATGGAAGGCTTATGCTTAAATGCACTTGTGCTGAATGTGGTATTACAAAGACGAAATTCGTTAAACAGGCGGGAAACGGGCTAGCCCGTCGAAAGGGGCGGGCTTACTAGATACAGTAGCATCGACTGGTACTGATTTATTGATTCACCACGGTATTCCTTGGCTGGGAAAAAAGGCTGTTGAAATGGGAAGATATTATGGATCAGAAGCCTTGAGAAACCCAAAACTGCAGAAAAAGGCTATCGATTATGCTCTGGATAAGTTGAATCCAATGATTCAAAATGTTGGAAGTCAAGCTCTTGATCAATTATCAACCAAAATAAGACCAAATAGAAAGTATAAAACTGACAGGAAGGATTTGGATGGTGCTGGTGTTGATATACATAAACTAATTGGGAAAATACCGAAACCAAAAGCTGGATGGACTCCTGGAAAGTATAAATACCTCGGACCGTACAACCCTCTCGAGAAGCAGTTGGAGTATGACAAGAATACTGGAAATGTGACCAAATGGAATGTGAAACCCCTCAATAAAGTGGATGAAATAGCAGCTTATCATGATATTTGTTATGACATGGGGAAAAACAAGGGTGAATGTGACAAGAAAATGGTTAAGTCATTAGATGAAATACCTTATGGGGAAATGCCAAAATGGGGACAAACTGCTCGGTTCTTGATTAATACAAAGCAGAAACTGGGTCTTGGTGTGAAACAAAAGGAGCCAAAAAACGGGAAAGGCCGTCGAGTGAAGAAAACTGGCAAAAAGAATTAGCTGATGAATTACATAAACCTATAAAGCGTAACTTCACCCGGCGGCGAGTAATTGTAAACCATATTGACGAGACATGGTGTTCAGATATCGTTGAGATGCAAAAATTCAGTCGATGGAATGCTGGCTACAGATATCTTCTGATGGTTTTAGATGTATTCTCTAAATATGGTTGGATTGTCCCTTTAAAGAACAAAAAAGGAGAAACTGTTGCTGAAGCATTCAAAACAATATTCAAAGAAGGTAGAAAACCACAATATATTTGGACAGACAAAGGCAAAGAGTATTATAACAAACATGTTAAGGAACTACTTGATAAGAATAAAATAACATTGTACTCAACTGAGAATGAAGAAAAGTCGTCAGTTTGTGAAAGATGGAACAGAACAATTAAAACCAAGATGTGGAAGCAGTTTACTGTTCAAGGTAATACACAGTATCTTGACATGTTACCAAAATTAGTGAAACAGTATAACAATACCAGACATTCAAGCACAAAGATGACACCCATAGAAGCCAGTAAAAAGAAGAATGAAGGAGTTGTTTACTTTAATCTGTATGGTGATATGGAAACATCAAGACAGAAACCAAAGTTCAAAGTCGGTGATAAGGTCAGGATAAGCAAGTACAAACGGAAAGTGTTCGACAAGTCTTATACACCAAACTGGTCTGAGGAAATTTTTACAGTTGATGAAATACAACATACAAATCCAATCACATACAAACTGAAGGATCTCAGAGATGAAGACATTCAAGGGAGTTTTTATGAACCTGAATTACTGAAAGCTGAACAAATGGTATTCAGAATTGATAAAGTGATTCGGAGGGATTATAAAAAGAAGCAAGCTTTGGTTAAGTGGAAGGGGTATAGTGATGAATTCAACAGTTGGATACCGTTCAAGGACTTGAAGGATATATAAAGTGTTTTAAAAAAGAATTATCTAACATATATTATATCTAACTTGCAGCACGGCTGTTGATTGCTCAAAGCAGCCAAATACTGAATTGTTTCTGGCTATTATGTAACATAATTATATGAAGAATCTTTGGAAAAAATTGAAACGCTGGATAGTATGTGGAAGTAAAATACATGACAAATATCGGTCAACATATCCAATCTGTTATAGCAACAACTCAGTCTTTGCAATAGAAAATAAATATGTAACATAATTATATGGAAAATCTAAAGTTTGGAGATGAATTCGATTCTCTTAAATTCAGAGCCAAAAACGTGTACGGCGCAAAGGATCTGAATTATTCAAACCGTGCAGATAAAAAGTATGTTGTGACACTGAAAAACGGTGATAAAATACACTTTGGCGACAGAATGTATCAAGATTATTTAATCCATAAAAATCCAGAAAGACGTATGCAATATCGTAAAAGAGCCTCAAAGATAAAGAATAGATATGGCAAGCTGACATATAAGGATCCACAATATGCTAATTACTGGAGCTACCATCTGCTGTGGTGAACACGTTTAAACGCACAAGTCAAATTCATTTAAAATAAAAACATATAGTATTAATATATGGAACAAATCAAGAGAGGAAGACCAAAAATATATTTCACTGAAGAAGACAGAAAGGAGGCTTTAAAAAAAAGCAAAACAAAGTACATGCTGAATAAAGAATGGTATTGCAATGTCTGCAAAAATGGACGAAATTATACTCTTGCTGGCAAATGGATTCATTTCAAATCAAAAAAACACATCAAAAACGCTGAAAAATAATACAGTTCAAAGGATTCATATTCGGATCATTTGAATTCTTGACCATGCTTAAACGCGGAATGAAAGTCATTTAAAATAAAAACTGATAGTAATATATACATATAATGAAATCAAATATATCTAACAATAATATAAATATGGATAAAGCCAGTTTGAAGAAACTAAGCAAATCGAAACTTATCAAATTACTTCTCAAGCAGGAGAAGAAGTGAGTTCCAGCGCCAAGAACATACAAATCAAGGAGGCCAATACCAACACCTCGCAAGAGTGTCAAACAGATGGTTAAGCAGTACGAAAATAATATTATTCTACCGCCTCAAGAATTCAGGGATAATTACAAACCAATTCCTGCACCAAGAACTAAACAAAATGCTGTTAAAAAACCAGTTCCAACACAAAGAACCATAATAAAGCAAACAGACAAAGCTTTAAAAGGTTTCACTAAGTCATTTAAAATCGGCATTAAAAACAATAAAGACCCCTTAACCCAAATGCAAAACACAAGAAAGGCAATAGAACACAGTGTAATAAGTTTATTGAATGAAATGAAAGGCTTGAAATACGTTGAAACATTGAAAGTCACATTCGAAAAAAATTCAGGTAATGAAATAGTTGAAAAGACAGCATATTTCAATAGCACACCCCAAACAATAATCAACCAAATGGAAATCAATGAAGCATTACAAATGTCCAAACAAAATATCTTAAACCAGATCTCCCAGTGGATATCAGAAGGATCTGGTTGGACAGTCCAATCAGTTGATAGCCATTACCTCAACATTGTCAAATACAAACCCATGAATGGATCCTCATATATCCAACTACCTTCCGATCTGCGAATGAAGGGATTAATTAACATGAAAAATGAGGATAATGAATGTTTCAGATGGTGTCATATTAGACATTTGAATCCACAAGATAAGGATTCTCAAAGAATTAAGAAGACTGACAAAAAATACATTGAAAAGTTAGATTATTCAGGTGTTGAATTTCCAGTCAGTGTCAAACATTACAACAAAATTGAGAAGCAAAACAGTATCAATATAAATGTATTCGGATATGAAGAAAAACAGCCATATCCCATCTATGTTTCCAAAGAAAAGTATGAAGATCATATGGAACTACTTCTGGTAACGAAAGATGAAAACAAACATTATGTTCTCATAAAGAATTTCAACAAGTTCATGTACAATCAAACAAAACATAAAGAGAGGAAGCACTTTTGTATGCACTGCCTGCAATGTTTCAGTTCTGAAAAAGTATTGAACAATCACAAAGAAAACTGTATTCAAGTGAACGGTACTCAAGCAATTAAAATGCCAGACAAAGACAATAGCATACTGAAATTCAACAACTTTTATAAACAGCAACCTGTACCATTTGTCATCTATGCTGATTTTGAGGCTATAACTCAAAAGGTACAAGGATGTCAACAAGACGGTAATAAATCATACACCGAAGCATACCAAAGACATACAGACTGTGGATATGGATACAAGGTTGTCTGCTGTTATGATGATAAGCATACAAAACCAATACAACTATATAGGGGTGAAAAGGCTGTTTATAAATTCATGGAAAATATTTTAGAAGAAGTGAAATACTGCAAAAAAGTAATGAAAAAACATTTCAATAAACCATTGAGAATGACTAAAGAGAATGAACAGGAATTTGAAAAAGCAAAAGAATGCCACATATGTGATAAAAAATATACTGAGAAAGACATTCGAGTCAGAGATCATTGTCATATTACTGGTAAATACAGAGGCTCAGCTCATCAAGAATGCAATCTGAAACTTAGAATAAATCCAAAAGAAATAAAAATTCCTGTTATATTCCATAATTTGAGAGGTTATGACAGTCATTTCATTATGCAAGAAATTGGAGCTATTGTCAAGAATAATACATACACCAAAAACGGAAAAGAGATGAAAATGAACATAAATGCTATTCCAAACAATATGGCAAAATATATGGCATTCATGCTTGGTAACCATCTGACATTCATTGACAGTTTCCAATTCATGAGTTCAAGTTTGGATAAATTAGTCAGCAACTTACCAGCAGAAGCTTTAAAGTATACAAACAAAAGATTCAGAAAAGAAAAATTCAATCTTATGACGCGAAAAGGTATTTATCCGTACGATTTCATGGACAGTTTTGAGAAATTCAATAAAACAGAATTGCCGACTAAAGAAGAATTTTACAGCATATTGAATAATGAGCATATAACAGACGAGGATTATATCCATGCTCAAAATGTTTGGACTACTTTCAAATTAGAAACGATGGGTGATTACCATAATCTATATCTCAAGTCTGATATACTTCTATTAGCCGACGTGTTTGAAAACTTCCGCAAAACCTGTCTTCAGTATTACAAACTTGACCCCTGTCACTACTTCACATCACCTGGTTTGAGTTGGGATGCGATGTTGAAGATGACTGATATTAAACTAGAACTAATGACAGACATAGACATGTTTCAATTCATTGAAAAAGGCATGCGTGGTGGTATATCTTCTATTGCCAATCGATATAGTAAAGCGAATAACAAGTACATGAGAGAATACGATGAGAATGCACCCTCAAAATACATTATGTATCTTGATGCTAATAATTTATACGGTTGGGCTATGAGCCAATATCTGCCAACTGGTTGTTTCAAATGGATGACAGAAAAGCAGATTAATAAAATCAATTTAGCAAAATACAATGAAGAAAGCAATAAAGGATTGATACTAGAAGTTGACCTAGAATACCCAAAAGAGTTGCATAACCTTCATAACGACTACCCATTAGCTGCTGAGAGGGTTTGTGTAAATAAAAATATGCTGTCTGAGTATTGTAATAACATACAGAAAAAATTCAACATATCGACAGGACTGGTACACAAACTGATCCCTACTTTATGCGACAAAGAAAAACATGTTTTACACTACAGAAACCTGCAGCTGTATCTTGATCTTGTACTGAAAGTGAAGAAAGTCCATCGAGTATTAGAATTCAACCAGTCTCCATGGCTTAAGCAATATATAGACTTCAATACACTAAAACGTACTCAAGCGAAAAATTCATTCGAAAAAGACTTCTTCAAACTTATGAATAACTCAGTATTCGGTAAAACTATGGAAAATATAAGAAAACGAGTTGATGTCAGACTTGTGACTGATGATAAGAAATTATTAAAGATGGCTTCCAAACCTACTTATGTAAGCAGTAAGATATTCAACGAAAATCTAGTTGCAGTGCATAAAATAAAGGAAACGCTAACCCTGAATAGGCCAGCATATGTTGGAATGTGTATTCTTGATCTGAGCAAGACATTGATGTATGATTTCCATTATAACTACATAAAAGAAAAGTATGGTAACAAAGCCAAATTATTATTCACAGACACAGACTCATTAACATATGAAATCGAAACCGAAGATGTGTACCAAGACTTTTGGAATAACAAAGATCTATTCGACAACAGCGACTACCCTGAAAGCTCGCCGTATTTCGATAAGAGAAACAAAAAGATAATAGGTAAATTTAAAGATGAAGCTTGCGGTATTCCAATAACAGAATTCGTTGGTTTGCGATCAAAAATGTACAGTTACATCAAAGACAATAATAAAGGCGGAAAAACAGCTAAGGGAATTAAGAAAAATATAATAAAGAACAACATCAAACATAAAGACTACAAAAATGTTTTATTAGAAAATAAACAAATGCAACATACTATGAAAACTATTCGAAGCAGCAAACATCAACTAGGTAGTTATGAAATAAACAAAGTATCACTCAGCTGCTTCGATGACAAAAGATATATATCAACTAATGGAATAGAAAGTTTAGCTTATGGTCATTATAAAATCCAATGAGTTCAAATTACAACTCTAACATTAGTTCATCTTTTGCATTTGGTGAAGGAATTTCTTCAACAATAGGTGCTTGTGCTGACATTTGCGGAGGTATTTGGCTGGTAGTAGGTGCTTGTGCTGACATTTGCGGAGGTATTTGGCTGGTAGTAGGTGCTTGTGCTGACATTGGTGGAGGCATTTGGCTGGTAGTAGGTGCTTGTGCTGACATTGGTGGAGGCATTTGGCCGGCAGTAGCCATTGCTGGCAGAACATTTGGTTTAAAAATTATTCCTAGACGTTGAGATCGTCTACGCTTTTTTAAATTAGTCTTAAAGTCTGCTGACTCCACTTTTCCTTCGATAACTTCTTTTATCGATCTTCGCTTCCTCTCCATAACGAGCATTCTCTGATACTCCTCAAGAACTTTAATATGAGCTGTAACATTCTTCTCCTCAGTGTGAGTGTCGATGCTCTCTAAGTTGCTGATAACTTGAGCTAAATTAAAAGAAATTGATTCGTGACTTCCCATGAATGATTCCATAATAAGAATTGAATCTTGGATATTTTGAGAATAACTCTCGAATCTTTTAGTAGCTTCGTCAATGCTAAGAGGCATCTTTGACATATATTTCATCAACCGGAAGCAACTTCTGATATTTTTATCAAACTGGAGCAACTTCTGATATTTTTATCAGAAAAAGTAATTTATGGGTACGTTTTTAATTGGTCGATAGAGATCATACGACTATCATGACCTTGGAAAATAGTTGAGTCATTTCCTGTTTTCGTCAGACATGTCCAGACTTGTTTCTGAGAAAAACTTCCTGCTTTTCCGAGAATTTAAAACTTCCTGCAGTCTGGCGTCACGTGATGTAAGAATGCGTTGGATACATCATGAGATAAAACATATAGTATCCAAATCCAAATAATTGCACTCATGAAATAAAAATGATCTGGAACCATGTTGCCCACAGTGCCCTACGAGACTACGTCTCTACCCACTGTAGGCTGAAAGGAGCCTCACTCGTCACTAAAGTGACGACTTCCCGAGCCTGCTCGGCTCCTACCAACATGTGAAAATGCTTTTTATACCCCCCAGAGGAAACCATAAAATTATTTCCATCATATGGAAAGTAGATATAGAGTTGGGTTTGGTTTGAGCGCATTTTCACAAAATGCGCTGAAACCCCCAACTCTATAACTAGTGGTGAAGACGACGACGAAGAAGACAAGCCCACTCTTCATGTCTTTTTTGACATCGAAGCAATGCAGCCTCAAGAAAAACATGAAGCCAATTTAGTCATAGCCGAAACAGAATTGGATTCGACACCTCTTCAATTCAAAGGGAAACACTGTTTAAGAGATTTTCTGGAATGGTTGGACACCTTGACAGAAAACGACACGCGTCCCGTGTTTGTGTTGGCCCACAACTTTCAAGGGTATGACGGTTACTTCGTCGTCGCTGAGTACCAGGGTACCAACCAACTCGTGAAACAGATCCGCAACGGGTGCAAGTTACTGGAAGTAGAACATGATCTCATTCGCTTCATTGACTCCATGAGTTTCTTTCAAATGCCTCTATCGGCCTTTCCAAAAACCTTCGGATTGACTGAACTGAAAAAAGGGTACTTTCCACACAAGTTCAACCTTCCTGAAAATCAATGGTACGTGGGTCCTGTTCCCGCCATCGATTACTACATGCCAGAAAACATGGCACCCGATGCCCGCCAAGACTTTGAAAAGTGGCACAAAGACCAGTGCGACATGGAAATCGTTTTTGATTTTCAAAAAGAGTTAGTGGCCTATTGCAAATCAGATGTGCGCCTCCTCAAGGAAGGGTGTATGACATTCAAACGATTGTTTGAAGCCAAAACATCATTCAACCCTTTTGATCCCATCACCATTGCCTCGGCTTGCAACAGAGACCTGCGGATGAATCGAATGATACCCAAAAGCGCGATCTCTATTCAACACACGCCACGTTTCTTCTCTTCTTTCTCTGATCCTCTCGGCCAATTGAGCCAAATGTGATCTCTCGGGTCTTGTTATTAAACGCAATGCTTCTCGTCCAAAAATATTCTGAAAAGAATCCAAACATCGCAAAGGTCTTCGACGTGGCTTCATAATTTCACCCTTACACGCTTCAGACATGAACCAAAATGACGCCGTTACCGACAAACAAACCAATGCATGTCGGGATACTGTCGTTTGTGAGTCAACGAGGGGAGGGGGGGAGGGGGGGAGGGGGGTACCCTGTCAATCATAATTAATAATAAACCTAAGATCTCGTGACGTATTTCCCCCATGCCTCGACCTCATATTGAGACCCCACATGAAAGCGAGGTTTTTTGTGCCGCATGAGAGCGAGGCAAACCATCCTGTATCAGCCTACATTACTACTTTTGTGGACTGTGAAAAAGTAAAAGGATGTTCTTTTGGATGCGTTGTGTTGTTATTTGCTGGTATCTACTGCCTTAAGTAAGCAAAATGCTCTTTTATAATTATTCATTTAAACTGGTGGTCTGAGTATTCATCATTGTCCTCATCCTCACCTAAACCCCAAAGAATAGAATTACCTTCATTCTTTGTATTTACATACATATATAACTCAAAGATAACTCAGGAAAGCACATATTTGTTATCTTCATGAAATGTTATATGTAACACTGTATAAAAAAATTAACCTCACCTTTAAGTCAAAATACCACTTGAAAATAATAAATAAAATACACAAATAAGATCATTGAATAACCAAAAATCAACGAAATGTAATGCTTAAGAATTGTGTCAACATTTATTAGTCGATTGCCTCAGCAGGCTTTGTACTAGTTCTTGCAAAATGCAAGAATGCCACTGCTCCAACCAGTCCAGTCACAGTTTGGATTAGAATTTGTTTCTTCCATTTCATTGTACTTCCATTCGCGAAAATGTTGTACTGCCTTCCAAAGGGGCAAAGACATAGCACTGATATACACATCCTTGATGCAAACTTATGGGTCCCCTGTGGCAATGACGATGATTTGTTAATTCACACGGACGGTAATGCAGCCTTTTTTAATTTTCTTGGACTTAATTATTTGGAGAAGTATGGTTGTTCATTTTTGGGTTGTGACAGCATTAATTTGCCATCTTTGAAAGACCACGTACAATGTATGTGGTATCAGGAAAGAGTGCAAGCCAGTCTGTTTTCTATTTAAAAAGCTAATGGCAACACCTTCATGTTTAAAATGCTGCATAAAATTGTGTACTAAATAAATTCACCTCCAGTGATTGATTGTCGTGCCAACATTTGTGACTCTTCACTATTGGTAAAAATACCTATTTGTGACACACGGAACTTAGTTTGCCCCTCTTTGGGCGTTTCTCAAGATTCCTCCTTTTTAGAGTTTCTTATGACAAAAACATATTTATTTCTCCTATCAGAAAGCATTTCTGACATCCAACCACTCGCATTCTACAGTGTGCACTTTTCATATCTTAAGTGCACTTGAGACCTTTGGCTTTATATGTATTCAAGTGTTTGTTATTAGACTCTTGACCAGCTGAAGCCTGAAGTCCAAGGCAGGGAAGCCTACCAGGATTATCATACCCTCTGTTTCATGACGTCCAATATATTATTGTTATAAAAGCTTAAGACAGAACCATTTGGCTGAGACAACATTCATGGTGGGATGACTGAGAATGTAAGACACGGGTAAGAGAATTTACTCTTTTAAAAAAGCCATGAGCTGCTAACAAAAATTTTAATTGTTGCATTTGAAAGCTTATAAGCTGCGACAGACACTTCTATGCCAGTCTTTGTATTTCGAGTTGTTTCAGAAAAAGTTTATACCTCGTCTGGTTGAAAGTAATAGCGACCTGCCAGAAATGCTTGGGTGAAGGTGCTCATATAGCTGTATCCACTCACTGCACTAAAAGAGTAGTCAGTCTTCTGTCTTTGTTTTATTTCATACAGCTCCATAGAATATTTCTTGACTCATTTGTAAGTAAAACATGGGTACAGGAATTTACTCTGCTATAAAGATGGTACAACCTTTGATGTTAATTTTAATTATTGTATATGAAAGACCCCATGAGCTGAAACACAAACCTGTATGCTGGTATTTATTTTTTGTTGTTTCATTAAACGTTTCAACCTCATCTGGTTGAAAGTAATAGCTACATGCCAGAAATGTTTGGGCGAAGGTGCTCAGATAGCTGTATCCACGCAGTGTACTGTAAGAGTAGCCAGTCTTGTCTTTGTTTTATTTCATACAGTTCAATAGAATATTTCATGACTCATTTGCAAGTTAAACACATGGCTTACATAAATTTACTCTATTAAAAAAATGCTACAGGCTTTTAATGTTCCAGTTTTAATTGTTGTATTTGAAAGGTCATAAGCCGAGACACAAACCTGTATCCTGGCCTTTATCTTTTAAAGTAGTTTCTTAGGATGTTTCTTCTTCGGCTGTTTGAAAGTAATAGTTACCTGCCAGAAATGTTTGCAGCTGTAGCTGTATGTTTGTAGCTGTATCCACTCCATGCACTGTAATGGTAGTCCATCTTTTCTCTAATTTCACACAGCCCATTAGAATATTATGGGGCTCATAAGTGCGTAAAACGTGGGTCACGGGAATTTACTCTACCATAAAAATACTATGGGTTTTGATGTTACAATTTTAACTGTATTTGAAAGGCCATAAGCTGAGATATAACCTCTGTTCTGGCGTTTGTTTTTTAAAGTTGTTTCATAAAAATGTTTCTACCTCATCTGCTTGAAAATAATAACTACCCACCAGAAATGTCTGGGTGAAAGTGCTCAGATAGCTGTACCCACTTGATGCACTATGAGAGTCACAGGTCTTTCGTCTTTATTTCATACAGCTCATAATTTAGAATATTACATGACTTGTGTGCATGTGAAACACAGGTATATGAATCTACTCTATTACAACAAAATGCTATGGGCTTCTAATGTTACAATTTTAATTGTTGTATTTGAAAGGCCATAAGCTGAGACACAAACCTTTATGCTGGCCTTTATTTTTTAAATTTCTTTCCACTTCATCTTCTTGAAAGTTATAGCTACCTGCCAGGAATGTTCGTGTGAAGGTGCTGAGATAGCTGTATCCACTCCCTGCACTGTGAGAGGAGCCAGTCTTCTGTCGTTGTTTTATTTCGTACAGTTCAATAGAATGCTTCATGACTCATTTGCAAATAACTCATGGGTTACGTGAATTTACTGTTATAAAAAAGCTACAGGCGTCTAATGTTACAATTTTAATTGTTGTATTTGAAAGGCCATAAGCTGAGACACAATCCTGTATGCTGGCCTTTACTTGTTTATTTGTTGAAGTTGTTTCATAGAATGTTTCTTCTTCGTCTGGTTGAAAGTAATGGCCACCTGCTAGAAGTGTTTGGGTGAAGGTGCTCAGATAGCTGTATGCACTTGTTGCACTCTAAGAGTGGTTATTCGTCTGTCTTGGCCGTTATTTTTTTAAGTTGTTTCGTAAAATGTTTCTACTTCGTCTGCCTGGAAGCAATAGGTACTCCCCCAGGAATGTTTGGGTAAAGGTGCTCATGTGTTCCCTGTATCCACTTGGTGCACTGTAAGAGTAGCGAAGGTTTGTATAGGAATTGGTGTTGGATGATGCTTGGTCGGCAGTGTAAACAGAAATGTCATTTCTTATAAAAAAAATGCCATAGGCTTTAGATGTTACAGTTCTAATCGATGTATTCAAAAGGCCACAAGGTGAGACACAAACTTGTATGCTGGCCTTCATTTTTTTAAAGTTCTTTCGTAGAATGTTTCTACTTCATCTGCCTGGAAGCAACAGCTACCCCCCTCCCCCCAGGAATGTTTGAGTAAAGGTGCTCAGATGGTCCCTGTGTAAGATGGGCAAAAATGGTCGACGCATGAACAACAGATTTGAGCTAAGTTTTGAATCAAAAGAACAATATAGGATTGACTGGAACGAGGAACACAAATGTTATTGATAACTACAGGTCTGGGGGAGACTTGAAAATAACTTGACTTGAGAACTGGCACTCCTAGGCAGCCCAACTGAATCAATTGAATTTACTGAGCAAATGGTTGCCAATTTGTAAGAGATTTGAAGGAAATTCAAAAATACTACAAACCAAATAAGGCCAGCGAGTGAATTTACTGCCTACAAATACAGGATTTACCTACAGGAAATAGATGTATAAACTGTAACGTCTTTACAGTGGCAGGATTTGTGTAAAGGAAGCAGATGTTCACCACTCCTGAGCAACAGGAATTTGGTAAAAGAAATATGTGGGAATAGCAAGTTGGCTGGAGTTTCTTCTTTTAGAATTCTTCCGTGAGGAAGGTCACCATCGAACCAGTATCCACCATGCACAGCTCGTCAACACTGCCAAGTTTTGCCTGAACTGTCAGGGTACCTCCGACCATGTGTATCGGCATGTGCTCATGTTCTTTTAGAGGTTTCGAGCTACCACTTTTCCCCTCCATGGCGTGGCTTACTGCCGTGGAGTTTTCTCATTTCATGCTGGCAGGTCTTTGTCAGAACACTTGCTCTTGCTGCCACCCTGTTGATTGTGTCGGTTGTTAGGGCAGTCCCTCCGTATGTGGGACCTTGAATCACGACCATAACACCCAAGATGCCACCATTGTTGAGTACTCATTGAGAGCTGGGAGGTTGCCTGCTGCTGTCTCTCCAGAGCCGCCTGTTGGGATTTGATCTGTTCTGCAAGGAACTTCTGCAGGTTCTCTGCTAGAAGCTTCTGTCCCACCGTCAACTCATTCACCACCTTCCGCAGATCGGCTGAACCCTTCACCTCATCACAAGTAATCTCATCACAAGGCAGGTGTCCTGCTGTGGTCTCGTGCACAGCAGCTCTTCTCTGGGGGGTACTATCCTTGTCTACCCAGCGCTGGACTTCCTCTTGGATCTGTTGAAAGTTCTTGGTAGGGTAATCCCTTGCCCAACGATTTATGTCCCTTCCGAGCTGCAGGTCTTTCAAATTATCTAGGAACTGGTCCCAAAGGAGTTTGTCTTTGTCGTGAACACCATCGAGGTCCAGGTGCTCAACACAGGAGAGGAGAAGCAAAAGGGCATGGGAGTACTCCTGGATGCTCTCCCTTTCCTTCTGTCTGCTCAAAGAACGTCCTCAGGGCCTGGTTAGAGGTGGGGCCTTCTCCAAATACGCTGCAAAGGATCTCGAAAATTGCTGCTTTGTTGGCTGTCTCCTCAGGGGGACGGAGACGGACCTTTTCCCTGGTAACTCCTTCCAGGTTGTACCTCAGGAAGTCCACTGCAGCTGCATCGGTATGGCCAGCAGTTGCACGTTCTGTGTCAGGAATCCACTCCTCTTTTACATGGTCATCCCGGCTTCCCTCAAACTTGCGCAGCTTCCTTTCCCGAGGTAGTTTTACAGTGATCTGGCTGGGGCTGCACTTGAGGCACCGGCAGAGGCACTAGCACCAGTCTGTCCCCGCAGCTGCTGTTCCAACGCTGCCAACTTGTCAGTGAGCTCTTTTAGCTGGGCTTCGGTAGGCATCCTATTTGGTTGTTAGCTCATTCCCGTTTTAAACTCTTCTTAAGGTCTGCTCAAATCCCACTTCTGACACCAAAATGTAAGACTGCCAAAATGGTTGATGCAAGAACAACACATTTGAGCTAACTTTTACGAGTTTATTGAAACGAAAGAACAGTATAGGAAAATATGCTGGCCGTGATTTTTGTAGTTGTTTCTATTTCGTCTGGTAGAAAGATATAGCTACCTACCAGGAATGGTTGGGTGAATAGCTGTATCCACTCACTGCACTGTGGGAGGAGCCAGTCGTCTGTCTTTGTTTTATTTCATACAGTTCAATAGAATATTTCATGACTCACTTGCAAGTAATTCATAGGCTGCATGAATTTACTGTTATAAAAAAAGCTACAGGCTTGTAATGTTACAATAATTTAATTGCTGTGTTTGAAAGGCCATAAGCTGAGACACAATCCTGTATGCTGGCCTTTATTTGTTTAAGCTGTTTCGTAGGATGTGTCTTCTTCGTCTGGTTGAAAGTAATAGCCACCTGCCAGAAGAGTTTGGGTGAAGGTGCTCAGATAGCTGTATCCACTAGTTGCACTGTAAGAGTGGCTTTTCTTCTGTCTTTGTTTTCTTTCACACTGCTCGTTAGAATATTACACAGTTCATTGGCATGTACAACACAGGTTATCCAAAGTAACTCTCTAATAAGCAAATGCCACAGGCTTTTGATGTTACAGTTTTAATCTATGTATTCAAAAGACCAAAGATGAGACACAACCTTGTATGCGGGCCTTTATTTTTTAAGTTGTTTCGCAGAATGTTTCTGCTTCGTCTGCCTGGAAGCGATAGGTACTCCCCCAGGAATGTTTGGGTTGAGGTGTTCATGTGTTCCCTGTATCCACTTGGTGCACTGTAAGAGTTGCCAAGGTTTGTGTAGGAATTGGTGTTGGATGATGCTTGGTCATCAACGTAATGTGATCTCTTATAAAAAAATGCCATAGGCTTTAGATGTTACAGGTTTAATCGATGTATTCAAAAGGCCACAAGATGAGAAACAAACTTGTCTGCTGGCCTTTATTTTTTTCAAGTTGTCTCGTAGAATGGTTCTACTTCGTCTGCCTGGAAGCAATAGCACCCCCTCCCCCCAGGAATGTTTGGGTAAAGGTGCTCAGATGGTCACTGTGTAAGACAGCCAAAATGGTCGAGGCAAGAACAACAGATTTGAGCTAAGATTTATGAGTTTTTGAATCAAAAGAACATCATAGGAAAAACGGGAACGAGTAACAAATGTTA
Organism: Siderastrea siderea; assembly: GCA_964030785.1. Lineage (NCBI taxonomy): Eukaryota > Metazoa > Cnidaria > Anthozoa > Scleractinia > Rhizangiidae > Siderastrea > Siderastrea siderea. Next base: position 54,283,364 of record OZ034969.1, on the reverse strand, counting down.
TTGATAACTACATGTCTGGGAGGGACTTGAAGATAACTTGACTTGAGGACTGACACTCTTAGGCAGACCAACTGAATCAACTGAATTTACTGAGCAAATGGTTGGCAATGTATAATAGAGTCGAAGGAAATAAAAAAAAATACTACAAACCAAATAAGGCCTACAAATACAGGATCTACCTACAGGAAGTAGATGTTTAAATTGTAATGTTCTTACAGTAGCAGGATTTGTGTAAAGAAAACAGATGTTTACCACTCCTAAACAACAGGAATTTGGTAAAAGAAATATGTGGGAATAGTACAATTACACGTGATAAAAATAAGGTGTGTAAGGAAATAGAGAAAATAGGTAAACAACTGGAAAGTAATTTGGAATTAAGAAAATAAATATGATCTTAAAGTGACCTAGTCACACCTTTATCCACTTCATGCACTGTATGAGTAGCCAGGGTTTGTGTAGGAATTGGTGTTGGATGATGCTTGGTCGGCAGTGCAATTTTATCTGTTATAAAAAAAATATGCCACAGGCTTTTGATGTTACAGTTTTAATCGATATATTCAAAAGGCCACAGGATGAGACACAAACTTGTATGGTGACCTTTCTTTTTGTAAGTTGATTCGTAGAATGTTTCTACTTTGTCTGCCTGGAAATAATGGCTACCCCCTCCCCAGGAATTTTTGGGTAAAGGCGCTCAGATGGTCCCTGTATCCACGTGGTACACTGTAAGAGTACCCAGGGTTTGTGTAGGAATTGGTGTTGGATGATGCTTGGTTGGCAATGTAAATAGAATATCCATTTCAGATGGTTGGGCCAGAAGAGGAGCATCTCCATATACATTTGCCTTATTTGGTGAAACTGCAACCTGTTGGAGATAATTGTACTGGTCCCCAGCCTGGCTTGTTGACAAGGGAAAAAAGTCTTTGGAATCGTATTGATAGTTACAACTGGCACCTAAAAGACAAATAGAAATGAACAACATGTTACTTAGAATAACAAGTCTCTGGTCTCTGGTCTCTGGTGTTTAGCTTATGGCCACACTTTAAAACTTTTGAACGTATCTTCTAGCATGTTGAGTTCACCATGGACCACGAAAATGAGGAGAAAAGTTAACCATCTAAGAAGGCCTGGGTAAATTTAACACAATGCTGCTTCTGTCAAGTTTGTATAACAAGTGGAAAAAACTCTAAGCATTACACGGTTACCCCTTAGAAACTCCCAAAATTGTTTTGCACTGATGTGGAAAGTATGTTCTTATACTGGTCAGGCTCCTTCCTCTGATCTTCAACTGGATAAATCAAAGAAAATATGTAATGACCAACCCAGTACCTTACCCCTGTCAGTATTCTTTAACCATCTTTGTGGTCAGTTCCTACCTGTCTCGTTTTATTAATGTCAAGAACCTAGTTAGGTTCTTGTAATGAAAGCCAAGGCCTAAAAGTGCAGGCAACGAGGTGGTATTACACCTTAAAAGTTGAAATTCACTTTATTTGAAACATTTTTATTACTCTCTTCAGTGGTAACCCCCGCTGAGAAAAATTGCTTCGCGGTGTTATTAACACCTAAAAGGTACTATTAAACATGATGTCAACCATGTGAAAAAATGGAAGACTTTCAGTTAAACAAATAATAACGGGCCATTCGTAGAGTACAATCTGCCTGCCCAGGAATGGTAAATATAATGTTGTGCTATTCTTTTAGGTTCATTGGACAGAAGCGTCATTCAAGATTTCCTGGAGAAAATTTGATGACATTATCTTAAACAGCTTTTTAACTAGAAATGTTGAGCCCCTCACAGTTTTGTAGCTTGTTTGTAGGTGCTCAGATCCCTGTACCCACTCGTTGCATTGTCAGAGTAGCCAGGGTTTGTGTAGGAATTGATTTTGGATGATGCTTGGTTGGCAGTGTAAATGGAATGTCCATTTCCAAATGTAGTGTCATCAGATAAACAACTGTTTATAGGCTGTGCGCAGGTGCTCCAATAGCTGTACTCACTCAATGCAGTGTAAGAGTAGGTCGGGTTTGTGTAGGAATTGGTTTTCGATGATGCTTGGTTAGCAATGTAAATGGAATATCCATTTCCGAATGTTGGGCCATGAGATAAGCAACTGTATAATACATGAAGCTTATTTGTGGAAACTGAAACCTACTAGAGATCACATCGCATCACCTTTATTTCACCTCGGATTTACAAGGGTAGCTGTATAGCTAATTTCTCCGAGAAAGAAAAGACGAAGAAAAACAAAATAAATAAATAAATAAAATAGTATTAACAATAAAAACAAAAATGAAGTCATATATTATATACAGTACATTAAACTACTATTTACATAGGTAACAATTGCATTGATGTTCGAAAGAAATTTGGCATATTTTAGTTTTGAACTCATTCAAGGACGTTAGTGACCTCAGGTCCTCTGTTAGTTTGTTCCACATGTTTGCAGTAGTGTATCTGAAGGAATGAAGACCAAGTTTCCTTCTAACAAGTTTCCTTGTTAGAAGAGATAGTTTGACTGGCCTCCAATAGGGATCTTCCGACCTAATCTACAAATGTGACAGACAGCAACTGTACTAGAAAATTACAATAAAATTAAAGAATTATATAATGTCACATAAAAAAGGTAAAAACTATCGCATGCAAATTACTTATTACTTACTGAGAAAACTAGCGAGAAAATAATTTCTCAGACTATGTTTAAATGTGACTACACGAGATGAATTGCGGATCTCTGGTGAGACTGAGTTCCACACTATGGTCCCTCTATAGGTAAATGATTGTTGTGCCAGCGCTGTGCGGCACACAGGGAGATAAAGGTTGTTGTTAATCCTTGTTAACAAGATAAAACAAAAAGGCTTTGGAATCATACTGATAGTTACAACTGGCACGATCTCTATTATTCTTTTACCCAGAATGATAAAGAGGGAGGTTATTCGTGGCAAAACTGGTTTAATCACATGGCCAATTGGTTCTTTGCATATGTGGCCGGTAACATAACTTACTCTTTGTTGTCCCTTAAGTGGAGATAATAAAAAAGATATCTATAAATTACATTATACTCGAAATTATGGAGCTTATTAGACTCCTAGCTTAGATAGCTAATGAATCGAGTAACAAACAAATGAAACAAATATTGTAAATGAAACACAACATGTTTTAAAAATCCCAACTGGCGGAACGCAAACCAGTTGGCTATATACAAGCGCAGCCGAAGGATTTATAACTCGGGACTGCCGAGAAACAAATCCATGAAGTGCTCAGAGTGGGATTCGAACCCGGGACCCACGGACTCGAAGTCCAACACCCTAACCACTCGGCCACCCTGCCACCCCAATTAATTTAGTCCAAATGGTAAATTAGCATCAAGTTAGTATTTAAACCAAAACCAGAATTCATGAAGTTCAATCAAACGTTCTCTCAACTGTCCTTTAGTTAAAATAGGACATTGGACAGTGTCGTAAATGACAAGCCTATATCATGCTTCTGGCCGAGATGCGTAAGCTTTGTCCACATAATGCTTAACCATTTCCACTATCAGTTCTGTTGTTGCAGCAGACAGTTGGAAGGACATGGTGGTCGTGGTGGACTGCATTGGGGGATCAATGACACAGTATGTCCTCTTTCCTGACCCACACAACATCTTTCCTTTCAGGCTACATGAAGTTTTAAGTAGTTGTATTAACCTTCCCTCTCACTGTAAAATCGACACAGGCTTCTCCATTTCCTCTATTTTGCCAATGAAGCACTTGTACTTCATTGCAATTCACTCTCCAGGGCTTTTTGGTTCTTTACAGGTTCATCAGCCATTCCTTTACCACACATGGGCCTTTGCCTTGGCCTGCCTCAAAATAATTCCATGCTGCAGGAAGACTGAACTCGGCTGGATGGTTGGCGACTACAGAAAACACTGTTATACTGTGATATTGTGAAGTTGGGCTGTCAGTTCAGTAATGGATAAACTGCAACCCTGATACTTCTGATTTGAGCTCAAGCATGAGGTGTATTGCACAGTTCCTGGGAAAACTCCCCCCACGTTATCATCTAATTTGTATGTGCAATCAATTAGGTTCTTGTTCAGGAAGAATTTTCTGAGAAGAACAGTCTGTCCTTGTGAGTAGCTGCCTCCATAAGCATCCTCAAAGTTTTCTTTCAAGGAAATGACTCCATTACTAGTGACTTTTAACAAATCGTAGTCATAGTTGCAGTTGTACTCGGCTGCCAGGGCCACAGTACTATCTTATGTTGCCAGATCAGCAACTTGAACAGAATGTTCAATAGTGCTTGCAACTTCAGTTGTCCTGGTCATAGCACCTGAAGGTGATCTCTTTTCAGTTTCCCACCCATTCCTTGTTGTTTGCAACGGTCGTAGAGTCCAACTAGGCAGTCAAGGCAGTAACAGGACTTTTCTCTTGTGAAGACTTTCAGCTGGTCACTGCAAGTCCTTACAGGGTGTATCTGTGGGATCCCTTTCATGGTACAGAATCTTCCTCCACGGTTGTGTGAAACAGCCAGCTCTCCACTTGAAGCCAAGTAAAAGAATATACAGCACTTCGACTGCACAGACTTCTGCCTAGCAGGAAAAGAGGGTGCCACTAGTTCAGAGTTCTCTTTCAGAAAGTGACAAAGATCTTTGGCGTTTGACATTGTGGCTTTTCTTGAGAGAACCACTGTTGCAGCCTTCTGTTTTACGTGAGAACCAGCTGCATCCTGTTCTTCCTTAGCATGTGAAGTGGCAAAATAGTTTCTCTGGCCTGTGTATCCAAGGGTTGCCAGGGAACATGACAGGTCACCAAGGCAGTGCCAGCTGTTGTATTGTCCTACACATCCATCTGTGAATTCATGCATTTTTTGATGGTGCAGCTTGATTCTTTTAAATGCTCTCAAATCAACTTCTGGATGTGAAGGGCAGAGTCATGATCGTGGGTGACATCATCAGAGATGACGAATAATTGTTCTTTACAAATTGCCTTGGTCTTGGTACGAGGAAACAAGTTATTGTTTTAAGATACAGCACAACACTTCTAAGTTTTAAAGAATACATGTTTCGGCATCCCTGGTGCCATCCTCAGTGGAAGGAAAATGCTACAGCAAAGCTATTTACATGCAATAGTAATTAGAATTGTAACTAAAACTATAGGCAAGAATAACAACAACGAAAAAATCGTGATTATGTGAAAATTAAACATACAGTTTTAAATCTTTACAAATTGCTGGTTACTCCTCCATGCTCTGGATACCATCCATCTCTTCAGTGGATGCCAGTAAAGACCTTTCACATGAAGACTGACTTTGACATCAAAATACTGTGACTGGATTTCATCTTGAAACTTACAGGCATAACCTTCAGAATAGTCATGGATATAGGCAGCTTCATAGAGAGGAAGATTCATGAGAAGGGAATCGAGCTGTTCTCGTTGCCACTTAGCAAGAAGGGAACGGTAAGGAAATCCTCCTAGGAACTGAAGGAAATAGTCAAACAGTTTCTTTGGTCCTGTGCACTTCTCCACCAAAGATATCTTCTTCATCTCTTCGCCATCAGAAGTCAGCTTTCCTGTTGGCACATAGTCGTACCTGTTCCATTTGACTTCATGATTGTTAACAACTTCTTTTTCCTCTGAGAGCAAAACCAACTACACAGTCCTTGCACTCTCTTTTCGCATGGCAGTTTGTGGTACTTTCGACCTTCAGGTTTAGGGCAAAGTGTTTGTTCAATGATGTCTACAACTAAGGCGTACATTTCTAGAGGTGCTTCGTTGGTTCCCTCTTCTTTTTAATCGATCACTTTTCCCCCTAAACTTCATGCACTCCTTTTATGTCAGATTATGTCAGATCATCAGTTTTGTTCAATCAGATTATTATCATGTTCTACCTTATTATTGACTCCAGCATTTAATAGGTTTATAGCTGGTATAGCAAAAGCATATGCTTTTTCAGAAGCATCAGAGTCAATCATCTTTACTAAGTCTTTTAAATTTGCATCCTCTTTGGGGATAAGTGTAATCACCCCTGTGCGTTGAGAGATACTTAAGTCATTATCGTCATATGAGGCATTAATACTGTCGAGAAATTCTTGGCCCAGTAATTCGAAGAAAAATTGGTAGAATTCTACAGTAAAACCGTCTTCACCGGGTGACTTTCCGCACCGGAGACACATCAAAGCTCTCTGATGTTCTTCTAACGTTAACTTTCCTTCGAGGAGGTCCCTTTGGTCCCCTATTAATTTCGGTAGTGTAGTTCTTAAGTTCTCAGTGAAACCTTGGAAGAGCGAGGTTGAGTCCTCTCCCAAGTCCGTTTTATAAAGATTTTCGTAAAAACCTCTTATTTCCTCGAGAATATCATCATCATTGGAGATTGTTGTTCCTCCTGCCATGGTAAGTTCAGTTATTGTTTTCTTGTTGTAGTTTGTACGCTCCATATTAAAGAAATATTTCGTTGGTTTCTCTCCGTGTTCAATCCACCTTATTTTTGAGTGGAGGATAGCACCGTCTGCCCTCTTCTTGTAGATGCGACGTAATTCAGTTTTGAGATGCTCGTATTCTTGTTGTTCAGTGTCGGTGCCGTCGTCCGGGTTTGCCTTTATTTTACTTTCTAGTGACTCTATATGTGATTGCAACTTTTTTCGAGATTTCTTACATTTCTAGCTTTGTTCTTGGCGTACGGGATAGTCAAACTTCGGATCTCCATTTTAATCATTTCCCATTTCAAGTTTAGATTAGTCAAATATGCGTATTTTCTGCATATTATCGGATAATTTGTTGTAATCAAATTAACAAAGGTATCGTTCAGTAAAGAATTATTGAATTTCCATAGACTGGGGCCCTTTTTCTTGCTTTCGAATTGCAAGAAAAGTCTAATGGCCTGGTGATCGGGTGCAATTGCAGTTTTAATATCAGCGGCTTTAGTACTAGCAATGAGAGATTTGGGAATTAGAAAGAAATCGATTCTTGATTACATTGTAAGTGCAATAGATTCATAAGTAAAACACCTTTTGCCAGGGTTCTTAATTCTTAGAATATCAACAAGGTTTAGTTCATCCATAAACTCCACAACCAGATCTCTATAAACACTTGGTTTCCACTGAATGCCACCTTTCTTATCAACAGCCTCGAGAGTGACATTCTAGACACCCCCTATAATTAGATTACTAATATCAGAGTAGTATACAAGGCTGGGCTGGGGTGATTTACCTCGCTTTCACGTTACAAAAAATCTCGCTTTCATGTTGGGTCTCGATGTGAGGTCGAGGCTGAGGGGAAATACGTCACGGGTTGGTCATAGCAACAAGAACAAAAATTAACATTTAAAAAACATTTTAATCAATAATTAATCAAATTGAAAAAATACAAAAATAGCAGAACGGGGTTTCGATCCCCGGACCTTTGGGTTATGAACCCAATACGCTTCCACTGCGCCACTCTGCATTTCAATGTTCGAGTGTTCAATGTTAATGTTTAAAAATCGGGTTGGGCTTGATATCCGTAAGGATAAGTTTCGAAGGTGGTTGGGTTCATCACTCTTTTGTTGAACACGAGTTGATAGCGTAAGGTTTGTCATTATTATGAGGGAATATGGAAAGACAATCAATAAGACATATAGCGTGACGTTTTCATGTTTATTATTTAATCCAAGTAGAACAATTACAAATGTTTATTAGCTTTATCTAACAATTGTTGTAAACGCACACGTTTTTTGTCACTGAATTTTTCTTTTCGTTGACTATGAATTAAATGCATGTATTTTTCAGTCATTTTCGTTTTAATTGAAAAGGAGAAGATCTCACAGTTATGTCTTCCTCCGAAACAAGAGGTTCAAATCGGAGTAAATAAAAAGTGTTATTGCTCATGACAGGAGTGTAAGTTTTGACTTGGTTTGAAAAATGAACACGCTTCATGTTTTACAAATGAAGTCCTTCCAGCTCTAGTCTTACTTGCTCAATGTTTTCGGGTAGACAGAATGTTCTCTGGAACAAGTTCTTGATTGCTGCCCTTGTTGCAGGAATAATGTCTCGCGAACCAACCACAGCACTGCTCTGATGAAGGGTGGGTAGTCGAAGAGTGCCCCAGGGTTTAAATGATGTCACTTTTTTGAGACAGGAGTTTTCGATGTTGTAGGTATTTTCTGACCGATACCACTGATTGGTGTTGGTGTCAAACAGGAAGACTTCTTTACCCTGATCTATGGCTAATTGCACAGTCCACCCAGTTCCTCCTTCCACTCTTTTTTTGTCTGCACACAGTTTTCCAAAGGCAAAGACGGTATGGGCTTTTCTGGCAATGTGGTAATTGCGTTGCAAGAGGGAGAGAGTGTAAAAGTGAGTTGGAACACGTTTACACAACTTGTGAGCAGCAGCACCTATGGCAGGATCGGCTTGTATCAACACTTCGACAAAAGCAGGTGAAGTGAACTTTGCACGGGGATGATTTGGTGGAACAATCACTTCAATTTGCATTCCATATTCCCTGGCCATTTCCTCTGCTAGGATGTCTGTTCCGTCTCCACCCCCCCGTATACAATACATGTCCATGACCAATAGTCAATTGCATTTCTTCTTCATTAGTCATCATGTTTGGAGGCATTTTACCTGAGTTCTCTCTCTCTTCTTCGTCTTTTTTGAGAATGAAGAAACAAGTTAAGAAAACACCGAATTTATGGACAAAATGATCAAGTGAAACAACCAATCAGAAAAACAGTTTCCTTATATAGGCAAAGCGTGTTTCCAAAGTTGAACTCAAACCTCAAACCAAAAAAAACAAAAGAGGACGACGGATTGGCAAGAATGGTGAGACTGAGTACCATGTTCCAAAGCCCGGGATTTCTGAAGGACAAACCCTCCCCAAAAGTGCAACCCCCACCCAACAAGACTGACTACATGGTTTGTCTGTGGCACGACGTGCGTTTGGAGAAACGAGTGTCCAAAGGGGGATGGCATTACGTGAAATGTCCCAGACAACCCTGCCTCCTCTTTTGCCCTGAAGATAGTGCTGAAGAGTACATGAGACAAGTGTACAGGAATGTCCACCCCACCATTTGCGATAAGTGGGAAACCCTGGTCTGCTTCTGTCGTCAACCCGTTACCATTCGTCAAAATAGTTCAGAGAAGAACCCTGGACGATTGTACGTTGGTTGTTCCAGTTCTGGAAAAAAGTGCAAGTTCTTCAATTGGACCGATCTCCCCCTGACTGAAAAGTACCTGAAATGGTTTGACGAAGAAAAAGATCTCCCTCAAGTCAATGGAAACACATGGGGGGAACAGTTTACAGAGAAAGATCTGCAGTTGTTGAGAGCCATCAAAGAAAAAGACCGAGTGGTCGATAATGTGGTATCACCATCAGTACTGTCACCACCAGCACTTCCACCACCCAAGTACTCAGACAGAGAAGACGTGTGGAGGCGAACCCTTGCTTCTGCACGATGGGGAGGACGATCAGACTATGCTGCCTGATTGACATGAACTGATTTGAATTGTTTTATTATTTTGAATGTATCTTTTAAAAGTGTGTGTAATGAGAATAAAGATCATTTTGAACGAAAAAATGGAAAGTGTTTTCATGCGTGTTGCATGGGACTGTTTGTGGGAATGGGGAGGATCTCTTGTGCAATGGGTTTGTCACAAGTCCCTTTGTCAGTGTTTGTACGAAAGACAAGAAGAAGAAAATAGGATACCCATTCCCGATTATGTTGAGGAGACACACCCGCTCCAAGTTTTTGAAGAAACCCATGTCGAATTGAATTTGTACCGTTGGATGGTATTTGTGTTGTGGTTGCAACATCATCCTGACACTTGGCGCTGGTATCGAATCATTCAAAAGACGCACCCCTCTCGTATTCCTTCAATACCTACCCTGTTGAATGAGCTATGGCACCTCGAAAGAAGAAGTCCGTGAAAAAAGTATCCGTGGCACAAGCATTGCTCAAGCGTTATCACGATCCAAAAGCGAAGGGTAGTTTGGGAGGAATTCAACGATTTGCCAAGGCATGGGGAGTACCGTTGAAAGTGGCACAGAATCTTTTGAATCGGGATTTAGCTTACACCCTGCATAAACCACGCCGACGTCGTTTTCCAACGGTACCTGTTGTGGTGGGTGGGTTGGACGACCAATGGGTTGCAGATTTGGTGGAGGTTCAGTCTTTGGCTAAGTACAACCGCGGTATTCGTTATTTGTTGACGGTGGTTGACGTGCTGTCAAAATTTGCTTGGGTTCATCCTTTAAAAGACAAGACTGGAGCGAAAGTGGTGGAAGCCTTTGAAGAAATTGTGAGTCAAGGACGTCAACCTAACAGACTTCAAACAGACAAGGGAAAGGAATTTTACAATCGTTCGCTTGAAAATTGGACGAAAGACCGAGGAATCCAACACTTCTCTACCAGGGGGGATGCTAAAGCCAGTGTGGTTGAAAGGTTTAACAGAACGTTGAAACAGAGGTTATATCGCTATTTCACGTCAGCTAACACGCTACGATTTGACGGTGCTCTTCAAGACTTGGTGGATGGGTACAATGCTACACCTCATCGAAGTATTGGCATGGCTCCTAACAAAGTGACTTGGAAGAACGAAGAAAAGGTGTGGAAACGACTGTATGGCAAGCGATTGAAAGCCAAAAAGAAACGTTCTTTGTTGAAAGTGGGAGACCGCGTTCGTTTGAACAAGATTCATCGCACCTTTGGTAAAGGGTATTTGCCGGGATGGACCGAAGAGGTGTTTGTGGTTCATCGAGCTATTGAGGGGAGTGTACCAACCTATAAGATTCGCGAGTGGGACGATACACCGGTGAAAGGAACATTTTACCACGAAGATTTGCAAAAAGTGCATGTGTCTGACGAAGCGCTCTTTCGCATCGAAAAGGTACTTAAGCGCCAAAAAGGTCAAATGTTAGTAAAGTGGAAAGGGTGGCCCGACAAGTACAAAAGTTGGATTTCCAGTGCGAGCGTGAGTAAGCTTTGAAGAAGGTGTCGTTTTACGTTACTTTACCCAGTCATTCAAACCAGGGTGAATTTCCCCACAACCAAGCCAATTCCTTCAAGATTCGTTTACCTCAACCATTACGGTTACCCGGGGGTTCATGGCAAGTGGGGTTGAGTGCCATTTCCTTACCGGATACCCGCGTGAATTTGTACGAGTTGGTCAAAAAAGACGGCTACGTCATGTCGACGTCCTGGGAGATCACCTATCCCAAACCCGATGGAAGCAGTGGGGAAATGGCAGTGCGCATAGGCACGACGCAAACCATCATCCAAGACGTCCAAGATTTGGATTGGGTGGTGGATGGCGTGAGTTTCATGAAAGCCACGATTGCCCACTTGGAACAACGACGCCACGAAACGGCGATTCAAGGAGGTCGGTTTACCAACGATCGAGGCAAACACACCTACGTCAAGTTCAAGTGGGAAGGCGAGGATCTGCTCATCGACAACACCCATGTCTGCCATTGTGGCAACAGCACACCTGCCCTTACCATCTACACCAAGTTAGTGCTCAAGATGGGGTGGTTACGTAAAATTGGCAGTGGGTTGATTTTGGGCCCGAACTTACAGCAAGAATTCCTGGGGGATCAAATACCCGACATGACCAAGAACAGGGCTTGGAACGATGTGAACGACGAACACAGCAAGCCTGTCTTTTGGGTAGTGCGTTCGTTTTTACCGGATTATTTACAATTGAGCTTGAGTTGTCATTGGCGTTTCACCAACTTGAATGTGGCGTTTCAGGCGGTGGTGGGAGAGCCCACGCTATCGTTGCACGTGTACTCGGCACCATGTACTTTGAACCGTTGCACATTCAATACCTACCTCTTCGTAACAAAGTCGTGGAAATTATTCATGTTCAAGTAGCTGAAACGATTGGTTCCGGAGGAGACTTGGTCAAGTTTGGTGACGGCCATACCATTGTCACGTTGCACTTCAAAAAAGGATAAAAAAGGAGACTTTACAGAATTGCTTTTAATCGTGTCTGTTAAAAAGCGAAGAACGACCAAATGGAGGACGAAAGGGCCCAAAAAACGAACCACCAAAAGATCAACAGTGCGAAGGGGACGGAGACAACATCCGCAACGACTGCCCGGGCCAGATTTTGTTGTTGACGATCAAGTGGGTGAAGGAATTGCAAGCGTGATAGCAGGACTTCCCAAAGCCGCTTGGAGTATTACCAAAGAGTTGGACAACTCGCCAAAAAGAATGCGAGAAAATCTCATTTGAAACGTATGGAGGAGATTCGAAGTGGAAAACGAAAACGCTATGCAGGAGAATCTTTCACATGTAACATAATGTGAGTATAAAAAGAGAACACCAGAGTGGAAAAACAATCATCACAAAAACGACATGCGGGGTGGAAGTTTGACACGTTTTCGTACAGACGAGGCCTATGGTCAAGAGGGGTCCGGCTTATTGAAAGGCATCTTGCAGGGAGGCTTGTCATTCCTGGGTTGGATGGTTTTACCGATTTGGGAAGGAGTTACTTCACCATGGAATTGGCATTGAAAAAAGACGATGGGGGAAATTTGGTTGCTGCTGAAAAATTGTGGCCTGCCAACAATTTGGCCCACACCATTATCAAACAAATCGATTTGCACTTGAATGGAACTTTGATCAGCCCACAATCGGACACGTACCACTACAAGGCTTACTTTGAATCTCTTCTCAACTTTGACCGAGCCGATGGTAAAACCATCTTGAGACCAAGTGGATGGTACAATGCATTGGATTCTCCCCCCGAGTGGACAGCCAACAACACCAACAAGGCAGGACCTCATCAACATTACACTGATTTGCCCCAGAATCAGAAAAACACTCTGGATGCCATGATTGCTGAAACTGCTGAGTATGCTGGAGGAAGGACAAGATCTTTGGTTTTCAAACCGCATTTGGAAGTCTTTCACACTGGCAAAGTGTTGGTGCCTGGAGTGGAAATAAAAATGAAATTTCATTTCAATAGCCCCAATCTCTTCATGAATGGAGTTGGTTTGGCAGCGCGTTTGAATGAAGCTGATATCAAAATTCGGTTTCACATGTGTCAACTGAGGTTGAATGAAACCGTTTTCATGAATCTGAGTGCCAAGAGGGAAGACGGTGAAGTTGCTGTTTATCCCACTGTTCGTAGTGAAATCAGAACCTTCAGCATGGATGGGGCCCTGACTCGCTTTGACATACCTAACCTGTTTCAAAACCGAGTGCCTGACAGAATGATTGTTGGTCTAGTGGACAGCTGTGCGTTCAATGGAGCAGTCACCCGAGATCCCTTCTGCTTTCAGAAATTTCAGTTGACTTCCATCAAGCAGATTGTGAAAGGGGAAGAATATCCCTATGAAACCTTCCAGCTGGTGGGCAACAACTCCTCCAAAGATCTCTTGGGATACTTTGGATTTCTGCTAGCCAGTGGTGTTGTGTGTAAAATGAAAGGAAACATGGTCGAACAAGATGACTGGGGGCAAGGCAAAGGATGCACTCTGTTCATGTTTGACAACGTAGCCAGTGGTTGTGCCGACAGTGCCAATCTCAACCCCAGACAAAGTGGAGACCTTCAACTGAAGCTCGAATTCCGAGCAGCACCAGGCAGCAATATAACTGTAATCGTCTACGGAGAATTTGAGAATCTCATTGAGATCGAGAAGAACAGAGCTGTGCTGTACGACATCTACATACACTAAAAAAGATGGAGCATGTTGCCTTGACCGACCAACAGTTAACTTACTTGGCAAGAGAAGACCCAAAGTTGAAACCAAAGTTTTATGGCGTGGTGCCCTGTGATGGTTTACCCAAGTCGCCCGTCAAAGACATGACGAGACCCAAGGGCTATATTGTGAACACAGACCCTCACGACCAGCCCGGTCAGCACTGGATTGCTTTGTGGACTCAAGGAAATGTGTGTGAAGTGATGGACAGTTACGCCCTACCCTTGGACTTTTACCATGAAGCCGCTCCCTTGAAAGATTGGGTGATGAAACATTGGAAGTACGTGGTGAGCAATGGAAGGTCCCTTCAAGGAATTCACAGTAAAGCTTGTGGACATTACGCCTTGATGTATTTGAAGTGTCGCGCTCATGACATGAACTTGCAAGATTTTACAAACAATTTTTCAACATCTGATAGAGTAAACAATGATCACGAAGTAGGACAAATGATCAAAGAGCTAATTACTAATCAAGATGAAAAAGGGTGGGAAAAAGTGTGTTGTTGCACTCATCTTCAAACTTGTCAATCACCACATGATCAAATGATTACTACTTAAATAAAAGAGTGAAATGTGAAAAAACTTGAGTCATTCTTGAGTCATCATGCAGAGGTGCAAACCATTTCGTTTTCACACCCCTTCTTCAATTTTGGTAGTGGGACCTTCGGGATGTGGTAAAACCGTGTTTACACAAAAACTCCTTTTGGAGAACTCGGATTTGTTTGAAACACCCCATCTCAAGTTCATTATTGCTACGGTGCATGGCAAGATGGGTTTCGACCCATGAAAGATGAAGGTGTTGTTTTTCACGAGGGGATTCCAGACCACCAGGAATTAGCGAAATGGTTCCCAAAGGGAAGAGGTGTTTTGGTGTTAGACGATTTAATGGATGAAGGAAGTGGCGACAAGCGTGTTTTGGATCTCTTCACCAAACATTCCCATCATCATAACATTACAGTGCTGTATTTGTGTCAGAACATGTTTCCCGTAGGGAAATGTGCCAAAAGCATTTCCCGCAATGCTCATTACATCGTGGCATTCAAAAACCCCCGGGATCAATTGGGTGTACGAAATGTCTTGTTGCAATCGTTTCCCTCCGATTGGAAAGACTGTTTGGAAACCTTTCACATGGCAACATCCCGCCCTTTTGGGTACTTGGTTTTGGATTTGCACCCGGCCTCGTCGGATGAATTTAGGTTGTGGAGCAATCTGTTAAAAGGAGAGGGTTGGACAAGGAGTTATCACAAACAACCAAATGGAGTCACCGAGAAGAAGTAAGAGACTGCGAGGAGGTAGCCCCGACTTGGGCTGGATGTGCTTTGAAAAACTGATAGGGGATCATCTCAATGGAATGAGTATGGAGAACATGGATTTTGAAAAGATGAGAGAGGTATATAAATTAGCTCGTTTGAGAAAAGGACAAAAAATTCGACAACTTGTTAGAGAGTACAACGAGACTTATTTTCGTGAATTGATACAAACTCTGCAAGAGGAAGCATGTCGTCTGATGATGGATCCCGACGTCGTAGACAAGCTTTTCAAGGTGCCGTATCACCTGCGGGGGTCGGCATGTCGGTCTCTAATCAAGTATCTCCTGACACACTTCAAGAATTAGAAGACAGAGCCAATTGATCAAGCTTTTGCAAACATGGGAATTGCTGACATGAGAGCTTATTTGGATGCATTACCCCCTCCTAATTCTCTTTTGGCACCAACTGGAATTGGGAGTCGCGCGTCTAATTCCCCAGTAAGTAGTGGTGCACGAACCCCTGCGAGTCACATAAGTGTACCCTCGGCGGGTGGATCGCGAGACGCGACTGGTGTAGGGAGTGTGAATAGAAACAACCGAAGTCGAAGTAGGAGTCAAAGTCGAAGTCGCAGCAGTACTTCTCGTGCAAGAGTACCAGGAGCCCGGAGAGGTCGTGCAAGACGAGGTCGTGGACCACGCGTAAGGGGAGGTTTGACAAGAAGACCGTTGCACTCTTCACCAATTTCACCCCGAAGTCAAAACTCAACACCGTCGTATCACCCGAGAAATTTGAATCAGGCTGATTTACAGCGCCGTTTGCAGATGTTAATGCAAGACCAAGAACAATTAGCACAGGGGAGAGAAATCAAAAACATCACCATGACCAATAGTATAGTGACAAGTTATAAACAGGGCGGTAGTCCTTCGGTGCAAACCAATTCATCTCGACTTTCGACGTGAACAGCAAAATGGGTTCCAAGGAGCAACTTGTAGTGTCTCTGGTAAACGACCCACAGTCAACTTACAATGCCTCCAAACTGGAACCAGAACTATTGCAACGCATGGACTCGTATGCTTTCTACCACAAACAATGGTGGTGTTACAAAAATATGTTGAATCATTTCAAATGTCGCAATGCTCTGTTCAACGGGTTGGCCTTGTTGCTGGTGGCCATTGGAACGATCGTGGGTCCCGTTCTGGAAAACGTCATACTGGTGACTTGTTTGGCTGCGGTTGGAACTGTTGTCAAAGGATGGAATGATTTCAAAAACTATCGTTTCAAAGAAGAGATGAGTCGATTTGCCTTCACCACCTATGCCAAAACTTTGATCGAGTTGCGTACGTTTGTGCGTGGTTTGCCACCAGAGGGTTTGGAAGGGTTTTTAGTCAAGATGCAAACCTTGGCTGACACTATCATCGACTTCACACCCCCCTTGCCTAAACATTGTGTACAGAAGTATCTTCGTTTACATCGGTATCGATCAGTGAGCGGACAATGCTACGTTGACGGCCGATCTAGACCCTTGATGTCCAAAAGTCATTGGGAGGAAAAGGATAAAAAAAGTGCTCCCATCCACCACTGCCACTTTCTACACCATGGTCGTCCGACGGGGCAAACAAAAAAGAGGAAAAAGAAGAAAAGGAAGAAGGGTACAAAGAGGTGGTGCTCTGATTCGACGCAAACCCCGAACAGTGGACAAAATTGCTGAGGGAATGAGCATGTTTCTAGCCAGACCAGCTCCTACGTTTGCCACAGCCTTTGGCAAATTGGGATCCCAAGCTTTAAAAGGCATCACTGACAATGTCAAATTTTACAAACGCCGAAAGCGTGGGAAATGATGAAACGCGTTAAGCGCCACTTTCCATTTTTGAAGTCCATATTACAAGAAGCCAATCGTTTGAAACGTCAAGATCTTTTGAAACATGCCAATGCAGATCAAATCAACGCCTTGAGCGAAGTGGTTTTGAACTTACTGAAAAACAAGATTCCCATCACACCACCCATCATGGCCAAACTACGACCTCATAAAAGCACCTTGAGAGAAGTTGGACGACGTAAAAATTCAGTCAAAAGACGACGAGAGTTATTGATAGGTCAACAAGGGAGCGGATTGTTTCGGGGTCTCAACGACGTACTATGCCAATGTACCAAATGAATCTAGTTGCTTGGGTGAAATTGTTACAAGACGCGAACCGGGAGTCATCGAAATGGGAAGAGAATTCGTGGTATTGGAAACGTAAATATGAAGAGCTGTATCGCGAATACATGTGCATTCTGGTATCTCAACTGTGCGAAAGCTGTCGTGAAATAGAAGACGGAGAACTTTGTTCAAAGTGCCGAGAACTACCGGGATGGAAGAAGTCTACATGATTCCTAAAAATGAAATGGATAAATTAATCCAATACTACAAGGGAGAATTGACTGAAAATGCTCAGTTGACAAAAGCAGCCAAGTTGGCCGCGGAAAAACACGTGTTGTTGAATTCTGGGTTGCCTCCACCTATTATCAATGCCAAAACGAAACCATTGAGTCAAGAGCTGATGAAGCTTACCAAACGCATTCGTCAATTTCCCGGTGGAGTTGGACCCGGTGGTCAAGGTGGGATTCCTGGTGAAGACGAGGAAAAAGGCGATTTGGTAACAGGGCCTGTTGAACAATGGCTAAAGCAAATGATAAAAGGAAGCCCCTCAACACCCAAACCCACAATTGCTTCACCGTCTAAAAAAGGCAAAGCTGCTTCAACAAGCCGAATTCCTGTTAGAGTAAAAGCGGAGGGCATTCAAAAAAGGTTATCCGATACTCGGGAAAGACGAAAAGCTTTGCTGGAATCCATTGACAACATTGGAAAAGGCAAAGGCAAAGGCAAAGGCAAAGGACCTAGTAGAGAACTTGAAAAGTTGAAACCCTTACCAGATTGGGAAGATTGGGCCAAAGGCAAAAAGTTGAGGCGCAAGTTGGATTACGATGATAGTGATTAAAAAAACATGGGAGCAAGAAAGAGAAAAGCCCAACCACTGACCAGACGAAAAGGAATCAAACGAAAAAGAAGTAAAAAAGGATGGGGATTTGATATTCAAAAATGGCTTGCCAAAACAGGCATGGAATTTCATTGGCCTGGATATCAATACATGGGGCCCGGTACACATTTGGCCAAACGTTTGAAACGAGGAGATCCCGGCATCAACCGATTGGACAAGATTGCCAAGCAGCACGACATTGATTACAGCAAAGCGGGACACAATTTGGAAGCCAAATGGAAGGCAGACACCAAAATGATCAAGGCCATTGACCGTCTACCCGGTAGAAAAACATTAACGGAGCGCATTGTCAAAAAAATAATGCAAGCCAAAAAACGTTTGAAAATCTAAACTGTTTTTTTATTATTGTTGTCATTAAAAAGTATTTAAAAGACATTCATGCCTCCTCAGCCATGTCTGCTTTAGTGGGATAAGGTATGGGTTTTTTCCCAGGATAACACTGTCACGGAGAAACCCAACGATGGGGCATCCACTCGAACTAGTTAAAGAACAACAAACAAACATTCATTTCAACACTTTATTGTAGTTGAATACAATGTTACAACAGTTGCACTCGCAATTCCTATCACTACAGTTACAACATCTACATTGGGCATACATTTTACAGCCAGTCAATTTTCCCACTCAACTCTTTTACCTCTCCATCCACGCCTTTCTAAAACACTCCTAATTCCTATTCCTTTGATACCCACTCCTTGAATAATACCTTCATACTTTTTCCAAAAATTGGCTTCTTTAGAAATATGTTTCGGGGAACACATACAAATAGATATAACAAATTCCATTTGTTGGTGCACCTGAAAAATTAATAAAACAAACTTTTCTTAACAGCATGTTTTCTTAATCTCAGCAACTTGGCGCGTCTCAAAGTTTGCAAAAACTTGACATAACAATGGGAACATTCAGTGCGATGCCAACTCACGGAAGAGGTCATCTGTAAATGAACCTGCGGAGGACAATTGAAGTGGACGCTCACAACCAAAACATAACTTCAACAAGCGTTTCAAAATTAACATCTTTGTTGAGAATGAAAAATTACGTTGAAATTTCAATTCACATGGCAAACAACGAAAATGGTGCCACTTTGGAGAATTCTTCATTTCGTCTTGCACCTGAAAAAATACATTTTTAAAGTTCACAGTCAAACATTACATCATTTCATTCTCGAGGTCAGGCAATACTTAAAACAAGGCATCCATTTGTATGTGAACCTAAAAAGAACAAGTAGTGTCTTCTAAAAACGATCTTTATGTCTTAAACGTATAATAATGATGAATAATATTGAATGAAAAAGCAGTCCATCTGAACGTGGACCTGAAAACGCTCATGAACACTCATGACACTCATGACCTGAACACTCTCATCATGTGTACTACGTTTTAAACTTACAATCTGCCATGTCGGATAATGTGGAATAATACGAGAAATTCTGTTTATTTTTATAAATGTGTCTAAACCTAAAGTAACACTGATGACACTTAGAGTAATGCCAATTGAGTAAGAAGTCCATCTGAACGTGGACCTGAAAACGATAAGAAACAAGTTCGTTTACTTTTCAAATACACTCTCATCATGCGTACAATAGCCATTTGTTTTTTCCACCGTTGAAATTTACAATAAAAATCAATTTCACATCGAACACAACTAAAGCGATGCCACTTTTCCTTTGTCATTTGGGTCATCACCTGAAAAGATCGTCACAAATCCTTTTCAGTAATCGAGTAGATGCCAACAGGTGATATCTATTACACCAATAGCACCGACGGAAAAAAGACGACGACCACATTTCTGAAAACACCTACAGGGTCAACAAATTCGAATTAATGGATGATGTGCATCACACTGCCAAGACCAAAGCATCTCAGGTTTATTGTCTAAATGTTTTTTAAAGTGATATTGTTCACAATAAGAACACCAAATCATTGTCGCCGTCATTTCCATTTCTTCAATGACCTATTAAGAATCAAACCACAAATCCGGTACGTGATCATTTCTTCCATGAAATCAAGAATGGCAAGTCAACCATTGGTAAAATAAATATGTCTCCACTCGTGGGCAGTGGGAATGGGAATGAATGTGATGACCGCAATCAAAAAGAGGTTCGAATCCATCAAAAAGTAAACGATTGGGTTTTGGGCAGCCATACGCTTCTAACTCGACGTGAGGAATATTTAATTGCATCAATAATTGTTTTTCAAGCGTTCCACCGTTGTAGGCGACCACATCTTTATAGAGGGAAGAGAGTTTCTCGTGCAACGTTTTCACTACAAACTCGACCAAATACCCCTCGGCGGCATTCTCTTGTGAGCGTGCTTCAAAAGGAAGCGCGTGGATGTTGTGGAACACGTAACTCACAGTCTGCTTATCCCTCGGAGATAAAGAGTTGTATTGAACTTCAGGTTTAAAATGAAAGCTATCCGAAAATCCATTCATGTCACACCATCCCACTTCGCGAACAATCACTCTATTCCCTCGGAGAACGAAACCTTCGATATCCAATATCATACACACTTGACGCAAACCGGGGTTAATATGAATGGGTGCAGGACAACACTCCAAATGAGCTGGTCTTTGGCAACAGGGTGTCCACAATATCCCCCACTCTTCTTTCTTGCAAACAAAACATTGTTCAATCAAAAGAAACTCTTCTTCTCCACATACCTTGTTCAACTTTTCTCGATGGGCTTCACGTGCTGCCATGTCTTGAATTTTCTCCTGGATCTCGGGAGGTAGTTTTTGCCAATGGCTCTCGGCCGTAGCCACCACTCTCGGCTGAATCTTGGGGACGGCCACAGTGTGAGTGAACTGTACTTCAGTCTTGATTTTTTTCACGACTGGTTTGATCTCCGGAGTTTCAGGGGCGGCGGAGTCTTGGGTTTCTTGAACTCGTGTCTCCATGACGGCCAGCAACAATCCAATCCTTCGATGAACCACTCACAAGTGAACTGCGGATAAAGACTCAGGGTCCAATGCTCTCGCACGTAAGTGGCTCGTGCTACCTGGGTTGCCTGTTTCAACTGTTCTCTCTCTTTCAACCGCTCTCCGAACTCAGTAACGCTTTCGTCGAACACCCACTCCTTCTTGATTTCCGCTAAAATTCGTTCCACTCGGAATGCTTCGAACTGTTCCAAAAGTTTCTCTCTCAAGATCTCGTCCGCTCGGGACATCGTCTGAATTCACCTTCTTTGGCTCTCTCCTTTTATTATGCCAATGTCTCAACTCGCAATGAATTACGGGGAATTATATAACCGGGTTATATAACAATAACACGTGAAAATACACGTTTATAGGGGTACCCCCCTCCCCCTCATTATGTAACTAAAACCAGCACGTGTTGTGTTTCACGTGTTCAACCGTTATGTAATTCAAAAAGTCACTGTTATGTAATTCAACAAAACCATCACGTGTTGTGTTTCACGTGAAAGACTCATGTGAAAATACACGTTTATAGGGGTACCCCCTCCCCTCATTATGTAACTAAAACCAGCACGTGTTGTGTAATTCAAAAAGTCACTGTTATGTAATTCAACAAAACCATTACGTGTTGTGTTTCACGTGAAAGACTCAAATTATGTAATCTAAATAAAAATCACGTGGTATGAAAAAAGGGTTTAAAAGAAGCGATCTCGGTTCGTTTCATTACAATTTGCCTCAACATGGCAAACCAACTACCTAAAGATGTTGGTGAAAATGTTGAAAGAAACTATGAGACCCACTTAGCGTCCCTCGGTTTAGACCTCAGTGATTCAGACGATGATTTAATTTGTTATGAAACGATGACCGAAAACGATGAGGAAGAAAATGCTTTGTGCAATGAAGTCATGGACAACTTCGAGCGCCAGCGCACCTTTCAAACACGTCTCCTTCGACAGAGTGGTGGTGCCATCAATACACGGTCATCGAGAGGTGCATTTGAATTTGAGCTCGAACCCTACATCGATCGTCGTAGCAATCACATGGGAGTTCGCGAGCGACATTTCAACACGCGTTTGAGGCAAACAGGGAACTTTGTGGACACACCCCAATTGGTTCCGGCATTGCAAGAGGGATTGAGGCGTGCCGTTAATTGTGTCTTAGAAACAACACCCGATTTAAACGATCAAGATCGTCTCTATTTCACGCTAAGTTCAAATCGATTAACATCCAATTTCCATGGTTGGGGGTTACGTGCTGGGGAATGGAGAGAAGGTGGAGAACGTCTAGACGGTGTTTTCAATCGATCAAGTCAAGCCCTCAACAGCAATGAGCAATTCGAAATGGATAATTTATTTCAACTATCCATCACACAAGTCATGCAACCCCCGGAAGGTAGCGGAAGCAAGCGAAATGTCAAGCCAGGTCATAACCCCACTTCCCTTCTGAAGATTTCCAAAAATCAATCCTTCGCATCGACAATGAAGACAATTTATGTTGTGCAAGAGCCATTGTTACTGCCAAAGCCAGACTCGACAACCACACTAAATGGGAGTCCATTCGAAGAGGGAGAAAAATACAAAAAAGAACTTGCAGTGCTTCTCCACCACGAGGCCAACGTCACACAAGGTCCTTGTGGTTATGAGGAACTCACACAGTTCAGTCACACACCCTCTCTCTTCGACTACCGTCTCATCCTTGTCGATGCAGATCGCTCTTTTCACCGCAAGGCTTTCAGTCCACCAATGGGTCTGGGTGAAAAACGAATCATTTTGCTCCATGAAAAAGGACATTACGATGTCATTACCACTCTCACAGGATTTTTCGGTTCGAGTTATGTTTGTGCTCACTGTTTGAAGCCCTACAACGATGAAGGACGTCATCGCTGTCTAATCAACAAGAGCTTTTGTCGTGCTTGTCGGCAACAGGGGTGTCCTGATTTCAATGAGGCTTTCCCCCGCGGTCTTAAAGCAACTCAGCGCTGTGATCATTGCCATCGGGACTTTTTTGGGGACACGTGTTTTCAAGCCCATCGCACTCTAGATCACACCGGCAAACTTGTGCCCGATCCACAACTGACCATCTGTTTCAAAAACCGCAGATGTCCTTATTGTTTCAAACTGGAATCGGGTGTCAAAAACAATCAGCGACACAGGTGTGGTTACATAGACTGTCCGTCTTGTCACGAGTACGTAGAATCCACCACCCACAAGTGTTTCATTCAAAAAGCCCCTACTCCTCAGGAAAAAAAAGAAGAGCAAAAGAAAAGAAAGCGTAAACGCAAACGACAGGGTGGAGCTCAACCCAAACGCGGTGCTGCTGCAGGTCTTCAAACTTTGCGCGCCAATGAAGAAGACGGTGATCACGAATCGGCGGATGAAGACGAAGAAGAAGACAAACCACCCCTTCATGTTTTCTTTGACATCGAAGCCATGCAACCGCGAGAAAAACACGAGGCCAATTTAGTCGTTGCAGAAACAGAGTTGGATACCAGACCCTTCCGATTCAAAGGAGAACACTGTTTGAGAGATTTTCTCGAATGGCTTGACACGCTAACGGAAAATGACACACGCCCCGTGTTTGTGTTAGCCCACAACTTTCAAGGGTATGACGGATACTTCGTCGTCGGTGAATACCATGGCAACAATCAAATCGTCAAACAGCTCCGCAACGGGTGCAAGCTACTCGAAGTCGAACACGATCGAATTCGCTTCATCCACTCCATGAGTTTCTTTCAAATGCCC